>CM031242.1:832196824-833396824 GCA_018340775.1 Taxus wallichiana var. yunnanensis | reverse complement strand
GGTCTCAGGGCTCTTAAGAGACTACACCCAGATGAGGTATCTCGGAAGCATGGGGAGCATAGGGAACCAAAACAAAGCCTCCACTAGCATTCACTAGGCCATATAGATGTTTTGGCATAGAAGGTTCGGTCCCACGAGTTTTCATTTGTAAAATATAGCATTTGATAACCTTACACTGACTCAAACTACACTATTTTGCGCGTTTGCAAACAATATGACAATGAGAGCACCGAAAGTATATGGAATAAATTGAGATAGAATTTCGTAGAGGGTCCATACATAGAGGTGTAGGATCTGACAAGACATCTCTAGGTGCCACAAAGTTCGAGTAATCACCCGTCGAAGTTATATAGTTTTTTGGTCTCATGGCTCTTAAGAGACTACGCTCGGACGAGGAATATCGGAAGCACGGGAGCATAGGGAACCAAAAAAATCCTCCACTAGCATTCACCATGCCATATAGACATTTTGGCGCATACGGCTCGGTCCCACGAGCTACCGTTTGCAAAATATAGCGTCTAGCAGCCTTACACTGACTTAAACTACATTATTTCATGTGTTTGCAAACAATAGGACAACGAGAGCACCGAAAGGATATGGAATAAACCGGGATAGTATTTTGTAGAGGGTCCTTACGCAGAGGTGTAGGATCTGACGAGACATCTCTAGGTGCCATAGAGTCCGAGTAATCACCCGTTGAAGTTATATGGTTTTTTGGTCTCAGGGCTCTTAAGGGACTATACTCGGACGAGGTAGCCCGAAAGCACGGGGAGCATAGGGAATCAAAATGAGGCCTCCAATAGTGTTCACCAAGCCATATGGAAGTGTTGGAACAACAGTTTGGTCCCACGAGTTACCGTTTACAAAATATAATGTCCGTGACCTTTACACTCGACTCAAACTACATTTTTAGCACTTTTACAAACAATAGGACAACAAGAGCCTTTGAAAGGAGATGGAATAAACCAGAAAGGCTTTTTATAGGGTCCCCCATGTGGAGGTGTAGGATCAAATGAGACATCTCTAGGTTCCATGGAGACTGAGATATTACCCCTTGAAGTTATAGCATTTTTTGGCCTCCGGGCTCTTAAGGGACTACATCCGAACAAAGTAGCCTGGAAGCAACGACACCATCCCACACCAAAACGGAGCCTCCAGAAATGTTTACTAGGACACCCGAACATGTTGGCATAGTCTATTCGGTGCCAAGAGATACCATTTTTTTTCTCAATCTCACTCTCACTATCTTTTTCAAGGTACAGTGATTACATTGACAGGGAAGTGGGAAGCCATATTAGTCTTGTTAATAGTACTAATTACCCATGAAATCTAATTCTCCAACTTTCATTTTATTTGCTCATCTTCCACATCATACTGATAAATGATTGGACAGGGGAGCTACCATCTTCGACGGTGATACACACCGAATATGAATATGATCCTTTATAATGAATCATCATCCCACCATAATACTTTTACGTACTCTATTGTTAGTGATGACACCCTAAACTTCACAAAGAAAATTACATGACTAAACAAGGAAAGCTAACACCATTACCATCCATCTAGCCAATTTTCTAAGTCTAGGAATGTAACATTAAGATAGAAGCTTAAAAGAATGCTTAACTAGTATGAAAACAATACAAAATCTAACTAAACATGTCTACTAATATTCTTGAATTACATAACATGGGCCTAAATAAACCTAAGAGGGCAATCAAATGGTTATGGTTATTACTCCAAACAAGGTGAAATGGCCTCTCCTAATGACTACTTGGTCATCTTGGATATCCATCTACTAACCCCATTAAAGGCTTTAAGCAAGGATTGAACTTGGCTATATATCATATTTATTATATGAGATGCAAATCAAAGCATGGTGTGTAATATAAAGGAATGAGGTACACCCTTTCTATAGTTTTCCTTTTGGGATAAACTTGTATTTTGGTGCATGTGGGACTAAAAGCTCCAAATTAGAAAATCACAATTAGTGAATTACCAAGTGATTAAGAGGTGTGAAGTCTTAATCAACCGCTTAGGGTCAACTAAGAGGCTAGGATAAGCTTTTGAAGCTTGCTGAGATGTTGTGGAGGTGAATGGGGTGATTTTGAGTGGTTGGAAGAGGGGTTTGAGTCAATACTAGGGTATATTGACCAAAACAAGAGCAAAATCAGCTTAATTAGCTAATAAACGTTAATTGTCTATTTTGAAGAGGATTTTGACTTACGATTCGCTGTAAACCGACATCTTGAATACGAAAGGAGTTACACAATCAACAAAGCGGTGTTAATAGGCTAAAGTGGTAAAAACGTTAATTGATTAGCAAAGATCACTAATTTTAATGGAATTGGTAAGAATGAGAGTGATTTGTGTGCATTTTGGCAATAAGATTGCAAAAGCAAAATTTAGGTGTCTACATTTGCTCCTATTTGAGATGAAGTTAGTGACTTCATTTCAAACATAGTAGACACACTTAAAGCGAGGTAAATTTTTGGAGAAAAATTAGCAAGTCGAAGGATGCCCCCTCAAGTGTTGATGGGGTAATAGAAGAATTTAATCGATGATCGAAAATATGATCGAAATGGATAGAAGAAAATAGGTGAGAATGAGCACAAAACCCTTAGTTATTGAGAAAGAGGGATAAACATGGTTGTTTATTGCATCGGGTGAATTTGAAAGAAAAATTAATAGTGATAATAAATGATAATGGAAAAGAAATGATTAATGGAGAAGTATAGGACAAGCTCAATCTTTGCATCCAGTCTTTCCATAAGTAACTAGTTTATATCATTTTGCCTCTAGGTCTACATCATTGGCCTTTATTTAAAATAAAAAAAAAGTGTAAGATAACATGAAAAGCTAAATTACTAACAATTGTTTACTACTAAAAATACATAACCCCATGTAACATACATTATGCAATGAAATACAAGAAAGTAAAATGATATTTAACTCCATGCAACATACATAATGCAATGCAATATGAGAAATAAAGCCAACTAACCTAAGAGAAACAAACAAAATCACATGTGCTCAAACAAATAACATTCAAGACAGCAGTTGTACCAATGTTTTTATTATCAAGTTGTAGTTCTTGAATGTTCGTGTTGTAATGACAAGGGTTAAAAATGATGCCCCAAGCAATAAAACCTACAAGGGAAAAACAGAGGACACAAGTAGTCCTATGGAAAAGCTTTCGTGCACTATGACACAATCCCTAGCAACTCACTGTTGCACGGGAGGACCGACATAGCATGCAACCTAGCTTTTGTTAATGGATGTAGATCATGATGATCCATGAGTTGTTTGAGACAAGAACAAGCAAGAACATCAGAAATATGGTTTTGTAGGACCAATTTTGATGTTCGAGGATAATGCAAGTGATATGAGCTTGATTGTATGCAAGTTGTCTACTAATTTTGTAGAATTTTGATTTTTTTGTAATTTTTTTAGATTTTTAATAATTTTACCATCATTTTTTAATTTTTGAAACATATTTGAATTTTTTTATTTTTCCAAGATTTTTTCTAAAGCTATGTACAAGAAACGAAGAAATGTGGATGCCCCCAAAGAACAGATGGGATGTACAAGGGCAGAATGCCATGCGCATGCACAAGAAAGTGAAGATGTGAAAATGCCCCCAATGTTAGCTGAGAATATACAAAGGTAAAATCTTCACACACAAAAGATGGATCAAGGCCAATATGGATAGGTTCAACACGATGATGAATGTAACCCAATGACGTGCTAGGAAGGAGCAAGAATGCCCCCAGCGTAAGTTGGCAAGAAGCACATGATAGAAAGAAGTGGAAGTTTGTTTTGAGAAAGGGTACAAAGGTGCCTGCAAACATGGCAAAAAGGAAATATTATACACATGGATGTTCTAAACGAAGTAGAAGAATAACGAATGTTGTGAATGTAGCTTAGAAGCCTCATGATGAAGAAGCGATTAGCCAAAGGCACAAATCGTGAGACAAGATATAAACTAGAGTAAGAGTCTAAATAAGGTCCAAAAAAGACACTTGGTAACATACTAATATTGTTTGCTCGTTGAGGTCCAGTGTGTGCACATGGAAATTTATTACCTCTTGGAGGGAAGATTTGATAGACAACAAGTGAAGACACCCTAGCCAATGTGTAAAAATGATTTTTTTTCAAAGTTGATTTTTTTGTGAATGGATTGTGGAAGGTGAGTCGTACATTGCTCCGCTACTAGTCATGTGTCCATAGCCCCGACAGAGATGCATTTGATTCTAATTGCAACATTGCTCTACTACTAGTCAGGCGTCCATAGCCTCGGTAGAGATTATTGGAAATACCCAAGAGAGAGTTATATATCAATTTGATTTTGCTTTTAGCATTTTCTTTTTGATTTGATTGATTTTTACTTTCTGAAAAATTATTTCAAGTCTCTTGTTTGACAAGGGGTTAAAAAACCACCGATGGCTTGAAGGAAGGAGGTGGAAGTGATTGCAATGAAGAAATTGGCTAGTGTCATTGACACTAAAATTTTCCTCCGTAATTTCTATTTCATTAATGTATGTATTAGGAATAGGATGTTGTTAAGTATAATTAGTAGTAGCGTCTGATAGAAGATAACGGCGCCCGTCAGTACGGTGCCGCCAATAATGTGGAGTACGGTAACAGTCAAAGTACAATAGGAATGTTGTAAAAAGTAAATATTTGTCGTAAGTGGTCCGGTAATGTTAAAATGTCAAAGTTTGGGTAATTAGAGAAGTAGGGTCTACATGATTAGGAATTAGAAATATTATATTGGTAATAAAGACAAGGAGTGAGGTCATAAATATTTTGTGTATTTTATTTGTAAAAATTCTAAAAATGTGGAACCCATGTAAAATGATAAGGTTTATCTTATCTTAACAGATAAGCTTACATGTACAGATAAGAGTTAAGGTATGGAATATGATTCGTCAGAGTGGATTTCTTATCCTATCTTAGAGATAAGATGGATAAGCCTGGAAGTTCTATAAATAGAGAGGCCACCCCCTCATTTAGCATAGAAGGAAGTAGTGAGAAATATTGTAGGAAGTGTGCAAAGGAAGCCATCAGTTTAAAGGTGTGTTGAAGAAGCCATTAAGAGGTGTAATTGTAAAGTTTCTCCCATAGTCTTGGTGAAAGGCAAGTGAAGTCAATAACACTTGAAGTACCTCATGGGTGAGATTGTAATAGTTTCATGTTAATATTATAATTTATTTTGATATTTCAGATTTGTCATCATTTTGTCTTATCATAGTCGATGGTATTCTTGTGTTATGTTGTTGTTTTGTTTCCAGATTACATCCACCAAACTAAAGGCTGTGCATTAGTAAATAATCATAGCACGAGGAGTTCCCGGTGAAGAATTATCATAGTGTCGGATTGGTGATGACATGTCAACAAATATGTCCAAAATTTCTTCACAACAAGTTTTTAGATGTTGATTATGATAGGATCTCTATAAGGTCATTCGTTCTTTAATTTACCAAGGTGATAAAATACCAAGGCCAAACAGATACCATAGAGATAAATGTCACTAAAATGTGTGTGAATTGGATAACCAAAATATCACCGAAGGGATGAAAATGGTAGGAAGACTTGCAAAAGAAAAACAAGGAAGGGAAGAAAGAACATCCATGTGTATGCAATACCTGATTACAATGTGTGTTTGTTTACCTTTGATTTTTTGAAATGTTTTCTCATTTTTTTGCATTTTGTCTTTTTTCAATTTTTGAAAGGTGGGACCGACAAGGTCACTTAGCATGATAAGATCCAACAACAATGTTAGCAATTTCCTTGATAAGGAATACTAGGTGTGTTTGCTTATCAAGAGTCATATTATCCCGATCTCAATGATCGTGGTGAGATCATACTCAATAAATGACTATGTTTTATCATGAAACGTGGATTTTGTATGCGGGAGCTTGAGGTATCTATCTAGAGGTTTTTGTATTTTACACCATACTTGATGGGTGTGTTGATGTGAATTTTTGAATTGTGTTTGATTATGAACTTTAAGATCATTTAAATTGTTGTGAGCTTTGGAGCTCTTGGAATTTTTAATCTGAGCTTGATGAAGGAACCGTTTTGGTTTCTTATAAGCTAATATGTGACTTATTTGATCCCAAGAAGTGGGAGAAGAAAGTGGACAAATAGAATTGATGTGAGAAATGATGGTGGGTTTGCCACAATCATTGATAGAAGGAAAATGTGATGGATGCAAAGGGTATGGTCCAAGAATTGAATAGGATGGGATACCAAGAGGTGTCCCATAGATGAAGATAAAGGACTACAAGGATGTGGCCCTAAGATTGAAGATGAAGGACTTCCTAGTGGCGTCCCATAGATAGAAGATGATGGGCTACTAGGACATGGCCCAAGAATCGAAGATGAGGGACTTCTAAGACATGCCCCTAGTATAGACAAAGATGGGTTGTCAGGAGGTGAGCCACATATAGATGATGTGGGGCTACTTGGAGGTGGCCCACATATAGAAGAAGACGATGGGCTACCAGGTGGTGACCTAAGGTAAGATTGTGATGGAGGAATCTTGATAGATAAATAATGATTAGGTAATGAGAAGATAGGTCATGGATCAATGTTAGACCCAGGAATTTCATCACCTAATGAAGAATGTGAAGATGAAAGAATAAGAGGAGGATCATGTTCAATGATATTAGGGTTTTCCTGTATTTTCTGACAAAAGGCATTAATCTATTTCTCCCAATATGTGAATGTATCGAGGTCTAAAGAGGTTTCTTACTCGCAAACTTCTAGAGGAATGTCTTCATGTACCCTCATAAATTCTTTAATTACTTCATTCTAAAATGAATCAATCGGTGTGGGTAGGTTTTCTACCACAAGAGGTTGATTGGATGAATGTGATACGGAGTCAACTTGGATGATTGATTAGAAGGAATTTGAGTCGAAGAAATTTTCAATGGAAGAAGGGGTCCTGAAGGTGGTGAATAAGGGAGGTCCTGAAAAGCAAGGGAGGACTACGACTCAAGAACCAAATTAGAATTTTCTAGAAGATCTAGGTGAATATGAAGAATCAGAATAATAGTTTGGATCGGATTCAGAAGAAGAGTGGGAGGAACTCGAATAATAATTTGGATCAGAAGTGTCCAAACCATACCACCGACTATGAGATGAAGGTGGGGAATAGGGTACCGAATGGGCTCTCTAGCGTGAAGAATCAAACGAGGTCTAGTTGTGATAGGCATCCTTTGATGGGAATGTTGAAACCTAGGTTCCTTACTATCATAAGTATGTGGAACTACGTGATAATCAATATTTTTTGGCACATGCCTAGACATAGATAGTCCAAGGGATATCACAGGGGTTATTGTGTTGACATTTTCAATAGGTGTATCTACACAACCAATGAGGGCATCAAAATGATTCTCCTCATTAGAAACATAATTAACATTCTTATCCTGATTATGTTTAGGAAGAGTCTTCATATTGGGGGATTTGTTAGGAGTGGATGAATCCATCTCCACATCACCACTTTCGATTAAGTCCTGGATGTAGTGCTGCAACTTCAAACACTTATTTGTTTTGTGACCTTTAATGCGGTGGAATTGGCAATATTCATTATCTCTAAACCATGATGGTTTAGGCGCATCATCCTCATAAGGTGTAGTTTCAGGATATCTAACCATATTAACCACCTCTATTTCTTTTAGTATTGATGACATTGAGTCGAAAGAGGAGTGAAAGCATGACGTTTATACTTCGTAGGTGGAGCTCCCTTTGCGAGCTTCAAAGGTGCGTAGTTTTGAATGGCTTGTACTCTTTTATTGTCAATTATTCCATCATTAACAATGTTTTTGTTCTTATTAGGAACAAACTTTGGCTTTTCGTTGGTCTTGGAATCGTTATGATCTCTTGAAAAGGGCTTTAGGGTCCCTCTATTTAACAATGCCTTTTCAATTTGACTCCATTTTTCTATTACCTCTTCAAATGTGTTACCACAATGCATTTGCAAGTGGAACGTAATGTCTGGATGGAGGTTGGGAACAAATATGCCTATCAGCTACTTTTCAAGTATGGAGCAAGGAAAGCGGCTAGCTAATCCTCTCCATCATTGTAAAAACACAATGAAGTTTTCATTGTTTCGTTTCTTGACATTGCATAGATCTAACATGGTAACGTTATTTTCTATATTGAAAGAGAAGTGTCATACGAAACTCTCTGCTAGTTCTGGCCATGTTGATATGGATCCCTTAGGGATATGTACAAACCATTCTAGCATCATTGTTCCTAAACTTTGTGGAAACAAGCGCATAAGATAATTGTCATTGAATGTCACCTCTTGACATGCCATATAGAAGTCCTTTATATGATCACGAGGGTCACCTTTTCCCTTATATTTATCAAATTTTGGAAAATCAAAATGTCTTGGGAAGGGTACCTGTAACATGGCTTTGTCAAATGGGTAAGGACATAACTCATCGAACCTGATACTTCTTGTTATTGCTACCGGTTTGGCCCTCTTGTAACGCTTGAAGGGTGTTCTTCATTGTTGACCACTCTTGATTAAAAAGTGGATCTTATGTGGGTGGCGGCATAGGTCTATACAAAGGGTTAAGCCTAGGTGTATGCCCACCCCTGATTTGTTGTGAGAATCTCTTCATAAGGATCTCTTTGTGCCTCCCGTTGAGGAGTGTTTATTGGGAATTCATAAAACAAAGCTTTAGGTTTTGCCTTTGGTATAGTTTGTTTCACAACTTTTGGTTGTTCTTTTTGTATATGTGAAGCCAAACTTTGCAATTGATGAGTGAGGGCTTGGACCTGTTGTTCTAACGTAACCTCTTTAATAGGTATTTCATGATGATCTTTGTTAGGAGGAGGTTGTGCATGATGAACATGTTCTTCATGGTCTTCATAACAAATTTTAATAGGAGGAAAATGATAGTCTCCATCATTTTCAAATGGTATCTCCTCATTATTCTATCGTGCGAAGTAGAGGCATGACCTGGATTTAAAATTTTGTTAAGAGTGCGATGAGGGAGGTCTACTTCTTCTTCTCCCCAAACCATGTCGGTGATAAGAGAAGGGTCTATTGTGGAAGGTAATTTGGCTCCTAGTTCCACAACCCACATAAGAACTTCATGTTTGTTATGAAAAATGTAGTCATCAAAATGGGCGGAATGAAGCTCTGCATCCATGCGAGGAGACTCCTCCTCTCCACCACTATGGTCAACCATGAGATTATCCTCCAAAAGAGGGTTGTCACCTCCAAATATATTGGCTGCCAACTTTCGTGACCCCATTCTCGTAGTAGGCATTACTTAGAATAGAAGGTACAACGTGAAATATTTCCACTAAGGTTTATTAACAAGGGACCCTAGTTAAATTTGTGCAGCGTAATGACACTAACTTTCCAACACAAGGCAACTAGAGAATAGCCACAAAATCTATAGATCAAAGCAAACGTATGAACTAAAGAATAACAAACAAGCTACCCTAACAAGGTAAGATATGACACAAGTTTTCCTTAGAATAATACAATGACATACAACGCTCAAAATTTAGTTACACCAAATAGTTTATTCTCTAAGATTTCATCTAGATAGGTTTACAACCAAATAGTGACAACACAACATCACCAATTAGGTCGAGTTTGCAACAAACAAGGCCTAAATGATAAGATAATGTTGACACGATCTTCTAACAAGATATACTAAAAACTAGTTTCTAAACACTAACAAAGTCCAAGTCTCGTAAAATGGATGATAACAATGTGAGCAACATAACGACACTATTTGGACACGTGAACCAAGATTTCGGGAAAGCAATATTTCTAGTGTCAAAATGATGTTATCGCAATGCTAACAATGTATCCTCAACACTCACAAAACTCAAGACAAAGTTAGGATGTAAAAATTATGTCTAAGTATAACAAGAAATTTCTATGCATGTAAACAACATAACTCTACAATATAGAGATTTAGGCCTAATTTCACAATGGAAACAAGACGTAAATATCTCAATTGTATGGCTACAATGTGGGCAACATAACAACTCAAAAGAAGACAAGGATGAAATCTCCTAACTATGATGATAATAAGTCTCAAATATGGGTTTTTGAGACAAGGGGGCCTACTAGATCGTGAGTATGTACCATGCACACTTTCAACACTTGTGCTCCAACATTGCAACCTAGTCATGCAAGTAGAATACAAAAGTGGTGGACACACGATATCTAGCGGTATTTGTATATGTTGTTTCCTTTTGTCCAAAAATGGGCAAAAAAAAAAAGGGTGTAGACCAAATGGTGTTGAAATAAACTTGGTGTTATTTTGGCAGAGTTTCGCCTTGTCTTAAGATAAGTGAAAAACTAGGACAAAATGACACTAAGTAGATTTCGTGATGAAATGTCACGTGGTTTCAAATTTAAGAGATTCTTTCCCTTGTTCGAAAAACAAGAGTTTGAATCTAACAAAGTTGTCACTTTGTGAGAGCTCTCAAGTATACTATCTAAGACAAAAACAATGGCTCCAAGTCAGAAATCTTCCTAGGTGGTTCTCTCTCTAGGTGTCACAAGATATCTAGGAGCGAGCTCGATTTACCCAAAAATTCACACTGACTAATTTGGGAGTATCTTGGATTTACTTTACCCCCTTCAATATAATGAGCACCGAAGTGCGTTCAGTTATACTTTCACTAGGGTCACGATATGGATATCTTTGATGCTAATCTCACCAAGGTGTACTAGACAAGTTGGTAGTGTGGAGCACTTTCCTATTTTGTTCACAAGGTTCCCTCTTGTGTGAACTAATTTAGGGTTCTTAGGACCACCCCCATTGTTGTAGCTTAAGGCTTATGCCAAAGGGGTTATGTCTTAGTTGAGCGGATGAGTGTAGCTCTTAACCGAAACCTACAAATACAATGTGATGATTGTGGTGTATTTTTTATCTTTTAGAATTAATGTGTTTTTTTCGTACTCCTTTTGGCAACCTACAATCACACATGTAGTTAGAAAAATTGTTTAGGTCCTCCTTTCTTTGACTAGCATTAGGTCCTTCACAAAAATGGTTAGTAGTTTCAAAATAGATTCACAATATCATAAGAAAATAACCATGAAAAATTCTTGTAAATCAACTAACTACCATCAATTTATTCCCAATTCATCCAAGTGCTTTTTAATGAAAAGACTAAAATTTCTTTTGATTCCCAAGATCACACTAGGTGCAAGGGAAGAGCATACACAAATTCTAGCCTTGGTTATTTAGCAAGTGAAAAACATTTAAACTAAAAGATGATTAAAAAATTTTCCTACTTACTCTAATGATAGCAAAAGAAGGTTTAAGAGTGCTTTTGATTCTCTAGATCACACGAAGTGCAAGAGAAGAGCATACACACCTTAACCCAAACTCATACAAAGCATGGAAACAAGATTAATTCCTTCAAACCCTAAGTGATTTTATAAGAAAACTTACTCTAAATCTATGAAATTGACAAAAATGACATCTAAAAACCTCTGAAAAGTAATATAAATCCTAAAAACCAAAAATGGAAACTTTGAGTTTGCAGGAAAAATTTATATAGACACACCTGCATGCCCTCCTGTCAACGTGTGCACGCCTATTTCAATGCTTGCACTCCCCTGTCAATGTGTGTGCTCCCCTTTGTAAAAATGACTGATAAAAAAAGCCAAGCCAACGTGTGCACTTCCAGACAAGCGGGTGTGCTCATGTTTCGATGCATACACTCCCCTATTGACATTTGTGCTCCCTTTTGTAAAAAAATGACCGTTAGTTGAAAAATCCGTTTATCCTGCCAACGTGTGTGCTTCCAAACAAGTGGGTGCACTCTTGTTTTGATACTGCGCTCCCCTTTCGACATGTGTGCTCCCTTTTATAAAAATGACTAATAGTTGAAAAATTCAAGCCAACGTGTTCACTTCTAAACAAGCGGGTGTGCTCTGTTTTGATGCATGCACTCCCCTATGATGTGTGTGCCCCCTTTGTAAAAAATGACCGACATTTGAAAAATTTGAGCCAACGTGTGTGCTTCTGCAAGCAGGTGCGCTCCTGTTTCGACACCTGCACTCCCTTGTCGACATGTGCGCTCCCTTTGTAAAAAATGACCAATAGTTGAAAAAGTTGAGCCAACGTGTGCACTTCCGAGATAAGTGGGTGTGCTCTGTTTTGATACTGCACTCCCCTGTCGACATGTGCGCTCCCCCTTGTAAAAATGACCGACAGTTGAAAAATCTAAGCCAACGTGTGCACTTCTAGACAAGCAGGTACATGCCTATTTCAATGCCTGCGCTCTCCTGTCGACGTGTGTGCTCCCCCTTGTAAAGATGACTAATAGCTAAAAATCTTAGCCAACGTGTGTGCTTCCGGACAAGCGGGTGTACTCTTGTTTTGACACTTGCACTCCTGGTTCAATGCTTGTGTGCCACTTTAGAAGGCCCAAAATTCAAGTTTTGACAAGAATTTCTTCAAAAAGTCAATTTTTGGTATTTTTTGGCAAGTTCAATAGGGCTTTGCCTCTTTGAATCTTGCAAAAGAAAGAAAACACAACTTCTACCACTAATCTAGTTGAAACAACTTTCAAAAATAGAAATTAATCTATAAAACTTTGAAAATTACTCTAAAACTTTGAAATTAATCTAAAAATATTGAGAAACTAATCTAAAAAGCTTGAAAGTACTCTAGAAAGCTTGAAAGTAAACTAGAAAACTTGAAATTAATCTAGGAAACTTGAAACTAATCTATGGAAATTAATCTATAAAACTTTGAAAATTACTCTAAAACTTTGAAATTAATCTAAAAATCTTGAGAAACTAATCTAAAAATCTTGAGAAACTAATCTAAAAATCTTGAAAGTACTCTAGAAAGCTTGAAAGTAAACTAGAAAACTTGAAATTAATCTAGGAAACTTGAAACTAATCTATAAACTTGAAATGAAAAACTTTGAAACTAAGTTAAAAAGCTTTAAAAAGTGAATGCAATGGGGTATTGTCCCACTGGGCATGCCAAATGATGACACCCTAAACTTTACAAAGAAAATTACATGACTAAATAAGGAAAGCTAACACCATTTCCATCCATCTAGCCAAGGTTCTAAGTCTAGGAATGTAACATTAAGATATAAGCTTAAAAGAATGCTTAACTAGTATGAAAACAATACAAAATCTAACTAAACATGCCTACTAATATGCTTGAATTACCTAACATGGGCCTAAATAGACCTAAGAGGGAAATCAAATGGTTATGGTTGCTACTCCAAACAAGGTGAAATGGCCTCTCCCAATGACTACTTGGTCATTTTGGATATCCATCTACTAACCCCATTGAAGGCTTTAAGCAAGGATTGAACTTGGCTATATATCATATTTATTATATGAGATGTAAATCAAAGCATGGTGTGTAATATAAAGGAATGAGGTGCACCCTTTTTATAGTTTTCCTTTTGGGAGAAACTTGTATTTTGGTGCATGTGGGACTAAAATCCTGAATTAGATTAGAATTGCTAATCATAATTAGGTCGTGCTAATCACAATTAGTGAATTACCAAGTGATTAAGAGGTGTGAAGCCCCTAATTAACCTCTTAAGGTCAACTAGGAGGCTAGGATAAGCTTTTGAAGCTTCTTTGAGATGTTGTGGAGGTAAATGGGGTGATTTTGAGTGGTTGGAAGAGGGAGTTGAGTCAATACAATGGTATATTGATCAAAACAAGGGCAAAATAGGCTTAATTAGGTGATAAATTTTAATTGTATGTTTTGAAGAGGATTTTGACTTACGATTCACTATAAAGTGGCATATTGAATGCGAAAGGGGTTACACAATGAAAAAGGCATTATTAATTGGCTAAATTGGTAAGAAACGTTAGTTAATTAGCAAAGATCACTAATTATAATAGAATTGACAAGAATGAGAGTGATTTGTATGCATTTTGGCAATAAGATTGCAAAAGTGGAATTTAGGTGTCTATAGTTGGTAATATTTCTAGGCCTCGGGTGACATGGAAATCACAATCATAGCAACAGGGGATTGGTTACGAACACATGGGTTATCAATCAACTAGTAACTCTTTCTTGTTTAGTTCGAATGGGAGTCAGCTGGCCTATGGCTTAGTGGCCTTCTATTCATTGCTAATTCAAAGCAGGGGTTTGGTGTGAGTAATTAAAAGCAATTTGGAAACATTGTGTTCTTAAGCCCAACAATCAAGATAGTCTTGTTGCTTGTCAAAAAGGACTTTGTTGAGAGCAACAGTCAGGGGACAAGAAGTCCCTCCTCTTTAATGGGAGAGGTTCCCTTATTCAAAATCAAAACCTATTTACATATGTACAATGCATAGTTTAAATGTGGAACTTGGATATCATGAAAGTGTTTTTAAAATAAAATAGATCATCAATACAAAAGTGTAGAGGAATGAAGGAGTAGAAAGGAGCAGAAAGGCATTTTCCAGAATTATAGATAACAAAGTAATTCCTTATGCATGCCAGAATAAAATTGTTTGGAATAAAACCATTTGCATTTGAATCAACAAGATGCTATTGCAAAGACACAAAGTTCCAAAAATAACATCCACAAGAATACAAAGCTTCTTGACATAATACAAACAAATAGTTCAACAGTATTCAATGGATAACAATGAATAATAGGATCAGATGGAAAAAGAAAGAAAGTTCTTTTGTATTGATTGCTTTCTTTGCTCTTTACACTTTCAAAAATAAACCAAGTTCCAGCCCCTAAAAATGGTGGAGAGAGACCATTATATAATTTTACAAATCAGTTACACTTGGTAACTACTTCTTTTTAACTAAAATGTTTAGTTAAGGGATGCTTAATGCAAAACCCCAACTAATTTACAATAAAACCAAATTTAGAAAAAGAAGAAAGAGAGAAGCCGGAGAGGAAGACAAGTGCTCATGACTAGGAAGGGCCCACTAACTTGAGGATTCACTGTCTAAACCTTTTTAGTGCCTCTGCTATGTCTCTGCGGACGTGGAGCAGATGTGTTAGCAAAGAGCTTTGGGTCCAAGATCCCAGACATTTCTCCATCTCCTTGTCGAACTCGGTGTGCGTATGGTATTCCTTATTCACTTCTTCAATGGTAGATTGGAGAGAGCAAATTTCCTTTATCTTATCTTTGGTGATGGAATCCTCTTTAAACAAGTTTCCTTTGACAAAAGCTCTGAATTGAGCTTTAATTTCCTACAGGGAGAAAGGTACACCTGAGGTCTCATCATGGAGGTGGCAGTGAATATCCTTAAAAGCAGATATCACCAAAGTTTTGAAATCCTCTCCCCCAGCCTATTCCTTAGTTCTCCCAAAGCCTCCTCCAGCACTTTGATTTTCCATTCTACGCTGAATACCCATGATTGTGACAAATTATCCTTCACATCATCAAAGACCTTATTTTCCATCAAAATATTTTCATCAGTCTGCCCCATCAAATAAAGGTCTACTATGCATCTGCTCCAAAGTTTCACTCTTTATCCATGTTTCCAATTATGGAGGAGAGCTTTTGTTTGATTATTTACCTTCACATTGAGCTTGAAGGCTTCACCAATGAAATTTAACCCTGCAACAAGCATGTCATCCACCATGGCCTCCATAGCCCTCCCATAGATGGAGTACCTGTGTATATCCTTGATGCTCTGGACTTCATCTTGGCTGAGAATCACAGGTGGTGGGAGTACAGTCAGTGGGGTAGGGTCTAGAACTTTATCTTTAGATAGCAGTGACTTGATGAAACTAGAAAGCTCTTGAGCATGCTCCTTCATTTTCTCTATAGTATGCTGCCCTTTTTCTACCCTCCCAATGACCCTGGTGATTGTTTCTTGAAGGTTGTGTATTTCACCTTCAGGAGTAGACTCTCCCATGGAGATCCTTGAGAGTTCCAAATCGGAGGCTTGCAAATCCTGCTCTAGCTTGTCAACTTTGGTCTTGGTTATCTCAAGGAATTGCTGACCTTGGGCATCTGTTACTATCCTTGAGGTTGTTCTAGCTTTCTTGGTAGGAGCAAAGTGAGTAGTAGCCAACAAGGCTTACGTGTGACGGAAAAGTGACAAGCGAGCGTGGGAATCTACAAGTGACTCTTCCTCGCACCCGACCTCCCGAGGTCATGCCGAGATAGCCGGTGGGGATGGAATATGTGTGAGATATAGACAAACTAGTTAGGCAATCTAATGTCTTCAATGCGCACTAACAGAACTTGCGAATCTAAAGCAAAGAAATCCCTCCTAACTTGGGCTGGTGTGATAGATCGGTCAGCAAGGATGACTGCTCGAAGGCTCCAATCAATATCGAGCTCTGGCGTGATTCGATCTATGGGTTGTGGAATACGTGGAAAATGACCCGGGATAGTTTCGTGTATTTCTCCGGACAGGGTCATATGGTGGATGGTAAATGTAGTCAATTCTATGGACGGTTCTCTGGCCTAGTCCAGAACTCTCTAGCTTTGTTAGCTGTTGTGTCTAGCAAGGATAATTGTTCGATGATGATAGGTGGAAGTGGAGTAGACTGGAATACTAGTGTGCGTAGGCCAGTGTCTATGTCTAATTCTCCTGCGGATTCGTTGGGCTGCGGGATTTGTGGGTCACAACCGTAGACTCTTAGTCATTGTGGACCTGTTATGGTCATGCGTGAAATCAAGTCCTAATCCCTAATATCCAGTAATCGTATGCTTTCTCAGCTTCTATATTTAGGATCAATAACTGTGTGATTTTCTCAGAATACCCTACAGGCGTTCGTGCAACCTGGATTCTTAGGCTGGTATCTATATCTAGAAGAGTGTCTCCTGCATCTGGCTATGGGACCAAAGGATCACAACCAAAGGTTTGTTCTCTTTCGAACCCTTCTACAGTCATATGAATGTTTGCCTAGGGTAATCTGTAGTTCGGTTGATTCGACCAAAATGTGTGTGCTTGGTCGTCTTCTATGTTTAGTCCACTCAACTGAGAATTGATTTGTTGCAAGCTTACCATTGTTCGGAAGACTTGAATCCTAAGATTTTGATCTATATCGGTTATTTCCGTGATGAGATTGGGCTGGGGCATGATTGGCTCGAATATGTATTCCCTGGGCTCTCTAGGTCCCGTGATTGTCATACAAAAGTAACAAAGTAAATTAACTGTAACAAAATGAAATTTAACTATGTGAAGTGTATCTATAGCATATATGTTTTCTCTATTTTTTTGTGTTTTTTGATGAACTTTACGAATTTAAGAAAACAACTATTTAAAATATCTAGAAAGACAACTAAAATAATAATTTAAAACAAACAAAATAACCGAGTGTAGCTATTTGTCTGTGCAATTTGTAGATCTATTCTAAACAATAAAATAGCTCATCTAATCTATTTGCAAGATTCTCGATCCTACCCGAAGTGAGGAGTGAATCATAGTTTCTCGAAACTATCAATCCCCCATGACTTCCGGCAATATCGAGAATAGAATTTACTGAAATAAAGCAATTAACTACTCTATTTGATATGATTCTAACTAGAACTTTGAAAGCTAGAACCTGGATTCTGCAGAACAGTGGCGAATCCGATGGTGTGTGTGATCTTGTCCCCTCAGTGTGATCTCCTCGTTCCTTCATGTTCACGTGGATCCAGAAAAGCGTGTAATGCTAGCATCAACAGAAGTAGATATTGGGACAAAGGTAGCTCAAGACATAGACTGAATACAATGCGAGTAGGAGAGGGATAGCGCAAGAGTACAGAGCTTGGCTTATGTAATTCCTAGCGGGATCTATTGTGAGTCATGCAACATAAAGCATCCAGAACCTGAAACTATCCTGTTTGAGGAGCAAAACCTGCAACTTTAATGGCTTCCTAAGCTATTCTACTCCAATGGATTGGATGAAATAATGCACTGCTTGCACAAGATGGATATGTGGCTTACCAACAGTAAAACAATGCTAACTAAGCATGTAACGAACTAAACTATGAATCCTAAGCAAAATAAAAGACTGAATTACTAAAAATGAGAAGATGAGAAGTGAATGAGGGGCCTGAAGTAATGACAGCAATTGCACAAGATGGATATGTGGCTTTCTAACTGCAAAACAATGCTAACTGAGCATGCAATGAAAGAAACTAAGCATTCTAAGCAAAAGGAAAACTAAATCTATTGCAAAGAGAAATCAGAGGCAAATTTTGAGGGGCCATTTGCTTGAGCACAAGCCAACTATTTATAGCATTTGCATTTACCCAAGGTAAAAGCCAAATAGAACTCTTAAACTATAAACAATGGCAAAACACTATTCCAGGGAACCAGAATCATAAATGCAAGCTTATGGCGGTGAAAGAAAGCTGGTAAAACATTGAATTTACGTGAGTCATGTTAAAAGAGCTTTCTGGAAAATGCGTAAAGGACCGCCACCCTGAGCAGGGCGGCGGTTATAGGACCATCGCCCTATTCAGGGCGGCGGTCACGAGACCGCCGCCTAGGCAGGGAGGAGGTTTCGTCACTAAAGAGAAAAAGGCTAAGAAAATAGGGGAAAAGGAAAAAAAAAGCACGCGAGGGCTAACCGGGGCATGCGGGATGTTAACGCACACTTGGAGAGCTTTTCGGATCCCGAACACCTTGCGAGGAGACCTGTATCATCATTGGGGCACGTGTCACGTTGTTCTGATAGTACAGATACCTTACAATTTTGGGTACGTACATATTGCCCCCTCGGAGAAGCATTTTAGCCATGAAGAGGCGTAAAATGGTGGGTCCGAGTATGGCGGTCCCGAAATGGGAAGTTAGAAATTATACCTGATACATCCGTGTGTTGAAAGGACGCCATCCAAGATTCCCGCTACCTGCAAAATGAAAAGAGAACTCAAGTGCAGATAGACACAAAATTTTGAAAATAAACGCTAAAATAATAGGGAATGAGAACGTACCATTTGTGCGGGGATAGGAACTTACCTCCATCGGCGCTCCAAACCTGTGAAAAAGTCATTTAAAACGAATCAGAGCGCTATATATATGAAAGTGGGCCCATTTTCCTATTCATTTGCGCGAGTCGATTTGATTGATTTTGAGCTCTGGGACCCACGGTGACGGTTTCTTGCGTGAGTAGAGTCAAAACGTCCGCGACGAGATAGCGATCATGCCTCCACATGTGGAACATCGACCCGTGAGATCACAGGTTAGTTTTCTTCAGTTTATCCTTTTTACCCCCTTAAATTTGAAATGCTAAATACTTTGTCATGGGGGGGTAATTTTTGAAAATGTCAGTGTTGAAAGGTCCACCTAGGGGGGGCGCCTACTGGGTAGGCTTTGTTTTTAGGTAAAATGGTCATTTTTACATTTTTAGACTTTTTAAATTTAAAACCCACGTGGGTTTTCGGACCACGACCACCGCCCTATTCAGGGCGGCGGTTACACGACCGCCGCCTTATAAAACCGCCCCCCTGCTCAAGGCGGCGGTTTTGCACAGAATGCAAAAGGAACCTCTTTTTGAGATTGTGTTTGTATTTTTAGCATTTCTACGTGCTTTCATGATTTTTCTAGTATTACTTGGATGCTAACTTGCTTTGTTTTGTGTGTTTTTGGGTGTATGCAGGTGAGAGAGGAGTATATCCGGTGGAGTCGAGAGAGGGAGTGTGATTGGCTCCCAGGGGTACTAGATGCCCTCTCACAGGATGAGGAGGACACTCTTCAGCGGGCTGGGATACTACGCATTTCACGCGTGCCCCATGTTACACCATCTAGTCACATCCTTTGTGACTTGTTCTCATACTGGGATGCAGATCGGAACACCTTCCGATTGCCAGGGGTCCGCGGTGAGTGGACTATTACACTGGAGGACGTCTATCGCATTCTGGGGGTCCCGATCATCGGGAGACGACTCACCCTAGAGACAAGCGAGGCTCACGGGCACAGATTGCACAGTGGGCCACATATATGGGAGATGCAGTCATCTCCACGGGGTCGAAGAAGGGGGTGAGAGTTCGATCTATTCCTTCTTTTGCCCATCCCCCTACTTCGCCAGGCCATCATGGGGATCCTTGCCTCGAGACTGATCGGGGACAAGGGAGGAGATACATTATTATACTGTTGGTCCCCCATTATTGCACAGATAGAGGGGCACGGTCGGATATATGCCTAGGGAGCAGACATTCTTGGGACCACCTACCACGACTTATATAGGGTGGTCCATTTACAGGGGCAGTCATTGAGCCACCCGACTCTAGTCATGAGTTGGGTCTATGAGCATTTCATCCCTTATGGCAGGGGTGTGGAGGTGGCAGATCCTGGAGCTGTGAGGGCAGCCAGATGGACAGACATGTCGGTGCTTAGAGCACCTCATCAGCCAGTTACCTCCCTGACTACTGCCGACATGGAGGCCACACCATCATGGACTATGGGGGCATATGGGGTGAGGAGGCTCTTACCTTGATCTCCTGCTCCATGACAGGGCAGCTTATTGACAGAGTGGGGTGAGTGGAGATGCACCCCTTTGGCCGAGTTCCTCAGCAATTTGGCCTACCATACATGGGTATGCTTCCCCTGTGGTGGCGTATATAGATCAGTTCGAGAGACCAGAGGGGGGCCTAGAGGCTGGGGTTGGATAGTGGTTACTCCTGGCATTCCTATTGCAGCCAGGAGGATAGTTCGTGCCAGATGGAGAGCCGGTGCGTGTCAGGCACCTTTACTTCAGATTGCCATGGGTCCTGCCCACAGCAGCAGTGATGACCCCATTGAGGTAAACTCCAAGTCTAAGGAGTTTACGGGGGAGATAGAGGAGGAGACCGAGGACAGTGATTCTGAGTGGCATGATACCCAGGATATCATGTAGGCAGAGAGGGCCGAGCAGAGTGCAGAGAGGGTGACTCTGGTTTCAGAGGAGCCACTCTCCCAGGGCCATGGGGAGGATGAGTCTGTTGCGGGGTGTTACATTTCTCCAGCCACAGGAGTAGCCCCTCAGTCGGTAGTGGCATCCGTGGCAGGTGCTGATCCCATAGACCCATCATGGAGGCCTGGTGATCTGAGTAAGTTACCTTCTCCCCTCTCTAGTGTTTGTTTAACTTAAGATCATTTTAGTTGCTATCTTGTATCTTTTAATTTCTTGTTTGGTTTCTAATTTGTTTTCTCCTTGGTTTGCAGAGACCGCCGATGAGTGGCGGGACTTGATCCGTAGGGTATGTACTAATACCCTGATGATCCCCATGGAGAGGACCCGCGCAGAGTTGTCTGTGGATGATGGGGAGCCTTCAGGAGCTAGAAGACATACCGACGTCTTTGCTCCAGTCTGGCATGTGGCTAGGATGGTATCGACCCTTCACACCGAGCTAATGGGGTACAGGATGGCTGAGCGCTTGATGAGGAGCCATTCTTGTGGTGAGACTGCGGCCACCCCTCGGGATCTTGAGCCCTCCGTACATATGGGATAGATGTGACACCATGAAACTTCTAGAACAAACCATAGGTAAGACACCTACCCTAAGAAGAAATCAAAAGTGAGAATAAACTTGTAGATCTTGATAAAATGATTCTGAGATAATTTGATGATATCATGAAAATGGAGAAGTATGATTAGAGTGTTTATGCCAACAACATCATGAGTTTGTAATGAATTGCTTTGAGAATAGATTCCTTAATCACCATTTGTGTATGGAACAAGCGGACAATATGATCTTAATCTATATGAAGGTGCAATGTAGATAGATATATAAGTAGTGCTAGCTGCTTACGCGTAAAAACACTTGAGGTGTAGGGAATTGACTGTTTCACCAAATTCCTCACCTTCTAGCGTACATAAGAGGTATGCACCATTCCCATAGTCTTTCATGACTCGGTATGGACCTAACCATTTAGGCCGGAATTTCCTTCCTTCGCCGGTCTTCTTGTTGATCCGACTATCTAGTCTTAGAACGAGATCACCTTCATATATGTCACGCTCATAGACTTTCTTGTTATATTGCCGGCACATCCGATCAGCATAGACTTTATGTCACTGTTCAGCATCTAACCTAGTTTCATCTAGGATTTCTAGTTGGCAAAGACATGCTTCCTGTAAGCATCTTCATCCAGAATCCCTTGTAATGAAATGTGGAGACTGGGTATTTCAACCTCGAGTGGGAGAACTGCCTCTGCCCCGAATACTAGTGAAAAAGGAGTTGCTCCCGTTGGTGTTTTTATTGAGGTTCGGTGGGCCCATAAGGCCGGATATAACTTCAAGTGCCAATCTTGTTTGTTTTCTTTCACCGTTTTAAGGAGAATGGCTTTTAGTGTTTTATTCGTCACTTCAGCCTGTCCATTGGCTTGAGGGTAATACAAGGAAGCCGTATGATGGCTTATTTTAAATTTATTACATAGCTCGCGAACCTCTTCATTCTTAAAAGAAGTTCCATTATCGGAGATAATGATTTATGGGATACCGTACCTGTAAATGATTTGGTTTAAAATGAACTTGGCGATTACAGAACTAGGTACAGTAGTAAGAGGCATAGCCTCTACCCATTTGGTAAAATATTCAATGGCCGTGATTATAAAATTATGGCCGTCTATGGACGAGGGAGAGAATTTCCCTATTAAATCTAGGCCCCATGTAGAAAAGGGCCATGGAGTAGTGATTGGTTGCAGAGCTTGTGCCGGCATATGGATCTCATGGGAGAATTCTTGGCACTTATGACACCTACGTACGAACTCTACTGCATCGTGTTCTAGAGTAGGCCAAAAATAGCCCATTCGATGTATTTTACGAGCGGTGGCATGACCACCGAAGTGGCCTCCACACATTCCACTGTGGGATTCATGGAGAATCTTCTTGGATTCTTCCATGTCGACACATCTTAGGAGCATTCCATCGAACGCTTTCCGATAGAGCACTTTCTCTATAATGATGTATTTAGCTACGAAAATACATAACCGCCTTCTTTATTCTTTGTGTAGCTCCTTCTGGATACGTATGGTCCATGATATAATTAATGATATCAGCGTACCAGGGACACTCAGAGATAGAGGGTTGGGTTTCGATGTAGTATACGCACTCATCTGGAAAATCTAAATCTACTAGATTGCCTCCATCTAATGGGTTATCAGCTAACCAATCTGCGATGATTTGTCCTTTAACCGACTTCTGATTTACAAATGTTAATTCGAATTCCCCCATTAAGGTTATAAAACGTCCAGCCTTTTTAGACAAGGACCCTTGTGTGAGGAAAGTTCGTAAATGGTCCATTTTTACCATGACCCTTGTTTCTTGATTTAGCATATAATGTCTTAGGCGTTTGGTTGCAAAAACTATGGCAAGGCATTCTCGTTCTGCTTGGGTATAACGTGTTTCATAGTCGAGCAATGTTCGGCTAATGAAATAAATCACGCGTTCTCTCTTGTCATCGTCTTCTTGAGCCAGCATGCAGGCTAGCGAGACATTGGTTGCTCGTGAATATAAAATTAACGGGTGATCTAGCTTAGGTGGCATTAGTGTAGGTGGTGATAACAGGAAATGCTTAACTGCATCAAAAGCTTCATTGCAGTCTTCAGTCCAATCAATGCTATAATCTTTCTTGAGCAAATTGTTGATTGGATGTATGGCGAAACTTAAGTCAGGATGAATCTCCGGATTGCACCCAGCTTTCCGAGGAATGACCTGATTCCAGATTCATCCGAAGGTGGAACCATTTCGAGGACAGCCCAAATTTTGGTTGGGTCAACATCTATCCCTCATAACGATATGATGTAACCTAGGAGCTTCCCTCCTGTTACTCCAAAGACACACTTTTCTGGATTTAGCGTGACTCCGTACTCTATCAGCCATGAGAGAATGATGCGGAGTATTTCCGGATGGTCACAACGCTTCTTGGCCTTAGCCAACAAGTCATCTACATAGGATTCCATGATTTTATGAATTAAATTGTGAAATATATATGTCATAGCTCGCTGGTATGTAGCACCAGCATTCTTGAGACCAAATGGCATGACAACATAGCAATAAGTTCCCCAGGGAGTTATAAATGTGGTTTTAGCTTGATCTTGTTCAGATATTTTAATTTGATTGTATCCGAGAATCCATCCATGAGAGACAAAAGTTCAAACCCAGTTGTTGCATCAACAATGACATCAATGGATGGCAACGGAAGTCATCTTTAGGACACGCTTTGTTGATGTCTTGGAAATCTATGCAGATGCGTATCTTTCCATTCTTCTTGAGAACGGGAACGATGTTAGACACCCATTGGGAGTAATCGACTGGCTTGATAAATCCTACTTGGAGGAGTTTTATTACCTCCTCTTTTACCATGAGAGCTACCTTGGGTTTCATGGGTCTCGATTTTTGTTTAACTGGCTTTGCATCAGATTTAGTGATGAGGTTGTGCACCACAATGTGGGGTGCAACCCCTGTCATTTCCTTATAATTAAATGCAAATGCCTTCTGATGTTCTTTGAGGATCAGTGTGTATTTCTACTTCCTCTGGGGTTAACGAGGACCCTAATTTCAATATCCTTGGTTCGTCTTCCATTCCGATGTTAATATCAATTGTTTCTTTGATCAAAGAGGCATTACCCTCTTCAAACTCAGGTGGTGCTGGAGGTAAATCCAAATCATCCCCATTTTCTACTGTGCATATGCTAGGTTCCATTTGTGAGGGAAGATCCACCATGGGATTTCTGAAGTAGGAAGACGAATGTGGGATTAAGGAAAAATCTATCATATGATAGGAGAGATGTAGTGCTGCATAGGTGTTTAAGTAATCCAAAGTGGCCATATCACTATCAACATGGTCTAGGATAGTAGATTCATTTATGTTTAAAAGAGAATTTGTCATTGTCTTTATCAATGGTTCATCACGAAGGGATACCATGAAACGGGTATCCTCTAACTTATTGCTTGGAGTAAAACGTGATGCGGAAGTTGCTATTGAATCAGCGAGAATATTTTCCTCTCAGGATTGCTTCAATTGATATGAAGTCAAATTCCTTGCTTAAATCTAATACAACTTTTTTGTAAAGCTGTAAATGCTCGGCTTTGGTTTCATATATCTCTGAGACTTGGTTTGCTACCAATTGTGAGTCTCCTAAGACTCTGATGTTATCAACACCAATTCTTTTAGCTAAGATGAGGCCAAGGAGGAGGGCTTTGTACTCAGCGCCATTGTTTGTGCACTCGAAATTTAGTTTAAAGGCAAAAGGTAAGACTTTTCCTTCAGGGGAAGTGAAGATTACACCTGCCCCCACTCCGTAACGACATCTAGCTCCATCAAAATGGAGTGTCCAATATTTGACTAGGAATATGGATGCTGGGATATCTATTGTGTTTGCATATTCTACTTCCACCATATAGAGATCCTCTGCTGGAAGAGAGCCAATGCCTAGGGGATATCCTATGCCTACTGAATCGAATGGTAAGAATATTGGTAGATCATTTTCTAGCAGTTCAACGATTTTTGCAGTAGTTCTTAATGATACTACTTCTATAGTGTTAGCCTCATCTTTAGGGGTTGGGGTTACTTTGGCTAGGCTCATAGCTTCAAGATCTGTCGTAGGTACCAACTTTTCATTTGTTTTTGCGTCGGTAGGTTTATTAAGTTGATTTGTTGGGAGTTCAAACTCTCGAGTGTACGCCTGGTCTTTTCTTTAAGTCAGCTAGGTGTACATCAAATGGTTTTGGATCACCTTTGGCCATGAATACCTTTCCTAAATGTAAAAACCTTACTTCTTGAAATAGTGTAGAAGGGATTGCCTTCATGCGGTGTATCCAAGGTTGGCCGAGGATCATATTATAGTTAGTTTCCCGATCTATAATATAAAACTCAGTCAAGATGGTTTTGGGTCCTAAGGTGACCGGTAATATTATAGTTCCAACCGAGGTGGCTTTAAGACTATCATATCCCCTTAGTGTATTTCGAGTTGTGGAGCAATTGGTTTCTCCATACCCTAGCTTTTGGAGGAAAGAGAAGGGGACTATGTTAACTGCCACCCCATCGTCAACCATTGCATGCTTTACATAGTTGTTATAAACCCATACTTGCAAATGTAAGGCTGGATCACCTCGGCGTGCGATCTCAGCATCTGTCGGCATTTTGTTTATCTCGAATATGAATTTGACATCCCTATCTGCCTACCTGGAGGATGAACATCAAAGTCCACATGATTTACCTGTGTTTCAGGTGGTGGAGTGATGTTAATTAGATGACCTAAACCTAATGCTTCTAAAAGAGCAGCCCTATGGGCAGGAGAGTTCTTTAGTAAGTCTAAGAATGAAATGTGTGAGAAGGTTTTTGTTAGGTCGTTAATCAAATCATAGGCTCCCACAGGTTTTACTACGATTTGTTGGATGTCATCTACCTCTGGCAGGTGGCTTGGACTTGGCTGAGAGAAATACTCTCACGTCCTTGTTATAGCTTCGATGGGTAGCTCAACGTCTAACTCTACTAAACCGACTACCTTAGGTCGTGGTTGACTTCCTAGTTGTGGCGCAACTAATGGATTTAGTGAGGTCGAGGCTTCATGATCATTGTTTCCTGTCATTGCACCCTTGTTCGTCCCAGTTGGATTTAGCCTGTTGTTATCGTGATTTGGGAGTGGATCATTAAAGATCTTCAGGGGTGCGTTTTGAGGGGAAACTACCCCTGAAAAGGTATTTGACGTTGGTGACATAGGATCTGCTAAGAACATATCCATAAAAAGTTGTTTTTGTTCATCTGGAAAGCATTGCATGAATTTATTGTAGTCACGGCATGTTCTAGTGTCATGGCCCCGAATTTTGTGGAAACCACAGTACGAATTAGGATTGTAATTCCTAGTTTGTTGATTTGATGTGTATTGTGGCCCAAAATTTTGATCAAACCGTTGTCTATTAAAATTTTGTGTTTGTTGTCTTTGGTTTGAATTCTGGTTTTGGTACCTAGTTGAATTTTGGCTTGGACCCTGTATGGGATTTCGTCGTCGACATCGTTGTTGTTGTTGTTGTTGTTGTGGATGATTAAAATCCACTGCATTGACTGTCGGGGTAAAGTTGTTGTTTCGTTGGTTGTTTATTTGTGATGGAGTATTGACAATATTTACCTTTTTAGGTTGGTCGGTTACTCCATCTGTTGTTACACCCGATTTTTGTTAAGGATTTTAGGTCCTTGATTGACGTTCGTGGTAGTGGGATAAGTTGTAGTGTTCTGATTGGGGGCGATTAACCTCCCGTTTGCTCCATATGTTTTGCGACCACTATCAATTGTTGCTTGATCTATTCGAAGAGCACTCTCTAGTACTTCATCGTAAGTTCGTAATGGGAACTTCTGGACTTCTTCCTTCACTTCTCTGCTAAGTGAATGAAGGAATAAATCACATAGTTCCATTTGATCCATGTTTGGAGCACTTGCCGAGGAATAAAGGACTGTACGCCACCTTTGGATGAAATGGGTGACAGATTCATTGTGTTCTTGTTTGATGTGTAAGAACTCCCTGATTCCTGTTCTTAATAGTTTGTTCATGTCGAAGGCCTTGATGAACTCTGAAATGAGTTGTTTGAACGAATGGATGGAAGCCTCAGGTATTCTATAATACCAATCGAGAGCGATGCCTTCCAAGGTTTTTGGGAATATTTTAGCAACAACCCCATCCCATGGGAGTAGTTCTCGAATGGCTGTAGCATAAGCTTTGATATGCGTGTTTGGATCTCCCTCTCCTTTGTATTTGGGAAAATCGGGAAGAGGTCTTGGAAGCATGACGCTTCGTATGGTGAAATCCAAGGGCTCTTTCAAATATTCTGAGTAAGTCCCTATCGCATATGTTTCGACCATTGACGGTGCCTGCTGAGGGAGCGGTGGTGGGATGGGTTATTGATATGGCGCAGCGTATGCGTTGGCAGGGGCATAAGGAAGCCCCTGTGTTTGAGAAAAATTCGGGAGAGGAGAACATATCCCCTTGTGGTGATTTGGAGTATATGTTTAAGTATGACGGGGTACTATCCAGGAATGGATTGTTCTGTACTAGACCGGGAGGAACAGTGCTAGAGATGGTGGGTCTAGTTGGCATTTGTTGTGAATACTGAGGAGTCATGCCTAACGTGCCTACTCCTGTGAGGAGATCCACTTGGCTAGGATGGTGTGGAGGATTGGAACTCCCTGCTTGCATGAATTGTAAATTTTGACTTGCTTGGGCAAGTTCTAACCCTCTAACCTTTTCTATTAGAGTTGAAATGACTTCATTTGGTGAAGTCACGATATTCTGCCTTGGTGGCATTTGTTGTATACCATGGTTTTGTATAGGCATGTGATATCCTGCTATGAACTGATCGCTATCTTGCCAAGTTTCTCTGAGAGTATTTCCTATATGCAGTGGCATAGAGGTATTTTCTTGAAAAGAGACCTCGGGTTGTGGTTGTAAACCTCCTACAGGTGGATACATACCTCGAGAACGTTGGTCATTCCTGGCATAACGTACCAAATATTCATCATCTAAACCTTGGTATGAGTCTGATTGTCTACTAATTTGTGGTCTAAGTAGTACCTGAGGAGATGAACCAGATTCTCGGTGAACGTCATATTGTTCGAGCCTGAAGGCTCTGTTTGTTGCGTTTGAGCGAGTTGTTCCAACTCCTCTGTTTGGAAGGACGAGCTATATCTGATCCTTGGAGTTTGTGTTGACAACTGACTAGTTGAATAGTTGTCACCCCACACTGAGAGCGAGGGTGATGATTGTCTATTCTGTTGGGCGTAGTATGCCTCAAGACCCAAGAGGGGTCTGCCATATGCATCGAATCCTGACATATTTGGGGGTATATGAATACCCGCAGAATAATGGGAAGGAGCGAAGGTGAAAGCCAATGAGGCGGAGAAGATGAAAAGTATACTAAACTTGGAAGAACACGTAATACTATGACTCTGAACTAGAAAGTAGGAAGTTCACGTCAGCTTCACTAATTTTGTTTGTTTCACGTCGGGTTCACCAATTTTGTTTGTTTCACGTTGGGTTCACCAATTTCGATCTATATCGGTTATTGCCGTGATGAGATTGGGCTGGGGCACGATTGGCTCGAATATGTATTCCCTAGGCTCTCTAGGTCTGTGATTGTCATACAAAAGTAACAAAGTAAATTAACTATAACAAAATGAATTTTAACTATGTGAAGTGTATCTATAGCATATATGCTTTCTCTATCTTTTTGTGTTTTTCTTATGAAATTTATGAATTTAAGAAAACAACTATTTAAAATATCTAGAAAGACAACTAAAATAATAATTTAAAACAAACAAAATAACCGAGTGTAGCTATTTGTCTGTGCGATTTGTAGATCTATTCTAAACAATAAAATAGCTCATCTAATCTATCTGCAAGATTCTCGATCCTACCTCGAAGTGAGTGAATCATAGTTTCTCGAAACTATTAATCCCCTGACTTCCTGGCAATATCGAGAATAGAATTTACTTGAAATAAAGCAATTAACTACTCTATTTGATATGATTCTAACTAGAACTTTGAAAGCTAGAACCTGGATTACGCGAGCAGTGGCGAATCCAATGGTGTGTGTCATCTTGTCCCCTCAGTGTGATCTCCTCGTTCCTTCGTGTTCACATGGATCCAGAAAAGCATGTAATGCTAGCATCAACAGAAGTAGATATTGGGACAAAGGTAGCTCAAGACACAGACTGAATACAATGTGAGTAGGAGAGGGATAGTGCAAGAGTACGAGCTTGGCTTATACAATTACTAGCGGGATCTATTGCGAGTCATGCAACATAAAGCATCCAGAACCTGAAACTATCTGTTTGAGGAGCAAAACCTGCAACTTTAATGGCTTCCTAAGCTATTCTACTCCAATGGATTGGATGAAATAACAACACTGCTTGCACAAGATGGATATGTGGCTTACCAACAGTAAAACAATGCTAACTAAGCATGTAATGAACTAAACTATGAATCCTAAGAAAAATAAAAGACTGAATTACTGAAAATGAGAAGATGAGAAGTGAATGAGGGCCTGAAGTAATGACAACAATTGCACAAGATGGATATGTGGCTTTCTAACTGCAAAACAATGATAACTAAGCATGCAATGAAAGAAACTAAGCATTCTAAGCAAAAGGAAAACTAAATCTATGCAAAGAGAAATCAGAAGCAAATTTTGAGGGGCCATTTGCTTGAGCACAAGCCAACTATTTATAGCATTTTCATTTACCCAAGGTAAAAGCCAAATAGAACTCTTAAACTATAAACAATGGTAAAACACTATTCCAGGGAACCAGAATCATAAATGCAAGCTTATGGCGGTGAAAGAAAGCTGGTAAAACGTTGAATTTATGTGAGTCGTGTTAAAAGAGATTTCTAGAAAATGCGTAAAGGACCGCCACCCTGAGCAGGGCGGCGGTTATAGGACCGCCGCCCTGTTCAGGGTGGCGGTCACGAGACCGCCACCCAGGCAGGGCGGTAGTTTCATCACTGAAGAGAAAAAGGCTAAGAAAAGAGGGGAAAAGGAAAAAAAAAGCACGCAAGGGATAAGCGGGGCATGCGGGATGTTAACGCACACTTGGAGAGTTTTTTCAGATCCCGAACACCTTGCAAGGAGACCTGTATCATCATTGGGGCACGTGTCACATTGTTATGACAAGATCAAGATACCTTACAATTTTGGGTACGCATACGGCTGCCATAGCATCAAAATTGGGCCCGAGATCGAGAAGAAGACTTCCTCTTCCTAATATCAACAAATGGTTGTACCCATGTAAAAGTGGAAGAAGAGGAAGAGGGATTAGCAAGAGAACCAAGAGTGAGAGAACTCATGGCAAAAAGAGTGTTTCTTTGTTGTGGCCTCTAATAGCAATGTGAGTGGAGCAGAGGAGGCATCTTGGATAGAAGAATCCACATTGCTTGGAGGCCCGGTGCTATGAATTTCTTGCTCCTTATCCATTTTGGTTTCAGAAGCATCTGCAGGATTTGGCATTTCGCTATCTTCACTCTCACTGAGAACAATGATGTTCTCTGGCCCAAAAAGTAGTTCTGAATGCTTTGGAAAAGGGTCTTCTTCAATGGGCTCCTTTTTGACCTCCTTTACCTTCTTCTGATAGACCTGAGTAGAGGAGGAAGGAGTGGAGGATGCAGGGCCTTTACTTGATGAGGTAGGAGGAGTCTATACAGGTACCTTTGAACTGGGTGTTTGTTCCTCCTTCCTTGGTGTCGAGGTGTCTTTAGAAGAGGATTCTCCTGCATTCTTCCTCATCTCACGAACCTTTCTATCAACCTAGACTTTGGTCCTTACCAGGACAGGGGTGAGGATTTCAACCAAATCATCTTTCTCCCTCTTAAACCAGTCCAGATCCTCTAAGGGAGTGTGTTTGATCATAGTTTCATATTCATATGACAACAGGTTTGTGTTGTCATCCTGAAGTCCTTCAGAATTTGATACAAGTTAAGCTCTTGAACTAACTAAAGAGGAAACCTACCATAATGCCTCCTTCTGGCCTCAAAATCATCTGTGCAGTCAGCCCAATAATCTTCAGTGTCTGCCCTATGATGGTAGTTGATTTTGATGTTCAACTCAATGAATTTCTTCAAGTCGAAATAGGTTCTAGGCCTAAAGAAGTGGATAGTGATGGGAGCTAGGGCTCTCTCTATGTTCTGAGCATCCAAAGTGGTTTTGCATGTATAGTTCCCCAAAGATATGAGGAAGTGTAACCCAGTGATATTCTTATCCTTGTAGGTTCTGTGTAATTTGTCCAATTGCCTACATACTTCAATCAGGGCCATCTTATCATTACAAAATATAGGGAGCTTAAGAGGAGTGCTCTCATAACCTGCTAGCCTGATGTAAGAGAACCTTCTAAATTGAATGAAGTAGGCTCCGTACTTCACAATCAGGCTCATGGCTTCGTCTGAAAACCTCCTTGCAGTGTCACTCTCTAGAAGCCTTACAATGTACATGGTGAAGGCATCATTCACCCTCCTGAAATTGTGGTTGCTAGTGTCCAGGGTGAACTGAGGGCAGTAAGCATATATAGGATCACCCTTCTGAGCATCAATGTATGTAAAGCCAAACCACTTTGTCTCCGGATCGTTGCTAGGGTATACATCAGGTAGGAAGTCATGTAGAACTTTTTGTTTGTTGTACATGGGACAAGCTGTTTTGTCAAATTCATGCAAATAATCTCTACCCAGTTGATGTTCTAGGTACCTTCACACACTATGTTGATAAGTGGGCACATCCAAAAGTGGAACTCGTTAGTAGAAGGCAAGCCCATGACCCGAGCTAACAGAATTATGAAGTCGATAGTTCCTCATTGAAATCAGACCTAAACAGAGCCTTGGATAGTCGGGATGCCCCTTTCTTAGGGTTCTTTAGCCAAGACTTTGCAATTCTAACTTTGTATTTCTCACTGTCTAGATCAAAAAGAGCATGTGCTTGATTATGGAGATTACCACATAATTGTCCATCTCCGGTATTCTTAGGGTAGTGGCAATGGTGGTGGCATCAAGCTTGGCAATGAGCTCCTCGTGCATGTTGGTTAATTCACTCGTATCGGGGTTGAAGTGAGCCCTGCAGGCGAGTACCATGTCTGCACATTGCACCGAGATTGGGAAACCAACAACAAACACCAGGCCACTATCGTTAATCATTTGTGCCATAGGAGAGGGGTTTGGGTTTGTCAACCTGGTCCAAAAATCACCAAAGTCTAGGTGACGAACTTCATTGTCCCCGATATCGGGAACGAAAGACTCGAGTGGAGAAACCTATTCTGGCCTTGGAATTTAATCTTCATGTTGATAGTACTTAGAAAAACAAATTCACAGCTTGAATCCGTGATGAAATTATAGGGGAATGGGGACGTGAGCAAAGATTTCAATTACAAGGGTATGAGCAAATGGTAATGAGAAAGTAGTGTGCAAAAATGCATAGAGGGGAGTCTATTAAATAGCCGTTTAGGAGAGAGAAGGTTATAAATGCACATTAAATTCATATCCACCAACTCAAAAAGCAAGCATTGGGAAGAGCGGGAAAAATTAGCCCGAATGGCCTTTGGTACATTTGGGACACGGGACGTGAAAGTGTGATTCGGCTGATGCGGGTGATGCGGGGAAAGATTGCACCAATGATTTCAGGACATGAGGGACAAAAGTACATGAAGTGCATGATGTAGCCACTACGGGTGAACGGGGAACCAAGAGCCCCATGCGAACTTGGGATAGTTGGAACAAAAATTTCCGATAGGCTAGCAAGTTAACAGATTTCAGAGAAAGTGGCCGATTGGTGAATAGAGAGCCCGAGAAAACTTGGGACATGTGGGACAAAAATTTCTGACAGACCCGCAAATCACACAAATGACTAAAAATAAAAGCAAAATTTTCCTAACTTCTCGACTTTTCTCTTTACCAGAACATCAGAGGAAAGGTGTCAACTCAAATTTTTTTAATTTTTTATTTTCAAAGGAGGGGAAATTTTGAGAGGACAACAGCTAGCTCCTTTTAGGGATGTCTTGACTAGATTCAAAGAATCAGACAAGGCAAGAACTCTCAGAAAACCTAGGGGAAGTAGATTAGTGTCTTATCCATTGGGCCACAGAATCAAAAGCAACCAATACAGAAAATAAAACCCCAAACAAAGAAGGAAAACACCAAAAAGCAAGGGAAGTAAAACACACCTATACATAATATATAGAGAACTTCCTATTCACCTAGGACTTAAACAATTTCAAGTACTACCCACTATAAGGAAGTGGGAGAGAAGAACCATCCATGTAATCAAGGTAGAAAGAATTCTCACCAGTAAAGTGCTTGATCTTGAAAGGTTTGAGCCAAAGAGAATCAAACTTGCCATGGTTGCCACGAGGTTCATGTCTTTTATCCCATATTAAAATGATATCTCCCACTTTGAAATCCCTGGACCTGGCCTTCTTTTCAAACAAGGCTTTTACCTTGTTGGTGAGCGGATATTCTATCGGCAACCTTCAATCATGTCCTCATTCAATTTGTAAGGTACATGATCCTCTTATCCAAAGAATCATTAAATGCGGTGGTAGCTCCACTTTGTTACTAGCAATTGAGCTTCCACTCCATATACCATCACGAAAAGGGGACATCCCAATATCTCTTTTAGGTGTAAACCCATCTGCCCAAAGAGCATCATAGAGCTTCTTGTGCCAATTCCTCGAGATTCATTAACCAATTTCCTTATTATGGCCACTAGATTTTTGTTTGTTGATTTAGCTTGCCCATTCCCCTGAGGATAATAGTCTGAAGAGTGAGCTAGGGAGATGCCATATCCATAACAAAAATCCATCATCTCAATTGAAGAAAAATTTGAAGCATTATCCGTCACAATCTTGTTTGGCACACCAAACCTTACCAAGATGTTTTCTTTGATAAAATTACATACTACTTCAGAAGTAGTACTCTTTACTGGAATGGCTTCTACCCACTTAGTAAAATAATCTGTAGCCATCAACACGTGGGTATGTCGGCACTTGAAGAGGGATTAAGCGCCCCCAATGAAATCTAAACCCCATTGTTGAAAAGGTTCTTCAATCATGACTGACTTAAGAGGCAAGGCAACCAACTTGGGTTCACCCACAAAGGTCTGACATGCTTCACATTTATCAATCCACTTTGATGCATCCTTGAACAAGGTAGGCCAATAATATCCTGCACGAAGAATCTTATGAGCAGTGACAGTAGACGAGTAATGGACTCCACATGCTTGATCATGGAAAGCTGAAAGAAGCTTCCTCTATTGCTCTTTATCCACGCATTTTAGAAATCTTCCATCCATCCCATGTTTGAACAGCATTCTCCCACAATACATATTGGGATGATCTTAACTTAATAGCTCTTCTCTCCTTGGTAGTTAAATGGGAGGGACACTCCCCATAGGTGAGAAAATGTGTGATATCAACATACCATTCATCAATTGAGCTGAGAAACAGAACAGTAGGAATATCAACTTCATCCTTAGGTAACTCATGTCCAGCTCCCTCAGCAATGAGTTCACACAAGCCTTTTCCGTAGGCTAGTTTGGTTGGTCTGATGTCAATATCATATTCTTGTACCTTGGCCACATAGTTCCCTCTCTTGGACCCAAACTCTTGTTGCGTGAGAATAGACTTGATGATTGTGTCAGGCACAAGTATTATGGAGTGAGAGTTAAGGATATAAAAATGAAACTACTTGACAACTTTAACCACTGCAAAAGCATGTTTCTCCATCATTGTGTATTTCAACTCATGATTTTTAAGAATGTAGCTCATAAATGAAATTGGGAGCTCATGATCATTAGAATCTTTCTGAGTCAAAATAGTAGCCAGGGTGTTATCTGTGGCATAGCAATAGATAATAAAATCTTTGCTGAAATCTGGACATGTTAGAATAGGAGTTCTAGTAATAGCCTTTTTAATACCTTCAAAATCTTCTTTCCCTTCAGAATTCCAGCCAAACGTTTGTTTTCCCTTCATCATTTGAGAGATGTTCAAAGTTAGTTCTACAAAATCAGGGATAAATCTTCTCAGAAAGTTGATCTTATCGAAGAAAGAATGCACTCCCTTCTTAGTGGTTGGAAGAGGAATCTGTTGAATGGCTTGAACTCGTTCAAGATCAATCTTTATACCATCTTTAGAGACAACATGCCCTAACAATTTTCCCTCTGTGACACAAAAGACAGATTTCTTAGGATTCAAAGAGATCCCATGCTCTCTACACTTCAAGAGAACTATTTCCAGATGCTGAAAATGGTCTGCTCTATTTTTGGAAAACACAGTTAAGTCATCTAGATATACAACAATACATTTCCCTTTTAAACTTCCAAAGGCCAAGTCCATAGCTCTTTGGAAAGTGGCACCGGCATTAATGAGCCCAAAAGGCATCCTCTTGTAGGCAAAAGTACCCCAAGGAGTAGTGAAAGTTGTCTTGTGTTGATCTGCGGTATTGACTTCTACCTGATTATACCCTGAGAAGCCATCAAGCATGGACAACATTTCAGACCCCGTAACAGCTTGCAAGACCTGATCCATCATGGGCAAAGGATAGTTGTCCTTCAAAGAAGCTTGATTCAGATTTCTGAAGTCAACACAGATACGAATCTCACCATTTTTCTTCCGACAGGTACAATGTTGGCAATCCATGTTGAATGATGGATGGGAAAAATGATTTTGGCCTTCAACATCTTTTGTATTTCCTGAAAAATAGTGTTAGCTATCTTAGGATTGTATTGCCTTTGTTTCTGCTTGAAAGGTTTAATCCCAGGTTTGAGAGGGATGAAATGCTACATCTCCTTTGGTTGGAAGGATTTTAGATCCTCATAGGAATACGTGAGAACATCTTTATACTTCCTTAAAAGGTTGATTACTTTCTTCTTTTCTTCTGGTGTACAACATTTTCCAATGTTCACAAGCTTGGGGTCAACAAAACTTCCAATATTAGTTTTTTCATACTCAGAGATTGTTTTGATCTAGTAGAAGCTTTAGACTTCACATACCTGTCATGCTTATCAAACAATTCTTCTAAACTCACCAGTCCTTTTGGAATCTTGTTACCTTTAAGCTTGATACATCCATCTTGATCCATTTCTTCTTTGACATCTTCTTCATGAGAAGACACTTTCACGAGGTAAATTGTCACTTCCTTCAAAGTACAACTGCTCAAAATTGTCCCTGAGCTCTAAGAAAGAAAGAAAATGTTGATCATCATTGAAAACCTGCCAGTTGCTTGCGTTATCAGGTACATTGGGCCTATGGATCATCTCAATGGTAAACTTATCTTGAGAAAAATCAGGATGAGGTATCAGCAACGATCCTGAGACAGCTAGTGAATCGGCCTGGCGTTCTTTTCCCTAGGTACTACTTCAATGGAGAAAGCATCAAGAAATTCAATAGAATCCCAAACATGATTCTTGTAATGCTTCAACCTTCTATTCTTTACTTGAAAAAGGTTTCTGACTTGTTTAACAACAAGTTCTGCATCTCCACGAGCTAGAAGATTCTTTACACCTTTTATTTTGCCACATTAAGCCCAAGAATAAGAGCTTCATACTCTGTAGTATTATTGGTATTTTCAAATTGTAGCTTGAATGAGAAAGGGTGAACTTTTCCCTCAGGAGACACCAATACTACACCAGCTCCAGAACCAGCAGAGGAATAACTTCCATCAAATTCCAAAATCCAAACCTCATTAGGATCATGAAGTACTTCTTTGGGAAGTTGGATTTCCTCCAGGAGACATAATCATATAGTTACCATGCCCCATATCTTCATAAAGTATTTGCACTTTGGGATCATCTGTTTTTGTACAATATACTCAAATTGCTTCTCGGGAAACAACTTCTTCATTTTCCCATTGACTGGTATGAGGGCATGTGACCAATCCATTTGAATTTCTCCTCCCACATCCTTGCAGAAGTTCCTACTTAACAACATACCATATGAAGGTGGAATATCTACTACGAGGATAGTAGCCAAGACCTTTTTCTCAGGTAAAGTAGCAAAAGCTACTTGTGCGTCTTTAATTCTTCCAACTAGGGGCACTTCCTTACTCTCCATGGAATAACAAGACCCATAAGTGCGTGTGAGAGTTAGGCCCAAAGCATGGGCTACTTTGGTAGGCATTACATTATCTGATGCCCCTAAGTCTATGACACAGTTGCTGAGTTTATGGCCTGCTATAAGGAGGGTCACATAAAATGGTTTGATCTTATCATTAGGTGAGGTGACGGCAACTACCAGATTGGGTTGAGGTGCAGAGGATGGAGTAGGTAAAAGGCCTTTGGTGGAAATTTTGGATTGAGAATTAACAAAGTGAACCATTTTGGCAAAAGCTTTGGGATGGGTTTGATAATACTCAGCCTCTAAAATTTGAACCTTTGTCTTTTTAGGTGATCAATGATATCAAAAGATCCAGAGGTGGATGGGCCATCATCACTTGGAACCTTAGGTTTGTCAGATTTAGGAATTGTGGAAGAAGAAATTTTAGTAGAAGGATTAGGAAAAGCAGAATTCACCTTCTGTGTGGACGTAATGGGGATAGGAGATCCTCTTTTTGCAATCACAGGGATAGTCATGGGATGCTCTTTGGATCTTTTAGCAGGCTGCATCACTTTCTCCCTTTTATTTGTCTTTTCTCAAGTCATAACAATGTATGATTCACTATTCATATCTGCTACCACTTCATCATAATCATCTTCCTCATCAACACCTTCAGTAGTGAAGAAATTAACTCGAGATCCCTCAAGTTCCTCTATCTCCTCATCGGCTTCTTCGACAAGTTCTTCACAATATTCACTAACCTCCTCATCTTCAGGTTCTTCCACTTCACAGGTTACATTAACAGGAACCTTTATAGGTGGTCCCTCAAGTGCTAGCCTTGTCTGAGAAGTAGGAAAATGATTCCTAGGTTGAAAATTCCTCCTTGGAACATCTGCATAGGGGGCATGCTGAGCCAATTGTTTCTTGATGGCAATGAGATCATTGGCAAGCTTTTACACCAATGGATCAGTATTAGGCCCGGGAGTGGAAGAGGAAGAAGAAGAAGAAGATCTAGACTCAAGCAGGGTCTCTTTTCAACTTTCCAGACATAATCAAATCATTTTCAACACTAACAACAAGGATTTGATCCTCAGCTAATGTAGCAAGATTATCTCTTCTTAATGCATAGCTGACTTCAAGCAATTGAGCGTTCAGGAAGAAACACTTTTGAATTTGATCCACAAGTTGAGTGTCTGGTGGGATTTTGTTAATCAACTTGTTAAACCTAGCCACGAATTATCTCATGGGTTCTTATGAATCTTTCTTTATTTGAGAAATCTAGGCCAACAAAGTGTGTACATCCTCTGCAGGTTTGAAATGGTTCTCAAACCTTGTTCTCATTGTGTTCCAACTGGTAATAGCCCTAGCTGGAAGGTGATAGAACCAATCTGCTGCATTATCTTGTAAAGTCTCTACAAAAAGCCTCACTGAGACATCTTCATGCTCAACTTTGAGAACTCCACATGAAACTATGAAGGCTACAATATGTTCATCGGGATGCACTTTGCCATCACCTTTGAACTTGGGAACTTACTTTCTGTTACCTCTAGGTAACTCATGCAAAGGATGAGGAAGGGCAAGAGGCCCAACACGATGGCCCCAGGGCAATGGTGCTGCCATCCTTGGAAAGACGGCTTGAAGGGGAACCAAAACACTAGCAAGAATCAGAGCACGAAGATTAGGGCTGAGTTTCTCTGGAGGGATAACACCTATAGGGGTTCTATCTTCAACAGGAGGAGTGCTTGTTGAATGATCTCTTCTATTTCTTCCTGTTGAAGGGAAAGGAAAACCTTGTTGTTCCAAAAGTTGAAACTGAGAATCTTCAATACCAAGGGCCCTCCTCCCGTGAGTAAAACGTGGAGTTGCTAGATCAAAGGATGATCAAGAAATTATTCAAAGAACTGGAATGTGTTTTAATAAAAATGAATCCCAGCGGAGTCACCAAAAACTATTGGTTGTTAAAAGGACTTTGTTGAGAGAAATAGTCAAGGGACAAGAAGTCCCTCCTCTTTAATGGGAGAGGTTCCCTTATTCAAAAGAAAAACCTATTTACATATGTACAATGCATAGTTTAAATGTGGAACTTGGATATCATGAAAGTGTTTTAAAATAAAATAGATCATCAATACAAAAGTGTAGAGGAATGAAGGAGTAGAAAGGAGTTGAAAGGCATTTTCCAGAACTATAGATAACAAAATAATTCCTTATGCATGCTAGAATAAAATTGTTTGGAATAAAACCATTTGCATTTGAATCAACAAGATGCTATTACAAAGACACAAAGTTCCAGAAATAACATCCACAAGAATACAAAGCTTCTTGACATAATACAAACAAATAGTTCAACAAAGTATTCAATGGATAACAATGAATAACAGGATCCAGATGGACAAAGAAAGAAAGTTATTTTGTATTGATTGCTTTGCTGCTCTTTACACTTTCAAAAATAAACCAAGTTCCCATTACTAAAAATGGTGGAGAGAGACCATTATATAATTTTACAAATCAGTTACACTTGGTAACTACTTCTTTTTAACTAAAATGTTTAGTTAAGGGATGCTTAATGCAAAACCCCAACTAATTTACAATAAAACCAAATTTAGAAAAAGAAGAAAGAGAGAATCCAGGAGAGGAAGACAAGTGCTCATGACTGGGAAGGGCCCACTAACTTGAGGATTCACTATCTAAACCTTTTTAGTGCCTCTGCTATGTCTCTGCCATGTGGAACAGATGTGTTGGCAGTAGCCTGGGTCCAAGACCCCAGACATTTCTCCATCTCCTTGTTGAACTCGGTGTGTGTATGGTATTCCTTATTCACTTCTTCAATGGTAGATTGGAGAGAGCAAATTTCCTTTATCTTATCTTTGGTGATGGAATCCTCTTTAAACAATTTTCCTTTGACAAAAGCTCTGAATTGAGCTTTAATTTCCTACAGGGAGAAAGGTACACCTGAGGTCTCATCATGGAGGTGGTAGTGAATATCCTTAAAAGCAGATATCACCAAAGTTTTGAAAGCCTCTCCCTTCTGCCAGCTATTCCTTAATTCTCCCAAAGCCTCCTCCAAAGACTTTGATTTCCATTCTATTTGAATACCCATGACCTGTGACAAATTATCCTTCACATCATCAAAGAGGTTAATTGCCATTAAAAGATTTTCATCGATCGCCCCATCGACGAAGGTCTACTATGCAGCTACTCCAAAGTTTGAGCTCTTTATCCATGTTTCCAATTATGGAGGAGAGCTTCTGTTACAGATTATTTACCTTCTCATTGAGCTTGAAGGCTTCACCAATGAAATTCAACCCTGCAACAAGCATGTCATCCACCATGGCCTCCATAGCCCTCCCATAGATGGAGTACCTGTGTATATCCTTGATGCTCTGGACTTCATCTTGGCTAAGAATCACAGGTGGTGGAAGGGTAGTCAGTGGGGTAGGGTCTAGAACTTTATCTTTAGATAGCAGTGACTTGATGAAACTAGAAAGCACTTGAGCCTGCTCCTCTAGCTGCTCTATAGTCTACTACCCTTTTTCTACCCTCCCAATGACCCTGGTGACTATTTCTTGAAGGTTGTGTATTTCACCTTCAGGAGTAGACTCTCCCATGGAGATCCTTGAGAGTTCCAAATCGGAGGCTTGCAAATCCTGCTCTGGCTTGTCAACTTTGGGCTTGGCTATCTCAAGGAATTACTGACCTTGGGCATCTGTTACTATCCTTGAGGTTGTTCTAGCTTTCTTGGTAGGAGAAGAAGGAGTAGTACCCAAAAAGGCCACCACAACATCAAAATTGGGCCCTGAGATCCGAGAAGAAGACTTCCTCTTCCTACTATCAACAAATGGTTGTACCCATGCAAAAGTGGAAGAAGAGGAAGAGGGAGTAGCAAGAGAACCAAGAGTGAGAGAACTCATGGCACAAAGAGTGTTTTCTGCTATGGCCTCTAATAGGGATGTGAGTGGAGCAGACAAGGCATCTTGGACAGAAGAATCCATATTGCTTGGAGGCTTGGTGCTATGAATTTCCTACTCCTTATCCATTGTGGTTTCAGAAGCATTTGCAAGATTTGGCATTTCACTATCTTCACTCTCACTGAGAACAATGATGTTCTCTGGCCCAGAAGGCAGTTCTGAATGCTTTGGCAAAGGGTCTTCTTCAATGGGCTCCTTTTTGACCTCCTTTACCTTCTTCTGATAGACCTGAGTAGAGGAGGAAGGAGTGGAGGACAGGGCCTTTACTTGATGAAGCAGGAGGAGTCTATACAGGTACCTTGGGCGGGTGTTTTTTCCTCCTTCCTTGGTGTCAAGGTGTCTTTAGAAGAGGATTCTCCTGCGTTCTTCCTCATCTCACGAACCTTTCTATCAACCCAGACTTTGGTCCTTACTAGGACAGGGGTGAGGATTTCAGCCAAATCATCCTTCTCCCTCTTAAACCAGTCCAAATCCTCTAAGGGAGTGTGTTTGATCACAGTTTCATATTCATATGACAACAGGTCAGTGTTGTCATCCTAAAGTCCTTCAGGAATTTGATACAAGTTAAGTTCTTGAACTAACTGAAGAGGAAACCTGCCATAATGCCTCCTTCTGGCCTCAAAATCATCTGTGCAGTCATCCCAATAATCTTTAGTGTCTGCCCTATGATGGTAGTTGATTCTGATGTTCAGCTCAATGAATTTCTTCAAGTTGAAATAGGTTCTAGGCCTGAAGAAATGTACAGTGATGGGAGCTAGGGCTCTCTCTATGTTATGAGAATCCAGAGCGGGTTTGCATGTATAGTTCCATAAAGATACGGGGAAGTGTAACCCACTGATCTTCTTATCCCTATAGGTTCTATGTAATTGTCCAATTGCTGCATACTTCAATCGGGGACATCTTATCATTACAAAATATAGGGAGCTTAAGAGGTGTGCTCTCATAACTCGCTATCCCGATGTAAGAGAATCTTCTGAATTAAATGAAGTAGGCTCCGTACTTTGCAATCAAGCTCCTTGCTTCATCTGAAAACATCCTTACAGTGTCACTCTCTAGAAGCCTTACAATGTACATGGTGAAGGCATCATTCACCCTCTTGAAATTGTGGTTGCTAGTGTCCAGGGTGAACTGAGGGCAGTAAGCATATATAGGATCACCCTTCTGAGCATCAATGTATGTAAAGCCAAACCATTGTCTGGATGTTGCTAGGGTATACATCAGGTAGGAAGTCATGTAGAACTTTTTTTTTTGTTGTACATGGGACAAGCTACTCTGTCAGATTCATGCAAATAATCTCTACCCAGTTGATGTTCTGGGTACCTTCACACACTATGTTGATAAGTGGGCACATCCAAAAGTGGAACTCGTTAGTAGAAGGCAAGCCCATGACCCGAGCTAACTAGAATTATGAAGTCTGATAACTCCTCATTGAAATCAGACCTAAACAGAGCCTTGGATAGTCGGGATGCCCCTTTCTTAGGGTTCTTTAGCCAAGACTTTGCAATTCTAGCTTTTTATTTCTCACTATCCTGATCAAAAAGAGCTGTGCTTGATTTTGGGAGATTACCACAGAATTGTCCATCTCCGGTATTCTTAGGGCAGTGGCAATGGTGGCGGCATCAAGCTTGGCAATGAGCTCCCCGTGCATGTTGGTTAATTCACTCGTATCGGGGTTAAAGTGATCCTGTGCAGGCGAGTACCATGTCTGCACATTGCACCGAGATTGGGAAACCAACAGCAAACACCAGGCCACTATCATTAATCATTTGTGCCACATGAGAGGGGTTTGGGTTTGTCAACCTGGTCCAGAAATGACCAAAGTCTAGGTGAAAAACTTCACTGTCCCCGATATCGGGAACGGCAGACTCGAGTGGAGAAACCTACTCCTGGCCTTGGAATTTAATCTTCATGTTGATAGTACTTAGAAAAACAAATTCACAGCTTGAATCGTGATGAAATTGTAGGGGGAATGAGGACACGAGCAAAGATTTCAATTACAAGGGTATGAGCAAATGGTAATGAGAAAGCAGTGTGCAAAAATGCATGAGAGGCGAGTCTATTAAATATCCGTTTAGGAGAGAGAGGGTTATAAATGTGCATTAAATTCATATCCACCAACTCAAAAAGCAAGCATCGGGAAGAGCGGGAAAAATTAGCCGGATGGCCTTTGGTACATTTGGGACACGCGGGCACGAAAGTGTGATTTGACTGATGCGGGTGATGTGGGTGATGCAGAGAAAGACTGCACCAATGCTTTCGGGACACGAGGGACCAAAGTACGCGAAGTGCACGATGCAGCCACCGTAGGTGAATGAGGAACCGAGAGCCCGGGTGAACTTGGGACAGTTGGAACAAAAAGTTCCGACGGGCCCGCAAGTTAACAGATTTCAGAGAAAGTGGCCGATCGGTGAACAGAGAGCCCTAGTGAACTTGGGACACATGGGACAAAAATGTCCAATAGACCCGTAAATCACACAAATGACTCAAAAAACGCAGAATTTTCCTAACTTCTTGACTTTTCTCTTTACGAGAACATCAGAGGAAAGGTGTCAACTCAAAAAATTTCAATTTTTGATTTTCAAAGGAGGGGAAATTTTGAGAGGACAACAAGTCGAGAAGCATTAAAGAATGCAGTAGGTGCATGATAAGATAGGAACTAGTACAAAGAGACAAGTGAGCAAGAAGAAGCGCAGGTAAGGTAAATACACATTGATAAATTGAAAGAATAATTACTCAGATTAGGTAACTCTTTATATGTACATACATTATATATAAATATTGATTTCCAAACTTTGATGTATATTATACATTAAAAATGCTAGTACATGTACATCACCAATAAATGAAAAAATAATCCATAATGTCTTAAATATAGTCAAGTGCACATCATATTAGTTTCATACAAAAATAATTTCAGAAATGTAAGGTCTCATACAAAAATTTCGAGTTCCAAATAGTATTAATGTGCACAATAAATATAAAAATGCCCAAATAGGTCATATACTATCAAGTTCAAATGCCATATAGGCGTACATATAATGCCATGCACATAGGCATACAAAAAAATGTCATGTAAGACACACACACACACACACAATATATATATATATATATAATCATCAAAATCTATCCCTCTCTTGGCCTTGCTTGGAAGAAGGCCCTCCCTTAGATGAAGATGGAGATCTATGAGATGAATTTAGATCATCCATGTCCATGCTACAAGTCCTCTTCCGCTGAAGACTCACCTGTAGCTGAACCTGTAAATGCAAACAATTTTTTTTCAAAACTAAATTTATATATGTTTTCAACATGTATTTAAGACCATGCTAATGAAAGTATTTACATAAATACACACACTTACCACAAGCTCTCGGTCACACCGAATCTACATCTCACGCTCAGATGAGTCACTAAGAGCTCTGGAACACAAATGAGGGTATCAAAACGATGAGATCGAGGATTTTGTGCCCTCGAGGTCAAAATGGAGGGGGTTGAAGTTCCCTACATACACATAAGATCACAAAATCAAACATCATAATTAGCCAAAATAGAACTAAGTACATGTATGTGTAATGACAATATTTTAACTAATTTTATCAATATAGAACTATTTTTTTACCCCCGCCACGCCTATGAATCAAATGAACAAGGTTGTTACCTATCATAAGTAACTCCTGTGTATACACAATGAAGGACATTATTAACATAATTTAATAATTCTACAATGAAGGACATTATTAACATGTAATTTAACATAATATGAATTACATGAGCAATTTAACAAAAATACATGTTGTTTGAATACCTCAGTGAGTTGTTGCGTAGATGAAATCACAACGACAACACCTTTCTCTACTCGTCACAGAGATGGTGGGGTGTCTAGTGAAGTCAACATCTTTATCAAACATGTATCACATGAGTTAGATGAACATACAAGAACATACATATATTTGACTTCAAAAGTTATATATATATATATATATATATATATATATATATATATATATATATATATATATATGCATACGTGAAAATTTTACACAATTAACATTATAAATTACCTTTGTGAATGTATGTGTACGCATGGTGCTCTTCGCCTATGGTCAAGATGAAGACATCCCTTACAAGCGCCTTTGTAATATCAATGTGTACGTACAAATATAATTATTTCAAAAATTTAACATATATAAGTAAATCAAGTACTGATCTTTTTGTAACACACATAATAAAACATAACAAATACCTATGAAGGTGACGCCGATGACTATAATCCAAATGTCTCGCTCAAAAAGGCATCTGACATAGTGGCATTATCATGTGCACCCCCAGCGGCAACTCCACCAAAATTAGTATGCATGAAAGTATTATCCTCCTCGGGCCCCAAACATATGCTACCACATGATGAGAAAAAATGTGGCCTCATGCTAGTACTCCCTGAGGGAATACTCTTTATACCTCTGCAAGCCTCTGGATCAGAAATCTCCCTCATATGTCAAACAAGGGTTGTAGATAGCCCTTGAAGTGTGTGGAGTGTATTAATCTCTAATGTCTCCTTCACTGTTGGAGGGCAATCTCAATGTGAGAGGGCTTTTGTGCAGGGACTCTACCCTGCTGAATAGGTGCACGTTGTGCACCTGGTCGATCTTGTGTAGATCCTTTTTCTCGGCCATGTAAATCTTGGAAATCAAAATAGTTTGGGATGTCATTGAGGATAAACTCACAATAGAGTTTACTCAAAATGTATGGTGGCGCCTCATTTTCAGGCACACATCTCATGGATTCTTTCAATCACAACGCCAATTCTATCACATTTTCTGATGAGGACATTACTCCCACTTCTTCTATCAATTCTCCTCCACTTCCTATTATGGCTCACATTTAGGATTTCCAAATTAAGTTTTTATTTATCAATAATGGCTCCACACGAGAATATTATTCCTTTATCATTGATTTCTCAACTCCACATTCCACATAGTGCAATTAAAAATTCTATTATTGTTGTATATGGCTATGATACTACTACTTGTGCATGCATTGGTACTATCACTTTAGAGTTGGAAGTATGACCCCACACTCTTCACACCCCCTTTAATGTCGTGGATTCCCCATTACACTTCAATCTACTCCTTGGTTGACCCTGGATCCATGTTGTACAAGATATTTGTTTTACTATCCATCATTGTGTCAAGTTTATCTTTGATGGCTATGATCATACTATTATCGCCAATCCCAAACCATTCAATTATTATCGCATGGACTCGCCACCTCCATGTTCATTCACCTAGCTAAAACTATCCCCTTGCACCATCTTGATACATGTGATCTTGTGGAGTCTAGCAATTCCAATCCTATATCACCACCTCCTATTACTTCCTCCATTCAAACTCACACTATTGATCTCATATCTCCTGTCATATCCTCCCATAAACCTTCAGCATCTATTGTCAAGCCTATAGAAAATTCTGAACAATACTTCTACGTAGAGACTGATGATTCTAATGATGATGTTGTTGATACTATAGAGCTCACTGATGATACCTTGTATGCTTTATATTTCACTCCCATTGATTTTGATGAGTCTCTCTTTCATACTCACTATATTGCTACTGGTCTTGGTGAATATCAAGTCAAATCTCCCATCACCCAACCCACCACTACTGCTATGATTCCTTATTCTAATATCGTACATACTCTAGAGCCTATTCCTCCTCATGTGGTCCCTTCCTCATCCAGTAGTCATGGTCACAATGTTACTATTACCTCTTCTCCTATATCATTTCCTATTTTTTATTACTTTACTTACACATTATACATTGATCACAAGTATTGGCAACATGTTCCTTATGATCCTACTTGTTCTAAAAATGTTTGCACATATGAAGGCCTCACCCAATTAGGATTTACTCTTACTGATATCACCCCTTTGCTTGCACCTCACCCTCAATATCAAGGCTATATCTTCCTCCTCATATCTCTTGGATGAAATTTTTGTTGCACTTGACCCTCGTCCTTCTCCCCTTACTCTTGGGAAATATTGGCTTAGTTACATTGGTGGTACTATTGATCGGCATAATACTCTTCTCACTTTTCTAGTTACTTCCAAGTCTATTGTTATTCACAATGATTCATTCTCTAATTATTATCCTAATGTGACACGATGGAATGCACTCAAGTGCCCCATTGCACCATTCATTGATGAGGAATATGCTATGGGCATGTATGATCTCCATATCTTGGGATTTTTTCATTGGTAAACCCAAATACTTTGCATATCATGCATCTTAACCAACCCCCTTTGGCTTTGTTCTAGGTTTAAATGATATTCTTGATGATCTCACATAGATCCTTTTGGCATTCACACTTGGGGCATCCTAATTCCCCCACACCACCCGATGATGCACTTTTGTTCTTGGTTCATACTTGACTATTGAGGGAATCCTTACCTACATGAACCTCACTTTACACACATACATGGGGGGCATCCTTATTCCTCCCTTCTATTTTTTCTCTTTCAAATATTTGCAATTAAAAATCTAAAAACATTTTCACTTAGATCTTGATTGGATGTACTCTTACTTCCTTAAACTATTGTATGTTGCACCTTTGCTTATCATGTTACTACAGTTCTTAGTATGCTTTATCATTTTTCATACACACATGTGTGTTCACATGGTATATTGTGGTGAATGCTGGTCACTTACAAGTTGTTACATGATATATGATGCTTGGCCCTTTCCATTACCAATCCCACTGAGGCTTTTAGTGGTATCTCCCTTTTCCCACATACTATCAGGTTATATCATTGCAATATTTTACATTTTCATTCCTATATTCAGATCTTACATTATGGCATACTATTTATCTTTCCTAACATACTAACAAGTTCTCCTTGTGTAGCATTTTCCTTGCAGGACTCCTTCCAATCATGGTGTTCTAATTTGATTGTATCTTTTATGTTATTGTTTGTGGTCTATGCCTTATGTTTGCTTGTTTCCTTTCTTGTACAAACCTTAACAAATTCTATTGTCTTGTGACATCTTGAGTGGTGTCCCATGTATGTAACTAGATCCTCATTGTTTCCTTGTTTGTTGTTTTCCTATATGCTTTTATTAGTTGTTATTTTTGTGTGTATTACTTGTTTCCCACTAACACTTGTATGCTAACATTTTCTAATTATTTTCCTTGCGCCATGGTAACTACCATGTGTAATCCCTATTACCCTTATAGGAATCCCTATATCAAATATGCATATCAAGCATCACCTTCCTCATTTGGGCTTCATTCACTTTTGTTCATCTCACACACCCTAAATGAGTGGGGGAAAACATCGAGTGAACCTTTTCAACCTTCTAAGAAGATTACAAAATCACAATTTGCATGATCATAACATTAATCAGTCACAAAATAGGGCCGAAATAGACTTGGCCAAAATTTATAGCCTAGACAGAATCACCCAAGTATAGACATAAACAATGGGTGATAGTGTCCTACTGGGCACTTCTGTCTTAGGGGTAAAATAGTTACTGAGTAGTTTTGATTAGTTAGTGCACAATTATAGTCTTCTCTAGTTTTATTAGTTACACAGTTAGTTTCATATTGCAATCAATTACTAATAGGAACTAACTACTTACTTAGGAACCAAATCAGAACAAATAAGGAAGTGACACCTAGGGCATATGTAGGAAAATGATATGTTTGGAACAATGTGTCACCTAGGAAAGTTACAAATCAGGTTTGTGATCATCTGCAATGGCACTTATCCATGGGGAAGTGTTAATGGTTGGAGGGAAAAGCCTATGAGCTCTCCTAATACACTTTCCCTTAGTGGAAATAGGACACCTAAATCTGAATTTTAGCGTCAGGATGCTCAAATCCCTAGTTTGGCAACAGGATGCCCAAATCATTCATATTATTCCAACCAAACCCTAAGCAACAATTCTACAAGAAGGAAAAAATTTTTACGCCTTTCTCTTTCATCATTTCAGGTGTACTCTAACCCCTTGGTTTAGCTTTTTCTAATATGCATTTCCAATTTTACATATTTTTCAAGTTAAAGTTCAATTGCATTTACCTAGAGCATTGACTACACTTTCTTTTCTTTTGTAGGTCCTATCCTATCCCAATGAAGGAAAAGCACATAAGCAATCCCGCCACAAATCTCAAGCACGCGTCAATAAAGGTGATATTCCGAGGAACTATATTCACACATCATTATTACTCCATGTGCGTAAAGGTCACCCCTAGGATCCTTATCCTTCCTTTCCCTTACGATTTCTGGTACACATTTTGCACTATTCCATTCAACATGCTACAACACTATTTTGGCACGCTACTGGGCACAATCTTCTTTCGACTCCCCAAGGTACATTTTTATTTTCTACTTTATGCTACTAAATCCTTATTCACCAACATAAAGTGGGGGAAATGTAGTCACTAAATCACACACTTATTATGTACATTTAGCCTCTAAATACTTCATTTATATGTATTATTCCTAAGCAAGATAACTAGGCATTAACAACACTTATTTTTCTTTAACATTACTTTTATCTTTATTGCTTGTTGTTTCTATACATATGCCTTACATTTTTGTATAATATATGACATATTTCTCATCTCTGATTTCACTTTTTTACCTTTTGAGCAACCTGTATAGAACCACCCATTAGGGACAAGAGCACCTGGGCACTACTATCCCCTTTGGGTGCTTTTATCCTCCTCTCTTTTGCTAATTTTTTGGATGTTACTTATTTCTTGTCTTTTTTATCACCCGTAGTTGGCCTTTCACTTGTTAATGATGAAACTTAAAGCAAATGAATCATATACACATATGCCTTATTTAACTCCATTAGGGGGTAAGAATTCAAGAGGCATATAAATCTACAAGGAGCTAATATTTCTTATCTATTACATCAAGGACTGCATTATGGGATTGCATACTTCACTACATATGAGGGTTTATTCTGAATTCCATACCACACATTTTGCATTTGGATAAAGTATTTGTATCCTGCAATTCTTTGTTGGACTAACATTAAGGAATCCTAGCTCAAGTGACCTTATTCCAATCACACACACACATACACTAGAACTACATTGAACTTTAAATGTAGTGCAACATTTGGTGACTATCACATTGAGGTGAACATTGAGGTTAGTGAGACTCAACCATATGCATATTTTTATTCATCTAATGTGCACTTGAGTATTGTGTAGGTAGTTAGGGTTTATTTTGTAAGTACATGTGACATAGAGTAAAAGTACAATGAACTGATGTGGCCTAAAATGCACAACTAACAAGAAGAAGCAACACAAAAAGAACCAGGATCACAACTATCCCACAGACACCAACGCTCAAAATAGACGCTAGCTCCCACCGACCGTGCCCTCTCTCGATTCACTTATGTCCCCAAGATCATCACATTCCGTTTCGACATATATTTTATAAAGTCCATAATATACCTTTCCAAGCTTATTCATCAATCCATAATCTATCCATACATAAAATTACAATCTAGATCATCTTTATCTCTTATCTTTCACCCTTTCTTGTACTTATTTTAGCTATATCTTACATATTTATTGTTATATCCATCTCGATCGGTGTCCTTACATAGATTTAAATTGTATTAAATTAGTTTGTTGTTCTTTGGGTAAGGAGGAGCCACCAGACACTACCTCTTGCACCATACAACATTCGGAAAAATTAGAATTAAAAAAATAAAAAAATCCCCAATAGGTGTTTTACCTCTAACTTTAGAGTAGTCGTAGCCAAATTTGGTTGAAATGTTAAACTTAGCAGTATGTCATCTTTGCTTAAGGGTGAGTTGAAGGGGAAAATTCTACCAAACGAGTTGGTTCAAGGTTGGTGAGTTGAGTATTACAACAAAGATGGGAGAGTTCTACATTGAAACCCCTCAAAAGGGCAAGTTACATTACAACTAGACCAAATCATTCAAAACAATACCCAAGCAAGTTGGGTGAGGTCGCACCAACCTAGACCAAGTTGTTAAAGGGATTTGTTTGGAAAATTCCAGACCGAGTTGGGCTACTAGTGAGTTGGGTTATTAGTTGTACTAGACAAGTTGAGCCACATCAACCCTGTTCGAGCTCCCATCGATCTATCAAAGGTTGTGCCAAATATAAAACACATAAACAATCTTCTAACATAGGAGAGTAGAGTCCAAATTCTATCTTCACAATCCATTCCAAAGCAATCCCGAACCCTATAACAAAAGAAAAAATAAAATCCAAGTTAAGGGAATGTTTGTTTTATTCAATGAGCTAAAAGGTCATTCAATGAGTTAAACAAAAACCCTAATCCGCCATGTCAATAAAAAGGCAGGTGGGTTCTTTTTTAAAACTCTTTCTTTGTATTTAAAGTTGAAATAAAATAGACTTCACCATATGTCTTAAGTGCTCTAGGTGATAAGTTGGCCAACCCACAATTTTTAACGCATTAGAGACTATGAGATGAAGGGTCGAGACCCCTCCCATCCTCCACTCTAGCAAGCATTTTAGAGGAATACACAAGTGTTTCCCGCTCAACATATAACGCGTCTCATGTATATATATAACAACATTTTTCTCCATTTTAGATTGGAAGGCCAAATCAAACATTTTTTTGTAAACGCAAAGTGCCTATAAAGGAATTTTTTTGACATTTTGTGGGAGATTTGTATTTTATGCCATCTCAAAGGTCCTAAAAACAAAAAAATTACTTGCCGGATAATTTTTCCCGCAAAGGAGCTAAATTGATTTTTTCAATTTCTTGTAATTATTTGAATTGTACTAACACACCATTTAGTTGGGCAACTTGTAATCTCCCGCAATGGCCAACAATGTTCCCAAATTTTTATTCCTAACTCATAGCTACTCCATGGCAAAATTGTGTCATGTGGAAGAAAAAAATTCACACACAACCTGGAATTTTAGGACCTTTAGGCTATATAGATGGCTCTATAACTAGATCAAAATTAGATGCGGCTCAACAATGTTAGGTTGATTGAGATAATCAGAAGGCCAAACTCATCATCTTATTCGGTGTGTCGATGAAGTGTAACCACCCATTTGAGATGTTATAATGACCAAAGAAGTGTGGTCTAAACTCAACACTATGTATGAGGCCAAGAATAATAATACCATTTTTGAATTTACAGAGTCAACTAATTAAACTAAAATTCAATCCAAATGAAAAAGTTGAGGATTTTCTTAGAAGAGTTACAACATTAAAGGGATCACTCCTAGCACCGAGAGTGGATATCACATATCACGCTCTCATTCATATTATTTTAAGAACAATTCCTCCCTCTTATAGAATCTTTGTGACAACAATCAATATGTCTAATCAAATCATTAGTTTTGAAAAGTTGGTGAACATGTTGCGGTAAAAATAATCTATGTATAACAAAGATAAAGAAGAAGAGTAGACACTTTCTTCTCATCAAAAAGAAAAGAAACAATCACAATATTCTAGTAAGTCCTAGAATTAGAATACTCAAAGGGACAATTAGTAGAAAAAATGCCTAATATATGTCAAAAAAGGCCATGATATGAAAGATTGCTAGTAAAATTGTTATCCCAAATTTGCCCCCCCAGAAAATTTGGTCAAGACAACTTCTGCACATAAGGAAATTATGAAGGAAATGATTCAAACCCATGAGCTCACATTCTAGGACGATAAACTAGGTTGCAAGGAGACCCTATAATGGAGTGGCGGGGCTTGCAAAGGATCAAATGACCTTGTGTAGTAAGAAAGAGAAGAAACGGCTCTGTCAAGAGAACCCATGCCTTAAACTCATCAAACAGTTACGGGTGGGCTCGAAATGAAGGAAAAATGTCACCGAGAAACCAAAAACAAGAAATGGAAGAAGTGACAAATATCTCGAAGTCCCAAGCTCGAAAACGGTTCAGGAAGAAGCCCAAAAATGACCAAGTATGGAGGAGGCAACGGAAGATACCACGTGTCCTAATGACGATTCTCCAAAGGTGAATCCAAAAAAGGGGAACCCAAACTTGTGTCAGCCCTCTACGTAGCAAATGGTTAGATAGTGTCAAAATCGGGCTTCAAAAGTGGCTAAGTATGAATGTGCAAACAGAGAGTGCCAAGCGTCAACATGGCACATTTCCAAGAGTTGGTCTAAAGGCGGAGACCCAAACAAGCGCGGTTCCTCCATGTGTTCCAAAGGGGGTAGAGTTAGTTGAATAGTCAATGCATAAGCCAAGCCAGTGGAGGCTGCCAAGTGTCTTAATGGTGCTTGATTCAAGGGTCAAATAGAGAAAAGGTTTCCAAACGAGCATCCGGCTGCCATGTGTCTCAAACCAAAAAGGGGGCCCATTTTTTCAAATTGTTTTCCCGCCCATTTGTGTGGATCCGATACAAACTTCGAAGGGGCATATCTTTCGACCCAAGGCTCAAAATATTGCGAATCTAACACCATTGGAAAGATCTCAACCTAGTCTACGCCATGGGGGTCTGAAACTTTAATTTTTGGGAGGTTAGGTGGGAGAAAAATGGAGAAACATCTTCAGGCCTTCAATACAGGATCCATCTGTCTTAACAACCAGATTAGATTCGATTTTTTTCCACCATTTCCTCTTCTTTCAAGGTGTCGAATCAAGGATTCATGTAGTAAAGAGGGAATCGGGGGCTGATTTATCGAAGCATTAATAATAAAGTGGTTGATCTTTGACCCGCATTTCTTACTTCTCTCTCTCTCACTTTTTTCTCTCGATTGAATCTTTAAATACGAGGCAGGATTCATTGTAAAGGGTTGTTCATTTTTTTCTCTGCCTCTCCCTTCTTTTCTTCCCCAGGGTCGAAATGGAGTTTGAATCTCTTCCCATGCTCTATAAATGGTGTTTTTTTCCTCTTGCTCGTGAATGATGTTCTATGTAAGTGTAATAAGCAATAAAACATGTTTTTTTGATGCATTTGTCCATCCTTTGCTCATTTTTATTGCATCTTCTTGCCTCTCTTCATTTGTAGGGTATCTGTGTATGTTTTGAATGTTTATTTACAGATCTGGGAGCTATGTTCATGGAGTTTGGAACATTTTCTATGTGAAATCCATCTCGATCTGTGATGCACTTGTCCATCCTTTCCATTTCTCACCTCTCCTTGTTCCATGGTAGTTTTGGTAGATGATCAACACTTTCCTTCTTTGGTGTATCACCATTTTAGTGTAGGCTCTGTTTTTCTTTTTTTTCTTTCTCTCCTTGTCTCCTTGGAAGTTAGATTAGGATTAGATTAGCTTTCTTGTATTGGAATAGCTTGTGGCAGGTAGATTAGGAAGAGGAACCAACCTTCTCTGGAGGGTCATTCCCATTTGCAAGTCCCACAGCTTGGGGAATGATCCAATGTTATGCAATCACACCAAATGACCCTGCCTTAGAAAAACATATCCATGACTCATTTGGGGGTGTTGTGATTTCGCACTAATAACAACATGTATAGGAAGGGTTTGTCAAATAATTTGAAACCTAATAATCAACAATCTCAACTCGGGACAATCCAACAAAAATTAAGGGTATAATACGAGAAACTAGAGGAATAAAATCCATCAACAAGGAAATTTTGTTGTATAAGAGATAACTCGGATGATGGAGACTTCTTCATGCACGCTACCTAATCTAGTGAATTAACCACGTCTACAAGTGTAATTTCGTACATTGATTTAGGTGATACTCGACACATGATTTGGATGCAAGTGTAGACAGCCCAATTTCCCAAAAAAACCCAAGTAGAAATTAATCGACATCACCAGTCAATTAATAAAACCTTGTTAATTCCTAATTAATCTTCCTCACATGTCAAATAATCCTCATGCTCCCCCACTTAAGGATTAAATATTCAAGTTTAATCCTATCCATTCTTTGTGTCCCCCAATCACTTAATCCTTCTTAATTTTCCAAATCATGATTAACCAAAAAGCTTTTAATTAATCCAACATAAATATAGCCTTGATCCCCCTTTTCAACATAAGAAAAAAATCATATCAAATCTCTTACATTCTTGATGCATAGAACATCCCTTCCACCTAGTCCTAATGTCCACATGAGCCTACTTTTCCCATCCAAAATCCATCATCCTCACATCCCTTGGTGTAAAGTGTGTGAATCAATCATTGGTGCGTTGAAGATCTTGCTCATGTTGGAAAAATAACCTACACTTTAATTAGTCTAGGCCCGTCCAAGTCATTTCCCATTCTAGGGTTTGTGAAAGAAACACAAAAGAAGGTATAAATGTCAGCTTTAATACTTTCTTGTTATTGGTGATTTATGTAGATCAACACAAAACAACATTTACTACACCATGGGGTACTTTTTGTTATAAGGTCATGCCTTTTGGGCTGAAAAAATTAGGCACTACATATCAACGATACATGACAGTTATATTTCATGATATGTTACATGATATCATGGAAGACTATGTCGATGATATACTAGCCAAATCCAAAACATGGATAGGTCATCCAGGTGTGTTGAGACACATATTTGAAAGGTTGTGTGAGTATAAGGTCCGACTCGAACCCCAAAAATTTATATTCGGTGTGACCTCCGAGAAAATTATTAGGATTCATTGTCTCCCGAGAGAGGTATAAAAGTTGATCCCACAAAGGTCAAAGCCATTATGGAAATGCCTCCTCCCCAGAATCTCAAATAACTATGTAGTCTTCAAGGAAAAATCCAATCCATTTGATGTTTTATATCACAATTAGCTGATAAGTGTCATCATTTCAATCAATTGCTTAAGAAAGATGCACAATTCCAATGGAATCAAGATTGTCAAGATTCTTTCACTAAACTAAAAGAATACCTCTCTAGTCCACCTATCCTTATGTCACCAATTACAGATAAACCCATGCTTATTTATACATCTACCACTTGAATATGCCATGGGAGCTTTATTAGCACAACACAATGATCAGGAAAAATAATAGGCAGTTTATTACCTTATTCGAACACTCATTGAGCATGAGGTAAGGTATTCCCAAATCGAAAAAGTATGCTTAGCGGTCACTTTCACATTCCATAAAATACACCATTACCTGCTCAATCATACAACCAAACTTATCGCTAAGGTATATCCCCTCAAGTATCTCATGTCTAGGCCTATTCTCATAGGTAGAATGTCCAGTTGGGTCATCCTACTTAGTGAATTTGACATTGAATTCATTCCTCAAAGAGTAATTAAAGGAAAATCCCTCACATATCAACTTGCTAAGGCACCTCTTCTTGGACCAGAACCTCTCCATTTCACATTTCTAGATGAAGATCTTTTATACATAGATATAGTGCCAGCTTGGACTTTATTCTTTGATGGATCTTGTAACCTCCATGGATCAGGAGCCAATATTTTTCTTATCACACATGGTGGACATGTCATCCCCAAATTATTTCACCTAGCATTCATGTGTACTAATAATATGTCCAAGTATGAAGCTCTCATAGCTAGATTAAAACTCACCATATCATGGAACCTTAAAGAGTTGTCCATATTTGGCGACTCATTACTTATCATTAAATAGGTTACAAATGAATACCATGTCAAAGATGAAAATATTATTCCGTATAAATACATGGTAGATAGCCTTGACAATTATTTTTGGTTGATTAGTTTTGACTAAATCCCTATAATTCCTAATAAGTCCGCAAATGCTATGGCAATTATCGATCTCTATTAGAAATTACATCAAATCAACCATAGGAAAACTTTCTCATAGAACATCTCTTAACACTGTATAATCTACTTGAAAATACTATGGTGTGCAAAATAGTGGGTCCTAATAACCCTTAGTACCATGATATTTACACTTCATCCACGATAAAGCATTTCCTACCAACATGAAAACTATTCATAGATGCACCTTAGCACAATGTGCCTCCCATTACACAATTTTAGCAAACACTCTCTATAGACGAGGTTACGATGGCACCCTACTATGATGTCTTAATCAGGAGGCCTCTAGTGTTTTAACTGAAGTCCACTTTGGTATTTGTGGAGCACACACGAATGACATGGCTCTAGCTAAGAAAATCTTACATGTTGGGTACTATTGGCCCACCATGGAGAATGATGCATGCCTTTTTTTCAAATGATGTCAGGCTTGTCAAAAACATGGCAACCTTATCCACGCACCTTCTCAATCATTATAACCAATCACAACACCTTGGCCCTTCTCTCAATGGGGGCTTGATCTCATCGGTAAAATTAGACCAATGTCATCCAATGGACATAAGTTCATCATTACCGCTACCGATTATTTCACCAAATGGGTAGAGGCTATGCCTCTCACCTATGTTACTAGAAGCCAAATATCAAAATTCATTTTTAATAATCTCATTTTTCATTTTGGAATTCCATCCTCCATTGTCATTAACAATGGAAAATCATTTAAAAACCAGCTTGTCAAAGACCTAGCTAAGTATTTCCACATCAAACTTAAATGGTCTACTCCATATTATCCCCCAGTGGTAACGACCAAGTAGAAGAAACCAATAAAACTTTAAAATCTATCATGGAAAAAATTGTCGATACACATGGAAGAAATTGGCACACCCAAATTTACCCTACTCTTTGGGCTTACCGTATGCCTACAAGAGCCACCCCATTCTCCCTTGTTTATGGTTGTGAATCCATTTTACCTATTGAGGTTGAAATCGTCCTTAAGAATATCCCTTAAATATGTAATCAATGAAGATGAATATCGAAAGTCACGGCTTAACAAACTCAAACTTTTTGATGAAAGACAACTTAATGCTCTCAATCATCTTCAAGTCTATCAAAACCAGCTACAATGAAGCTATCACAAAAATTAATGCCTAGAGATTTCAAGGTTGGTGATGTTGTTCTAAAAAAATAAAAAATATATAACCAAAGAGCAAGAAAAATAAGGGAAATTTGAACCTAAATGGTTAGGGCCCTATGTAATCATAGCTAAATTTGGCTCTGGTTCCTATAAGTTGGCCATTGAATATTTTCAAGAACTTGACGAACCAATGAATGTAATCCATCTAAAGAAATTCTATTCCTAAGGTGCTCTCTATTTCGGGAGAAGCCGCTTGTACATTCCTCCTGTTTGACTCATCTCTAAATAATTTTAAACTTTTCACTCCATTATCGATATTCCCATTATAAAAATCACATCCTCATACTCATCATCATGAGACAAATGTTAATATAGCTCCTATTAAGTCTTGTGTATCTCATACTTCTTATAATTTCTCCCATTTTGGATGCTTTCACCTATGGTCATACCTAGAAGCTTATTAATGGTAATATATTCCCTCCAAAGAAGTTCTCTCTTTCACAAAAATATCTAAGATTCTTTACTCGGTTTGTTTAACTTCCCATCTCGGTCTTAGTGTTGAACCCTTGCATCCTACTAGTCGTGTGGGGCTAAGATTGGGGGAAAATGTTCCTTCCAAATAAAAAAACTATAATACAAATCAATCAATCAAATAACTTATGAATAATTAACTATCACACCTTTCATCCTTCACAATCTTTGGTGTTGAGCCCACACTTCTTACTAGTAGTGTGAGATCTGGGAATGGAGGAAGGTACCCTTACTCATCTACATCTTGTCTTTGGTGATGAACCATTTCCTCTTATTGGTGACATGGGACAAAGCATAAACGGTCATTCATAAATTAAAAAGTAAAAAACATAATAAAAATTAAAAACATCCTATGTATTCTCTTTGGTGTTGAACCCTTGCCTCTTACTGGTGGCATGGGGCAAGGCATAAGGGGTCACTAAAAAAATACAAAACCTTATAAATATGAAAGTGCTTATAATTATAAAATCCCCAAGAAGTAATTTAGATGCCTAAGTGAAGAGAGAACTATCCCTTCACCTAAAATCTTACCATCTTAGTAGGCCACGTAATAGTCTAAGTCTAGTAAGTGACCTATAAAGTGAAATTCATTTCAAAACTGGTTCAGTAACCTTAAGAGGAATTGAGTCACAATTTCCCAAATGGACCATTGTTAGCACTTGTCTCTATATTCATTATATACATCCTGCGTCCTTCTTGACTCTCGATGATGAGCCCTCACATCTTACTAGTTGTGTGGAGTCAAGAACAGAGTTGGAATTATTTTTCATCATGTCATCACCAACATATCCTGCCAATGGAGAGAACAATTTAATATTATTTGAAGCATGAGTTACCATGAGGAACAATGTACATACAAATGATACCTTGGCTTATCACCTCTCATAAGAAGTTTACCATCTAGTATATTACCCATCTCAAAAATCCAAAAACATTCAAAAAATCTAAAAACATTCAAAAACCTAAAAATTCAAAAACATTTCAAAAATATCCAAAATCCAAAAAAACATTAGAAAACTCTTAAAAATCCCAAAAACATTAAAATAATAAAAAAATCCTAAAAATGTACAACTAATCAAAGAAATCAAATAACAATCAACACAATTCAAACTTTGAAATCTTTTCCCCAATAAATGTTCCAACCACTTTATGACTTTAACACCCAAATCATTTCTCCCTCGCATGAATCCTTGCTTGGGGAAAATTATGGCTCTCATTGATTCCTTGTTTGAGGATAATGACCCAATCCATTCTGAATCATTGTATCCCTGCTTGGGGGCACATCTAATCAGTCATCATTGTGGAACACATTAGGGACATGTTTGAAAGTTCTTGTGTTGCATTATTAGTTACAAGTTTATTTGTTATCTTGTGTCTTGATATATTATAGGGGGCATCTTGATTTTATGTATCTTGGTGTTCCCTCTAATATGCTTATGTTATATATCACTACTTCTCTTATATGACTACATATCGTATAGGGGCATCATATCTTTTTGATGGCCTCTATCTATGCTCTCTTGCATATTATAGTCTAGTCATCATGATCTTCTATATCATGATGCATCATGTTATGTGCTATATTAAAATTAAGATGCTTTTGTCACATGAGTATCTTCCTACATGATCAACCACTTACTTTGCACCACATATGTTCCCCCTTACTAATACATTTTCCAGTTTGGGAATCCTACTTGATCACCGTTGCAGTTTGTGAATCCTACTTGAGGATATTTCTCAGGAAGAATTCACTATCCTGCAACTCCTCATCCCCCACCATGGTCAACATGTCCTTTCTCCATTCATCCTCCCTCCTCATTTTTACCCACCCACCATTTATGCACACCTTGTACTTCTCACCATTCATGTCCCCTTTCACCACTCTATGTATCTTCCTTCCTTTTCTTCATGATTTTCCCTTTTCACTCTTCCGCTTTCATCTTGACAATATTACTTAATCACCCATATAGTTTGGGACTCTTAGTTGAGGTATACCCTCTTCTTAATATCTTCTCATTGTAGAAACTTCTCTGTCATTTCCTCTTTCATTGGATGACAATCACCGAAAATATGTCTTTCCACTCCACTTCTTCTGCTTGAAATTCTTTCCTCATCACTCCTGCCACACGGGAATCCTAATTAAGGACTCCCATCCCAATCCATATTCTCCACCACACATCTTCCTCCATCCATTCATATCACACTCCTTTTTTTCCTTCCTTTCTTGTTATCACCTCCTCTCACCCCTCATTCCATTCTCGCATACACCATTTCCTCTTTTCTCATTCTTCATAGTATCCATCTTCTACTTGGTAATATTACTTACACATTCTCGCAATATGGAAAATCCACTTGAGGGTTCCCCTTTAGTCCATCTTGTCATACATTCTCCCCCACCTCCATCAATCACTCATGTCACCGCTTACCTCATGGACCTTCTTCCCATCATTATTATTCTTCATCTTTGTCTTTGCGATCCTACTTAATCATTCATGTAGCATAGAAATATTACTTAATATTCCCTCTTAAGGATGATTTGTCATCTTGCACTTCCCCATCCATACAAGTTCCCTCCATACTATTTTTCCCTCCCTCATTGTCATCATCTTTTCTAACCAACCATTCTATCCCCATGCACACTACATTGTTTTCTCTTCTTTCCCATTCATCATCACTGTTGGTTTGGCGATCTTACTTAACCATTCATGCAGCATGACAATATTACTTAAGATTCCCTCTTAAGGATGATTTTTCATCTTACACTCCCCCATCACTACACATTCTCACCCTTCACTTTTTCTCATCATTCCCCATCATCACATCCTCTCACCACCTCTTCCATTCTCGCCAACTTCACCTCCTATTTTCCCATTCTTCATCTCCATCATCCCGACTAGGAAATCTTACTTAATCACTTCCACCACATGACTATCTTACTTAAGGATTCCCCTTAAGATGGATTTTTATTTTGGAATTCACCTTTTGCTCACTCATCATTCCTTTCATTGATAATTACTTCCTCATGGGAACCCTAAAAATAACTCATCATCATTCTCTGTTGCCTTTTTCACTCTCTTTGTCCTTCTCTGTGTTTTATCCACTCTTCCCCCATTATTCACCAATAATAATTATTGTTGGTCTTCCCCTAACATTATTTCATTGGCATAGCCTCCTCCATCATCCATTCTCTCTTTCCTCCCCTCCCTTTTCTCCACCCCCACCCTTTCTTGTCGTTTCTTCCCCACCTCTCCATCTTCCCTTCTCCCTTGTCAATGTCTTTATTGTCTTCATCATACATCCTTTGTCTATTTTCTCATAATCCTCTTATCCTCATCTCATGCATCTATACACAAATTCACTCTATGTCATTCCTCCCCTATTTCTTCTCTTTACATTCCTGATGCTACCCACTCTCCACATAATATCCCCATTCTTGATTCCCTTTCTTTTGCATCATTTCCTCTCTTGTCCTCTCCTCCTTCCCACTCTTCATTCTTGTCTCTCTCTTTCTTTACATATTCTTCCCCTTTTTCCCTCGTTCCTCCTTCTTACTTCCCCATCGTTACCATGTCTCTTTCTCACTATCCATTATTTTTATCCTTTCACCTTCCACATGCATCTCCATCTCTATGTAGTCTGTTTCATATTCCCTACCTGCTATAATGCCTTGGTCCCTTCTATCTTCTCCCTATATCCACCCTGTCATATCTTCTTCCCCAACATTTTCACCTTCCTCCTCCCCTCCCCTTATTTTCTCTACCACCCCTACACTTTTCATCCATTTTGTACAGTTTCTCTTCCTTTCTATGATCTTCTCCACATCTTCCTAATCTCCTATAGTTTCTTCCTTTTCTTCATTCTATCATCTCTTTCATCTTCCTCATCTCCTTCATTTTTCCATCATTTCTCTCCCTTTATCTCACACATACCTCTTCACTTTATCTTTTATATTCCACTACCTTCATTTTGCATCTTTCTCTCCCTTTTTCTTGATTTCACCCTCTACTATGTCATCTTCTCTCATCTCATCTCGTCTTCTCCTTCTTGTTCATCCTTCCTAATTCCCTTCTTCCCTTATCATCCTTCTCTATTATCCTCTTCCACCTCTTTCATTCCCTTTTTATCCTCCTCCATCTCCATCCACTCTATTCCATACCCTTGTCTCCTTCACCTTTGATTTTTATTTCCTCATGACATTTTCCCATTCTTCACCTACTCATAATCAACCACTACTCATGTCCATTCCTTTTTTCTCTTTCCACTCTCAATCATTACATCCTTCAACACATCTTCACACCTAGCATTCAAGGCCAATTAAATTATTTCCCCATTTGTGCACCGTAGTTGCTCCATTCTCTTACACCCTATTCTCTTCCTCCTCTCCACAACGTTGACCTGTCCTCTTTTCAAGAGCTCTATCATATCTTCCATTCTTGTTAGCCCTCTCAAGGGGGCATCATCACATCCATACCTAATCACATCTTCCCATGGTGTTTTTGTCTTAGATGATACCATAACATTCATCACCTACCACCTTTTATTCTCACAAAAAAAATTATTCTACTTTTTCTTAGAGAAAGTAGATTGAATTATCCCCCATTCTCATGAGAAAAATTCTATTCTAATTTTTATTAGAGAATGCTTTCTCTTTTCTTCCTCTAATAACTTCTTATCGAAGGAACACCTTCCTTAAGAAGAATCTCTTCAAAACCTTAAATCCCACCACCTAGGGCATATTCATCCATTTCATCTACTTTCTTTGAAAGGACACTACTTTCATAGTACCCTTCCAAAGAGGGGAAAATGTAGACACCCCAATTTCACACCTCTCCTAAATCAATTAATTTTCCCATTCCATTTCCCATAAAAACCCATGAGAAATTAATTGACATCAGTCAATTAATAAAACCTTGTCAATTCCTAATTAATCTTCCTCACATGTCAAATATTCCCCATGTCCCCCCACTTGTAAATTAAATATTCAAGTTTAATTCCTGTCCATTCTTCATGTCCCCCACTCACTTAATCTTGTTTACTTTTCCAAATCATGATTAACCAAAACCTCTGAATTAATCTAACTTTCAGGCTATAAAAAGATCCTTGATCCCCCTCTTCAACATAAGAAAAAAAGCATGTCATATCTCTTGCATTCTTGCTACACAGAGCATCCCTTCCACCTAGTCCTAATGTTCGCATGATCCTACTTTTCCCATCCATAAATCCATCATCCTCACATCCTTTGGTGCAACATTTGTGAATTGATCGTTGGTGCAACAAAGCTCTTGCTCACGTTGGAGAAATCTCATACACTTAAAGCATTTTGATCTCGTTCAAGTCATTTCCAATTATGAGGTTTGCAAAGGAAACAAAAATAAGGTATAAAGTTCAATTTCAATACTTTCATTACGATGAATTTTGAAGCTAATAATAAGGATTTGGTTATACAAAATGCAAGACACACCCTCCAAAAATCATGTCTCATTTAGTGATGATTCATCATACAATGTCTAAGGTATTGGAAACATCTCTTTACCCCTTGGTACATGAAATTCTAGAATATTTGATGTGTTCGATGTCGTCGATTGACTAAGAATTTTCTATCAATTAGTCAACTTCTAGATCTCAATCTAAAGATAGATTTTGATTGTAAATATGGTAAGAAGATTTATTGTATTCAAGATAAATCTAAAATATATAAGATTGGTGCACGAGCTTCAAATGTTGGATGTATGTTTCGGCTTGATTTTACCCAGAAAGACGATCAAGCTATCATTGTGAAAGACTCATATTCCGCATGGTTGTGGCATCGAGATTTGGCCATATTAGTTTTGTATATCTCAACACACTCCACTCGAATGACATGGTGAGAGGATTTCCACCTCTCAAGGACACAAAAAAGTGTCCAAATTTCCTAGTAGGAAAACAACATAGAGCCTCATTCTAGAAGAGTACATATCGGAATCGGGTAAGCTTGATCTGGTGCACAATGATCTTTGCGGACCAGTGTGACTTAGTCATTCCGGTTTTCAGTAATTCATGATTTGTGTTGATGATTATTCTAGAAAATGTGGATTTATTATCTTCATACTAAATATGAAGCTTTTGAGAACTTTAAAAAGTTCAAAGTGCTGTTGAAAGTGATACATATCATAAAATCATATCTCTTTACTTAGATTGGGGGAGTACACAAACAATGAATTCAAAGCCTTCTTGGAAGCTAATGGGATTCATAGCTAGATGCATCCTACACATACACCACAAAAAAATGGTGTTTTTGAGAGAAGGAATCATACTATCATGGAGATGGTGTGATGTATGATTGATCACTCAAGATGTGCGAAGAAATTTTGTCTTTGAAACAACTAATACATTAGTATATCTATTGAATAAAGTTCCCATTATTGCTCTTGATGGAGTAACACTACATGAAGCATAGTTAGGATAGAAACCATCCATCACACACCTCAAATTATTTGGATGTAAAGAGAGCATGCACATTCCCAAGAAGAAGAGAATGGAACTTGGCATGAAAGCTAAGAGATACATCTTTATTAGGTACAATGAAGAAGCTCTTGGGTATAAATTGATGGATACGAAGACGAGAAAAGTGTACACAAGTAAGGATGCTTAGTTTTTGTGAGAATAAATAATTGTAGACACACGAATTTGTTATCTCTACCCTTGTATGCCCTCGTGTGCATAATTCATTCTAGTCTTAACTAAACCCCATTAATTAAATTCATCCCCCTTCATTATTTTAATTAAATGCCCACTTATTATCCCACCAACTTTAATCTTTATTAATAACTATTAATTAATAAATATTAATATTAATTAATTAATCATTAACCATTATCCATTATGTCGAATGAAATTTCATTTTAGGATTATTTTATTCTAAATCTTCATCCCTATGTTTTTTCCTAGCTTTTATCCTACCTGTATTTATCCCCTAACTACCCATGACACATCCCAAAACATCCTCTTCCCGCTTATAAGATTTAAAGTGCTTTATCCCATCCTTAAAAACCTGAAATCCTGACTAAAACACAAAATCAGCCCCATTGGGGAAAGTTTCCCCATAGTTGGTGGCGAACTAGCCTAGTCTTTGTCGACCCTATAAGATTGAGTTCTTCTCTTTCCAAAAATACACACAAAAACACAGGTGTGACAAAAACTTGATTTTCTTGCATTTTATGAATCCATGTTTGAACTAGAGCATCCCTGCAACAACATCAACCCATTATGGTCCTTGAAAGCTTATTTTTATCGCTCGTGTGACTTTGGGAGGTTTACATTGCTTCTTGTGTTATCTTATGTTATTTTTATTATTATCTTGTTGGATCTAACATCTTGCATGTTCAACATCAATCAAGACTCCATTATCAACATGTTCTATCGGTATACCTATTTGCAGGTCACCCATTTAGTTCGTTCTCCATCTCGGCTTGGTTATATATTTTTAAGGTCATTTTCACCCAAATCGAGTTGTTGTCAACCCATCACTATGTCACTACATTTCTTATCTCCATAACATTTATCTGTTTGTGTTTTGACCTGTCATCCCTCTTGAAATTCATATTTGTCATCCTGCTTCTTTGTCGTACTAAGACTATATCAGTATGCACCCAGCCGCCATCGACCTAAGCTTTATTTCTCAACCAACCCATCTAAAATTATGTTTTCTATCATTTTCTAGTATTCTCTATCTCGATTCACTTCTACACGTTATTTCCAACATATACATGATTTTCTTTGCATCAAGTTACATTCCGATCTTTGCAAATTTGCATAATTTTCTTGTTTTCCAATTTCATCCACTCGAGGTCATCATCAACCTCCCCTGTGCGAGTCTAGGTTATCGTCGAAGCGCCAGGGTAGATTTTATTTTAAGTTTATTTTAGATCAGGTTTTTATGTGCCTTACATTTCTACATTTTTAGTTTCTGTTTGCCTCGAGTTCTACATATTATCATGTTTATCATCATTGTTTTATCCTATTTTATCAAATCACGGGGTTGACATTTGTTAAGGAAGTTAATGCTTCTTAGAGCTCACTTTGTCAGGATACCCCCATCTATCATCTAATTTTTTTCCCTCTTCGTTTCCTAGTTCTACTGGTCATCAACTTGTATCGGTGAGGATCATTCATTTTGCACCTATTCATCCACATCACACATTCGAGGTACCATAAACCCTCCATTTTCTAAGTTTTTTAGCTTTATTTAGTAGCTAACATCATTAATTTGAAACGAATGAGAAAATGACAACAACATTCTTAGCACGCCCGGTTGGACCACCCTTTAGGTGATACTTTTGCATTCCTTTCTGTTTTTGCTTCTTTTTCTTCTACTAACACTGCAGCACAAGGCTTCACTTTTTATTTCCACATGTTAGGTTTGGATGCTTAGATCACTCTTCACTTAAAAGTTAAGATAGAAAGGAAAATCATTATCCATGTGTTCCTCATTTCCCCTATTTTCTCCTTTCTACATCATATTTCCCTTTTCTTATGTGTGTCCTCATCAAAATATCACATCTAGATTTGGTTTTAAAAATAACCTTTCTTTTCTGCATCCTGCTTGATCACATAGTTTAAGTAGGGGTTAACCTTTTGCATCTCACATTCTATCACACACAACCAAAAATCATGCATCTAAATCACACATCAAAACATCATCCTACCCGGTGGAATGATTGGGATTTCATCACCCAAAAATAAGCCGCTTGAATGAATGTTTGTAAAGATTGGTTTTCAATGTAGAAGAAATATTTCATCACCATGGCTCACAAACTCAAAATTTGTTCCCTTGAGCAAGGCCACCTAAAAATTAAATCGAACAAACCCAAAGCTGAGTTCACCAAACCACCCGCACACAACAATAAATCTAAGAGTGCGAAAAATTCCATGGTCATCAAGTCTTCTTCTACACCAACCTCTAACAAGTTGCCACAACAACAAGCCCCTAGACCTACATCCAACTATACTCCCTTGGAGAATCGTATAGTTCCATATTTGACAAGTTGATGGTGGTTAATCTTATCACACTTCCTCTAATCCGACCATTTGATGAATCTAGACCAAAACCCACGTGGTATCATGACAATCATTACTATAAATACCACCAAGTCGAGGACATGATATAGAGAGGTGTCAAACCTTTAAAGACCTAGTCCAATGAATCATCGATCAAAGTGACCTTCAAGTGGAAAATCCTAATGCATCACCCAACCAACCACTTGACATATTCAAACAACCATTTCCCAACCACGCACCAAAAAATCAATCCACCACTTCTTCTACATCCCAAGTGCCCAATGCTCATACTATAAACACTATCCATACTATTGATCAAGATCCTATCCCATCAACAACCTCATCTTCTTCATCAACTATCACATCCACTTCTTTGGATATTATTCCTCCATCTACAAGCCCATTAACACTTATCCCTACAACCACACCAATCATACCACATCTACCTCAACATCCATTCATGTATCTATAAATACTAGATCAACCCCATTTGTAAACATATCATTCTTACCCTTGAAACATTTATGAAACAACCATTCCCACCTAGTTCCACATCCACCATCAATTCAAAACTTATATCTACTTCATTACCTATCCCATCTATTCCCTCACTTATCACACCCACTTCATTAAATTCGACTAGTTTTTCCACATATATTCCACCTTTACCCATTATATCATCCTTAGCATCAGTCCCTTGTTCCTCTTTCCACACTTTCCCCACCACATCAACTCTTCTTACCACATCTACATCATCTTCCACATCAATTTCATCATTTGAAGAATTTATGAGAGCACTTCAACTTGCCTTGACTTCAAATGATCTATCTACACAATCAAACACTTATACATCAAACCAATCTTCACCTTCTTTTGACATTATCATGCAAAAATTCTCCCTCCGCTCGAGACCCTCCTGTTGAGATTATGGTCATCCCTCCCAAGGTTTCTTCTTCAAAAACCAAATCTAGAACCCTTGGCACATTTCCTCAACGTCCTCTTTTACATCTTCACAAAAAAATCAACATCCCCCTCCTAAGATAAAAAAATCCAACACTACATCATCCATCTTAGGACCACATCCATTGCTTCTTAGACCATCCCCTCTATCAAAAGCATTTCACCTACCAATCAGCCAAAACCATCCAACGATTCTTCTTCTAGAACACCGATCACTATCACTGAAACCAAGGCACCAAAACTCCAAAATACTCCAGCTCCACATTCGACACCCAAATCATCTTTAGCCTCTAATTCTTCTTCTAAAACCAAGACATCTCATAAAAATAAGGCACTTCTTGATAATTTAAATGAATTATACGCAGAAGTCCTCTAAAACATGCTCCAATTTTTCGCCATCACGCTTTCACCTATTAAGGCCTTTGATCCGAATAGTAAGAATCCATCGTGGTTCGATTCAAACCTCATTTTTGCCTAACATCGTACCCATGGACATGATACCAAACACTGCTAGGCACTTCAAACCCTTATCCACAATATCATCGAGGAAGACCTTATTCTTGAGGCAAACCAATCTCCTCCTTCCACATCCATACCTCCTACAAAATCTATTCAAATACATAAGTCCCCCCATTCATCATGGAATTTTTCATCCTTCCCACCTCCGAACGACGATTCTTTTGAGGATGGTCCCCCTTTATTCATCAATGCTATCTTGGATATCCACTCAATCTAGCCCACATGATCCTAAGTCAACATCCCAGCTAAAATCCAAGACCTTTGTCACCATTCCTCCTCCTAAGGAGATCACATCATCATTGAAACCTAAGATTTTTGTCTTAGCTGCTCCTTAGCCTATTGAAAAAGTATCATCAAACAACTTCATTAGGCCCCGGTGAAGATGTTGCTTTATAAGCCCATCCAAAGCTCATTAGACCATAGACATGCCCTCATTGAAGCCTTGAAGTGTATTCGACATCAAGTGATGAGGCTCAACCCTTTGCATCTTTCGTAGGAGCGATCCATGACTTTTACGGCCATTTCATTCGATGATCGAGATTCGACCTTCACACCAAAAGAACTTGACCTTCCTTTTTTATCATGGTTAGGATCAATGATACTTTCATTTTCCAATCCATGATCAATAATGGGGCAAGCATTAACATCATCCCATCACATACCTTCGATCAACTTAAGATCCCAAAATCCACAGTCGCCCAAACACCCGTAGTCCTTTGTGCCTTTAATGACACTATCACTCCTGCCTTGGGAATGGTTGTCCTTCCCATCCGTGTTAGTGAGAAGCTCCTCCATGAGGTCTTCTACATCATATAAGGATAATTTTAGTACAATGTTCTCCTTGGATGACCTTGGATCCGCACTATGTGTTGTGTCCCCTCTACACTTCATCGTTGTCTTAAATATGAGCATGAGGGGAAGATATTGACACTTCTTAGGGACGCTTCTCCCTTCCAAATGTGTAACATGAGTTATTGGCCAAATGATTTCCTCATTCCCAAGAACGATCCATCTGCACCATCCACCAGCTCATCCATCCCTTCATCCAAACTTCCAAACGATGACTCTTGAGATAAAGTGATGGATAAAATCACATTTGGGGAGTATCACCTTCTTACACTCAACACCTTACCTACTCCTCACCGTCTCGGTAGACCCAACCAAGCTCTAATGTATCAACCCAATATCAAGGATATCGTTCCTTTTGTTCCACCACATCTTCAAACAAACCTCATCTATGGTGGTTTCAATACCCCTTCTTATCACATCATTGATCTTCTACATGCCAAACCTTACACTGGTGGTTTGGATTCCTCAACAAACCATCCTTTTCCCACACATACCTTCATCATTGCACATGGAAGGGATTTGGCATGGGACGTTACAAGCATGGGCCACATGACCTGATTATCGATCAATTCGCAAACCTCATGAAAAGTTTGAGTTAGGATATCAAGAGAAATCCTCAGACCCCATCTCACCATTTGAGATGTGCATGGATATGCCTTCTCCATATTCTCCATCCCATGAGTCCATGGATATGTATGACATCGTGTATATTGCCTCAAGATTTTTTTGAGTCTCCACTATCACTTTGGGACCGATCACTTATCAATCGAGAATTGGATTAAGACCCTTCCTCTCCACCATCCAGAAATGATAGAAGAAGAATATTCTACCATAAACATTCTTCAATGTGATGATGATGAGGCCATCCTTTCCCACATGGGGCCAGAGGATTCTTATCTTCATAAGAACTTACCATGTGACACATTCACTCTTCTCAACAAAGCTACTATTGACATAAATATCGGGACTCCCGGTAGCCTTGCATCCCCAAGGTAGTTCAATACAATGATCCACACAATCTTGAGTCTTTCACCGCATTCCTCTCTTATCATAGTCAGGCATTCACATGGTCATATTCGGGTATGTCGGGTCTTGACCCCTGTATTATCATTCACAATATCGTCACTTTCCCTAATGTTAAACCGAGTTAAGTGAATGCTTCACTGCATGTACCCTCGAGTTTCCCTCCTTATCAAAGAGGATTTGCAATGTGTTCTTTCGGCCAATTTCATCATCCCCATTGAATAGTCCCATTGGATTTTTAATATCATATACTCATCGCTAAAGCATATGGAAAACTTGGTATATGCCTTTGAATTTCGAGATCTTAATCTTGCTTTCCCTAAAGATGACTTTCCTCTTCCCAACATCAATCAATTTGTGGATCTTACCACATGCCATGAGATACTTTCTCTTAGGCACAATTTTTCTAGTTATAATCAGATTATTATCACCCCATAAGACCAACATAAAACTTCCTTCACTACCCCTTTGGGGACCTTTTTGTTATTACGTCATGCTCTTTAGTTTGAAAAGTGTTGGTTTACTTATCAACGAACCATGACTTATATTTTTCATGATCTCATCCACAAAACCATAGAAGATTATGTTGATGATATTTTAGGTAAATATAAACATTTCCACGACCATCTTTCCATTCTCTAATTCCTTTTCGAGCGTCTTATTCACTTTTTTCATCTCAATCCGCCACGTGTGTGTCAAGTATTAACTAGTAAATTCCTTGGCTTTATCATATCTATTAGGGGCATTGAAGTTGACCCTGCAAAAATCAAAGAAATAATCAAAATGCCTCCTCCTTCTAATCTTAAGAAACTTCATAGTCTTCAATGCCAACTTTAATCGCTTTTTCGATTCATTTCCAAACTTTTAGATCATTTCCAATCCTTTCATCATCTCATTCATAATGACATAGAATTGATTGGGATCATAATTTCCATAAGGCTTTTGATTACCTTAAACAATATCTTTTCTCTCTACCAGTGCTCACACCTCAACGTGAGGGGGAGCCCTTTTACCTATACATCTCTTATATTGATCACACTCTAGGGGCTATGTTAGCACATCATGATGACCAAGGTCATGAGCAGGTCATTTATTACATCAGCCGCACCCTCCACAACTATGAGACTTGATGCACTGAAGATGAAAAGTTGTGTTGCACTCTCTTCTTTGCCACCTCTAAACTTCGCCACTATCTTCTCAATTATAAGACTTATGTCATGGCTAGTGTTCATCTTCTTAAAATCATGCATTCTAAACCGTATCATAACAATTGTATCACTTTATGGCTCATGTTCATGACTGATTTTGACCTCGAGTTCATTTCTCAAAATCCATTAAGGGCCAAGCTATGACCGATTAACAAAACCCCTCTTCCTAGTTCGCATCCTCCTCATGAGTAGTTCCCGTGATGAATCCATTAATCACTTTCATCATGAATATGAAACCCTTAAAATGACCCTCTTCTTTGAAGGTTCCAATTATCGCCATGCAAGGGCGAGGCGTTGGCATCATTCTCTTTGTTGGCATGGTTTCCTAATAGGTGTTTTCATTGATGCAAAACCACATTAATGACATAGTGAATCTTGTATGATGATGTATACAATTCTAACATATTGGTTTAAATGTTTATCAACTGCTACAGTGGGATTCAATGAGGTATGCTTGCTCTAACAAGCCTATACAGGTGCCTAGGAGGTGTTGCTTGGCAGTATGAGCTTCTTGGTTGCTTGGGAAGCATGTTGACATGATGGCTAGCATGATTTGAGGGTTCTTGAGCTCTCAAAATAGTGGCATAATGTATCTACATGTGGTTCTCTATGTTACAGTGCTCATTGAGAGGAGTAGGTATGTTTGCTTAAAAGAGTAACATAGTGGTTTAGAGCCATATGATCTCATGGAATCATAAAATTAGGTGTATCATGGCATTTGAGGTATGTAAATGGGTCATTTGTAGAAGTTTCATGTTGAGTTATTGCATTATTTTAATCTGACCCTAGTTGTTACTATGAGTATCTAAAGCATGCAAACATAAGTAAGTCTTATTTCTTTGGAGAGATTGGGCTATGGTGTTATCATTATGATCATTTGAGATGCTAGATAGATGACTCATAGTGCTCTCAAAAATTATTTAGGTTCCCGGGTTGAGTATTTTGCATGTTATGTTTGATTTTGTAAGACATGGTCAAGAACAGGAGAAAATAAAGCTTGAATTTCAACTTCGATGCTCATTGTGAATAATGTGTCTTACATGGATGCTTCTAAGGTGAGTTTATAAGGTTTCACAAAAATAATGAGGTCATTTGATCGTCACGTTTTTGTGAACGAATGTTAAGAAGGTAAAGAGATCTAAAAACCCTAGTTAAACCCTATCTAGGAGAAGTTGATAGAAAGTGAAGTGTTTTCACATAGTTTTGATTTATTCATAAAAATTGATGATTGGATGTTGTAGTGTAATTTTGATAAAGTGATAGTTGAAGTCATGATGATATGTAGGCCCCACCTAAAAATAGCTTGAGTTTATGAAAAATAAGGTTTTATGACAAGGTTTTCCAAAGGAGTAGCATGAAAAATTGATGGTGCATGATGATTTGGAGTTATTCTTGATGTTAATGGAGGCTTCAAAACATGTTTATGTAGTTTCATGATGTTTTGAGGTCCAAATAGGTTATTTGTTCAAAGGCGTTTTGGGGTCTCAAATAGCAAGGTCTAGTAAAATAGTCATAACTTGAGCTACATGAGGATTTTTGAGATGATTCAAGTTGTTTTAGAAATAATATTAAAGGATATTTAAAGTTATATATGAATTGACTTATGATAATGATCCATAGGGATCCAAGAAAACACACCACTTCATCAGATCCATCGGCACCAAGAAGGAGAAACAAGAAAAGTGTATAAAATGAGGTAAACAGAGGTTTTGGAAGGAACCACCACTCTGTGTAGAGTGGTGGTTTCAGAACCACCGCCTTGAAGGGGGCAGTCCTGAAATTGCTGACCGGCTAGGGTGGCGCAGTTGTGAGACCGCCGGTCTGCTCAGGGTGGTGGTCATGACACTTTCAAACAAAAAAGAAGAATGAAACACAAATGGACGTGAATTTGAAGTGCCAACCATGTCTCTTCCCCTTCCATGCCCTTTCACATCCTCCAGTGCATGGGAGGACATGGGAAGGCCTATAAATGCATGAAAGGAGAAATAGAATGATCATTCGAAGAGAGATCGAGAAGTAGAGTTTAATGAGAGCAGTGAGCAAGATCTTCAATGCTAGAAGTGGAATTGTAGGAGCAAGGTGTAGAAATAGAGAAAGCAAGTATTAGATAGAAGGTTTTACATTGTTTCTTATTTTCATGCTTATTGTAATCTATAATTGTCTATATAAGACCATGAAAGTGGGAAGAAAGATCGGTTGCCCTTCCCACTGGTTTTCCTCCATTGGAGGTTTCTAGAATAAAATTGTTAGTGTTGAAGTTTTGAATTCTTTCCTTCTCTGTAATTTCCTTTCTATAGCACTAGATAATTAGTCACAAAGCTCTAATTTTTCAAGCAAATCTATCATTTTCCAAAGTTGAAAGTAGAACAGCATAATTGTGTGATTCGTAGAGTTCCAAAGTAGAAGTTTACGAATCATTTTGGTATCAGAGTTGATTATATATCTAGGACTGTGGTATTCAAATCTTTCTTTTGATTTTATATGACAGTGACAAGGTTCAAAGGTGAAGAATTTTTACCTTACAAGCCAGATATTTCTATGAATAAGTGGAAATAGAGAGTTTGATCTTAAATAGAGGAAGAGAACTTGGTCCGTAGAGTCGAGATGCTAGAGACCATGATGGATAGATTGCATAGGAAACAAGAAGAGCTTTCATATCTGCAAAAGATGAATTTAGTTAAGAAAGATTCCATGGACTTGGTGCTTTGAGCACTAGCCAAAAAATTTAGTATTGGAAAGATCCACAAAGAGGAAGAATGTGAAGAGCATGAAGAGACACCAATTGTAAGTGAGAAGGTAAAATCTACACATACACATTTTAAAGTTGAAACGAAAGTGAAAATAAAGAATTTTGAAGGAAAAGTAGATGCGAATTATTGGATAAATGGCTTAAATATTTAGAAGTCTAATTTAGTGTGCATAATGTCACTAAGGCACAAAGGATCACCTTTTCACGTCTCAAAATGGAAGGTCATGCTTTGGTTTGGTGGAAAACCCATCTAGCCACTTGTGAGAAGAAGAAATGTCCTATTGTCAGTACTTGGAAAGGTTTTAAAGAATTGATTAGAGCTAACTTCTATCCTATTGGCCATAAGACTGACATGATGATTTAGTGGTAATACTTTAGACAAGGCAGTGGTCAAAGCGTGCAAGACTACACTGTGGAATTTTGGAGACAAGCCATGTTGTTTAATATGGACTTGGAGGATGAGATCATTCTAACCAGGTATTTGGGAGGACTTCACACTCACCTTCAGAGGAAGGTAATCTCCACAAAGCACAAGGATCTCAATTAAGCTTGTATACAAGCATACTACATTGATGATGAGAAGAAGCAAGTAGAAATAGAGCCAAAGAGATGTTAGGAAATAAGAGATAAAATATGCGGAATAATCCCTTACAGAATCGCAACAGTAGAAACTAATATGCAGAAAATATTACAGATCTCAAATAAAAGAGTAGAATAAATAACACAACACAGAGAGACAATATTTAATGTGGTTCACCCAATATGGGCTACGTCCACCAAGAATCACTTGCTCAAATTTTATTACAAGCCTCCACTCTCTCAATACAATACCCAGATCCGTTTGGAGCTATGCTCAACAAACTCTACAGAATTCACACCCGAATTCAAAACACATCTACAATACATTTTCTTTTCTTTCTATCATATGCATAAGACCATATAAATAGACAACTACTTAAGCAGTTTTACAAAACCATGGGTATCAAACAATGGGAAAAAACAAAACCGTCCCATAAACCTATGGGTAGCCAAAGAGGCGGTTTTACAAAACAATGGGTACCGAAAAACCATGGGCCCAAAAAACAGCCCATAACGGTTACCCATTACCCATGGGTTAATAAACCACCCATGAAAATTTGCTTTGGGGCTTCGCCCTGAACCCCTGACCCGCTCACCGGTGAGCGGGACCGCCGTAAAAATACGAGTGTAACACATAGAAGGTGTACCACACTCTAACATGAAAATAGGCTCCACAAACATAATAAGGGAGACCAGTCAACAGAACAACAGGACAAAGAACAAGGGAAGACAAGTAGTAGAGGTAAATGGAAAGGTAAACATGCTGCTATTGCTTTGCATACTTGTAAAGATCCTAAGAATTTATATAAGAATTGTGATGTAAATGGACATACTGATGCCACATGTTGGAAGTTGCATCCAGAATTGCACCCAAAGCACTAAACCAAGGATTCCAAGAAATCCATGGCCACTGTGAAGACAAAAAGATAGGTGGAGATTGAGGATGATTCGGATGTAGACGAGAGGTGGGATGCATGGCCACTAACATGTTCGAGGGCAGCATAAGAAGAAGAGATGAGTAAGTTATTTCAAATCAGATATCAAATCAAGAAGACTAAGGTAAATGCTTTAGTGGATTCTACGGTTCTCGGTCAAATTTGATTTTGGATGTGGTTATAGGACAACTTGGTCTAGAGACTTACAAACATCCACATCCATACCCTTTGGGATGGGTGAAGAAGGGTGTGGAAATACAAGTTACAAGGAACTATAAGTTTTAGTTTGGGATAAATACCCAATACATAGATCTATTAGAGGTCGATATTATTCCACTTGATGCATTTGACATTGTCTTTGGAAGTCCTTAATTGTATGCCAGGGATGCCGTGTTCACAAGGAGGGAGAACTGGTACAGATGGGTTAAGGACGGAGTCATTTTTAACATCTGGGCACACTAGAGAAAATCAAAGAAGGCTATGGTAAGTGCCAACCAAGCACCAAGAATTATTCAAGAAAATCATCAATTTTGTTTGCTTTCATTGGAAGAAAAGAAAATGGATGTGAGAGCACGGATATTTCTGACCAAAGGATGGAGAATTTGGATAACACTTGTTAGTTTTTACAGAAGAAGCCACCACAAGAACTACTCATTCAAGGAGAAAAACAAAATTCCACTATGCAGTCACCGTATCTACCTATGGATTCACTAGACTTGACCATGGGGCAGCAAGAAGAAGAGGAGATACAAGGAATGGTGGTGACTATAGCAAAAATAGCGTACTTGGAGAGGATTCATCCAATCCATCTCAAGAGACAAAGATAGGAAAGGACTAAACCACTATAGTATGGGACCTTCACCATACTTGAGCAAGTTAGAGAAGAAACCTTCAGGCCATACTTCATGCAGATGTATGCAATAGCAAGTTGCAAGAGCTCGCTTCCACAAACACCATCTACACATGAAAAGAAGGAAAGATACATAGGTTACCTTCCAAAAAGGATTGTACTTGAGGTAATTCAAAGGAGGATGTAGCACTGGAGTAATAAACCAAAGATCCACATGAGCAGGTTGGATGAGAGAAGACACAAAGGCAGACCCAGGGGTACTTGAATGAGCACGGGAGGGAGTTAATTCCTTTACCACCCCCACTAAGATTTAATGGGATAAAAAACCTCCTAAGTAGGGGAGGTATGATCCATAGGGATCAGGAAAACACACCACTTCATCAGTTCCATCAGCACCAAGAAGGAGAAACAAGAAAAGTGAATAAAATGAGGTAAACGAAGGTTCTGGAAGGAACCACCGCTCTATGCAGAGTGGTGGTTTCAGAACCACCACCTTGAAGGGGGCAGTCCTAAAACTACTTTGCCCAGCCATGGTGGTAGTCATGAGACCAACGGTATGATCAGGTCGGTGGTCCGACACTTTCAAACAAAAAATAAGAATGGAACATGAATGGACGTGAATTTGAAGCACCCAACCATGTCTCTTCCCCTTCCATGCCCTTTCACATCCTCTAGTGCATGGGAGGACATGGGAAGGCCTATAAATGCATGAAAGGAGCAAGAGAATGATCATTTGAAGATCCAGAGAGATCGAGAAGTAAATTTTAATGAGAGCAGTGAGCAAGATCTTCAGTGCTGGAGTGGAATTGTAGGAGCAAGGTGTAGAAACAGAGCAAGCATTTTACATTGTTGCTTCTTTTCATACTTATTGTAATCTATAATTGTCTATATTAGACCAATAAAAGTGGGAAGAAAGAGAAATTTCCCTTCCCGACTAGTTTTCCTCCATTGGAGGTTTCTAGGATAAAATTGTTGGTGTTGAAGTTTTGAATTCTTTCCTTCTCTGCAATTTCCTTTCTATAGCACTAGATAATCAGTCATGAAGCTCTAATTTTTCAAGAAAATATGTCATTTTCCAAAGTTGAAAGTAGAACAACATAATTGTGTGATTCGTAGAGTTTTAACATATAAGTTTACGGATCGAGATAAGGTCATTTGATAGGGTTTCTAGGTCTTTATTTGAGCAATAAGATTTTTAGCATTTCAAGACAACATCTATTTTGGTGTAAGTGTTATGGTTTTGAAGCATACGATGGATTTAGTGATACTTCCTATCACCTGGAATGTGAAGAGAGATGAATTTGTAATCCCATGAATCCATTTGGAGGTCTTTATTGTATGTATAAATGATTTTATGAGCTAACCTTTGGAAACATATTTTTGGTAGGTTGATATGGTGAAGGAAAATGTAGATGTGGTTTGAAGTGAAGGATGTTTCATAACTTATAACTTGCTTATCAATGTTATACAGGAGTTCTATAGTTTTTTTGGTCACATGGCATGTTTTGGTTAAATACAAGTGATTTGGTGATCAGATGAAGTTTCTAGGGTGTTGAAGGGTGAATGAAACAACATTGTTTTGAGATTTGTAAAGGGAACTAGGCCCAATAAATGAAATAATTTCATTGGTTGATATTAATTGTGACCATGTATGAATGTTTTATAATATTTTACTCATATGTAAATGATTTTGGGTTATGACAAAGTATGTTACTAATGTTAGGGCATTTTTAAGAATGTGCCTATGGGTTTTGAGCCATATTTGACACATGTAATGAGGTTTTTGGCAATTAGGTCACTTGTGATTTTTGTATTTCAATATGTAAAATGTTTCCTTGATGCATTGATTAAACCAAATGGAGGTAAAATATTGTGCCTAAGTTTGAAAGGCGGAGAAGCATATACAAACATGTTTTTGGGTGCATTTTTAAACTAGTTGAGTGTGTGCATCCTGGAGATACCTAGGTGAAGTGTGATTGTTGGTGTTTTGAAATGATTTGATGTTGATACAAGTTTTTGTAGGTGAAGAAAAATTAGAGAGCATGAAAGCAAGAGTTTGATGATTTTGGAGGATTTTATGAGCATGATTTGTGAAGTGTGATCACTTAGGGTTTGATTGAAGAAGAACAAGCTAAATATTGGATCTCCATCAGGTGTGGCAGAAAAAAATAAAATAACTACACATCATAAGGTTGTTGAGTGGGTGCTTGTTCATCTTGGGGGTTGCGCTTCACAAAATTAGGGGTTGGTGCTCCTTGTAGGGTTAGTGCTCTACTAAATTAGGGGTTGGTGCTCCTTATGGGGTTGGTGCCTCACTAAATTTTGAAACATATCAATATAAGATAGTGTTTCAATGGTTTTCTTCCCCTTGATGGTTTCCCACTTATATCTTGTGTTTTTATGGAATTTTTTTACTTTCATGGCTATATGCTTTATTGATGGTTTATGGTGTGCACACATTGAGAGTAAAATAAGTGGTTATTGTGATTGAATGCTTATGGTATTTTGAGTTTTAGATCTGAAGAATAATTTGAAATTTTTACAAGGACTGATTCACCCCCCTTAATCCATTGCACTCTAACAATTTGTATCGAGAGAAGGCCCTTTTAGAAGCTTGATAGCTTGTGGGAGATATTTTGAAGCACAAAATGGGTGGTAAGAAGAAGAATTCTCAGAAAGGAAAGAACTCCAAAGATGATTGTTGTTCTACTTCAAGTGAAGGTAAGAATTGTTTAGAAAATATTCCTAAAATTTATTCTCCTCTAGGAGTTGTAACTTGTGAATTTGGAGAAGGGTTTAGTGATTCAGATTCAGATGGTGAAGAGTCAGCTTAGGAAATAGTAAAAAGGGAACTTAATCTTGTAAGAGATGAGAATGAAAAGCTCACACAATAGATTGTTGAAATGAAAAGAAATCATGAAGATAAAATTAAGCTCCTTGAAGCCAAGTTGAAGAATGAGAGTAAAGAACATGATGAGATCACAAGGCATCTTGAGGAATAATTAGAGAGGGTTGCAACCAGCCTTGAATCCAAGGAAGATGCTCATGAACATAGTCATACTATTCATATTTTGGAGTCACAAATGGAGGAATTTTTAAAAAATCTAAAGGTCAAAGATGAAGAATGTACTCAGCTGAAATCACAAGTTGCTTTGCTCAATGATAAACTCAAGTCAAAGGAGGATGAGTGCATCAAGTATGAAGATGGTATGAAATCTCTACATTCAAGACTTGATCTAGTTTCAAGCAAACTGAATGTTGGGGTTAGCACACCGGTTATGTAGAGATAATATATCAAATCTAAGCATACATGCAAATAAAATCAGATATTCTACGGAAGAAATATACAAAACAAGAGACATAAATCAACTTTTGATTTAATGTGGTTCACCCGATGTGGGCTACGTCCACCAAGAAACAAGCCAATCTATTATCCAAAGCTTTGACAAGATATTCAATGAAGATTTACAATCTTCCACACCTCTCGAGATGTACAAGACTTTGTTTCTCAAGCTTTTGCTTCATCACCAAGAATTATCTCTCACCAACCTTTTCAAGTTCTTTCTAATTCTCACTTAATTCCTTACTTCTAAACCCTAGCTTTTATGCTTATATAGCTGTTTATAGACTTAGGGAACTTAGCCATGCAATTACAATCAATAGATATACTTTAATGCCAAAAATAGATATAATTTCTGAGATTTAATTAAAACATCCTCACACAGTAATCGATGTCGGTTCCTCCTGCTCGACCGATGTCGGTCCTAGGTGACCGATGCGGTCCCTCCTAATCGATGATGGTTCTTGTGCAAAGAAAAGTAAGTTTCACATTGCATGCTAAACTGAAGTAATTGAGCTCCACAACTCAACACTTTGAAAATATTTAAGAAAAGTGCAAGTGACCTAAATACTCTTCTTAACCTACAAATATTAGGAGGTGATAAAAATGGTTTGGGATTCAAATAGGATGCCCTTGATTGAACATGAGTCCTTGAAAGTGGTTGTGAAAGGTATCATGTTGGTGAAATTGTGTCTCAATGCATCTTCAAGCTATATCTGTGAGAAAAGGGTGTGAAATAGCTTGTTACGGTTCAATTATGGACTCATCGGTATGTGTGTAAGAAGACCAAGAAGCTTCTATAAGTATGATGTCGAGGCTATGAGGACCTAATCAGGAATGAATTATGTGCACAACTCAGAGATAATGTGAAGCATCTCTTGTCTCAAACATTTGAAGGTGTGTTCTTTAGTCTTCATGAGTCTATGTGTGTCTTCAAGGCTTTTGATGGAAAATTTTGGTGCTAAAGGAGGGTTTGAAAGCATAAACCCTTATTATTGCTTAGTGATTGAGTATGATAACTCCTCAAAGTCCAAATTTGTGCTAGTTCTTTGTGAATGCTTATGAATTTCTTGATCTTCACCAAGTGTTGATTGTAATAATATCTCAAGTGTTACGAGTGTGTGATAAAGGATGATATGAAAGGAAATCGGGGTTCAAGGTACTACAAAATCGGGGTATTCTTAAGCAAATTAAGATAGAATCAGGTATGATCTTAGCACTTCACACTTCATAACCATGTTGAAAGGTGATTGAATGGTTGCGGCTAAGCAAGAATAAGGTCTAAGAGGCAAAGAAAGGGTGATTGTGAATGAAGGGGTGACAAGATGATAAGAGGTATTACTTTGTTAAGAGAGAGGGTTTTACAACATCAACAAGGTGAATGAAGCTCTTTGGGTCCTAAACATGTTATTAAGAGACATATTGTTGTGCCACTAGTATGAAAAGGTCTTCAAGTATCGGTCATCAGTCTGATCTAAATGGTTTAAAGTGTGCTCTTGATATGTGCTTCTATGACTATGTCTATGTGCATAAAGGATGTGATTCGCGTGATAAGAAGATGTCTAATAATTCCTAGAGGACTCAATATTAGTCAAAACAAGTAGGATTGTGTACAATAAATGTCTAAGCTAAATTGAGAGACTCGGGGGAGTTCTTTGATGATCTAAATCAAAGTATTCAAGATGCTTAGAGAGTTACAAAGTTAGTGGTAAGAAAAGTATTATGGGATGCTCTATGATTCAAGAATGAAAAAAACAAATATATAAGGGTTAAATTGTCAGTTGTGTGCTCATGCCCCAAGCTATAGGGTTATATCGGTGTGTGCACAAAGTACGTATAGTGCTCTATAGTATTCTAACGAGTGTTATAAAGGGTGTCATTGCATGAAAATTAGTTGCTTTAGGCCTATAAAAGGATAACTAGTACAGTGGAGCTTATTTGTTCTCTAATCAAGTGGACTAGGCATTATGAAGACCTTTAAGGCATAATAGATATATAGTTGCAATCTCATATCAATTACAATACAAAGTGTTGCTTTGTAACAAGAACCACGTTTCTACAAGTATAATCATATTGTGCAAATTGTGTTTGAAGTGTTGATGACAGGGGAGTTGTGTTTGTGGAAAATCTAGTTGCTCCAAAGTGTTTCAAGGCCATTCAAGGTGATATAATGAGGTTTTTCTCTTTCATCCTTGCTTATGTTGATAAGTTATGGCCTATATTAGTCAAAAATGATTGTAGAAGACCTGAATAGGCTATTTAGGCACTACCAAAAGTTGCAAAGTTGATTTCAAGGCTTGGTAGCAAGAATAATTGTTCATTTTGTGCTTAGAAGCTAGAAGTAGAGGTCTTGAGGTAGAGGGAGCTATAATTTTCTTTCTCAAAGTATGTTTGTGGATATAGGGCATGCCAAAGTTTGTCAAAATTACTCTAAAATGTCTGTTTTGGTCTCATTCTATTGGTATGGTATGAGGAAGAAAGAGTATGCCTTTATATGCATGATTTAGGCCTGAGATTGATGGATTACTATCTAGTATGATGGAGTAATGATGGTCATGATCCTTTATGACATTGTTGGCATGTTTTTAGATATTGTGTGGCTCAAACATCTAATGTTAAGGTGCTCTTAAGAAGTTCAAAATAGGGTTGAAGAAGAAACTTGATGTTTTTGCATGCCTAGAAGGTTGGAAATGGAATTTTTTCCCCTACCAAGGTGAGTTCATGTTTATTTCATGAGTTTTAATGATGATCAGATGTTGGAGATGCTTGTTCCAGATGGATCATGTTGCTTGCATGCTTGAATTAAGGCCAAGAATCAATTTTTGAGAAATAATCAAGAGAAAGATTCAAATTGAGAACTTTGGTTGATGTTTCCAACCAAAACATGAAGGTATGAGGCTAAAGAAGGTGAATAAGGTAAGATACAAGTATGTCTTTGTTATTATATAAAAAGGGGGAAAGTTCAGGGTGTTTTCCATCAATGAAAAGGGAGAGATTATTGGCATGGTGTCCTAATAGGTGTTTTCATTGATGCAAAACCACATTAATGAAAAATTGAATGTTTTATGATGATGTCATGATGATGTATATGATGCTAACATATTGGTTCAGATGTTTATCAATTGCTATAGTGGGATTTAGTGAGATGTGCTTGCTCTAGCAAGCCTATACAGTGCCTAGGAGGTATTGCTTGACATTATGAGCTTCTTGGTTGCTTGGGAATCATGTTGACATGATGGATAGCATGATTTGAGGGTGCTTAAGCACTCACAATAGAGGCATAATGCAACTACAGGTGGTTCTTTATGTTATAGGTGCTCATTAGGAACAAGTACACTTGCTTAGAGGAGTAGAGTGGTTTGGAGCCATTTGAGCTCATGGAATCATGAAATTAGGTGTATCATGGCATATGAGGTATTTTTGGGTCATTTTCAGAGGTTTCATGTTCAATTATTGCATTATTTCAGTTGACCCTAGTTCTTGCTATAATGAGGATCTATCATGTAAACATAAGTAATTCTTAGTGACTAGAGAGATTGGGCTATGGTGTTATAATTTTGATGATTTAATGTGTTATAGGGATGATTCATAGTTCTCTCATAAAATTTTTAGGTGCCCATGTTAAGTATTTTTCAAGTTATATCTCTGCTTTTGTAAGATAGGGTCAAGAACAGGTGAAAATCAAGCTTGAATTTGAACTTTTGATGGTCATTGTGAATAGTGTATTTTTCATGGGACCTTGTGGCTTTCAGGGATGATTCTAAGGAAATTTTATAAGGTTTCACAAAAATAATGATTTCAATTGATTTTCACATTTCTATGAACGAATGTTAAGAAGGTAAAGAGGTATAAAACCCTAGTTAAACCCTAACTAGGGGTAGTTGAGAGAAAGTGAAGTGTTTTGACCCAGTTTTGATTGATTCATAAAAAGTTATGATTTGATGTTATATAGGAATCCTCATGATTTCCATAAATTTATGGTTGAGGTCATGATTGACGTGGGCCCCACCTAAAAATAATAGTTTTTGAAGAAGAAGGTTTTAGGACAAGGTTGTCCAAAGGAGTAACATTAAAAATTGATGGTTCATGATGATTGGGAGTTTTTATATATTTTAATGGAGTTTTTAGGACATGGTCATGCATTTTAATGATGTTTTGAGGTATAAATAGGTTGGTAGTCAAAGGGTAGTTTTGGGGTCTCAAATAGTAGGGTTTAGTAAAATGGTTATATCTTGAGCTACTGAGAGGATTTTTATGCAATTCAAGTTGTTTTGGAAACTAGATTCGTATATATTTTCAATGATATATATATTTTATCATGATTAGTCATTTGATAGGTTTTCAAGGTCATTCTTTGAGCAAGAATATTTTTGGTAGTTCAAGACAACAAGCTGTTTTGGTGAAATTTTGATGTTGTTTGAAGCATGAGATAGATTGGGTGATGCTTCCTATTACCTGTAATGTGTAGAGGAATTAATTTGGCATAAAATTAATCCATTTATAGGTCTTGAATGTATTTATAAATGATTTTATGAGCTAACCTTTTGAAATATTTTTTTTGGTAGGTTGATATGGTGAAGGAAAATGTTGTTGTGGTTTGAAGTGAAGGATGTTTCATGACTTATAACTTGCTTATAAGTGTTCTACAGTTCTGAAATTTATTTTCCATGATAAAATGACATGTTTTGGTTAATTAAAAGTGATATGGGGATCAGATGAAGTTTCCAGGGTGTTGAAGGGTGAAGGAAACAATTGTTTTGAGATTTGTAAAGGGAATTGGGCCCAATAAATGAAATAATTTGATTGGTTGATATTAATTGTGACCATGTATGAATGTTTAATGATATTTTACTCATATGTAAAGGGTTTTTTTTCATAAAAAATTATGGTACTAATGTTAGGGCATTTTTAAGAATGTGCCTATGGGGTTTTGAGCCATTTTGGCACCTATAATGAGGTTTTGGATAGGATGACCTAATTGGGTCACTTTTGATTATTGCATTTCAAATTGTAAATGTTTCCTTGATGCATGGGTTGATACAAATGGAGGTAAAATTTTGTGCTTAAGTTTGAAAGGTGGAGAAGCATATAATAGCATGTTTTTGCGTGCTTTTTGGAACTAGTTAAGTGTGTGCATGTGGTGCGACCTAGGTGAAGTGTGATTATAGGTGTTTGGGAATGATTTCAGGATGATCCAAGTGTGTTAAGGGTGAAGAAAAATTAGAGAGTATGAAAGCAATAAGTTTGATGATTTTTGGAGGATTTTATGAGCATGATTTGTGAAGTGTGATCACCTAGGCTTTGATTGAAGAAGGGCAAGCTAAATTTTGGATCTCCATTAGGTGTGGAAGAAACAAATAAGATATCTACACACCATAATTTGGTTTAATTCTTGATCATATTGGAGGGCTATAGCCTCCTTGTGGAGTTGGTGCTTCACAAAATTAGGGTTTGGTGCTCCTTGTAGGGTTGGTGCTCTACTAAACTAGGGGTTGGTGCCTCACTAAATTTTGAAACATATCAATATAAGATAGTTTTTCAATGGGTTTTCTTCCCCTTGAGGGTTTCCCACTTATATCTTGTGTTCTTATGGTGTTTCTTTTTTTTCATGGTTATATGCTTTATTGATGGTTTATGGTGTGCACACATTAAAAGTTGAATAAGTGGTTATTGTGATTGAATTCTTATGGTATTTTGAGTTTTAGATCTGAATTATAATTTAAATTTTTATAAGGACTGATTCACCCCCTCTCGATTAATTGTGCTTCTAACACTCTTTCCTCCTAGGGATGCTCTTATTCCCCTCACAAACAAGCTCAATTTTGAGTGCACGAATAATATGGCGGAGTATAAAGCCCTTATCTTAGGTCTTGAAACTACTCTCTTTCTAGGTGTTCAAATTCTTGACATCTATGGGGATTCTAAACTTATCATCAAACAAATCATGGGTGAGTATCAGTGTAAAAATGACACTCTTCAAAAATATCAAGACATTGTTCATCTCTTCCTCAAGGCCTTCAATTCTTATACTATCCAAGTCATCCCTCGGTCATCCAATCGCTTTTTCTGGATATGATAGCATCCCTTGCAGATATCATCCCATGCATGACGAAGAATCTAAACTTTTTGTTGTTGTTCATCGTAGTGATCGACCATTCCATGACTTACCTCATGTTAATCTTGTTGAGTCCAGTTCGTCAGATCTTTGGTATTCCCAAATCTTTGATTATTTATCCAAATCCATCATTCCACCTGACTTATCCAAGAATGCTAGGACGTATTTCGTTCAACATGCTAATAGCTACATGATACTTGATAGCATTCATTATAAACACGGATTTGACGGTATTCTCATTCGATGCCTTAAATCCCATGAATCTTCTTGTGCTATCCAAGAATTCCATGATGGTATTTGTGGTGGAAACTTTAGTGGCTTAGCCATTGCTAAGAGTGTTCTTCATCTTTGCTATTACTGGCCTTCCCTCAATCATGACTGTTGTGAGTATGTTAAGAAATGTGAAAATTTTCAGTAGCATTCCAATCTTATTTGTATTCCTAGTCAAGCTTTACAACCAGCTCAAGACCTTTGGCCTTTTTCACAATGGGGTCTTGATCTCATTGGTCTCATTAATCCTCGAGTCTTCACAACAACATCACTCTATCATCACTGCAACTGAATATTTCACTAAGTGGGTGGAATCAATTCCCCTCACTTCAACTAAATCTGGTCCAATCATTAACTTTATCTACCAACATATCATTTGTTGCTTTGGTGTCCCTCACAAACTCATCATGGACAATGAAAATTCCTTTAAAAAAAAAGATCTCAAGAAATTTTGTGACTCATTCAATATCAAGCTTAGTTTTTCTTCTCCATATTATCCTCAAGCTAACGGCCAAGATGAAGAAACTAATAAAACCCTTTGAAACATTCTTGTCAAGACTATTGACCAATCTGGTCATAATTAGCACCTTCATCTCCCCTTCACTCTATGGACTTATCGAAATAGCATTTGCACTTCCACGGGTATACTCCCTTTTCTCTTGTGTATGGTTCTAAATTCATCCTTCCTCTTGAAGTTTAAACTCCCTCTTTGCACATGTCCCTTTGTGACTTCATCTATGATGAAGGTTATCGCGCTTGATAGCATCTAACACAACTCAAATTGTTGGATGAATGATTCCTCCTCGCTCTTGAACACCATAATGTTTATGAGGAGTGCATCAAGTGTGCTTACAATTAGCACCTCAAAGAGCATGACTTTAATTTTGGTGACCTCTTCATTAAGGAAAATTAGAAGTTCACTACTCTAGAAAGGAGCCAACGTGGAAAGTTTGCCCCAACTAGATTAGACCATACATTATTACACATAAGTATGGGAGCCTATCGTTTGGCCTCCCTTGATGGTAAACTAGAATTGGAACCTCTTAACGCATTACACTTCTTTATCATTATATTGTTAGCACATTACTATCGAGCATTTAGTAATATCTTTAGATCATCCCTCCATCATTAACCTCTTCAATCTATCATTGTAATGATTTGGAACTATATGATCTCTTGTCATTTTCCTTGACATGACCTTAAATATGGGCACCATAGCTCGCCCATAACATTTTCCTTATAGATAGGTTCTACCTTCTTGGTGAGAACTTCACAATCATCATATCCATCACACCCTTATTTACCTCTTGAAACCATGTAAAGGGCTCATGGGTGTCTCTTGTACATTAATTTTCCCCTCATAAGTGGTATACCTGGCTATTCCCAACTCTTCCCCATGTTAAATTTAAAATTCATGGAAGCTCTTATCAAAATTCAAAGCTATTAAAAACAGGCTGCTCCCTTGAAGGACAATTGTTCATGTAAAAATCAAATCAAATCAAATAAATAGATCGATCCCTCGAAGGAGGGATATCATGTATACCATTCTTTCCATCTATATCATATATGTATAAAGTAAACCATACCCTCAAAGGATGGTTAGTCTCTTGTATTATGGAATTAAAGGCTTCCCACATTGATAAACCATTATTAACATCCTAAGAAATCTTCCCGTATTTATCAACTTTATTTTAGCAAACTTCCCACATTGATCAGTTTGCTCTTTCCCCTTCCTAGAGTTGGGGCATAGATTTAGGGAAAACCATTCATGGAGAACCCTCTCCTGCATACAAGTTGCATCAAAATCCCTTTGTCATGTTGAAATTAGGTTCATGAGTTCATTCCATCCTTGTTTTTCTCATAATCTTTGGTATGACTAACTATCATTGGTTATATGCTAACATTCGTTTTGGTCACATGTGCCTTGCGTTCCTTGGGTCCCCCTCTTGTTTACCTCCAATGAAATTGGAGGCATATTTTCCTTGTGCACTCCTCGATATGACATAGCATCATTCATACTCTTTGGTCACATATGATCTTATCTTATTTCATTTCATATATTATCTCATCTATCATATGATTATGTCTTTTTATATCATCAAATCTTATCCAATCTATCGTATCCTAAGTCCACTTTTGTGGCCATCTTTGAGCATTATATCATGCATTTTCCTATCTCTCCTTTTTGGCCATCTTCATGCTCTTTTAGGGCACCATTTCATCTACGCACGAAGTACACCTTTGTGGCCATACTTATTCCCCCTTAGGGCATTTTATTTCACCATTTGTTTCCTTATTTTCCTTAACGGCCATCGTTTTCCCTCCATGGGAATATTATTTCACCACCATTCTTCACTTTTCCTCTCAAGCCATTTTTCGTGTCCTATATTAGGGCACCATTATCTTCATCCCCGTCCCTTGCAGACGCATACCCTTTTCGCTCGATTCCTCATGTATGAAGGATTTCACATAATTTTTACATTTAGTTGCACATGGTTTGATGTTTTCCTATGACCCATTGGTCATCCCAGCTCACATCCATTTGAGAGGTTTCCCATTAGATTCTCTCCATTTTGCGAAGATTTTTCCCACTCACTCCCCTATAGAGCATTACAATGCGTCTCCATTGAGACCACCCTGTGTCCCCTACCCACGTGATATTGGAGTCACTACCATAGTTTTTATTGTTATTACGATCCTTTTTGCTTGGGGCATCTTTCCTTGCATTATCTTTTTACCTATTTTTCTTCACCCACCCACCCTTCATCATCTACCTTTTTCAAACACGTCATTATTTTCCTTTGATGTTATCGATCCCTCATTTAAGGGGGAGCTCATCATAAACCTTTCATCAATCCTCATCCTACTCTTTATCTCTCATCATTTTTGTCTCATGGCTTGCTAGCACAAACCACTTGACAAAAAGGGGCAAATGTAGACACCTAAATTCAATATCTCTACCCTTGTTTACTGCATGCGCATAATTCACCATGGTATTAACTAGACCCCATTAATTTAATTCACCCCCTTCCTTATTTTAATTAAATTCCCACTTATTATCCCATCAACTTTAATCTTTATTAATAAACATTAATTAATTAATCTTAATTAATTAATTAATTAATCATTGACCATTATCCATTATGCCCTAATGGAATTTCCTTTTAGGATGCTTTTATTCTAAATCTACATCCCTATACTTTTTCCTAGCTTTTATCCTACCTATCTTTATCCCCTAACTACCCATGACACATCCCTAAACAACCTCTTCCTACCTATAAGCTTTAAAGCACTTTTCCCATCCTTAAAAACCCAAAATCCCGACTAAAACACAAAATCAACCCCATTGGGAAATTTTCCCCTGTAGTCGGTGGTGACCCAACCTAGTCACTTTCGACCCTATAATACTAAGTTCTTCCCTTTCCAAAAAGACACACAAAACACACAGGCGCGAAAAACACTTGATTCTCTTGCATTCTGCGAATCCATCTTGCGGTCCTTGGAAGTTTATTTTCATCACTCGTGTGACTTTGGGAGGTTTACATTGCTTTTGTGTTATTTTATGTTATTTTTATTATTATCTTGTTGGATATAACATCTTGTAGGTTAAACAACAATCAGGACTCCATTATCAACTTATTCATCGGTGTTTCTATTTGCATGTCACCCATTTATTTCGTTCTCCATCCGGCTTGGTTTTATATTATTCACGTCATCGTCACCCATCTCATGTCATAAATCGACCCATCACTCTATCATTTTGTTTCCTATCTCCGAGATCCTTTCTCTGTCTATTTGACCTTGTCATCCCTCCCGAGTTCATACTTTCCATCCTACTTCTCTATCACACTACAACTATCATGTTTGCACCCAGTCGTCGTTGACACGAGCTCATTTTTAAACCCCCATCCAAACTTGTTTCCTATTGTTTTCTAGTGTTCTATACCTCAGATTGACTTCTGCAAGTTATTTCTAGCATATACATGCTTTTGTTGCATCAATTACATTGAGATCTCTACATATTTGCATAATTCTCTTATTGTCCAATTTCATCCACTCATGTCATCGTCGACCCTTTGTGCAATCTAGGTCATCGTTGACCTGTCAAGTAAGTTTTATTTCAAGTTCAGTTTAGATAAGGTTTGTATGTGCCTTACATTTCTACATTTTAAGTTTTAGTGTGCCTCAGATTATGCATATTATACAGTTTATTATCATTGCTTTATCTTATTTTATCAAAACACGGGGTTGAAATCTGCAAAGGAGGTTAACACTTCTTAGAGCTGACTTTGTTAGGAAACCCCATCTATTATCTCTATTTTTTTCCATTTTATTGTCTTTGTTCTGCGGGTCATCACTTGAAAGCAATGAGGACCATTCATTTTGCGCCCATTCATCCACATCACACATTCAAGGTACCATAAACCCTTCATTTTATGAGTTTTTTAGCTTTCTTTAGTAGCTAACATCATTAATTTGAAATGAGCAGAAAATTACAACAATAATAAGTTGAGGATAATTCCACAAACTCATCATATGTTCAAAGCATCCCTATTGTAAAGATAAAATATTATGTTCCCACTGATGATGATAGTGATGATGGGGATGATGGTGAAGATTTGTCAAGACCACAACCCATAAGAACCATTCAAAACATGCCTAAATGGTATACTAACATGATTTGAGATGAAAAATTGAATGGTCCTTTAAACACATCCACTCTTAGACAATGGCCCTACAACAAAGGTTGTGAAGAGGTAAATTTTCCCTAATGATTAAATTTGTTGAATTTATTGATCCTCTATAGTTCAAGAATCCCTACATCCAAACCTTGGAGGGATGTCGTGGATGATGAGTATTAATCGGTGATGAAAAACAACCCATGACAACTTTTTGATCTTTCACTAGGAAGAATCCCATTAGATGCGAGATGGATTTTTAAAACAAATTATAAATAAGATGGGACCATTAAAAGCACAAGGAAAGACTAGTACAATAGGGGTGTGCTTAGAAGGAAGACATAGACTACGATGAGACATTTCTCCTATAGCTAAGATCAAAATGATTAGGATGATCTTTGCTCTACCTAAATAGTTTGGATGGAAAGCTCACCGGATGGATGTGAAAAGTGCCTTTCTCAATGGAGACTTACGGGAAGGGGTATACACAACTCAACCAAAAGGTTTTGTTATACATAGAAAAGAAAAGGTATCTAAACTCATCAAATCATTATATGGTCTCAAATAGGCTCCTGGGCATGGTATAAAAATTAATAAGCATCTCGATCAACATGGATTCTAGAGGAATCCTTATGATCCAATCTCTACCTCAAAAATAAATGGGGAGATTGTAATTGTTATTGTCTATGTCGATAATCTAGTCATTGCTAGAAACACGGTGAAGATGATTGATGCAACGAAGAAATATATTAATCAATTGTTCGACATGAAAGATCTCAAGTTGATGCGTTATTGTCTTGGATTGGAAGTATGACAGAAAGAGAATCATATATTTGTTTCTCAGTTAAAATATGCCAAGACCATGCTCGAGAAATTTTAGATGATGAACTATATACCCATTGCCACACCTATGGAGACAAGACTTCAAATATCTCGTACAAATCCATCTCTAGAGGTAAATACAACTCTCTATCGACAGAGTTGATTAAGAGTCTCATTTACCTAACTTATACTAGGCTAGATATCAGCTTTGTAGTCAACTATCTTTCACGATTTATGCAAGAACATAGAGTTTTCATTGGAAAACAACAAGGTGGATCTTGAGATACATCAAGGGTACTATGGATTTTGGCCTAGAGTACAAGAAGAATGATCAATTCTTCTTAACAAGATATTCAGACTCAAATCATGCAGGTAACATTGATGATAGGAAATCCACTTCTGGATTTGTTTTCTTTTTGGGATTTGGTCCAATATTGTGGAGAAACAAGAAAGAAAAAAATGTTTCTTGATCTTCCACGAAGCCAAATCTCATGTTAAGTGGAGTTGTTTGCGAAAGCGATATGATAGTGTCACATACTTGAGGGACATGGACTACCACAGGAGAAACCTACCACCTTGTATGTCAAAAATGAAGGTGTTAGAATTTTTTTCAAAATCTAGTGTTTCAAGAGAGGACAAAGAACATTGAGGTGCAAGTACATTTCATCCACGAAAGCGGGCTTTACAACACAATATATAGCTTTAGTTTTCCCAACATCTAAACAACATGTAAATATCTTCACTAAGTCACTTACACGTGACTAATTTGAGATGTTCGAGAGAATTCCTCTCCATTTCACTTAAGAAAATGAAAAATTAAAGGGGGTAATATCGGGTTAAACTTTACCACAGTAGTAATTTAGCATTGTAATTGTGTTATTTACTACTACCATAGGTATTTACCTTTACATTCGGTAATTAGTTTATATGGGGTTAATTTTTATAACCATTATTTGTTTGTTTTTAATTGGCGATTATTTAGTTTTGATTCACCTAATGTTATGTGTAGCCATTTTTGGTTAATCTACTAATGTTTTACAATATCTATAAATATTGCAACATTCTCTTATGGATGTAATCTAATTTTTCCGAGTCAATACAATTATCACAAGTTGCCTCCATGTTTCCCAATTGCATTTTTATCAATTGACTTGACTTCACATGCACTCAATACATAATCAATGCTTGTAAATGTAATTTCTAAAAATAGGAATGTCATACAATTGAATAGAGATTGATTAGAGAGTGAGGGTACCTCGAGGCTCCTCCTCATGTTTTCTATTTTTGAAAAAACTTATCATTCTTTTTGGAGTATACTTCTCATGTTCAAATTTTATATAATACCAAATGAAATTGTGAACCAAATATAACTTGTATTCAACATTGAAAAAGGATTACATGAAGATTACTTATCAACAAGATTGCGAAATAGTCCCTACGAATTAGGGAGTGCAATTACACAAGAATTTACATGCTAACGATAGACAATCCTAGAAAGAAAGTAAAGTTGACAAAACAACTTTACATTACAAGAAATGATGAATTAATTATTCATAACAAATACAATAATTTATTATCAATTTACATATTTTGATTTGATGTGTTTGTGTCTTCATCTTTTGTGCTTTTAAAATTTATAATTTTAAGCCTTGAAAGATTTTAAATTAAATATAATAATAAGTGTTTTGTTTATGGACTTTAAAGATTGTTTTTCTATTTGTGCAAGTGTACATTTGCCTAGAAAACCTCACAACTCTTCTTTATTTGTTCAAGATCAATGTATTATGTTGAGGATTAAATCTTTATGTGATATTTGAGAGATAGTGGAGGAGACAGTCGAGTTGTTGATGGCTTTCAACTAGGATGACCATCTCCCTAGATTCACATATTGGATTCCATTTAAATCCACTCATGTTGTACGCATCTCGTGCCTCACGTGAGAGGCTTGTTAGAATTATAATTGAAGATTTAAATTCTCAAGCCTTTCCAATGAATTTGTCGATGTTTGATGTTGAATGCCCTAATAAGTTTTTTCTTATTTCTTCACCAGATTTGGCACATTTATGTGAGGCCAAAGATGAATCTTGATCGTGTTGTGTTCTGCATGACCAAAGAAGTTAACTAAAAATTCATGTTATCGAAATTCTAGGCAAACTGGTACTATTAGTTTGAAAAATCCTACCTTCTAATTTGAGGACTCGTAACAAAATGAAAACTCCATACGATTTCAAGTCCCGTATCTAAATGACAACTAGTATCATGAATAACCATAGTAATAATGTTCATCCATTTTGTCCTTTAATATTGGAAGGAAGAATGGAAGTGTACATGATATGGACCATTGATTTGAAGTTCAAGAAATTTTTCCATATGTATTTTTTTGTAGAAGCGGTTTGCACATTTTCCATTTTCCATTTTCTCATATCAACAATCCCTCATTTTGGCTATGAAATAAATGTGAGGAAGTCATAAACAACTACCCTTGAAAATAACTTAGGCTCTCACATCCACAAAGTGTAAGGGTTAACATTGCCTAAAGAAGCTATATACATTTAGGGTAATGAATGTCAATGACTTACATCCACAATTATTTCCCACATTAGCTAGCTTGGAGATTTACACATATCCCCTCCTTTCTCTTTCATGTGTATCTCCAAATCAAAATTTGGCTCTTTTGTTTGTATTAGTCAAGAAGAAGAAGAATGTCTACATTCACTGCAATGTATCCATGGTGCATACTTAATCAATAATACTCAGTCATCCTTTTGAATACCTCTTCCTCTTCTCAATTCTCCATCTTCTTGGTCTACAACCACTAAGTTTCATTCACTTTCCCTATTGACATTTCCATTGCCATTTAAGTGTGATTCCTAGTATATTAGACAAATGCAATAGCGATTTATGTAATACCTTTACCTCAAAATAATATAAATAAAATACTACTATTAACAAATCAACAATAATTATGTTGAAGGCGTTTCCAAACTGGACTTGTGGTCCTTGTTGCTAAAACAAGTTATTCCAACGAAGGGTAAGGATTATTTTTTTACTGTAGGTCATTGATGAAAACAATCTTGACTGTAGGTTTATTTCATATTTTATTTTGTCAACTAAAAATGAGGCCCAACATTTTATATTTTGAGAAGTGCAAGGGTCGAATGGTTGTGTGCAAACCATCTCCCACTCACTCGCCATATAAAGTACCAAATTTGTAATGGAAATAACCTCATCCGTTGTAGTTCTCAAAACCCCACCCAATTCCGATTCAATTGTCTCCAAATGCTTCTTTGTCTCCACATTCTTGTATGTTCCCTCGTTTGGGATGATGCTTAATCCAAACAATCATGGTTTGAATCTCACATACTACCATAAGCTCCAGGATGCCCATAAATTCAAGTTCAAACACGCTTTTGACATTGACGTGGCTTTGTTGTTTAGTTCATTAGCCTCTTGCAAATCCTCCCCTCCTGTATTTTCTAGCACGGCTTCTATTTCTTCTCAACATTACTCCCTTAGAAATTATGACCTTGTTTAAGCTTGTGTTGTTAGACCTGCACAATTTCGTGGCAGTCAACCACCTTATTGGCTGATAGGTAATCCTTTAATCTTATTCTATAAAAATTTATATAACACTTCATGTAAGGCTTAAATAGAATTCCAAACAACAGGAGGATAAACAATTAGCAGTCGTGGGTGAAGGAAATAGTTTCAGGCTTCCCGCTTTCTTCTTTCAAGAATTGTGTTTCCAGTATTTTTTGTGTTTGATCACTAATGGGGTGCTGCAACATCTCGCGTCGTCATCCTAGACGTGATAATGGTGATGACAACGTGGAAAATTTTCTCGAGAATGAGAAAATGCTAATGTTATTACATGTCGCTCTACCATTTGCAAGTCAGTTCATGTCCACCCTATGGAGGTTGCCTTGGTATGCATTCGACATTTGGGACGATTGGGTGTTTGCAAAGCTCGTAGGACGTGATGGGTCATTGTCAGGTCTAATGACTGGCTCCTCATCTATGGAGGAGTGCACCCATTAGTAAAGCTTTTTGATCAAGATTGTACATGAGAACGCACAGAGGTGCCAATTTATGTCATTTGAGCACTAGAGGCATGCAGGGCATAGGCCTTATGTTGGAACAAGGTCTTACAATGTTAACATTTGATTTATTGTATTGCACACCGAATGTAGATGGGGAGGTCACCGAGTTAGAGTTTCATGCATACTCACGGTGTCACCTTCCCCTCGCATAAAAAAGAATGTAAATCATACCTGCACACTCTCAATATTTTATGCTCAAAATACTGTTAAAAAGAGGGGAAACGATTAATTGTATTTTATTGCCTAATTTCTTTAGAAGATCTTCCAATTTTTTGAGAAAAAGATTAAGGAAATCGCGAGGATTAAAGCAATTATAATTAAATCCCAGAATCCAAGAAAACATCAAGAATCTTAATGCCTTTCCAAATCCCAGAATGATAATGCCGAAGGAGATGAGGAGATTTGTTCCAACGTCAAAGGCCCCAGTTCTCTGCATCAGGTTTTTTCAATCAGTATTAAACTTGGTATCTTAATGTCATATTTTATCGCATCCTAATGGTGTTGGATCACTTTGATATACTCGAATATGACGATTAAGGTGACATTACGCAAGTTGGCTTCATTGTAGCAAAAACAAACATCAATAAAAAAGAGTCATGTAACAATAACTTTACTTCCAACTCTGACTTGTGTTTGCAATGGTCTCTATGTTTAGCTCGATGGAAACATTGCAATGTGGTATTGCTTTGAATCGAATTCAACAAAAATTGGAATGTTTTAATTCCCTCACATCTGCTCGCTTCAAGTACTTCAGTTCATTGTGTTGAAAGTTTCAAAATCGTAAAGTCGGCCTCCGAGAACAGTTCTCCCTCAACATATCAACACCAATTCACCAAGTCCAAAAATTATAAATACGAAGGCACGATATTGTTTCCAGTAGTGTGTAATGGTTAAATATTTAGATATAGTTTCTTCTAATTGTCGAAGTCAAGTTTCTTCTCAATCCTTTTGATCATCTTAATATTTTATTTCTCATATTTTGTGTTGCCTAGGTTATACTTATCCAAATTTCACATTGGATAATGAAAATGTCATATTTGGTGTTCATGAAGGGGCACCTCGGTAGCAATAAGGCAAGCATAGCCCAATTCGTGGCAAAATTGTCCCTCTTCAACGAAGACATGTTCACGATTCCACACTTCCTCTTACAAACTCATCCAAGTATCCCTCCTCAATTATCTCTCCTACATGGTTATATGGAGAATGGTGAACACACATGGAATGGTCTATCATTATCTTAGTTATCTATCCTTTTACCTTACCCTAATTAATTTGTATTATCAAGAAATCAACTTGGTGGTCGCTCACAAGATAGAGATTTGTTTTGTTGCCCATTAACACAAAAGATTCACCAACAAATTATGTAGTCTATAACATTGAAAAGAGCCACCTTTTGTAGTACCACTTCTCCCTTTATATCATAATCATCAAAGCTCTTTTTTTACGTTTCAATTTTGTAGAAAATACTTATTTTGAAGGAATTGTTTTTAATTCCTTTCCTACATTTCAAAATCTTAGATTTAAAATCAAATTTGGATTTCAAATGGCCTCTTCTTAATTCCATAAAACAAGAATTATTACTCAATGAACAAAGATGACAAACACAACTTAAAGTTTTCATTATTTCCCAAATTATGTTGAGGACACAATTTCAAGCCGTACAATATGTAAATACTAATGGAAAAATATTTTACTCACTTTATATTTGGATTTAAGCCATGGATGTTTGCAAGTTCATCATCATCACTGGTGGTGGGTATTTTAGAATGGTGCAAAGAAAGCAATTGAGATAGTTGTGGGAGAAGATGCTAAGATCTACACTTGAATTGATGATTGGTAGACCATGAAAATTGTGCCAATTATAAAGGAGGTGGTGGGAACAAAGAAGAAAAAGGATTTGCATGCTCAAAGCCAATTTTAGTTTTTAATGATAGCTATAGTTATGTAATTAAAGATGGACAATTACATATTTGGGATATTGCATTTTCTTGTTTGTTGTTAAAAACATGATTTGTTTTTTAATCTTATATTTGGCATAAGCGAACATTAGTGATAATGAAATCATTCATCTTCGTTATTAGTTCATCATTTATATTTCTCTCATCGGTTTGTTTTTGAAGAAATAAAAAATTGGATTTTCTCAATGGAGAGATTACACTATAAATGGAGCACATAAAATTGTCAATTAGGAAGAACACGTGTGCTCCTTCCTTTACATTAGTTTAATACCTAGATTAGCAATGGTTATTCCAAAACAATCGACATTCGTTTCCTCTCTATATCTAGATATCATGTTATAGGCATGGTAAAATGACCAAGGGGATGAGAATAGTGAATACTTTGTATCCTCTTATTTTCGTAGAGTTTCCATATATTCGAGAAGATGATAGGTTATAATTACATAACTAAGGTTTTCTTTTTTGAGGGATTAGACCCATTAATCCATTGGATAATAAAGTGCATTTGGCCATGCTTATTTTAAAGTTGACTATTTTGTCAACCACTACAATGGCTCATCATTTTATTTTTCGCTATCCACACAATTTTGTAGTCGGGAAAAGGTTGTTTGAAACAAGAAATGTTGTCAAAATTCTCAAAGCAATGTAATGATGTTGCATATCTCTAAGTTGAATTGTCTAAAATTATGTACTTTTTTATAACTAGCAATCACATGTGTACAATGCAATGTGAACGCCGAACAATATATATTATTTGTTTTAGAGGGATAGTGGTTCGATCATAGGGCTGTTTCTTGGTACAAAACAAGGCCAACTAGAAGATTTTTCTTACAATCCCTACAGGTTGTTGCAACTTCTATCAACAATTTCCATGACTGTGTTGTTGTCTACTTTTGATAGAATTTGTGTTCACATGCCAATGTCAAAGACAACTCCATCCACATTTGATTGCTCCATGCTCCAAACAACAAACCTTAAAAATACTTAAACAATGTACAGTGTAAGCTCCGAAAGAAAATTAACAAACAAAAATCTTACCAACTGAAGAAAATTTGAGTTAATGTCCACTGCTCCAGGGTTGAACATACTTGCAGCATATTCTCAAGCAACATCCCCAACTGGTATTAGCTTCGATGATAGGCATGTTGCCTTCAATATAGATTCATGCACATCTATGGCATGCCCTCATGTTGTCGGTATTGCAACCTTACTTAAAGCAACATATCCTCATTGGAGTCCAGCAGCCATTATGACTACAGGTATATAGAGTTCTGTTGATGTGTAGCTTAAAAAAGAGTGAGAAGTGTCCAAACTAGACACGATTACGAGTACTCTGTTTTCTTTAGCATATCATTTTCAGTTTGAGACTTTTAATGGTGGTGGACGCGACTTAAACTTCCGCAGCGATAATCGAAGCCAAATGTGTCAAATTTTGCAGGCGAAGGTCAGAAACTGAAAATTTCCACGAAAAATAACTTTCGTGGGAGAAAATACACCGCATAACGATTCTTATAATAGAAAATATTCCACGGCGGTTATTGAAGCCCAATTCGTCAGAAATTCTGAGAGGAAAGTTATCATATAATTATTACTCTGTTTTAAAATAGGAAACAAAGGAATAGTGAATATATTGAAAGATAATCACTGGATAGGATGAGAGGAGAAAGGAAGTTGACCCACATTTGTAGGCACAACTGTTCCCTTCCATGAAGATTCAATGTGTTTCTTCCCTCTCAAAAATTTGGCATACCATCGAGCAGAAAGATTTGGGTATCTTTTCAAGTTATTATCTTTGAAATCCACATAATAGAGGCCATAATGAATCGTGTAACCAATGAGAAACTCAAAATTTCCTACACCCACACAACCATGTTCACAATAATTCAAAGCATTTAAAATGATGATCTGTATAAAGTTTGAGGTATATTTTATGGAAAATACTTAATGGCTGCAAGCACACTCTCAAGATAGTCATGGAAATACTCCATCCTCCTCCTGCAATTACTCCAAAAGTGTTTTCTCTATGGGAAAGGCCCTTAGGATGTTTCGCTGATTGTGTTAAAATTGACGGTTTGATGGTCGTCAGTAAAATGGAGGGTTTCGGTGTTTGCTTCAATATATTTGTTGAATGGTGAATTGATAACGGTTGAAAACGTTGCCAAATATATAAGCGGGAAGTGCTCTAACAATCCAATCCATTCCATCGCATTGTTTCCTAAGAATTTCGTCGATTCACCTCACTCCATCGAAGTCGACTGTTTGGACGGACCTAGATTTACGAATGGGTCATTTGGGGTTAGATGGTAGAGAAACAACAAACAATGTGTAGTTGTTAGTGAACAATGAGGTGATGGTGATAGTGACGATGATGGAGTTGTTGTGTGTGATGGTGAAGGAGCTCGTGGCAAGGCGGTTAACCATTTTATTGCCTACAGTGAATCATGTCTTTCCCCGGTGAAAGTGTTGGTCAATAGGTCAGAGGAGTTGCCCAAGATACAACTAGATGACACTGTTGATGAGATGGAACATTATGAGGAAGACACTACTGATGCGTTGGAAGATGAAGAGGTTTCCAATGTTGATGCATTGGAAGTTGAAGAGGATCCCAATGTTGAAGATGCGTTGGAAAATGGGGAGGAAGACCCAAGTGTTGACTGAATCCCTAACTCGGCATTGGCTGGTCCGAAATCTGTACCTTTCGATAGATGACTTCATTATGATAATGAATTTTTGACTTTAGCGAAACATTTAATATGAAGGGATTGAAATTTTAGATCAAGAATTAGAAACATGAGATAAAAATTTCAATCTAAAGTAAATGTACACAATCACTACATACTATGATTTTGGAGAGAAAATTTAGATTGATAACATATTATTTTCCAATATGTTGTAATAAATTAAATTTCTAAGTACGCATTAAAAGAAGAGAATATTTTTCAAATATATCATTAATTTTGATCTAGATTACAAACATTGAAAACCATTGTGAAATAGCAACAAAAGCATATAGGAGACTTCAAACTTTTTGAAAGAGATATTAGGGAACAATAAAATATCATATGTTTGTAGAGATTCTATTGATAGATAATTATCTAGAGTATTTTTCAATTTGAATGATTCACATTAGGTATACAAAATAATAGCTAATTACATCGAAGGCATTCTCCATATGGGAAAGGGCTTTGTGGACATTCATAGGACTATGTCAAATTTGATGATCGTCCCAAAGGTATAACATTGATAGAGTAATCACATGTCTTTTTAAATGGATTCGAAGATATAATGTGCTCCATGTAATGTCCATTACAACACAATCGAGTTTTTATGTTCATGCATCATTCTTTACGAAAGAGGTCGTAATACATGAAATTTGGGCTTTACTCTTTTTCTTTAGTACATATGTCTAAGTCGGAATAGTTTTTTATGCAATATATTGCAGTAAAGATTTTTATGGGAAAGGGCTTTGCGGACATTCACGGAACTATGTCAAATTTGACGATTGTCCCAAAGGTTTAACATTGATATAGAATCGCAGTCTTTTTAAATGAATTGAAGTAATAATGTGCTCCACGTATGAATCAATTATCTTGGTTTTCTAAGAGAAAGATAAATGGGCTAGAATCTCTTTCTGTAGTTTTACTTTTTAATTTTTTAGTTTCTCATGAGTCTTGTCATTTAAACTAGAACAACTTCAGGATTTTAAATTAGATACAGAAGCCACATGTTTTTATGCACTAGATTAGGAATAGAACTAGTTGTCTTATTTTTTAAGCTTACAGGATCCATAGTTGATGGTGGTCGTTACAACACAATCAAGTTTTTATGTTCATACATCTTTCTGAAAGAGGTCTGCAATACATGAAATCCGACCTTTACTCTTTTCCTTTAGTACCTATGTTTTAAAATGCGAAGGTTGCATGAGATTTTATATTGTTAAATTTTCCTTCTCTTGATTTTATATTGTTTAGTCCTCTCTCTCGCAAACCCTAGAGCACCTCAAAGATGAGCGAAAAAATTTCATTCTCTATATAACTGTAAGCATAGTCTCCATGACCAAGGGTAGCTCTTGTAGAAAATTTGACTCAACTTGCTTCCATCCATTGTGGCATACCACCCAGGAAGTTAAACGTGGTGTTTTTCTGCTTGAGCTGATCCCATTCGACCGAATAGGTTTTCTAATTCAATTGACATTTAAATCCATTTAGCCAGAGAGCTTGCCTCAAAATCCATTTTTCTTTTTCCACCCTTGTATACAGTTTATGTTAACGCCCTCGATGATTATAGTAGTCTGGTTTTTTGGTGAGGATACGCCAAAAAAGATTCAAGTCTTGAATTCACATTTTTGTAAAATTCCTAAGTTTAACAATTTCATTTCCACTATAATATTTTGCTTTATCCATGTATTCTTCTTAACTTTCCCCATTGCATTGTACAAATCCATTTTTCTTCATAACATAATCATTTTACTCACCGTGTAGGATGTCCCACATACTTTCGTTTACCATGTAATCATAAAACAACTAGGTTTCTATGTTGAGAAAGAGAATATCCATGCAGACTCGCAAGATTCTGATACTTGATGCTTCTAACTGTTTCCATATCACTTTCAAATTCATGCAAGCTTACATTAGCATGCCTTCCTCTTCAATTCATTTGGGGAAAATCGGAATCAATATTATAGCTTCACAAGTGCAGCTGAATTTGACCATGAAATGGAGGTATTCTTACACAACTGGATTCATACCGTTCATAGTCTCTGATAAAGGATAGGTTTTTGTGGAGGTAAGAGGAGCCTTTGCTTCCATGATTTTTAGGGTTTCTTTTGAATTTTTTAAAGCTCTTGTTTTACTTAAATTCACACTTAGTTTTTACGGTTTCATTCGATACCCTTAAATGTTTGTTCACACTACACACATAACCTTGCATCATTGTTCTTGATGTTACTGTTTTAGTTACCTAATTTTTTTATTGTTTTTAATGAAAGAAAAGTTTTAGGAGACCTCCTCCTAGCTCCTGTGAGAGGTAAGGGTGAAAGGTATATTTAGCCATTGAATTAATTCAAAGAAAATGTATATGAATAGGAAGGAATTTATGGTAATCAAATAGGTTGTGGTGGATCATGTTCGATGTAAATTTGGTGGAATGGAAATTTCCAACTAAGCCTAAGAATTCTATGAGCGAATCCCTTTTTGATTTAATAAAAAACAACTCATGAAAAAAGTAAATATATGATTGGTAAATATATTATAGAAAAATAGATTTTACAAAACATGTAAACAAACTTTAGGAAGTAATCATGCCTATAATATATCTTAAATAGTAACTTAGACCTAATTAATTAAGGAGATTAGAGCATGATGAAATAAGAAATATCTTGGCTTCTATGATGATCAAATGATAGTCATTAGGTTCTAACAATAATGACTTAGATTATGAGGGTAGATAAAAGAGAACTCAAAAAACTTGTGATGAACATAATACTTTGTGTAAATTATGGTGTCTTGAAAGTGAATTGTTTGGAGTGTAAAGTTTTGCTATGCAAATAACAAAAAATCATCCAAAGTGACAGTGTCGTTCAAGGGGTATCAAATGTATTCATGTTTAGTGCAAATGAAATTGGCCACAAAAGGCTACCACTCATGATATAAAATTTGTAATGTACAGAGGTCTTCATGTATTCATGTTTAGTTCATATCTCATGATGTAAGATTTGTAAATGTATATGTACAAATTTGTAACAATTTTGAAATGTACACATAAAACCTTTCAATGTAATGTTTCATCTATATTCCTACACTTCCACTATCAATCACACCCCTTATCAACATGTTATCGATAATAAAAAAAGGATTTTTCAACAAAAAATCAACCAAACAATCAATGCAACCACCATCTCAAATACGTTGAAAAACTAACACAATTTCCCCCAAATAATTACAAACTACATCAACTAAAAAAGTAATTAACTATCCAAAATGGTATCAAATGTATTCATGTTTAGTGCAAAAAAATTGACCACAAAAGGATACCACTCATGATATAAAATTTGCAAATGTATGGAAGTCTTCATGTATTCATGTTTAGTTCAAATAAAGTAGTTCGCAAAGCACTACCACTCACGATATAAAATTTGCAAATGTATATGTACAAATTTGTAAAAAAATTGAAATGTAGAGATAAAAATTTAAATGTAATGCTTCATCCATATTCATACACTTACAAAATCAATCACACCCCTTACAAACATCAACTACAAAAGTAATAACTATCCCTCTAAATCAAATAATATATACCTTTCAAAGCATTCACATTGCATTGTACATATGTGATTGCTAGTTTAATGCCCCTCATATTGAAACATATTGGTTGTTCCTCATGCCATATCCTACTCAATAATTTATAAAAACCAAATATGATGTCTATAATACCGATGCCTGACTTGATAATATCCATTGGTAAGTGCCTGACATAATGATTCTCAGTGAAATAGTGTAACATACATATTGATTGTTCAAGGAAACTAAATATGGCAGTACCATTTTCATAGATTATTATAGGTGGATTGCCATAGTGTTGCTTGAGATATTCCAATAATGCTTGCAATCCCCATGGAACAACTGCAAGTCCAGATGGTGCTAACTGCCAATTAAATAATAAGATTTATTCTTCTTTCAACAAGTTTGATTTAACTTATAAGATTTTGACTACAACCAGAGATAAAATGAAGTATTGACTTACCTTCCCAATAAGGATGCCATCTCATAGTACTTTTCAAAGACAAATGTATACATACATCAGTATCTAAAATGCCTTAAAAGTACCAATATTTCAAGCTCTGTAATATGTTTCAAAAGTTGTTATATACCTGTCATATTTGAGCCTAAATCTCTAAAATAATCTCTTTCAGCAGTAACCTAATGATGAGATGAATCGGAGATATAGTAACTATTGTAATGATTCACCCCAATGAAATCAAGAGATCCCTTGAGCATTTCAGATTGTTGTTTGGTGAAAGTAGGCAACCTGGAACCTGCTACCTTCTTCATGGTTGAAGGATAGTCCCCAAACATAAGGGGGTCTAAAAACCTGTTGGCCATGAAATGAAAAATAAATAAATTAAAAATTACTTAAAATTATAAGAGGCTAGATGGTGAGAAGCCCAAAAGATTAGATTAGATTCACTATTCCTCTTCCCTACTCTTCCCCTAGCTAATAAATGCTTTGAAGTCCTTGAATGCTAAGAGGGTTCTGTAAATGCTATTAGGGTGATGACTACTAAGTATTTTAGATGTAAAACTTCTACCATATATTTTTCAGAAGCATTCTCTAATATCAATTCAGTAGACACTTACCAACCATTTTAAAAATCAAAAGTCCTTTGAGTTGCAGCGATGTCCTTTGATGAGTTTTTCAATGGTGTTAACCACATCATTAGAATTACAATGCTCATAAAACCCTTTTGCTTGGCCTGCAGAAAAATAGAATTATCAAGTTGTTAAACCATAACATTATACAAGCTCTGGCCCTTTTAGAAGTCCAAACACTTTGGATTTAGATAAACGGTCGTGCGTTTACATTGAATGGGGTTGAATGTGTTCGCTTTAACACTCAAAAACACCAAAAATGCTAAACAACCTACACATTAACAGCCATTCAATGAAAACTTATGGGTTGTTTAAGGTCTTCCAAACACTTTCCCCTTAATCAAGCCCGTGGCTGATATCGGTTGAGTGTTTCCCGATACTTACCTCTGGACTCTTGACAATGAATACTAAACAATATTGACACAAAAGCTTTGCACGAAACAAGCGGTGCTTGTGTATTTTATTAATATCAAAATCAAGCATTACAGGACAAATGAGAGAGAGCGCAATATTTATAGATATTGGACAACTTCTATCTCATCCACAATATATGGAAGCAAATCATCTAATCTAAGCAAATATGCAGAAATAGCATATTGCCCCTAATCGCCCTATTGCCCCTCATGGAAATCATCCAGGAACAAAATATGCAAGATAGAATATGATCCCACAAACATTGGGATGAGAACACTATCACTTAGTTAACTAACAACTAAGGACAACTAATATCTATTGACATAAGTTTAAAGTATTTAATTAAATACTTTAACTTATTACATTTATTCAAATATCAACTAATGATGAATTAAGCTAAGTTTTATTCATAACATTCCCCCTTAATTCAAGCATGGTCTCAAGTGAATAGGAGAGAAATTCTCTAAAACCCTCAAATTTACCTCAAGCAAGTGACTTTGTGAAGACATCTGCACGTTGCATATCTATTGGGCAATATTGGAGCTGGATGTTGTTGTTCTAAACATGTTCATGAATGAAATATACTGCACCTCAATGTGTTTGGTGCGCTCATGAAAAAATAGATTCCGAACAAGTTTTACTACTCCTTCGTTATCAACATGTAGGATAGTTGGATATTTCTGTGGTATTCCCAATCCTTCAAGTATACGTCAGAGCCATATCGCTTCATGCATGACGGCTCCCATGTGCATACGATATTCTGATTCTATGGAGGATCTTGAAACACAATTCTGCTTCTTACTTCCCCATGATATCGGTCCAGATCCCAAAAAGAATACAAATCCTGAAGTGGATTTCCTATCATCTATGTTTCCTGCATGATCTGAATTTGAATATCTGTTAAGAAGAAGTTATTATTCTTCTTGTATTCTAGGCCATAGTCCATAGTTCCTCTGATGTACCTTAGTATCCACTTTGCTTTGCTTTCTAGTGAAAAACCCTTGGTTCTTACATGAACCATGAAAGATAGTTGACTGCATAGCTGATATCCGGCCTAGTGTAAGTCAAGTAGATGAGACTCCCGATCAACTGCCAATAGAGAGTTGCATTTACTTGTGGTGATGGATCTATTCGAGACAATTGAAGTCTTATCTCCATAGGTGTGGAAAATGGCTTACAATCCATCATATTGAATTTCTCGAGTGTTTTCTTGGCGTATTTTAATTGTGACACAAATATATGATTTTCTCTTTGCCAAACTTCAATTCCAAGACAATAATGCAGAAGCCGAGATCGGTCATGTCGAATGATCATGTTAGATCTTTCTTTGTTGACTCAATCATCCTCACTGATCCTCCAGTGATGACTAGATCATCGACATATACTACAACGATCACTATCTCCCCCCTTTGCTTTTTGAGATAGAGATTAGGATCGTATGGACTCCTGTTGAATCCATGTTGAATGAGATGCTCGTCAATTTTTATGTACCATGCCCTGGGAGACTGTTTTAGACCATATAGTGATTTTATTAGTTTACATACCTTTTCCTCTTTACTTGGTATGAAAAAACCTTCTAGTTGAGTCATGCAAACTTCTTCCTGTAAATCACCATTAGGAGAGGCACTTTTCACATCCATTTGGTGTATTTTCCAACCAAATTGTGCAGCTAGAGCGAATATTAACCTGAAATTTTTTATCTTAGCCGTGGGAGAAAAATTCTCCTCATAATCAATGCCTTCTTTTTGAGTATATCCCTTAACAACTAGTCTAGCCTTATGTTTATCAAATTTTCCGTCTGCTTTGTACTTCGTTTTGAAGATCCATCTGCATCCAATCGAATTTTTCCCTGGTGGAAGATCTGTAAGTTGCCATGTATTATTTTTCATAAGTGACTTATATTTTGCATCCATAGCATCTTTCCAAGGTTTAGATTGTAGGGCTTCTAAAACTGAGGATGGCTCAATAGTTTCAACAACTTTACTCATTAAGGCCAAATTGACCTCATTTTGAGCCATACTGCGAGTCCTCATTCCAGTGGTAGATGTGTGGGACACTATCCAATTTTGCATCTCTAATCATACTTGTATACCATTTAGGCATACTTTTTGTGGTTCCTGTGGGAGGTTGAATTTCATTATCTTCCCCATCATCACTGTCATCATCAAAGTGATTACCATCCTCTTTTTTTTTTCATTGTAGGGATGATTTTTTCATCATGTGAGTGTATGGAAGGAGCATCTTCTTCTTTCTTCTCAAAGAACTCAACATCTCGACTAGTGTATACCCTTCTTGTTCTTGGATTCATAAGTCTATAGCCAAGTGCTTCATCACTGTATCCCAAGAAGATAAGTTTTTTTGATTTCATATCAAGCTTAGTTCTTTGTTTCTTAGGAATGTGCATACTTGCTTTACATCCAAAAACTCTAAGGTGTGAAATAGATGGCTTATGCCCTAACCATGCTTCTTGTGGTGTTACTCCATCAAGAGTTGCAGTGGGAACTCTGTTTAGTAAATACTGCTGTTGTTTTAACTGCCGCCATTAGGATTTCATATTATTAGTGCTCACATTATTATTAAAGTTAGATTATAATTATGTGATGTAATTGAGTTGGTATTCAACAACTCATATTGTTATAATATATTGATTCAACAATATATTATTATAGAGTTTCATTGTACCCATAAAATTATAAACGGGTATTTTGTTTGTTGACTCCTATTTTCTAGGAAGTAGTTCTTCTATTATAATGGCTATATATTAGCCAAACATGTTTTGAGATATATAGAAGAAATAATATTATTGTGTGTTATTTCTTGTGTAAATCATTTGTTGCATTTATATTTGTATCAAAGCACTACATTATCTTTGTGCTTGTGATGAAAATATAGTACAATTATAAGAGGAAATCATTTCATTTGGAAAATGCCACTATTGATGAGTATTTTAAGATGCCTTTAGTAAATCATGGGTTTGATTTCATAGTCTCAGTGTGTTCTGTGTGGCATTAAATATTCATCTATCATTGGGTCTTCTGTCGATCAGTCAAACACAAGTTAATTGGTCTATTTCCTTCACCCATAGTTTAGATATTCTATGTATTACATGTTTGATCTATGTCTATCGTCTCGAGTTTATAGAGTGAGAGCTTGTATCGAATTGAAGAGGGTGATTAAAATTATTTGCTTGAACAAAATCGAATGTGATTCTCATCTTGCTCGAATCTCATTGAAAATTCAACAATTCTGGCAACATGTTTGCATGTTCGTGAGCTCTATTTGTTGGATCATTGGGTCGAAGCACAAAGAATCCATCATTTTGCATTAAGATTGAATCACCTCTCAACATGTCATTGCATCATTCCTAATTTCATTGCAAGCAAAGGACATAAAGTTGGATGAGCAGAGACTAAATTGCATCGATAATGCCTCACACTCGCATTCTTCCTTCACGGCGTGTTGTATGCATGCTAAATTGATATCCTTGTGGGTTAGTTTGTTACTTAACAATTTCATCGTTGCTTATCACCTATGCATTTTTCTAGATTTGCATCCATTCATGAATTTCATCATCCCTCTATATACATTGACCCTATATGCGTAATGATCATACAGTAAGGTTTTGGGAGGCCATTAATGGTTGACTTGATTACAGTTCAACGTACACATCTACCACGTGGCACCAACTGGAGTTATGCTGCCTTTTTTATGCCATATCTGTTTCCAACGTCCTCACAACTGCCAGTTCACGAGCCCAGAGATAATACTATATGATGGAGTAGTGGTAGATCGGTCAAAGATAGATGCTCAAGTACATGTCTCCAACCTGCAAGTTTTGCACATGGTAGATCCATTTCATCTCAGAAATCACACATTCTAAGTGCCTCAACGTGAATTAAGCGTGTCAATTTTTCATTTTCTATAAAGTCTATACGTATTTTTATATATACAAGGTCTAGTTATATGTTTAGTTGGGTCTAATCTCTCGAGTCAATTGTATTATGGTCGGTGTCAATAGGTGTATTCTAAATAGTTTATTTAGTAGTTGTTCAATTTCATTAGTCTTTGTTAAAAGATATTCTATATTAACATTAAATGTGTCAAGTCATTCTAAGTTAACAATGTGTCATTTATTGTGAGTCAAAAGTCTTTCCATTGAGTGGATTACCAATCAAAGTTATATATATATATATATATATATATATATATATATATATATATATATATATATATATATATATATATATATATAGTCATTCGTTTGATCTCTTTAAAATATAGGGTGTTATTTTGTAAAATCCATAAAGTCGAGTTCATAAGTCAATATGTGTTTATTCAATGTCATAGTGTTTGTCAAAAGTATCATAAATTGTAATTGTCTTATTGCGAGCATCATTTGTGAGTCATTGTAAAAAGTGTCATCATCCAAAGTCCGAAAAAAAAAAAAAAATTACTCGCATTTTAATTTTGGACTCATTTTCGCTTATATGCGACATCCAAATTATTGAAGGTATTTTTGAGCTTCATGATCGAGATCCAATTGAACTAGCTAAAGCATGATATCGGAGGATGGAGGAAAACAGAGGAAGGAGGTCATTCAGCGACCTCTCGTCAGTCGCCAATGACGGGGCCACATGGATAATTTGGTGGCATTTGTTTTCGTTGTGTATTTTCTTGATTTAAAGTGATCCTATTTTCAATAAGTGGAAATTTCACATTGAGGGGGAGCATGATTCCAATGTTCCATTTCTAGTATGTCAGCTTTTTCTATGTATGTATGAGCAATAGATTTCAACAAAATTTCCTATGTTATTCCCTGTAGTGAGATGTGATGAGGGTTGAGAATAGTACTTGGCATATCATGACGTGGTTGTAGGTAAACCATTTGAAAACCTTCATTTGTGGTTTGTGGTAAACCAAACAAGCAAAACCACCATTCTTGGTTGTTGGTAATCCATTTGCAAAACCATCACTTTGTGGTTTGTGGTAAACTAATTGCAAAACCACCATTCTCGGTTTGTGGTCAACCGTTTGCAAAACCATCCATGAGGTTTGTGATCATCTTGTGAAAATCACCGGATCATTTTGAGTGCAAGAAGTACAAAGGCGAGTTTTCCCATGTTCACACTAAGGGGGAATGTTAGGATTTCATATTATTAGTGCTCACATTATTATTAACGTTAGATTATAATTATGTGATGTAATTGAGTTGGTATTACAACTCATATTGTTATAATATAAAAGACAATATATTATTATAGAGTTTTATTGTACCCATAAAATTATAAACGGGTAAGTTGTTTGTTGACTTCCTATTTTCTAGGAAGTAGTTCTTCTATTATATTGGCTATATATTAGCCAAACATGTTGTGCAGATATATAGAAAATATAATATTATTGTGTGTTATTTCCTATGTAAATCATTGTCTTTGCATTTATAGCTTCGCCCAATTTTTTTTTGATAAACCTGCATTATCAATCATACATCGCACCATATCCATGATAGTATGATTTCACCTTTCAACAACACCATTTTGTTGTGGTGTGTGAGGAGGATCCATTTGACAACGAATGTCATGTGTTTTCAAAAAATCATTAAACTCATTGCTGGTATATTCTCCCCCTCGATCTAAGTGGAGTGTTTTTATTTTCCTACCAGACTCTGTTTCAACAAGGGCTTTAAACTTCTTGAAAGTTTCAAAAGCTTGGTATTTTGTAGAAAGATAGTATATCCACATTTTTCTTGAAAAATCATCAACAAAGAGCATGAAATATTGAAACCCAGAGTGGCTAGGTCTCATTAGTCTCGCACAAATCGGTATGCACCAAGTCAAGTTTTTCTTTAGCTTGAAATGTATTATGTTTGAATGGTGCTCTATTTTGTTTTCCGCCAAACAATGTTGAAATTTATCTATACCCTTTTTAGAGGTGGTAAACCCCTAACCATGTCGTATCGATGAAGTGTGTCAAGATAGACAAAACTCACATGTCCAAGTCTTCGATGCCATAGTTGAGTTGATGATGTATCCTTGGCTAAAAGTGCTTGATCATTTCGTTGAACAAAATCCAACTGAAACATTCTTCCAACATTGAAGCTTTGCAACAATTTTTGAGCTTCGTGACTTATCTCAAATTAGGCACATATTTTTTACCTTTACAATCAAAGTCAATTTTGAGATTGTGATCTAATAATTGACTCACGGATAACAAATTTTTGTTAAACCAAGGACATAAAGAACATTTGTAATTTTACAATTATGTTGCCCAAGTGGTAGTGAAATGGAACCAATTCCTTCAACATTGTATGATGTATCATCACCCAAAGAGACATGATTTTTGGTGGGTGTTTTACTCATTGTGAAGAACCAATCTTTCTTTCCTGTCATGTGTCGAGTTACACCCAATTCGACATACCAAATTTCATTTGTAGAATTGGATATTTCATTTGACTGTGCATAATAGAGGAAGTCATCATCATCAAATTGATCTTCCTGTTCGGCTACATTTCCTTGTTGAGTTGGTTTCTTCTTCCACTTTTGATAATTTTGTCCCTATTTACTCTGTTATTGGCTTGATTTTGTTTGTTGGTAATTAGTCTTTTTACCACTTGATGATCCTTTTGGAATGTGTTGTACACAAATTTTTTAACTCATGTCCTTTTCGACCACAAATAAGACATTTTTGTTGGTCATTTTGGCCTTGTTGAGTATTACCTTGCTTATGAGGTTGTTTACTAGACTTAGCCTGTTTTTTCCCTTTTTGATTAGAAGCAAGTGCTTGCTCTTCAGTTTCAATAGTTGAGTGAATAGATTCTTCTTGTTGGAGCATATTCACTAACTCTTCAAAAGTTGTTGTTTGACCAGTTATGTTTAACGTGGTCACAAAAATCCTATAAGGAGGAAGAGCTCTCAATACTATAGGCATGAGTGATGTGTCAGTTACTTCTTCTTCCAAAGCTTGAAGTGATGCACACAAAGTTGCCACTCTTCTCAAAAACATTTCAACTTTCTCAGTTGGTTGCATTTTCAAGTTTAATAGTTGACTTTGGAGATGAAGTATTGTGTTCTTATTTTTTGACTCATATACCATTTTCAACTTGTCCCAAGATTCTTTTGTTGTTGTGGACTCACGAATATGAGGTTGTACCTCATCTGAAACACTAAACAAGATTATTAACTTTGCTTTTTGATTTGCACGATCAAATGTAGTTTGTTGTGTAACATCTGTTGCAGATCTTGTTAATGTACCAAAAACAATGGTCCATAGATTTTCAAAATCAAGTTGTGCGTGAATTTTTGTTTTCCATCTTTGGATAATTATCAAAATGCAAAATTTGAGAATCTGGAAAAAATAATTTTGGTGTCGTAATTGTAGCCATTGTGAAAAGTGATAAATAGTAGAAAAAAAATTGAACACTTTTCCCCCTTAAAGCATGCACACCCCCAAATATTATTTTATTTATTTTTGGGCTCCTTTTCGGTTGTGTACAATGAATTTTTGGCACTATTGGCCCTGTTACAAATTTGGCTCTGTATGGCCAATTTGCAAAAATAAAATGGCTCTCTTGGACTCTTTGGCCTCTTTTCAAATACAAAAATCTTATTTTTTTAATTTTTACAAGATAAATCTTTTCCAAATTTGATTAAAAACTAGACCAAGATGTAGAGCTCACAAAAACACACACTTTTAAAAAAACGGCACCTCAATCCGAGGTACCAGTTGAAAGTTATGCCTTTTTAAATTTTAATTTTAATATCTTTCCAAGCCCCTTTTCAAAAATGGAATTTTTTTTTCATATTAATTTTTTTCACAACGTCCAAAAATGGAAAGTTTTTTAAAAACGATTATTTAAAACCAAACACATGTAATGACTTACATGCATGTGTAGTGCATTTTAGGCGCAATCGTAGTTCATCTGCGTTATAATAACCCTTGGCCACACTTTTCTTTTATTGTTTCTCTTTGTACATAGGTATTTCTTTTGCTTGGAGGCACTTGTTCTTCCTTCTTCCAATGCAGCTCTTTTTGTTGCAGTTGCAAATCTTCTCCCGTTCAATTTGTAGTCTTCGTTTTGGATGCAGGCACGTTGCAGATCATTCAAATATGTGATCTTCTACTCCTCTGGCAGATGCAGGTTCACAGAGAACCTTCCACATTTGATTGGATCTCCTTTTTTTTAAATGCTCAAATACAGAGAAGAGGAAGAACAAGTAATGTGGGGAGCTTGAAAATATTGGGTACCCACAGTATCAAAAATATTGTATATATATATTTTTAAATGCTTCCAATTGAAAAAAAATGCACGATATTAGTAATTTGTTTTTAAAATACCAGAGAATGAAACAATGTCACCTTTTACAACAGATTAGCATCCAAGTCTGCAAAGGCATGTGATTGCGCTCTAGGTGTTCTTCAACTACAAATCAACCGTGATTCAGGGTGTGGAGCCGGGTAGGGGCTGTGAAATGGCTGGGGGCATCTATGGCTCCTCCTAGCTCGTAAAATTTCTCTAGATCTCCTAAACTTCCCTAAAACTTCCTACACTCCTCTCTGGATCAGAATGTTGCTCTGATACCAAATCTTGACAATGAATACTTGAAAACAATATTGACATAGAAGCTTTGCACATAAACAAGACGGTGCTTGTGTATTTTATTAATATCAAAATCAAGCATTACAGACAAATGAGAGAGCTACAATATTTATAGATATTGGACAACTTCTATCTCATCCACAATATATGGAAGCAAATAATCTAATCTAAGCAAATATGCAGAAATAGCATATTGCCCCTAACTACCCCTATTGCCCCTCATGGAAATCATCCGGGAACAAAATATGCAAGATAGAACATGATCCCACAAACATTGGGATGAGAACACTATCACTTAGTTAACTAACAACTAAGGACAACTAATATCTATTGACATAAGTTTAAAGTATTTAATTAAATACTTTAACTTATTACATTTATTCAAATATCAACTAATGATGAATTAAGCTAAGTTTTATTCATAACATGGACCTCCTTAAGTCCAAGAGCCTAAGGCCCTTTTAAATTTAGTTAATTAAGAGTTAGACAAAAGGAAGAACACTCAAACACTTCATAAGTGAGAATGAAGGAACTACTTAAGCAATGGGGATAAATATTATACTAATGAAAATGTATATAACCTGGAATTTCTCTTTGTAGAGTTTGACTGTTTCTGCATGTGATAACAAAATATGATGGGCAACAATGTATGGCTCCATTGTAGAATCTCTAGCACTACAGCCCATTAGGGAACCCAAATGGATAAGAACAGCGTTGAGGTGGCCACCAACCAATGTCATAACTTAAAGATGGAAATGCATTTGGTTCTTTGAAAGTTGTCCAGTATTTCACTCTGTCCCCAAATTCTCTAAAGTAGACTTCAACAAAAGGCTCTGAAATCTTCTCTGTTTGACATCATGCCAATCAAAACTGTTAGGCATATGATTGTGATGAATTTGAAGCATAGTTTCATAAATTACCACAACCAATTTTGAGAATACAAAATTTGGTACTTTTTTTAATATTAGATATAGCTTACAACTCAGTGTCATGTTCAAGTATATATTATAGATAGAAGTATTACATTATTTGGGGATTGATCCATCCTCCATAGGCATCTTCAAAAGGATTTATTTTACCCTAATATTATCTATTTGTAACCAGTTGTACTTTCTGCTTCCATTAAACACTTAATATAATTTCATTTCATTTTGACACTGTTGCAATTAATGAATGACAAAGTCTCATTTCAAGTGACCATTAAAGAAAGTTCAGTACCATGGAGGATGAGTTCATTAATGAGATTATTGTAGTATTCCAATCCCTTGGGATTGATGGCACCCTTTCCATCTGTAGAAAACATCCAGAAAGTTAGACAAGAAGTATAACTGTATAACAGACAAGTTTTTTTCCCTCTATCATCAAAGAAGACTTTCTTACCAGGTATTAGTCGAGACCATGAGATGGAAAATCTGTATGCATCTAGCCCCATTTTAAACATCAGATGGACATCCTCCTGAATATGTTTATAATGAACAGGGTATCATCAACTGAAACCTGACAGAGTATAACTTACATAATATTATCTGGACCAAATAAGCAAAGTGGAGGAATTGAAATTACTTTATAATGGTGGTATTGATCTACAAAAACATCTCCAGTGCTTCTATTTCACATTTTCCCTTGAATTTGGTTTACTCAAAAGGACCCAAAAAAGTTAGTGGACTGTAAAAGTATAGATAACTTGGAATGGACAAAAAGGACCTCAAAATATCTCCTATTAAGTTATAAAAGACAAAAGTTTTTATCATTTACCACTAAAATAAAAACATCTCCCAATACCAATTCAAGGAAAGACAAAGGGATCCCATTTCTTAAAATATCCTGGCAACCCAAAAGAGAGGGACTAACCTGAATGTGTGTATGTGTCCCAAATGCTAGGTTTCCAGCCATCATCTGCTACTGCACCTTCAACCTGCATATACCCACCCAAAAGTTCATATTCCCATACAAGAAATAATACATAAGAAAGCACCAGGGAAAATGATTATACCTGGTAAGCAGAAGTGCCTGCACCAAATATAAAGACTTGAGGAAAATCAGCTCTACTGAAGTTGTCCTCCTTAAACCCTTCAATCTTTAATTGCAGAGAGACATGAATTCCTGTGAACAACCAAAAGAAAAACACTTCTCTCTTGCAAATCTCCAAACTTTCTTACAACGAATCTACCTATATAAAACCCTCAAAAACTCTAGTGATAACAAGGATTTGCTCCAAAAACTTTGGCGATAACAAGATTTGCCCCGATCTTTACCAAGAAACAACTACCATGGCAGAATTGAACTGACTTTCACCAGTGTAAAATCGTCAAAATAAAAATGAAGGCAATAAGCCACATTTTTAGAGGAAAAATTATCTTTCAACAAAGAATTTAAAACAAATTCCAAGATCAAAAAGGGCGGACACCACTTAAACTTCCGCATGAGTGATAATTGAAGCTAAATGTGTCAAATTTTGCAGACGAAGGTCAAAACTGAAGTTTGCAGAAGAAAGCCGAGAACTGATATATTTTAAATAAAGTTAATAATTGTAAATTGATTAAAAAAATTATACTCCTTTTTGGAAAAATTCTCATAAAAGGGTTGTACTTGCATGTTTTTTACATCCATATAAATCGAGATACTCTCATGATACCATTGATACACATTAAAGCTTTATGTCTTTATTTTCATGATAATAAAGTGGTAAATATAATGTATCTTTGCTAAATCTTTGAGAGAAACCAATGAAACCAACTTTGTTTCGTTGATGAAAATTTGGAACATGGAGGCGGGGATGCACTTGTCAATCTTTCTACACTAATCACACTTGGTATTTTGATATTGAAAGCTTAAAGTACATTCAAGAGGATGTTTTACTTAACACAATTATGCACCTCGTGTGAATTTTATAATTTTGAGTACATTTAAGTCCTTATTTTTCAATTATAATTTTTACTTTTATATTTAAATTTTTCATTTATTTTTTGTAATAATATTTAAGTGAAGTGTTTCCAAACAAGTCACTATAATGGAGGGTGATGATTTTGAAATATTGAGGTCGTCGATCAAAACAATCTTGGTCATCGGTCTATTTGTAATCCGTCATCTCTTAGTAGCGAGAATCCATCATTGCTTAGCAATCGATAAGGGTTTCATGTTTGGAATGGATCCACTTATTATTGTTGCGCATATAGTTGGCGATTGTTACCACCTTCAACGTCTTTTGTCTACTATTTATAGCTATCTCCACTCTTGCATCCTACGTGTTTGTTGTTGTGAATTGCCATTTTCTTGTGTATCTTGCCACCATTCATCAATCATCCTCTCCATCAATGCTACATATATAGGGTTGCACTCCACATTTCTCATTGTTGCATTGATGATATTGGCATTATATGATTATAATCAAAGCATTGGAAATGTGGATTATTATCCAATCCACCCATTGATGTGGGCCTTGACCACCATTGGTTGATTGTTTTGCAAAGGCTTCAATTTGTAGAGTTGTGAGATCATACACTTTAGACGTATAGAGTTGTGACATCACACAATTAGAAGCTTTCGACCTCTTTATTGTCAATAGTTCATGATTGTTTCCTTCACACTCGTGTCCAATACTTTGTTTGTGCCACCACCTCCTCAAACACGCAATTTTTCTTAGCTACTACTCAATTCCAAGTAAGACAAATATCAATTGGTCAACAAAATGTCTTTTAAGTGTTTACGTTCTTGTGAGCCGATCCCTCCATAAACAACATGTTATACTTTCCTTTTCCATATCGATTTGTCTTCCCATCGTTTTTGCTCGAGAAACACCTCCTACTATATCGCTTAAACTATTCCCATTGTTTGATTCCCTTTTCACAGTATTAGTCCAACCACGGGAGGTGCAAACTTTGTTGATCTACCATCCACTTACCGAGATCCACACAACCACATAGGCAATCATTCATACTTGGTTGCCACCTTAAGTCTCAATTCACAACTAAGATTTTTTTTAAATTTATATGATGAATAATTTTTCCCAATTAGAAACTCGAGGCCCTAATTTTTACACTTGTTAGAACGTGGGACGGCCACGATGCAATATTTGCTCGTTGATGCATGAACACATCACAACCACCGCTTATCTCATTACAAGGTCCTCGATTATCCTACATTTTGTCAAATAGTTTCTCACTAGAAGATGTTTTTAGGTAATCAACAAGTTTATTAGATACAAAAATGTTGGACTAAAGTTATTATAGTTAAAAAATTCTTGCTTCGGAAATTTTAGTACTGCAAAATCAAACAATGAAAATTTTAACCTACTCATTCTTGCACCAAAATCAATGAGGGATTTCAATGCATAATTTTTCTTCCTTCAAGAAGAGTCTTGGGTTTGATCTCGATACACTTCTTTCATTCATTTACTAAATGCATTCTAAGGTAGTAAATGGGATTTCACATTTTCCCACACCAAATCTCCCAAGGTGAAATATGGAAAAAGATTGGCTTAAACTATAGGCATAACCAACATTACCTCGTGTTGCAGTAAGTTCATTTATTTAATTACCAAAGCACCATAAAATGAGAATCAACTCCTAATGGTCCAACTCACTATAGTACATCCATTGGCACCTTTGAAAACCTTTCAAACTTTCAAAACACCCATTGTGCAATCTAAACATAGTTGGAGAATGCTTATCCAACATATGGTTGTGCATAGGCTTAGGAATCAATTGTTTACTAATCGAATACATATTATTTTCTATGACTAATGCCTGATTACCTTTGTTACTTGTATAACGGATGTGATTTTTTGCTTTTTTGGTGGGGTTTTCATAGATACTAGTACTAGTACAATTTTTGCATATCATATTGTTGTACGTGTTTCATTTATGCTTGTGTCCTTTTTCATGACATTTCTTGCTAAATTTGGTTGCCTTTCATTTCCTTAGACTTTTCCTCTTACATATTTACTTGGAGCGCTCTTACTTTACAAGGCAAAAGATTGCAAAAATGCTCCAGATGGAGGAAATGCTATACACGACTTGTGGCAAAGTTGATAGTTCGGCATTCTTAACTTTACTACCCATGGGAAATGGACAATTGAGTCGAAAAATGGATGATTGAGGTTTTGTCTGGTGGTCATTGATGAACGACATCATCAAGACTATTGATAAGGGAAACCCTAACCTCTACCTTAATCACTAAAGATAAACACTAATCATTATAAAAGTGATGTCAAGGCCCATGTTCAAACCTTGATGACAACATTGCTAGTAGTGAAGTCAATGACAGAGTTGCGAGTAATGAAAATCTTTCCGATATAGATACAAATATAATGCTTCAAATTTAATGAGTGTTAAAAATCTGGAATGTTGAGGAGGCGGTGTCAACTACAAATCCACAAGAAAAACTCTTACGGCTAATAGTTATGATTGCACAGGCAATCATGGGAATAACTGAAATAATGGTTTGTAAAGATGGTCAAAACCACTTGATCGGGCATGTTTTGTGTTTATCAAATTCAACTACTACATCAACTCAACATGGGATGTTGAGTCCATTCCACATATCCTTATCTCTAAAGTGTCTCGTGACACACAAATATGAATTCCCCTTAAATTGATGTGTGCTCTAACTACCCACAAATCACAAGCATTGACATTGAATTGTATTGCACCCCTCTCCTTCAAACACTTGATAAAAATGGAAGTTGGTCCATTTGTGCCTGGTCATAAGGAAGAAGAGTTTTGCATTGGTTCCCCCAACATTATCTTTGCCGCCCATGGACATTTCCTCCATCAAACTCCTTCGTCGCCTCTCTTTCACACGCAATGTTTCATTCCCTCATAATAAACTTTTTCAACACATCTCCTTTGTCATCTCTATTACACCCTTCACATACGACTCCTAATTATAAAACCAAAACCCAATAGAAATTGGGTTTACAAAAAGGACAAGTAAAACTATATATCACTGGTCCGAAGATGTTTACAAATTTGAATGGGTTCTGAAAAACCAGATTAGCACAGGGATGACGAAGGAATGCCACACATTTTCTGGCTATGCCTATGACAATTCTTTTTCTGTTCACAAAATATACGCACATGTTTCCATACTTTTCTGCTTGGTATAGATAGTTTTAATGATGGGAAGAATAAATTAAATGAAAAGGCAGCCGTCTCCAACAAAGCCAATCTCAATGGAAACAAAGCCCTCCGATCAATGCAAAGCCCTTCTCAGCGGGCATCCAAAATACAGTAACTCCTCCTCTCTCATAGTTATGATGGCGGTGACATGCTTCAGTTTGGCTTCGGCCATTGCGTTCGCCCTCCTGTTCTTCACGGCCAGGGTTTCGACCTCGGGACCTGCCAACCCAACTACAGGGTTTTCTTGTCATCATTCAAAGCTGAAACATCCTGTTGTAATCCTGGTTTCCTCAGACGGCTTTAGGTTCGGGTACCAGTACAAAACCCACACACCCAACATCGACAGGCTCATCTACAACGGCACCATTGCAGAAACCGGTATGATTCCTGTTTTCCCAACTCTAACTTTTCCAAATCATTATTCAATCGTCACGGGGCTTTATCCTGCTTGGCATGGAATTATCAACAACTATTTTAAGGATGCCGAAACGAACGAGACATTCATTATGCAAAACCATGAACCCAAATGGTGGCTTGGGGAGCCGCTGTGGGAGACCGTGACCAAAAATGGTATGCAGGCTGCTACTTATTTTTGGCCCGGTTCTGAAGTTATAAAGGGCCACTGGAATTGCCCCAAGCGTTATTGCCAACAGTATAATGAATCTGTACCCTTTGAGGAAAGAGTGGATACTGTTTTGGGTTATTTTGATATGAAGGATAGGCATCTCATACCCAGCTTAATGACTCTCTATTTTGAAGATCCTGATCATCAGGGCCACCAGGTTGGGCCTGACGATCCTCAGATAACTGAGGCGGTCGCTCGGATCGACTCTATGATGGGGAGACTCATGAATGGACTTCAAAAGAGAGGGGTTCTGGAGGATGTCACAATTGTCATGGTAGGAGATCACGGCATGGTGGGTACTTGTGATAAGAAGCTGATATTTTGGAGGATTTGAGTCCTTGGATTGAAATTTCGTCTGATTGGGTACAGTATTATAGTCCTCTGCTTTCCATTAGGCCTCCCCGGGAGTGTCGCCAGCAGAAGTGGTTGCCAATATGAGAGAAGGCTTGAATTCTGGCAAGGTGAAGAATGGTGAGTATTTGGAGGTCTTTTTGAAACAAGATCTACCAGAGCGGCTTCATTACTCAAGTAGCGAGAGGATTCCCCTATTATTGGGATTGTTGCAGAAGGATTCAAGGTTGAGCAGAAAAACTCAAAGAGTCAAGAATGTGGAGGAGCACATGGTTACGATAATGCATTCTTTTCAATGAGGACGATTTTCTTTGGCCATGGTCCTCGGTTTGCTAGGGGCACAGAGTGCCATCTTTTGAGAATGTTGAGATATATAATCTTATTACCTCTATTCTCAACATCCCAGGAGCCCCCAACAATGGCACTCTATCTTTTGCAAAATCAGTTCTCTTGCCTACTCATTAATTTCTTTTTGTCTGTTCTGATTATGCAATATCAAATATTGCTAGAAATTGACTAACAGGTCTAGTAATCAATTGCCATCAAATTATTTCATGGTGATTGCTAGAATGTAGTGAGTTATCACCTCTGTTGTGTCTTTCTCCAAATAAAGGAGGTTAAGAGAAAAAAACCAGAACTATTTGGTGTAAACCTATAAAAGTACTCAAATTTTAGGCCCTTTGTATCTTGAGGGACCTCTCTTGAATGTATGAAAACAAGATTTGCTCTTTGTTTAATGGGAAGGATCATTTACAATATTGGTAGGATTTACTACTCTTTTCAGTCCCCAACTTGCCACATTTCCTTTTTCTATAATGCTTTATTACAATTGCCATGTTCCAGCTTCTATTAGTTTTTCATTTGTTAGGTTCTCGTATTTATTGTTATTCTTGGCTTGAAATTTAAGTATGAAGTTAAGTATGTCATTGTGTTGCTATTTTTAGGGCCAACACATATTAGTGGAACAATGCTGCAGATGCACGTATATGGGTAATTGAATCCTAATTATGAAAAGAAATTAGATGGTTCACTGATCTATTGTTGTGATTACAGTTTCTTTGTGACAGTATAAATATGACATGCGATAATAGAATCGATAAACCTCACATGGTTTGCAATGTTGTTATGCAATCCACTCAAATTCCTTTTATTGATTGTTTGAAGCTCTAAGTATTGGTTGCAGTACTTGAAATTTTACATTTTTCAAAAACCTACGAATGTAGGCTTTTTCATGCTATGTAGAACACATGATCAAATGATTTGATAAGTGTGTTATCACATTTTGATATAATGATTTAATCCTTGCTGTAAAAACATTTTTGATACAATCATATAATCATTGCTGTAAAATGGGGTATCTTAGAAAACAAGTACATGTTGCGTCTTTTGTTGTCACACCTAATTGAGCATCAATTGATTGATATTTATCACTCCGTGAGTATTTATGTTGGCCTTTTAAATCCTTCTTAATGCCTTCTACATTTGCAATTGGAGATGTATATTATCTTTTACTGGGGTCCATCTATCCTCAAGTCTTATATAATAGTATCGAAGTTGATCTTATTTTTAGCCGCTCAGCCTAAACTTCACGTATGTTTGCAACTCTGACCGGTCAACCAACTAATGATAATCCCCCAAAAAAGTGGTAAACAGCCCCTTGGTTGGATGACCAGTCAACCTTGCAAACATGTGATGGATAAGCTCTTCCATTTTTAACTATTCGTAGACAGATTATCTTCTAGTAAATATACCCATTATTATATTTTGTAACCACATCCTGTATATTGATAAGGCTATTTAATCTGGAGAGTCTGAGTAGGAAAATGATCTGGACAATTTGAATTTTCTATAGAAGGTTTTTCTTTATTTCTTTTTTATTGATTGTCTTTCATTATTTCAGGATGTATTTTATGAACTGATTGTTTTGGTTGATGCTTTTCCATTTTTATAATTTTTATCTATTTTATGTAGTGTCCATGCAAATGAGAATGAGATCAATATTATGATGTAGATTGCACTCGTAGAAATCATTTCTGCGTTTTAATTTGAAGCTGTTTATGTACTCCACTTTTGCTGCAATTTTACTATGTATATTTGCCAAAATATTTTGAAAACTGGTTATGATTTTTGGTGCTTTCACTGTTTGGCTAATCGGTATCTGCTTATATACTGACCTCGTGATGCTTGGCATGGAGGGACTTTATTTTTGTTTTTTGTTGTTTCACTCTTTGGCTAATTTGTATCTGCTTAAAATTTTAAATGGTGTCCTCCTCATGATTCTTAGCATAGAATGAATTTCTTGGGAATGGCAGCACCGACAAACTTAGCAGGAATTGTTCTATGGAGCTGCACCCAAAGGCTTCAAGCTTCCCTGTCCGAGGCTACAGGGCTTGGGAGGGCAGATGCTCTTTTTGTAGAAACAAGAATTTTTCATGTAGATTCTATAACAAAATCTGCTGGTTGTTCGTCCTATTAGCATGGTCCCATGGAGGGGCTTGGGCTCCTATTTTCGTGCAGCAGAAGGTCCCATGCTTATTTTTAAAGCCAGCTACAGGAAATAATAGAATCTAGGCCTAAAAAATAGGAGCTCCACTTTTTAGCCCCTAAACTTAAGAGGTGGCTGGAGAGGGGGCTGGGAGTTTCCCCTACAGTTTAGGGCTGAGAGAATCTAATATGCATTCCCGCCATTATTTTTTGGTGATTTTAAAGAGAAATATGATTTTATTTTCCTACAAATAACCATAAATATCCAATGAGATCCTATAATACCTCAGCGGATGTTATTGAGGAAACTAATAAAAAATCATGGGACCTTAAAACTGCTAAAATGCTCCTAAATTTTCTCAGCAGCACCCGCTGAGATATTTAAGAGCCCCCTTCCATGGGACCATGCCCTTAATCAGAAGAAATATCTTTTGAGAGGCATAGTTGCATTTCTTTAATTCTCAACTTGTTCATTATAATTGGAAGACGACTTTCTGGGCTCATCATCATAAGGTGGATTGTATTGACATTTCCTAATTCTACCCACCAATCCACAGACTCCTTCATATGCATAGGCATTTCTGCCGGGCCATATTTATTGTTCATATTGGATTCCTGACTGTATATGTATATAAAAGTTCATGAGCTTTCAATATTCTCAAGAGAGAGTTTTCAATATTATGATTTATCCTATTAGAAAGTACAAAAGGAAATAGAGAAACAGAAAAACCTGTTAGGTTCAATAGGAATACTGACCCTGATTGCTTGTTTCAGTAGCTTCAAGAACAGGTGAAATAATGTGAAGATCAGACTGGTTCGTGCGGTTTAGGTAAAACTGGAAGGAAAATCGCAAGTGTTTTCAAATCAGTACCCAGAGCATTGCGACTAGAACGTGTGAAATGTTGTTGGCGAGGGCCATGGTTTATCGATTGATCTGTTAAATTTGTTTGGACGTAACCTTTAACTGATCACTAATATTAAAATACAAATCGAGGTGGGGTTATTCACTGGCTTCTTTCAAGTTTTTCTAAAATTTTATTTCAAGTGGTAATGCATAAAACTATAAGTTTTCATTTATATTGTAAAAACATTTTGCTCCATATCATTTGTTTATTAGTTTTAGTGTTGATTTGAAAGGAATTTGACACGGAGGTTCATATCACTTGATAGGCATATGTTTTTGAAAATCCCAGTTATTATAATATAAAAATTATAGAAATAAGGTATTTATTTCGAGGAAGCTTCAAGAAATCAAATAGAGCATGCATGGTAATTTTAATTCATTTTTATAGTTTTAAAAAAACATACACTAGCTTAGAAATACTTTTGGTGAAATATTAAATGGAGCTATTTTTATCTATTTATGTCTCTTGGAGACCTTAAGTGTGGACAAAAACTACTACATCTTAAACATTATGAATATTTAATTTAATTCTAGTTATTAATATCTGTTAGAGGGTAAGAATCATTAATGGAATCAAAGAGAGGCCAATACATGATTCCAATATATAAAGAGTGTGGAAGTAAAAATTCGAAGGAGGTGAGAAAATATTATGTGACAATTTTTTCCTTTTTCATAATTAGGTAAGGACAAGAAAGTAAAAGAAACTTCTTAGCTTTTTGTTGATAAAATAACAATCTTAATTAAATATGAGTATAATTAAAAGACTCTTGTTAATGGAGTGTAATGTAATGACCCTTGTAAAAGGAAGTGAACTATGAACCCAACAAAATGAGACTATAGTAATGTTGTTATGAATGGGTGTGTTGGTTGTCAATTATGTGGGAGAGACCTATAAAAGGTTAAACAATGATTTTTCAAAGTGAAGAACATATAATGAGAATTTGTTTAATAGATATCTTGCGTGTGGAAAGATGAAGTTAAGTAGTGTGTAGTGGAGAGGGGCATACAAAGTGTGTCTTAAGTGGGGGTATCGAATACAACCTCGGATGGTACTTGGCCAATACAATGAAAAATTGACTAAACATTTGTTCTCCTATTATATTGTGGCCATAGCCTAAGGTCCCCGAACCCGTATGCACAAGAGATAAGTGGAGCACGAGCAACCAAAATAAAAAGATGTATCTTATCTTTATGGAAAATGATTAATTGATTGTTGTTAATGATTTTAATGTTATAAAATTATGTGTTTAATTTAGATTTACAATTCTTGCTATTCATTGTAAGGATTTAAATCGTATATATCTCCTATAAACGATAATAATAAACAAATGAACTCATAATAAAATTAATGTAGAGTGTCAACCTTGCCATATGCATTCTAAGATTGAACTATCCAACCCACTCTTATTAGTCCATGTGTCAACCCCAAGTCCACACTAGGACACAAACACCTCTTGGCAAAAACCCTTCTCAACACTTTATAGAGTCTTCTCTTTGACATCACTAGATGATGACAAGTGTCATCCATATGTGAAGTGGAGTTTTGGAGAGATTTAATATTGCAAAGTTTGAATGCCTTGAAAGCCCTTCCAAGTCCCTAGATTAGAACACTTGTAACTAATATGGATTGCACTATGGAGAAGTCAAAGGCCCAACATTGGTCAAGTCCTTTGGCGAATGTGTTCGAGACATACAACACTTTATAGCAACTTAGGTGTATTTCACAACTTCGTATTCCCTCACTACCCAATTTTCCATGCTTCTACTATATGATATCACATGCATACATCTAAGAAAACTATAAGTATTTCCCATGTTTAAACCCTCCTTACTTTTTTCACCAACAAACACTATGGGGCTACTAGATCTTTGCATGTATCCCCATCTAGTGCATTGTTGCCTTTTTGCAGACTACTTGTGGCTATTTCTCCCTATGGTAGATCTACTTGATGCTACCATTTGTCTTCATCTCGGAGTATCAAATTGTGGAGACTCTTTGCAAGTTTGTCTACTTTGTTTACCTTTTAAGCCCGAGTCTACTAGATGGAGCCATGTGGTGACATCTTAGACTATGTACTTTTAGAGGTTTTCCTAAGTTCTAGTAGGCCTACTGATTCTTCCAAAGGTCGATGACACTAGATCGTACCACATGGTCGTATCTAGGAGGTTGTCTAACTTCCCTTGTCTATTACTATGATTGATGCCTCACTCTAAAATAGTTAGACATAGGTCATATCGAGCCCCACGGACCTCTCTTTTGCACTTTACCTCACATTACTATATAAGCAATTTTCCATTTAAAGCACATACATACACGAGATACTAGTCCATGTGGGACTAAACTGCGAGTGTATAAGCATTCCCCACTGTCGAAAATTCCTTATTCTCTCGAATTGTAACTCGGATCTGCTCATGATCACTAGTCCATTCCATTAATTTTTCTAATCACCTACAAAGGAATAATTGTATAGTTATCAATCCACATCCTACAATTATTGATAGTTTAAATCTAGACAAACAAACAAAAAAAATAGACAAACAAATTTTATTTGACATTGGGGAAAAGTGACATTATAGAAAAAACATATGAGAAAATTCAATAAGAAGCATTTGGTATAACATTTAAAGACAATATATTTCTTGGAACCAATAAAATGTGAGTTTCTTACAAATAGTTTCCTTACAAATCTAGACTACATTTTGGATACAAGCTCTCTTAAGTACAACCTAATAGTCCTAAGATTACCATCATGTGAAGGATCTAGAATTTGAGTTTTCCCATAATGTTAAACATCTTTGGCTCTCATCTTGAATGAAAACCTTCAAGGATCTTATGTGAGTATCTCTAAAGCGATAATGGTATCTTCCATGAATATCATAATAGATAAAGCACTTGAAAACTACTTGTTCTTCAATTTCATGATCACATGGTACCATTAGAAAGGCCTCAAAGAGAGCTACAATCGAGCATAGTTGCAGAGGTAATGTTTGAGAGATGAAGGAGATCTCCTTAAAAGAGTCTTCAAGTTGTTAATTGCTAAAATAACTTGATAAAGTGACTTCCAGTCACTTTTAGATGTTTTTTGGAAAATTCTTTGTTCCTTCTAGAAGATGCCTTGAGCCATTATCACTTTGTGGTCCCACCCAAAACATAGAGGAAGAAGTTAGGTTGGGTGTTGAGCGTGAGATGAGTTGTTATTGGTGGTCCAAAGTGCAATCATGGCTAAATTAGACAAATGGTAGCTTAAACTTCATCTTTTCTCCTTTATATCATGTGTAGATGTTGATTCTTCTCAAAACTTATTTTTAAAACAAGTATATACTCATTTGCTTGTGCTTGAAGGCACCTCCATGGTTGTTAATCATCATGACTTTCAAATATCCCTTGGAATATGCTTCCAAGGCCGTTTTGGGTGTATTTCTCACTTGGCATCTTCGATAGCATCTTCAAACCTTCATGAATATTTTGGAGTAGATAAGGATGGAATGAGATATTCTTTGGCATATGTTACTCCCCTTCTCACATGTTTCTCACCCCTTTCTCTCTCTTTTGAGCTATGTATAACTTTGCTTATTATAATTGTAGTGGATCTTCTCCTAAATGCAAGGTTACTCTGCCCAATTGGGTGGCCAAACATTTTGAGTGCCTCTGACCTTTGGGTTAAGCTTTGTATGTGTATACTCTAGTCATTAATACAAATGTGGTTGTGGCTTATATCTGCTCTTTGTCTTTGTGTTAATTTGTCTCTTACCTCTTTGATTCTCCATGGTTATGTGTGTGGCATTTGCAAGTTTCTAATTCATTGTGTCTCAAGGTTTAGAGTGAGAATTTGATTTAGATGCATGTTTTGGTTGTGACTTATATCTGCCCTCTGGATCTGTATCTTGTCTTCTCACTTTTTGAACTTATTGGAGGGTGATCCACTTCTTTCTTGGTGCCATCACCGACCTTTTATGTTTTTCCCTCATCCATTTCCCCTATATTAGTGTTTAGTTGTAGTTGGTGGTTGGCATTAGAGTAGTTAGTGTAGGAAGCTAGCCTTCTCCAATGGTCTATCCCAAGGAGCAAAGGTCCCACACCTTGGAGACATTTCTATTGTTGATGTTGAGATAACATAAAGTCCTTCAATTTTGTTGATCTTGCATATTTGTGCATTTCGGTGACAACACACTCCACATCTCCATGTCTCTAAAGTGCCATATGAGACGCGCACGTAAATTCCCCTTACATTTACAATTGTTCTAACTACGTGAAAAATGCAAGGCCTAAAATTGCAAATAATTCTTCACTTCGGTAGTATTTGTCGACCACTCCTTACGGTTTGAGATATCTCGTAATACGTTGCCTTGACAACTTGCACAATACACCCTTTCCACTTCAAATGATTGGAAAACATGTCATGTGTTTATAAGATAGTATAGTTTTGCATTGGTTCCCCATACCACATTCCCCCACCCTTGCACTTCTCCTCTCAAACCCCTTCTTCATTACCCCTCTTCCTTTCGTGCGGTTCCACTCCCCTAGCTCACCCTCTAGTTCAACTTCTTGATGCATCCCCTTCAATTTCCAAATACGTTTAGGTAATGCGATTGCTAGTCTTTAAGAGTTTTTATTTATTTTTCTTTGTTTTTGGAGTGCGATTGATAAAAGTCTTAAGAGTTCATATATATTTTTCTTTTGTTTTTGGATTGAAGTTTCCAATTCCAACATAACTCAATATGAAAGCGTGGCAAACATAGCTAATATCAAGTCGTTGAATGTAACTGGGTTTTTCACTACAACAAAGAAAATCCCTCTCCAGTCTCCACTATTTTTGTTTTTGGATTGAAGTTTCAAATTCACAACTCAATATGAAAGCGTGACAAACATAGCTAATATCAAGTTGTTGAATGTAACTGGGTTTTTCACTACAACAAAGATAAGCCCTCTAATCCCCACTATTTTTATTTTTGGATTGAAGTTTCCAATTCCAACATAACTCAATATGAAAGCGTGGCAAACATGACTAATATAGCTGGGATTTTCAATACAACAAAGAAAATCCCTTCCGTCCCCACTATCATTGCATGTGCAGATATCATTTCGCAACGCTTTTTCCTCGAAACATTTCAAATGCAAGCGGTGGACTACTCTCCTTTTCCACACACGACAAGACACAATTCAAAAACCTTTTTCATCCCCTCAATCGCGGAGCCCCGTTTTTCTTGCTTCCCTCTTCAACCACAGATTCTGAAATCATTCTAAACACTTAAAAAAATCTCAAAACTTGAAAAAATCATTGCTTTGGGGTTGCTTTAAATCACCAGATTTTAGCATTTCCATTTGGAAAAAACAGCTGAGAGAGGAAGGAGAAACCATCTCAAGAAAAATAAAAAAATGCTGCTGGAATCTGCTCTCACAGAGCTATCCATCGATCTAAATCTAAATCAACAACAGATTTATGTGGACAATGTGGTGCTGGAGATGTGCTCCCCGAGCGAGTCTCTGAGCGATCAGAGGATCCCATCAACCGTGCCGCAGGCAGAGGATAGGCATAGCTATGGAACTCCTGGTTCAGTCCCCTTCGGATGGGAAATAAAGCCAGGAATACCCAAAAAGGAGACGACCGAACATGAAACCCAAGATGAGATGGATCGCTCGCCTCTCAGACTGCCTCCCAGCGCCTACTCTTCTCCTTCTCCCAACCGCCATAGCCAAGGTTACTTAACCTGGAATGTCTCTCCCGGGCGCCGCCATTTAGCATTGGCGGCTACCGTACACAGGCAATCCGTGGTAACGGAATACGATGGAGATGATGAAAGTGTTGGCGGCGAGTTCGATTCCAACGAAGGGTGCTCCCCTGTGAGCACTCTGGGAAGAATGTCACTGTCCCCTAATGCGAACAGCCCATCCCACTGTTTTGATATCGATGCCCTCCAGATCTCCGGGTCCGCCGCCAATTTGGTTGTGCAGAAGTTGGCGGCGAATTCTGTTTCCAACCAAAACAGTGGCGAGTTGGTCACAGAGGCGGCGGCTTCCAGTGCTGCAAAGAGCTGCGCTACAATGCTGTGGGAGTGTTCCCCTGCTCCAGCAAATGTTTCTTTCAACAGAAGGACAAGAATAAGCCAAATGGGTCTCAGGCTGCAGAGCTGAGCAAGGTAAATTCTGCTTCCAGTTCTGATTTGATGGTGTTTGATGCAGTGCATGAAGAGGCCATGAGGCCTGTCGTCAGTGCTCTGAAAAAGAAGAGAAGGAAGTCGAGTTGGGCGGGATTGAAACAGGTGCGTTTCTCTGTGGAGGACGAGGGCAATAAAAATGGAGGGGCACCTGCAAGTCCCAATGAGCTTCAGTGGGCTTCCTATGGTCTTTTCTGAAACTGGATAGGATGGGCATTTTCTTGCAAACAGAGGATGTAATGTAATGACATCCTTTGCTCAAGTGCATCTGTTCTAAATAAATTTTAAATGATATCACTCTGTGGTTGAGACATGTTTTTAATGTTTAATTTATAATTCTTCCTGATTATCTCAATTGATATGGCAAATGCAATCAATTGATTCTGAACTTTGCAAGTTTTGTTTGTTTCCTCGATTTCGATACGCATTGTTATGAAATTGTTAGGAAATTGTTTTGGATTGAGGGACCTTTCTATATTAGAACCACTTTCAAGGAAAAATCTTAAAATCAACATTCACTACAAGCCAACATGCACTCTAGTCTATGTAAGTCTCTCAACCTTTTATATTTCAATGGAAGCAAAAACAAGTAATTAATATTATATACTTTAAAAAAAAAAAAATTAACGCTCATTTTAACATATGGATGTTTTAGAAATAGAATAGATTCTCTACCCTTACAAATTTAATATAATTCACTCAAGACCACTCATCTTTATTACGGTGATAAGCTTCTTAAATTCAAATTAAGTGTCACATCTTACGTTTTATATTTTAAATTATTAAATGGGATGGTATGCATTTAACAAGAATATGATTTTATGTATTTAAAGAGAATATGATTTAATGCATTTAAAAAGAAATTGATCGAGTGTTGTTAATGATTTTAATGCTATAAAACTATGTGTTTAATTTAGATTTACAATTCTTGCTATTCATTGTATTTGTATCGATTTAAATCCTAGATATCTTCTATAAACAATAATAATAAACAAATGAATTCATAATAAAATTAAAGTAGACTTTCAACATTGCCATATGTATTATGTCTTTTCTAAGACTAAAATATGCAACCCACTCTTATCAATCCATGTATCAACCTCGGTGCACACTAGGACACGAACACCTCTTCACAAAAACCCTTCTAAATACTTTAAAGAGACTTCTCTGTGACATCACTAGATGATGATAAGTGTCATCCATATGTAAAGTGGAGTTTTGGAGAGATTTAATATTGCAAAGATTAAATGCCTTGAAAACCCTTCCAAGTCCCTAGATTAGGACACTTATCACTATGGAGAAGTCAAAGGCCCAACACCGGTCAAGTCTATTTGCAAATGTGTTCGGGACATAAAACACTTTATAGCAAATTAGGTGTGTTTCACAACTTTGCATTCCATCACTACCCAATTTTCCATGCTAATACTAGATGATATTACGTGCATACATCTAAGAAAACTATAAGGTATTTCCCTTGTTTAAACCCTCCTTACTTTCTTTGATAACAAACACTACTCGACTACTAGATCTTTGCATGTATCCCCATCTAGTGCATTGTTACCTTTGTGGCATACTACTAGTGGCTATTTCTCCCTATGGAAAATCTACTTGATGCTAACACTTGTCTTCATCTCATAGTCTCGAATTGTGGAGACTATTGTGCAAGTGTGTCTACTTTTTTACCTTTTTAAGCCCGATTCTACTAGATGGAGCCATGTGGTGACATCTCGGACTATGTACTCTTAGAGGTTTTCCTAAGTTCTAGTAGACATGCCGATTCTTCCAAAGCTCAATGACACTAGATCATACCACATGGTCGCATCTATTTGGTTTTCTAAATTCCCTTGTCTATCACTATGATCGATGCCTTACTCTACAATAATTAAACATAAGTCATATCGAGCCCCACGGACCTCTCTTTTCACTTTACCTCACATTACTATATAAGCATTTTGCCATATAGAGCACATACATATGCATATACTAGTCCATATGAGACTAAACCCACAAGTGCATAAGCATTCCCCCTTTGTCAAAAATTCCATTTTTCTCCAAATTGTAAATTGGATCCGCTTGCAATCACTAGTCCATTGCATTAATTTTTCTAATCATGTATAAAGGAAGAATTGTACTGATTATCAATCCACCTCCTATAATTATTAATAGTTTAAATGTAGACATACAAGTTTTATTTGACATTGGGGAAAAGTGACATTATAGAAAAAACATATGAGAAACTTCAATAAGAAGCATTTGGTATAACATTTAAATACAATGTATATCTTTGAACCAATAAAATGTGAGTTTCCTTACAAATATTTGCCTTACAAATCTAGACTACATTTTGGATACGGAGTTCTCTTAAGTATGAACTCATAGTCCTAAGATTACCGTCATGTGAAGAATCTAGAATTTGAGTGTTCCCATCATGCTAAACATCTTTGGCTCTTATATTGAATGAAGATCTTCAAGGATCCCATGTGAGTATCTCTAAAAAGATAATTGTACCTTCCATGAATCTCATAATAGATAGGGCACACTGAAACAATTTATTCTTTAATTTCATGACCACTTGGTACCATTAGAAAGGCCTAAAAGAGAACTACACTTAGAGCATAGTTGTAGAGGGAATATTTGAGAGATGAAGGAGATCTCCTTGTGAGTTTCGGGTTGTTAGTTGCTAAAATAACTTGATGAAGTGACTTCTTGTCGCTTTTGATTTTTTTGGACAATTCTTTGCTCCTTCTAGAAGATTCCTTTGAGCCATTATCACTTTGTGGTCCCACCAAAAACATAGAGGAAGGAGTTAAGTTGGTTTTGAGCATGAGATGAGTTGTTATCGGTGGTCCAAAGTGCAATCATGGCTAAATCAAACAAATGGTTTCTTAAATTTCATCTTATCTCCTTGATCTCATGGGAAGATGTTGATTCTTCTCAAGGCTTATCTTTAAAACAAGCATATACTCATTTACTTGTGCTTGAAGGAACCTCCATGGTTGTTAATCATCACGAATTGTAAAGATCCTTGGAATATGCTTCCAAGGTAGTTTTGGGTGTATTTCTCACTTGGCATCTTCTATAGCATCTTTAGACGTTTATGAATCATTTAGAGCGAGATAAGGATGGAATGAGATATTCTTTGGCATATTCTACTCCCCTTCTCACCCCTTTCTCTCTCTTTTGGGCTATATATAACTTTGTTTATTATAATTGTAGTGTATCTTCTCCTAAATGCAAGATTACTCTACCAATTGGATGGCCAAGCATTACGAGTGCCTCGACATTTGGGTTAAGCTTTATAAAGGAATGATCACCTTGGCTCATGTTGATACCAATATGTGTATACTATAGTCATTAATACAAATGTGGTTGTGGCTTATATATGCTCTTTGTCTTTGTGTTAATTTGTCTCTTAACTCTTTGATTACGCATGGTTATGTATGTGGCAATTGTAAGATCCTAATTCATTGTGTCTCAAGGTTTAGAGTGAGCATTTGATTTAGACGCATGTCTTGGTTGTGACTTATGTTTTCCCTATGGATATGTATCTTGTCTTCTCACTTTTTGAACTTATTGGAGGGTGATCCACTTCTTTCTTGGTGCCATCACCACCCTTTTATGTTTTTTCCTCATCCATTTCCCTAGATTAGTATATATTTGTATTTGGTGGTTGGCATTAGAGTAGTTAGTGTAGGAAGTCAACATTCTATAGAGGTCTATCCCAAGGATCAAAGGTCCCACACCTTGGAGAAATTTCTATTATTCTTTGCTTAAGATAACATAAAGTCCCTCAATTTTGTTTATCTTGCACGACTTTGCATTTCATTGACAACACACTCTACATCTCCTTATCTCTAAAGTGTCCCATGAGATGCACACAAAAATTCCCCTTACATTTACATTTTTTATAACTACGTAAAAAATGCAAGGCCTAAAATTGCAAATAATTATTCACTTCGGTAGTATTTGTCAACCACTCCTTATAGTTTGAGATATCTCCACAATATGTTGCCTCGACGACTTGCACTACACGCCCTTTCTCCTTCAAATGATTGGAAAAATGTCATGTGGTTCTAAGATAGTATAATTTTGCATTGGTTCTTCATTGCCTCTCTTCCTCTCCTCCAGTTTCACTCCTTCCAACTCAACTTCTTCGATGCATCCCCTTCGATATTTCTAAATACATTTTACCTGTGATTACTAGTCTTAATGATATTTTTATTTATTTATCTTTGTTTTTGGATTGAAGTTTCCAATTCAAACATAACTCAATATGAAAGTGTGACAAACATAGCTAATATGTAGTCGTCGAAATATAACTTGGATTTTCAATCAACAAATAAATCCCTCAACTCCCCACTATCATTGCATGTGCGAGATATCATTTTGCACTGGGGTTTTCTAAAAACATTTTCAAATGCAAGCACTAAAAGACTCTCCTTTTCCACACAACACAAGACACAAATTCAAACAACCTTTTCTCATCCCCTCAATCATGGAGCCCCACTTTTATTTCTTCCCTCTTGAATTTGAACACTAGGGTAAATTTATCATGTTTTCTCTTGAATTTTTACCTTGAAAAATACATGACAACACACCCTTGTGAAAAAAGAAGCATATGTTCCCATTGGTGATGATAGTGATGATGGTGAAGATTTGACATGACCACAACCCACGGGAGCAATATAGCTTATGCCCAAGTGGTATACAAATATGATTTAGGATGCAAAGTTGGATGCTCCTCAGGACACATTCATCACTGGACCATGAGATCACAATAAAGCTCATGAAGAGGTAAAATTTTCCTTGATGAGTATATTTTTGAATCTGTTGAGCCATATACAATCCATGAATCCCTACAGGTCAAAAGCTTGGAAAGATTCCATAGATGTTGAATATCATTCAAGGATGAAAAGTAACACCTAGTATCTTGTTGTTCTTCCACCAGGGAAGAAGACCATTGTTCTGAGATAGATATTCAAAATGAAGTACAAAGTATATGGGACTATTTATGAGTACATAATGAAACTCGTAGCAAATGGGTATGCACATACGGAAGGAATATACTATAAGGAGACATTTTCCCATAGCTAAGATCAAAATGATCACGATGATCTTTTCTCTAGCTTCACAGTTTGGATGAAAAGTCCATTAGATGGACATGAAAAGTGATTTTCTAAATGGAGATATACAAGAAGAAAATTATATGACTCAACTAGAGGGTTTTGTCATGCACGAAAATGAAAGAAAGGTATATAGACGCATACTGATCTATGCATTTATTTAATATGAACCCTAGGCTTAGTACATCAAGATTGATGAACATATCATTCAACATGGATTTGAGAGGAATCCATATGATCCCAATCTCTACCTCACGAGGAAAGGAAGAGACATTGTTGTATTTGTTATATATGTCAACAATCTAGTCATCACTAGGAACACATTGAAGATGATCGATGCAACAAAGAAAGATATAAATCGATCATTCGATATGACAAATCTCGAGACTCATGCACTAAAGTCTTGGATCAAAAGTATGGAAGAAGGATAATCATGTCTTTTTCCTTAGTTGATATATACCAAGACAAAACTTTATAAATTTAGGATGATGGATTGCACACTTATTTCTACACCTATGGAGACGAGACTTTATTGATCTTGTACAGATCCATCTCCATTGGTAAATAAAACAATCTATCAATAGTTGATTGGGATTCTCATTTACCCGACCTATACTAGACCATATATTAGCTTTAGAGTCATATTTCTTTCATGACTCATGCGCAGAACCTAGAGTTTTTCATTAGAAAGTAGTAAGATAGACCTTGAGATATCTCAAGGGAACTATAGACCTTGGTCTAGAGTAGAAGAAGAATGATCGAGTTCTTTTTGGTGGATATTCGGATTCGAGATCATGCAAGTAACATTGATGACAAAAATTCACTCTTGGATTTGTTTTCTTTTGGGATCGATCCAATATCATGGGGAAGAAAGAAACAAGTTTGTTTCTTGATCTTCCACAAAATCGAATATCGTGTTGTAGGTGGAGGTGTCGAGAAGTGATATGTCTACATCATATACTTGAGGGACTTGTAGTACTATAAGAGAAATCCACCACCTTGTAAGTTGACAATGAGGTTGTTCTCAAACTTGTTTGCAATCAAAGATGTGCATGAGAGAATGAAGAACATTGAGGTACATGTTCATTGCATCCCCGAGCATGTTTTGATACATAACATTCAACTTCAATTTTACCCAACAAGCTGAATAATGAGAAAGTGTTTTCACGAACGAAGTCATATGCACGTGAAAAATTTGAGAAGTTTAGATAGTTCCTCTCCTCTTCTCGTGATGAAATGCAAAATTAAAGGGGAATGTTAGGTGAAACCTATAGTGAATGGGTAATTATGAATTTTACTTCACTTTAGGTTATTATTAGTTACTTAGGTAACTTGCATGCTTAATTATTTGTTGTATGGTTATATTATTATAACCATTATTATTTGTTATAATATTTGGAATCACTCCCGTATGGTTTTGGTTGCACTTGTGTAACCAATTGTTGTTTTGTGACTATTGTACAATACCTATAAGTATTGTAGCATTCAATTTCTTTATAACTAATTGATTCATTAATACAATCATCCATGCTTATGTCCTTATCCCTAAATTACATTGTGCATTGAAATTTATACTTTGATATACCACAATACAACTCAAGCACCTCCATTGCATGATTGATTTCCTCTTCACTATTTCACGTAAAAATCATGTTATTATTAGTTGAATGAGAAATAAGGGCACAAGTATTATTAGGAATCTCAATTCACTCTTTGTAGTGGATATCGAGAGAGCATCCACAACCAATACATACATATAGGGAGAAAAAGAGTGTGGCCTTGGTGGATGGAATGTTGAAGCGAGAAGGAGTCGGTGAGAGAATTATTCATATAAAGCCCATATGAGGCATCCTTAAACAACATTTTAATACGATTAATAGTTTTTATTCCAAAACCCATCCAATTTAACATATCGATATTGAATTGAAAGTTAGTTTTTTGAAGCCTTGTCAAAATCAATCTTGAATAAAGTTTTAGGATGTTTTTGAACCCATTTTGTAGTTCCCAAGATAACAATAGATTTTCTAGAATGTATCTCCCCCAATAAATTTAGTTGTTACGACCTAAAAAAATATCTTGAACCACAACTTTGATATGTTTATTTGTATCCTTCACAATGATCTTGTAGGAAATGTTAATGAGAGTGATGGGTCTACTGAGGAAGATATGTTATGTTTGTTAATATTTCCCTTAGGAATGAGTTTTACTAACCCATGATTGATAAAGGTTCCAATTGTTTGAATTTCCTCAAACTTCAAGATAAACTTGATAAAAATTTCATGAATTGTAGGCCATGTGACCTTGAAGAATTCAACTAGTAGATTATCAAGCCAAGGTTTTTTTCATCATCCATAATAAAGAGAGATTACTCGAACTCTTCACTGGGCATCAATCTATCCAAATGATCGTGAGGTTCATGCGATATTTTTATGGGGATGTGTCATCTCATTGTGTTACTCAAATCATTGTAAGATACATCATGATCGTTCTAATCAGGGGAATGGAGGTTGGAAATTATGGCTAAAAATATTTTTTTATGTTGGTTGAAGAGGAACAATAGATTTCCGTTGTTGTATCCACAACACACCTCTAATTTCACAAGTGAAATCATGGAACCTCTTGACCTTCCCAAAGTTACCCCAATTTGTCTCCCTCGATATGATCCATCTTGCATGTAGTTCCTTATTTCAAGCATTCCATGTCTTAGCCATTTTTTTGTGTCTGGCCCTTTCTATGACTATTTTCCGGTTGCCCTTCACAACCATGTATATCCTCTATTGTGCAAAGTACTCCTAACACTTATGTCCGATGCTTACGTGCACCCATTCACTCTTGAAAAAAATTCTCGCACATGCCATTGCACAAACCCTCCATGTAATGCTTGTACCTATTTTTACCTACCCCGAACCATTCACATTTAGTCCAGGTCTTCTTCATGTTTAAAACTAGATTTGTACAGTTTTTGCATAGCTTTAACCTGAGTCCTGCAAACCTCTTAATGCCCCACAAAAATTTCAACTATCCTGAGATGCATAAAACCCGATAAACTTTCCATACACTCCCACCACTTCGTCATTTTACCATCCGCATAATCCAATATATGTCTTAAAAATACTTCCCACACGCAGTAAAGCCAATCCTCACCATGTGTTAGCAATAAGAACACTACACGAAGAGTTTGAGAAAAGAAGTGTGGGTGCATCTTTGCATACGCCAGGTAAGTATTCTGCCTTCACTGGAATTATTGTGTGAAATTCTAATTATCCCCTTTTCCTCACTTTGTGAATGCAGGATGAGTGAAAAACATTGAGGAAGAATGCACATGACCACAATACAAGAGAAAATGCACAAAACCCATTCCGTAAAGAGTTCAAGGAAATATTCATCGCGTAAAACTTTGCATGCACCAAAGGAGAAATCTCTGATGTGTATCCCATTGTGAAAACATACCACATACCATTTCACACCCCAAATTAGAGATGCACAAAATGTCAAAGTCAACCAGGAAGAAAATCAATCACACAAATTACGGAGTCGCGTCAGTCATTTAGTCAGAGGATCTCAGTGCATGTACATGCCATGTCAAAGGTACATGTGGATACCTTAAATGAGGAATTTGAATCTTTTAATCAAGCATTCCATACTTCCTTGAAACATAAAAAATCTGGGTGTACCATATCTAAACTTGTTCTTAAGCCTCACACCATTTAATGAGGATCTTCCTTGCAGAGGATGTTCTTTGACATGATAGACCTTCTAGATGGCCAACTTGACATTCAATGTAATATGATTATGCATCTCCCATGTAATATTAAATGTTAAATATGTTTGCAAATCAAGAAAAGTTAATTTCGTTGGATGATTATTGATTGATCATACAGGTAATTATATACATGTTCATGAGATGGGAGAAGTTAAACGGGCACATGTGAAGGTGGACAGTCAAGAGACATCCGTTACAATGAAATATGCCAACATTCGCCCCTATTACATTGTTTTTACAAAAGTAACCCCAAAACATCATCTTCTTATTTTGATTCTGGTACTTCTTCTTGAGTCATCATCTTGTTGAGTCACGATGTGTCCTTTCTACTTCTTGTGGTGAGGACGATGTCTAGATTTTTGTGAATCACTAATACAAGATGTGCTCTCGTATCTTGAGTTGCGGATGAAGAGGTGGATTTGATATGCTCGTGTAGTGCGACACAAATGCTCCCGTGGGTGTTCTATCTCGCATTCATCATTTGCATCATATTATTCTTCAAGCTTGGCATGAATCTTCTCCGTCTGGTACCATACGTCGAACAAGATTCAGTCATACAGTCTTTTATGCACCGTGCTTGAATTAAAAGTTTTGGATAATTTTAAGAAACACAAAATATAAACCGCCGCTCTCTTTGGGTTGACTTCGGTCTCTCATATGCTGCACATCCTATGGTTTCTTGGTTTACTGTTAGCATCTCTGGGCACAATTTTCATGTGCTAAAATTGTTGCACGAGATCAGAGGCTTTACCTTGTTGACTGGTTGCTCTCATTCTTTAATGATGAAGTTAAGATTTGTAATGAACTTGTGTTTGCTAGTACTGAAGCTGCTTTAACTTATTTTTAAAATACTTCCTCACGCCTTTGCATGCCAAGTCTCTCCTTCTGGTGGTCGTTGCAAGATTCTGCTTACACGTTCCCTTGGTATTCTTGTGCTGCGGGTCACTTGGTCCTTACAGGTTTCTCTTGATTGCTTCTGCTCACATCCTTGCTTCATCCACACAGGTTTGTTTCTTCTGATTTTTTTCATGGAGGCAGATCCCCGCTCTGCACATGTCGCTGGTTCAAAGACCAAATGATTTGATGCCATGTTGGGGGATTCCTAATTGGTCGTTGTAGGATTTCGATACCTGCCTTACAAAGGTCCTCCACGTTGGTTGTTGGGAGGTCTTATTTCCTCCTCTCCATTTTCTCGCGCCAAGCAATGTCTTCACATACATCCAGGGTGAGTGAATTTATAAAGTCACCTCCTGTGCGGGTCTAATGCTGTAATGTTTGTGAATAAATTTGATTCTTTATTAGAAGTTGTGGTCCTTGTAGTGCTCATAGGGAGGCTCGAAGGCCATGAAGTCTCTGTCTAAATCCACAAAAAGCATGTATTCTCCACGAAGATTTCCTGGGCGCTGGCTAAAATTCCCGCACAGGTTCCTTTTTCCAATGTCTTCTCCATGCAGGTCACAGGCAGGTCCCTTGGTCTTCAACATTTTCTCCACGCAGGTCACAGGCATGTCGCTTGGTCTTCAATGAAAACGCTCCACAATGGGTCGCTGTCAGAACAAGATAATAATAAAATCCTCCGAGCCTTCAATTAAGTCTCCACGTTTACACTTTTCTAGTCGCACAGCTAAAACATGTTTGATATGTCACCGAGCTCCAGATCTCCACGTAGATCACGTCAAACAACATAATAATTCAATTTGGAAGATTTTGCCTACGCATTCAAAATTGATAAAAATAATGCAGTGGTTCGCTGATCTCCGCAGGTCAGAAACACGCCAAAGAGTAAATTGCAGCAAACCGCCACTCTAATACCACTGTTTGCAAATCAGAGGAGTTAATTTTTCTGGATGATTATTCATTGATCATACATGTAATTATATACATGTATGTGAGATGGGAGAAGTTAAACGGCCACGTGTGAAGGTGGAAATTCAAGAGACGTCCGTTACAATGTAATATGTCAACAAAATCTAGGCTGTGAAGAGCTTACCATCATTAATGCTTGTGTGAATTGTTCATATGGGTTATCCTATAAATACCCATATCGAACTCATTATAAAGGTCCTTGAATTTGGAATAGAAAAGCTTTTGAGAGTTTTATTCCGCACTCTGTTTTTCTCACTTTGATATCCATGTTTTTGGCTTAAGTCGGGTTTCTGAGTTTATCTTGTTTCAGCTAGAATGAGTGTTAAGGATTCATATTGTTGATTGAATGCAATATATATTTTGATTGAATGCAATATACAACCCAAGGTTATTGTCAACTTCCTAGTCCCTTCATCTTTCCTTTATGGGCTAGAGGAAAATTTCACATTCCTTTACTACACTAGAGGAGATTTACATTTTTTATAATTCATCTTAATTAGGCTATACCTATACGTTGGATATAGCGTAATATACAAAACACATCAAGTTAGCTTTTTAGCCTTAATAACCTTCCGACACGTAGTTTGTGAATGGGTTGCAATTAGAGATTTATGTGCGGGTATAGGGTGGGAATATAGGGTTGAATTACATCCTTGAATGGACTAGGGATAACACCGTGGTGTTTTCATGTGTAATCCTCGAGGACATTGTGTAAGTTTTTTATCAGAAAGCCGATTTGGAGGAGTGTGTGAGGTTATGTGTGTAGTCTCTCTTGTTAATAAATATAAAGTTACCTTTTTTATGTTAATTTCATTGCATTAAATTGTGTGTTTATATAAGTTATACAATTTAAGGCATATGTTCGATTGAGACCCCAAATCATTATTGCAACATTTGGTATCAAGACGAGGCACAACTCTAGGTTGTGAGAATAGTGATTTTAAGTTATCCATCCATGCAAGTGGATAATGAATGAACAAAGTGGGTAATCGATCATGGAAATGATGTGGATAGTGTAAAATCATAATAACTAAAGTCGAGGGATATGCAAGAGGAGGGTTCATTTTGAGGGATGATGTAAGAGATGCAGATATTTGAAACAAAGGAAGCAAATGAGAGTAAAATGGAAGAAACGGGTCAAACACTTGAGCATTTATATGAAGGAAAAGAATGGTTCATCAACAAATCTCTAAGATTAAAAGAAGAGTGTAAATGGAGGTTCCACTATTTTAAAGGAAAATGAAAGACTAATTTTTAACTCACGAGATATAGATGAATATTTCAAGTTCAATAAAGTAGCAGAGATGAGATAAAGGTTAAAATTGGCGAAGACTATGTTGAAAGGTCATGCAAAATTAGGGTGGAAAGTATTCAACTAGAAAAAAAATCATTGTTATAAAATATGCCTATCTTATTCGCAATGTGAAAACATAAAATTGAGAATCTAAAAACCTAAAAACCCTATATTTTGAAAATTGAAGAATGCATACGATTGTTTGATACAAATTTTGGTTTTGTTTGAAACCCAAAAAACATTTATTGGAGCCACAGATGAAATGAAATAAACATCATTGGCTCCAATATCGTAATTTGTAAATATCTTTTTATTGAAAAGCACACTTTTATAGATATAAACAAGTAATTACAACGTTGATCGTACAAAAGATGGGTGGACATAATCACACCCCAGAATGCCAATCAAATCGAGCTAGCAAGGCCTCGAGAAGGAGGCCAATCAAAACATTATAAAAGTGTGGACCTCAATAAAAATGAGGACAAACAAAACCTAATACACAAAAATTATATTGATATAAAATATAACTATCCTAATCAAAACCCGACACCCAATGACATCAAAACCTAAAACTAAAAAACCATGAACCTTAAAATCTTGTAAGTTGAAGCATAAAACTTGAAACTTGGAATTGAAATAAAATTTGAAACTTGATTTCTAAATGATTCTAAACCTAAAACAACCCTAAAATTTAGAAAATTGAAATCCATAACTTGGAAAACCAAACCTTGGAACTCCAAAAACATGAACTAGAAAATCTCATACCATAAAACTTGAAAACATAGAGATTAGTTTAAAATAGAACCTTGCCCAAAATTGAAACCCAAAACCTCCAAACTTGTAACTTGAAAGCCATGAAAATAGGAAAACCCCAAAAACCATGAAAGCTGAATACTAAAAATGTCAAAACTTGGAAACCATGAACTTAAAAACTGTGAAACTTGAATCCCAAATCGTGAAACTTCTTGAAACCCAAAAAACTTAAAGCTCCAAACTTGAAAACCCCTAAAATAAGAAAGGCTACACAACCCCAAATCTAAAACCTTGAAAATGTTGAAACCCAAACCCTAGAAACTTTAAAATCCAAACCAAAAACCCTAAACCGTAAACTCATGAACTTTAAACTTGAAAATGAAAAACATTAATTGAAATAAAGCACCTCAAACTTAAAACTAGAAATCCCAAGATCCCTAAAACTAGAAAAATTTGAAACTCAAATCTTGAAAGATTCAACTCAAAAAAACTATAAAAATTGAAACCCAAAACCCCAAAAAACTATATTGGTATAAGATTCCCACAAAACCTAAAACTCAAACTCCAAAACCTTGAAACCATGACAATCTAAAAACCATAAAACCCATTATATCAAACTTGATTTTCTTGGAAGAAAAATAAACTCTAAATTTTGTTGTATAGCCAAAAACTTCTCCTAAAAAAATTAAATAAATGTCAAATTTAACATTTCTAATCAACACTTTTCTATAATCTTAAAATAAATTTAAAAACATATATAAAAACCGAAAAAAACTCACACCATTAACTTATTCGGAATATTTTGTTTAACCCATCATCAAACAAAAAGTTCGCCCTCATCTAGAAATGATAATAAAGCAAAACAAATTCATGATAATTAAACATACTTTCAAATGGGAAAAACATACTTTCATCCTTCTTTCAATATATTTTCTTCTTAAAGTATAATAACTTTAAATTCTCATGTGCTAAAAGTAAAGAAATGATTTTGACATGCCCACTATAAACCAACCCAAGACTTAAATATATATTTCATAGTGATTCTTCATATATTGTGAAGTATGCATTTTAGCTTCGTGTTTTAGCAAACTAATGCAAGAAAAGCAATCTAATTAAATGACTTACTCCTTTAAGAGGGACATTATATATATCCACCAACAATTCTCTCTTAAATGAATTTTAGACGAAATCATATGACCAAATTATTTTACACATCCTACAAGGAAGATTCCCTCCTTCAACAATAATCAGTTTTTATTTATGTGGTATGATTCTTGTTGGGTTTTTCGATAAAGGTCTTCGATATTGAAAGAGGTGGTTGTTAGTTTGTTAATCCAAATATATTTTTCCAATATTTCTTGAAATTGTTTTATGATTCTAAAATTCTAATCCATTTCTTCTTTATTTAAATTAAAAGTTTTCATGATCTTAATTACTTAAAATGGGCAAAACAATTAGGTGGCATGAGAACTTGTTAAAGAATAATAATCTACCTTCGCCTACTAAGATTGTTATTTATACTCAAAGCATTACAATATACACACTCATATCATATTTTAATTTGATATATATATATTAAAAATTTTACTATAATTACTTAGTAAACACCTTTTATTATTATCTAGAATTATTAATATCTACATAGGTTTTCAATTGAAAACCATAGTGGTCATTTTGGTATCTAGATAATTCAAAATCCTAAAGTACTTAATGTACATTTTTCAAGGAAAGAGATGGGTCTTTATAACCATAAAAAACAAAAGAGGGTGATCTTAAATTAAGGTTTGAGGACAATACTACTATTTTCTAAAATATTGAAGATGTTATGAAAAATTATAACAATTGTTGGCGATTTGGTGTTTCGGTTGGATTCGACTTTGTTAGGGTTTTCTTGCATGATTACACTCGTGTTAGCCTTTTTGCCCTAGTCTTTTCAAGCTTTTTCCTGTTATTATTACTGTTTTTCACGCTTTGGGCATTTATTCCGCCCATTTTGGGTGGCGCCAACCCTTTAAAATGGCCGCAAACCATTCCGTTGCAACATTAGTTGCACACGGTGGTGAAGATGGCTCCCAAGCGTGCATGAGGAAATTCATCTCGAAAGTGTACGATGAGGTAATGTCTTTGATTCCCCCTTGGATGTTACTATTGAGCTTTCTTTTGTTGATCATGTTGTGCAGTTTTACCTATAACAACTATTTAGTTGCGTATTTCTGTGGTCGTATTTCGTCTGAGTCTTATCTTCAAAACTAGATTAAATCCCATTGGGAGTCTCGACATCCATATTACTTTGCTATTCGAACCTCACCAAGGGGTTTTATTTTTTACTTTTCATGAGCCTTTCAAGTTCAAACTTCTCGAGTGTTGCTTCTCGAGCATTACTTGTTTTATCATGATGGAGCCCTGATTTCAACCCAACTAACTAGGTCTCTCTTTGAGTTCTAGTCTGGGTTGAACTTTTGGGTCTTCCATTACAACTTTGGCCATTTCTAAATGATATTGTCCGCCCACTTGGCCGTGTGATTTGTCATGAGCTGACCATTTCTTTTATGCTCATCCGCATAAATGGGTTTGCGTCGAGGTTGATTTAGCATTTGATCTGCGGGACCACATTGACATACAAGTTGGGTCACGCGTATCTCACAGAAGGTTGTCTATTTCAACCTTCATAACACCTACTTTCGCTATCAAGCATTTGATCATCGTATTCATGATTTTCCGTTGACCCAACGTGCCAAGCCCTCCGATGCGCATACTTTGTCTATTTTAGCAGAAGAAAAGCGGTGAAGGTTGGACCCAAGTTGCTAATAAGAAGGTGGCGAGCAAGCCTACCTCGACAACTACTCCGCCTCCCCTAAGCAACCCTCGGCTTCTCAACCTTCCGCTTATGTTTCACTGCCGAGCCTGTTCAAGCTACCCCTGTCATGCATGCAACTAAATCACTCTGGTTCAACAGATAGCTGGGAAGTTGGATGTTTCGTCATCTTCACAACATCACTCTGAGCCCCTCTCGGGACTCTACGGGGAACATTGGACCGAACGGGCCTAAGTGCCATCCTAACCGATGGAGCCACTTGCTTCAGACTAGTCTAGTTTTCTGTCAAATTGCTTTGGTATTTTAAATTCGGAGGATATGTTGCAGGATGGACAGGAGGAAGAACATTCCATGTCTATCTTTTCATGAATTGTCTCTCTTGGAATGTTAGAGGTCTCACAAAATCCTCTCAAAAATATTCTGTGAAGCACGCTTGTCAAATTATTGGTAATATTGATATTGTTTGTTTGCAAGAGGTTAAGATTACTAATTTTTTTGCTTTAGACTTCCTTATCGTGTATTGCTCCAAATTTTCTGCATTTTTATTCCTCTCATTTGGAAGGAAAAGGTGGTGTTTCTATTTTTGTGTCACCTAGATTTTCTACCATGATCTCTGCCATGGGTCATGATCCTGACAACAGGGCGGTTTGGGTGTTTTTAATGATAATGGCTTTTCTTTGGTATTGTTAATCTTTATGCCTCTAATAATGGTCGGAAAGGATGACGTTATGGTGATGGTTAGGGGATAATATGCCTTTTTCTTATTGGCTATTCTGTGGTGACTTTAATATGGTGGAACATCCCGATGACAAATTGGGTCTTCTATCGATGAGATGGTGTGTTGGAGAGCATGAAGCATGGTTCTATTTCAAAATTAGGTGGGGCATTAAAGACCCTCTTTTTAAAAGGTGACGGGACTTTACTTCTCAAAATTGGTTTACTTGGTCCAATTTTCGAGAAGGCTTGGCGCGTGTGCTCAAACGACTTGATCATGTCATGCTTTCTTAGCACTCGGGTTTTACGCTGGTGTCCAACAGTCATTCTCTTGTCACCATGTGGCCTGATTTTCTCTTGTAGATCATAGTCGATATCTTTCACGCTTACTTGGGATGGGGCCTCTATTAAAACTCCAAGCACACAATTTTATATGAATGTATCCTTCGTTGTGTCATCAGGGGTTTTGCGTACATTTCCCAAGTCTAGAATATGGAACCATGTCCTCCTTATACTACCAGTTGGATTTCATGGTGGAATGACGCTATTCAACACACTACCAAGTTCCTTCGCCACTTTGGAAAATAGGTGGCATGGGTCCGTAAGCATGTTGACGATTCTCTCAATAGGAGTTCCAACACACAACTTGATTGCTCGAGCTCCAACCATTTGACATTGTTGTTCAAGTCCGAGCTGCTAAGCTTCGACATCAGCTCAAGGTTATTGAACAACATAGAGCCAAAGGAGCTTAGATCCAGGCTCGCTTGCAGTGGTTGAAGATTGGTGACAGGGCCTCAAAAGGGTTCTTCAAAATTCTTAGAGCTCGGAATGTCAAGGAGAAAATCAAATTTGTCCAGCTTGCCCACGCTTGCGTCACAACCCTACCAAAAATTTCTTCTGCCTTTGTTGACCATTATACTCTTGTCTTTCAAGTGCAGGAGCCTTCTATGAAAGCACTACCACTCTGTGTCAATGTATTGAAGTGGTTCCCTGTAAGCTTAGCCCACAGGATCGAAAGCATTGTGATGCTTCTCTTTCTCTAGAGGAGCTTCATAATTCCCTTCTTTGTCTTCTTGGATGAAAAATATCCAGGTTTGGATGGGTTTCCTTGTGAATTTTACAAGGCAACATAGCACATTGTTGGGTCAGATCTCTTACAGGTTTATCAAGAAGCCCTACAATCGTGATCCCTTGGGAACTGTATTAATAAAGGTAATATCAAATTCATCCCCAAGGTTGGTAATCCAAATCTCATTACCAACTAGCAACCCATAACGCTTCTTAATGTTTCCTATAAGATTCTGGTGAAGGCTCTTGCTCTTCAGGTGGCTTCTTTGCTACCCAAAATTGTTCAACCTGAACAATTTGGTTTTGTCAAAGGACGTTTCATTTTGGATAATCTTATTTCTATTTGGGAAGGGCTGGAATGGGCTCGCGCTTCTCTTCAGAAGGTGGTTTTTCTCAAAATCAATTTTGAAAAAGCTTATGACCGTATAGAATGGCCTTCATTCTTGCCATGTTTAAAGCCTTGGGGTTTGGCGATTTCTTCCTTAATGCGAGTTAGCACTCTCTTCTTGATGCCTCATCTTGTCTCACCATCAATGGAAACCAATCTTTGTTGTTGGGTTATTTCAATCGATAAGGCAAGGTTGCCCTTTGGCTCGACTCTTTTTGTCCTGGCAATAGATGCTTTTGGTTACCTTATTTCCAATAGAGTTGCTCAAGGGAGATTAAGAGGCATTTATCTTCCTGATCATCAATCCCAACTCATCAATGGCCACTTTGCGGATGACTCTTTTCTCACTCTAGCTAAATCAGAACAAAATGTGTAGGAGGCACTTTCTTACTTGGATATTTTATGTAAAGCGTCCAACTCTAAAGTTTAGTTTTTCAAATCATTGGGTTTCCACCAAAGTCCCTGGCCTATGCTCGATTAGTTGGCGGCCTATCCCTTGAATTGGATTCAGTGAGGAGAACGATTCCACTTTCTGGGAATTCTTTTTCCTTCGACAGTGAGTCTTCCACCTTGTGGCAATTTGTGGTTGATCGGGTTGAGCAGAAAGTGCGAAATGGATCTCTCGTTTGTTATCTTTGGCTAGGAAGTTCCAGGTTTGCACTAAAATTCTTGTTGCCACTCAAGTCTATTATGTAGCTTGTTGGTGTCCCTCTCGTGCCTCCTTTGAAAAGTTGGCTAAGCTCTTGCGGGATTTTCTTTGGTCTAGCTCTAAGCAGGGTGGTTTTCATTATGTTGCCTGGGAGGTTTACACTCTTCCCAGGGATCAGGGTGGTATGTGTGTTATTGATGTCTACAAGCAGAGTATCTCTCTATGCGCTAAGTGGGTTATTCATTGTATCTAGGGAAACCAAGATTGACAAGTTTTGTTACGACATTGTATCTCTTCAGGAGCACCATATGGTAAAAAATGTTGGAAAAACATAGGATTTCATACTCTGCTAATTACTAAAGTTCCAATTAAAATACTTAGCACCTTTGTGGTCAAAAGCATCTGGAAAGCATTTGAGATGGTCAAACCCTTCATGCGGTGGGTTGGTGATGGATTCCAAACAGGTCTCTCTTTCAATGAGCACAATCTATGGTGGTCACCTATTTTCTCTCTTGATGATCTCCCGCTTGCAGAAAATCCCAACATCAAAGGCATATATACCATCTGGGCCCTAGTTTCCTCCCAGGATTGACTTCTTGGCCAATGCTAAAATAGAAATACAACCTAGCTAATTCTGATCTGCCTTCAATTTTGGTTATTCAGTCTTTTCTGCCCGATGTTATGCTACACAAGTTGGGCCTTCACCACCCAAGGCTTGGTGGAAATATTGGTGTTGGAACGTGGACATTCCATTATTACAATACAATTCAAGAGTTATCTACTCCTTGTTATCTCCTATTTCGCTGGCTTTAGATAAGCTCAATACCAGATGGTCATTACATTCTTCTCATGTCACCTGGTTAAAGTGTCTCCAATGGGCCTGGAACCCCCTATTTGATCCGAAGCTCAATTTATTTCTTTGGTGTCTGATCTATCAAGGCCTACCATTAGGGGAAAGATTAAGTCATATTGGCATTCCTAATCGATTTGTAGTTGTTGTGGTCACCCAAAGTCCTTCAAACATGTCTTTTGGTTTTCCCTCTGTGTAACATGCTTGGCATTGGATTCACTCCCTTTTTCAGCCATTTCACCCTAATTTTTTTATTGGAAAGTTGCTTTGTTTGGTGACCATGCTACTTGGCCTTCCTACATTGCTTCCCTTTGGCATTTATTTCGTTATGTTATTTTGTTTCAGCTCTGGAAAGCTAGGAATACTTGCCTTATTTCGAAAGATTGTATTTTTCGCTAAACTAACCATTAACAAAAAGGTGGTTATCTTGTCTTATGTTCACATGCAGATTCACTCGGACACAAGCACAAAAAGGTGTCGCTAGAGTTTTCTTATCTCCAACAGTTTCTTGATCACTAGGGTAGTGCACCTTGTACTATGATTCGGGTTCCTTTGGATGATGATGATCGACGCCCCTCGCCACCCCAACCTACCTCATAGATGTTATGGTTGATCCCACGGTCATTCTAGAAAGCACGACCATCTTCACCGCCAACTCACCCAGGACCCTCTTCTTACGGTCTGGCTAGAGCCCGCGTGGTGCATGGCAAGGTGGTGGTTAGCTCATCCAATTAGGGCTCTCCACCTGACAAGGCTTCCCAATTTAGTGGCTCACCACCCTCTAGGTGGGGAATCATGGTTCCGTTTAGCATTCGATACTCGACCATGATGGTGGTTGCACAATCCACCTTCGGATGAGCTGCGCTCCCAACTTTATTTGATCACGGGATGAACCACCTCCTCCTTTGGGTGCCATGACTCCTTGTGCCTAATCTTGTTTTATCTTGATGTAGTTTTTGGTGCTCTCTCTTCATTTGTTAGTCGTTATTTGTAGCCCTATGTGGCATACTTTTGTTCACCTCATGGTTTGTCTTTTGTCTCGCCCACGTGGCATTTGTTCATTTTTGAGGCTATGAACACTGGGGCTATGAACACACCGCCAACACCCCCTTACTATGTAACACTTTGTATTATTTTGTCTATAATTTAATATAAAGGTGGTTCCAATAGTAAAACAAGCTGTCAAATTAGTATGATAAAAACAAATTACAATAAAATTTAACTCATTACCAATTTATTTTTCAAATCATCTTCAATATTTTTCATTTAATTGGTAAATTTTGTCATTTTCAAGTTAAATCCACATTCAAAGTGAGTCCTTTCTAAAGTCACGAAACAAGTTATATAACTGTAAAATAAGTTTACATTATAACATTTACTTTGCCACTTCAAACAAAAGATAAGAGGGATTAAAAACAACATTACATCTAATCTTCCACAAGCCTCTTATAAAATTTTGTCTAAAATATTCAACAATCATGATGTGTGAGATACTAAGGCCCAACACAACTTGTTTCTAGAAAGAGGTTTTTCAAAAATAACAAGAAGACTATTGTGAACAACAACCCATCTTTTTAGCAAATTTTCATCTCCAAAAGATATAAATAAAAAAATTAAAGAGGTTGCAAAACAAATACTTAAAAGTGCTATTTGCAAGAAATCCTAAGTTGTCCTCAATAGGCAATTTGTGAAATTTTTTTCCAAGTATTGGTCTTAGCCATGACATCAAATTTATACTTCCAAATGGAAACTCCAAGGCATTGTCATTTATGTTCTTTGTATTTGCATCTCCACTTCGAATTGATCCTTTGTTCCATGGGCAGCCCATGAATAACCTATTGTGGTACACACATTTGAGTGGAAAATGATCAAACATGTTGTTGTTGGGCCAATTTTAGGCAAGCCTTGTTGGGATTTTTTCTCTCCCCCTTGATATGGTTTGAAGTGGGAGTTTTTTTCCATATGGTTTGGAAACCATCTCCCATCCTTTCTAAGGAAACCTACAAGGTTTGAAAAGCCTTGGAAAGGAGGAGGAAAGGAGAAATAGGGATTTGGAGGGATATAGAGGTTTAGAGGTTATTTGGGGATTCTTGGAAAACTTGTGGACACATTTTGGCTACTTATTTAGATATGGTTTACTATGGGATTCCTCTCTCTTCCCTAATTTTGATAAGAATTATGGAACTTCTTGATCCATTTTGGTTGTTGGATTTCAATCTCTTTTGGTTGTTTGGATGTTTTTAGTTTTGGTTTCTTTTCCCCTTATCCTACTTGTGCTCACTAATCTTTCAAGAAGATAAATTGAACAAAAGTGGACATTTTGGCATGTAATTGGTTGTCCACAAGTTGTGAACTTTTAGTCAACATTATCTTCTCATATCCTTATAAGATAAGTGCCGAGAGATATGAAAATTGGTGTAGACCTTTTTAAACAAGTGTTTTCCTTTCATCCTATAGTGAAGATCATTTGAAAACTTGTTGATTTTTATATGTCTATTCCACCGAAGCTAAAGTTGTGTCACAAATATTTTCCATTAGACACTTCTTTTCCATGCTTTCCATGTGCTATTGAGTGGATAAAGGGCTAAAAACTTGAAGTATTTAGCAAGAAGCAACTTGTTATTCATGTGCACTTCTCTCCACTAATATTTGTAAGTATCATCATATATCTAATGGTAAACAAAAATTACCGATGTTCGTCCCCTTTAAATGTACAAAGATCCATCTAAAAATTAATAATTCACCTTGCGACCACATAGCGATGACTCCAAGGTCTCCTTTTCTTTATCACGAATACATTGATTCCAATAGATACTTATCATACCTTTACTACCATCCCATTTGACATAAATGAATTTTTTGATTAATTTGGTAAATCTAATGTAGCATGAATTATAAGTAACCAACATGAGGAGTAATAAACATGAGTTGTAATGAAGAATTTTTTAGCCACCTCAAGTATACCAGCAAAGGAAATGAGGTTTGATCCACAACAATAATTTTTTTTGTAAGGTTTGTTAAAAAACTAGCTCCAAATATCATTAATGGAGACTCCAACCCCAAAAGGAATACCTAGATATTTAGTAATTTATCTATGTTGAACATGACACCATTTAGGAGGGAGGGATATGAATCAATAAAAATTTAGTTTTGTGCATTGAAAGTTTAGACCACGATATACCATAATATAACTTAAGCACGTCCATCGCACGACCGATTTCCTCTTCACTATTTTGGAGAAAATGCATGTTATCATCAATGAAATGAGAATTAAGGGAAAGATTATTATCAAAAATCTCAAGTTTCCATTCACTCTTTGTAGTGGATATCAAAGAGGACCCACAACCAAGAGATACAAATAAGGAGCAAGAGGGTGGACTTGGTAGATGGAACATTGAAGAGAGGAGGATTCAATGAGAGAATTGTTCAAGAAAAAGGGAGAAGGAATCATTTTACGTTTTGGATAAGTATGGTTGATCAAGATTGTCCTCACACATTCAATATAGTAAGATTTAAACAAAGTGAATGAGAAAAAGAGTCGAGTATCTTAACAAAGAGCTAAAGGAATGAGTGTAATGGTGAAAGGATGAGAAGGAGAGGTCTAGTGACCAATGGAATAATCAAGATCCTAAATAAGACTAGATGAGAGTGAAATAGGGTTAAGAAGACTATAGATGTTCAAAAACAAGTCTAGGAGATCTAGAAGCCAAAGAAGTGAACTTACGAAGAAAATGAAGAGTGAATGAGAGTGATAAGTGTGGAAATGAGGATAAGGAGAGGTTTGGAAATGAGTGGGTGATGAGTTAGGGAGATAAATAATTTAGGGTTAATAGTCAAGTAGTGAAAAACACCGTAGGCAACCTAAGAAGGCTTAAGTGCAAGCTAAGCTCTATGGAGTAAAATGAGAAATCTAACCAAATGAAGGATAAAGAAGTCACGAGACCTTGAAAATGGTGTAAAAATGATGGGAATAAGTGGTATAATGTGTTGAAATATTTGAAACAAAGTGTAATAGTGCAAACCCTAGTTTTATCCTCAAACCCTAGAAGCTCATTAAATAAGCCTACAAATGAGTTAGGGTGTTAGGGAAAGAGTTAAGGGATAAAAAATAGAAAAAAAACAAGATAAGCCATTTGAAAGGGTATATGAAAAACTCTTGATTTTTGATTGGTTTTTTGAAGATTCCTCCGGTTTCAAGTTGGAGGTTTATAAAGTAAGTTGTTGAAAATGGTGTTGTGAAACTTGTTGAATGGTTTGATCATGTTGGTATGGTGCAATTAAACATGTTTATAATGATTTTGAGTTTTGGTTTAGTGTTTTAAGAAATTTAGTGCTTTTGAGAAAGATTTGTCATCTTGAGAAAAGATTGAGTTCATTGAATTCGATGTTTGTACAAGTGAATTAATGACTTCTAAAAAAATTGTTAGTGATTTGAGGGGTGCATGCAGAGCTATGGATCAAGTATAGATGAATGAAAAATAAGTTTAATACATTAAAAGATAAATGTATAATAAACCTTCATTTATGAGAGGCTTAAATCGAGATTAATATATCTACTACAAAATTGACTCAATATAATAAGGAGATGAATGTTGTCAATTATGAAGATGTAGTTTCGAACTCAAACTCCGGGACCCTATTGATGAAAATTGGCACCACCACCATGTCTTGGGGCCAAATAATGCTTAGGAATACTTTCCTAGCCTCCATTAGAATGTATTAAACTCATCATGAAATCAAAATCCCCTTCCTCATATATGAGAAATGTTATTTTTAGGCCAACTTCAGGAACACGTGAAATTGTAATAATTTTTCCTCTATATGAATTCTTTGAACTAATAGGTTCATGTCAAATATATGTAATTTATCTTCAAATAATATTGATGGAGAAGAAGTGATGTATGTGTGGAAATAATTTAAGTGAACGCCACTTTTGTGGAGTAAAGAGGTAAGTGCTTTGGGTCCAATAGTCGTCCCTATTTTCGGGACCGAGTCTTGTAATTCTAAAAATTGAAACATGTTGGGATAGTCAAGTGACATATGTGCCTCAAATTATGAGCTTTAAATCAAACAAGATGTGCATGTTTCCTACTTATATGACATTTAGAAATGTGATCAATTATGAAGGTACTATTGGTGAACTCAAACTTTGAACCTCGTACTTTAAAACTAGAATTGCCACTATTATCGAGGGATGAATAATCTATAGGATAATTTTATTGGCCTCTAACTACACCCAATTATGAGACAATGTGCCTGTTTTAGAATCATGAACCCCTTTCCAAATACAACAAAAGTGTTATTTTTAGGCCAACTACAAAGCATGCGCAAAATTGCAAGAATTTTTATCTACATGAACCATCAGAGTATATATATCAAAGACCTATAATTTAAATCCAAATAATTCCAATGGAGAATGAATGATATATGTGTGGCCAATATTTGAGCAATCATTCCTTGAATGTCACTTTCTTGCAATGAAGATACAAGTGCTTTGGATCTAGCAATCATCCCTAATTTGGGACCCTCACTTGTCATTCCATCATTTGAAACATGTTGAGATAGGAATGTTAAAAATTGTACACACAAAATATATGCACTTGGGTACATTTCTAAGTCCTAAAGCATACTAATGTATACATGATTCTTAAGTGAGAAAGCTATTAGTTGAAAACTTATTTTAGGCCTTTTGTTTTATCTCTTGCACTTTTATTGGCCTCACACATCATACAACCTTCGCTGTAACTTGATTGATTTATCATTTATGGCCTCGAACACTGCGCCTTGATTATCACATTAAAGTGAGGTTCTCTTGTCCCTCATGAGTGATCCTGGCCTTCTTTACCCTATTCTTACAATTTTGGGTATCTTTTAATTCTTGGTCATCATTTAACTTGAGTTTAGGTCGGCGTTTTTGTTTCTAATTACAAAATTCAAACAAGGGAATCATATATAACTAGTTACTTCTTCTAAATCGGGGGCTAAGAACTAGCATTATCTATCACCTAAGCTTGAGTCCAAACGAGCACCACAAATCATTCATCTAGCACACTCGCTCAAGGGATGAGGGTTGCGTCACTCTGCATACACAACATATGAGGGGAAGTTTATTCTATTCCATCTCACACATTTGTATACTTACATTCTAGATATAACCCACTATCATAGTGCAACTTACACAAGGGAAACCTAGGGCATCATTACACACACATTCACAAATAACTACATGGATTATGAGATGTAGTGAAATACTCGATCATATGATCACTCTTTGGGTGACCACCAGTCCGTATGAATCTCCATTTTGCATTTTATTTATTAGGTTTTATGTGGTTTATGGGCATGTACAACTAGATATTTATTTTTCAATTTATAGGTACGACCAACGAAACTGAAACATGATCATAGTGACAAAAGAAGACTAACAACGAAGCTCCTCCAGCCACTAAAAAGACCAAAACTTGAGCACCTAATTGGACACTAGTTCCCAAAACAATCACTAGTGTCATGCGCTCATGTCCTCCCTTAGCGCTTATGTCCTGCACATATCCGAGTCCTAAAATATCTAGTGAGCCTTAAAGACACTCTTTCTAGTTTGTTCCAATAGTTTCCCACCTAGATAACTTCCAAGTCACTTGTAAATGAGCTAAGTCATCTATCCCTCTCACTCTGGGTTACATATCTTTGCATGCTTATTTCTTATCCATTTATTGTATTATATCACTTGTATATCATTCATTATAGTAGTTACTATGAAATTAATATTTAATTCAATTTAGATTAAATCATTTGGTGAACTCCGACCTTCTTAACATGCATCGATTCTCTCTCCTTCTTCTAAATTTATGGACCAATCCTCTTATCCATCTTATGTACTGCGGGGTTTCTAGCACGGTTACCATTGCTCGCTAGTATTATGTAAGTTCATACCCAACATCTTCCCCACTTTAACCCTCCAACGACTGATCCAACCATTAATGTGGTCACCACTTGACGCAATAGGCAACCCTTGGCTCCAAATTTCTCTATTCCACCACCTATTACCTCTACAATTCCTCCTAACACCTCTAAATTTTATGATATCACTGAGCAATTGAAGAATACACCAACCAAAATATATCTTTATGATATCTTACACAATTCACTAGATTTTCATCATACATTAGAGGCTTCCATTTGTTCCATTTAAATTGTAAGTGAAAATTCCTCAACTTACTTCACCCATCTCATTCACTCCTGAAACCCTACCACATTCCATATCATTCAAGAATGAAGATATCCACCCTACCATTGTTGATGACCCTTTTTCACCTTTTTTTTATTATAACTAGTATTTTACTGTCATTATATTAATCACATATTAATTGACATTTGATCCTTTGTACATCTATGTTCCCTCTCATTACTCATGTAATTACAAATTCCTCATAATCTAATCACCAAATCCTCTACCATTGTTTGTGGTTATGTTTATACTACATGCACATGCATTAACACTATCACCCTACCTTTACAAGTTGGACCCAAAATCCTCCCCACTTTATTATATATCTTTGATATATCATTTTAGTTCAATTACTTACTCGATAGACCATGGATCCACGCCATACATGTCATTCCTTCTATGGTTCATTGGTGCATCAAATTATCGCATAATGGCTATGAGCATGTTATTTCTACCCCGACCCATTCAAGTTCTATCACATAGACCCAACCATGCTTATACCCCCACTTAACCCAATTCCATACCATGATATCGATACATATAATTTCAGTCAATCCAATGGTCCTATTACTTATTCTACCCGTACACCCACCTCTTTTATCCCTACACATCCCACTCGATCTCATTTCCCCTACCATACCTCCCTCTATCACTACCACTATTCCACCCTTTACTACCCCTTCTAGTCCTCCATCCACCACCCCTCCTCTCAATATCCTTGATAATGTTACCCAACATGATAATGTTTCCACCGATGATTCTGATGATGAGGTTGATGTCGTAGAGCTTACTGATGAAAATTTTTGCAACCTTAACTTCACTCCTATTGAGGTCAATGAATCCTTTTTGTAAAACACCTTTGTTGATTTTGGCCCCGATGAATACCAGTTTAAGAAACCTCCTCCCACTACTACTCACATGATTCCTTTCAAGGAACCTGTCCATACTTGGACATCATACCTCCTCCTTCATCTCCCCAAGTTGACTCCGGTCCACAGATGGCCCAATTCACATGGACCTTGTTCATACATGACTCTTATTGGCCTCATATTACATTTGATCCCACTTGTCTTGACATTGTCTGTATACATGAAGGCTTAGCACAATTAGGATTCACACTTATTGATCTCCTCCCCCTCATTCTCCCCACCTATATCATGGATATGTACTTATCACCTGTTGCGTATGGCCTTCGTGTCTTTCTTTTTTATCGGTCTTCCTCACACATACACCATGTTCCTCTCCACTCACTCTTGGGGATTATTGTCCTAATTACATTGGTGGAACTCTTGATCCCAATCATATTGATATCACATTTCCAATTCCTTTTGGCCGCATCTCCATTTATAATGATTATTTCATTTTTATACACAAAACCTAAATCGCTAGTACACACATGATTGTCCACAACCTCCTTTTATTGATGAAGAATATGTTATGGGAATGTATAATTTACACCACACAAGATCACTCCATGATCAGCGTCGCACTATTTCTTACTATGTCTCCAATCTAAATCCCATCGTTTATGATCCTGAAACTGATGACCTCCTTGATGCGTTTACTCCGATTCCTCACTCACGCATTTGGGGGAATATTCATCTCTATCAAATGTCTTTACTATCTACTACATTTCACACTTCATGCTTCATGCCTATCATTATACACATTATCATATCTTTAGTACACACATTCTACTGTCATTACGATGAGGTACCATGGTGCTATAGTTCACACTTTGATTGAGGGAACACTTCTTCCATAAACCTCATGGCGTCATCTAATTTCGCGACACGTTACACTTTGTGATTCACGATACATCTTTCCTAGAACTCTCACATATTTGGTATACACATTATACCATCATTACTCGATAATGCACTCTTGGGCTATGACTCATTCTTGACTGTTGAGGGCACAATTCTTTCATGAACCTCTCATCATCTAATTTTTCTACATGTTATGCTCTGTGCTTCATGATACATATTTCCTAGCACACTCACATCTTTAGTACATGCATTGTACCATCATTACCCGATGACACACTCTTTTTCTATGGTTCATTCTTGACTATTGGGGGAACACTTTTAAATGAATCTCATTTGATGCACATTTGTTAGGGGCAAACACTTCTCACACCATCTACACATATTGCATATCACACCACACCATTGTACTCACGCAACATTTGCATATTTTGGTTGCATTTACTCTTGTTAACTTATACTACTTACATGTTGCACTTTGCTTACTATGTTTTCCAGATTATTAATATGTCATTATCTTTTTATATATACACATACGCGTTCACTTGGTATCTTGAGGTGAATGGAGTACCTTCATATATTTTCACACGATGCATGATGATCAACGTTGCTCTTTTACCGATCCGTCAAGGCCCGAGTGCATCTACATTTCTATTCTCACACTCCACACATTACATGTTTTATTGTTACATTATTTACTCTCTACTACCAGTTACTTTTCGTTCATCTATACATTCTTTGACATACTATTTATCTTTCTAATATGCTAATGGGTACTTCACATGTAGCATTTTCCTTGTAGGATTCTACACAACAATGGTTATTTGTCACTTTTTGCTTACTATTGCTTGTTATTGTTTTGCGGGCTATGCCCTATGTCATGCTTGTTCATTATTTTCTTTTGGCAATTTCAGCCCTGATTGTCTTGTGGCATTCTAAGTGATGTCCTATGTATGCCGCCCACTTTTCACAATCCATCTTGTCTTCACACTTGTTTCTTACATTGTCTTATATTACATGCTAGCTTTTGTTTACACTAACACTGTTACTTAGTAGGGGTATCCACATTCAGATATACATATTAGCTTCATGTCCTATCCTTTGGGACACATTCTTCTACATTCGTCACATGCACCCAAAATGAGGGGGCATCTATTAGGTGAAAATTTTACACCCACAATAGCTCGAGCTATAGTACAACACATCACAATACAACATTGGCACATGCATATACCTACAAAATGGTCCAGAATCGACTTGGACCAAAGACACAGAGCAAGAACTAACTTATAGTCCGAGCAGTAGCATTGGGCACTTATGTCCCTTGGACATTTGTGTCCTAACAAAGATAAATAATACATTTCTCGATTCAACACAATCTCTAGCAACTTAAAATATAGTTATCCAAAGAATGTGAACTTGCCTCCGCTACTGAGAATTTATTCTATCAATTACAATCGGGCCATAACAGAACAAATTAGGTATGTACCATCTACAATGGTGCTTATCGGGAAGCGTTGTGGATGGACAGAAAAAGTATAACTCTCTCCCCAACACTTTTCTCTCGGCGTGAGATTGCCCAAAACCCGCTATTGGTTTGATATCTCCCTAAAATATCGCTCTTGGTGTGAGATTGCCCAAAAACTCTCTCTTGGTGTGAGATCACCCAAAACCTCGCCATCAACAACAAGGCATCCAAGTCTAGCAACACCTCCATAACATGATAATTTTCTCTCTTGTAATCTCTCACACATTAGGTGCACACTTTCCTTTACTCTTATTTTTCGTATACACGACTTTGATCGCTTTCTTTCAATTATTTCGTAAGTATGTCCTTATATGAAACAATAAATAGCTCACATTAACGAGCACAAGCTCCATCAACACACACTACAACGCATAAACTTCACCCCTAGGGTCTACCTCCCTTTCTAGTCTCCACACTTTGCATGTCGATCACTTCATGCTTCACTTATCCATTTGACACGCTATGCACCACACTCTTTATAGGATTATAAGGTACACATATTTTATCTACTTTATGTTATTGAGTATTCACTCAAAAATATAAAGTAGGGGAAAATGTAGACACAAAATCTATGCACTTGGGTAAATTTCTAGGTCCTAAAGCTAGTCGTTGACAACTTCTTTTAAGCCTTTTGTTTTATCTCTTTCATTTTTATTGGCCTCACACATCATACAACCTTGCTGGAACTTGATTGATTTATCATTTATGGCCTCGAACACTAGCACCGATTTAGGACAGTAGAGTCGGACATTTTTTCCCCTCTCGGGCACTCTTGGCCTTCTTTACTATTCTCTTACCCTTTTGGGTCTCTTTTAATTCTTGGTCATCTTTTAACACTTTGGGTCGGCCTTTCAGTTGTCAATTACGAAATTCAAACAAGGGAATCATATATATACTTAGTTACTTCTTCTAAATCAAGGGCTAAGAACTAACATTATCTACTATCACCTAAGCTTGCATCCAAAGACACAAGAGCATCACAAATCATTTATCTAGCACACTCACTCAAGGGACAAGGGATGCATCACTCTGCATACACAACATAGGAGGGGAAGTTTATTCTATTCCATCTTAAACATTTGCATACTTGGAGCATTCTAGATCTAGCCCACTATTATAGTGCAACTTACACAAGGGAAACTTAGGGCATCATTACACACACATTCAAAAATAACTATATGGATTTTGATATGTAATGTAACACTTAGTCATATGATCACTCTTTGGGTGACCACCAAGGTTAGTCTGAATCCCAATTTTGTATCTTATTTATTATATTTGATGTGGTTTGTGGGTATGTGCATCTAGCTATCTATTTTGCGGAGTTAAGGGTATGACTGGAGACATTAGAACATGATCAAAGTGATAAAATAAGACTAACATCGAAGCTCCTCTAGTCTTGAAAAGACCATAACTCGAGCTTTGATTGGACACTAGCACTTAGAGCATCACTAGTGCCGGGCGCTCTTGTCCTCCGTGGGCACTTCTCTCTTGCACATTTTTGAGTCCCAGAATATCCGGTTGTAGAAAAAAATCATGCACTTTAGAAATTATTTAGTCTTGGTCTCATACTACTATTTAGAAGGTTTTTGAGTGAAGAAATTACTAATTAACCCCCGTCTTTTGGCCATCTTCTCTTATTTTATTTTTTCATTCCCGACCTTTTACACCTACATGCCCAGTCATCTTTCATCACTTTGTGTTATTTTAGCCTCGACTAGGGTGCCCAAGCTAGTATTGGGGTACCCATGGGCACCCTGGTCCCACCAGGGTGCCCCGATCCTTTTCACACTTTCTCGCCACTTTTTGGGCTCTTTCTAGCTGTTTGAGATCTTTATCTTTTTGTTGTCGGTCATTTCGGGGTTAATTACGAAATTAGATCAAGAGAACCCTATAAATATAAAGTTATGAGACTATAATGAGGGACCAAGCACTAGTCACTACTATCATCCTTTTATTGCATTAGAGATCACTTGCATCAACATATCTTCATCACAAGGCACAAGGCTAGGACATCTGCATCAAACACAATATAGGGGGAGAATTCTATTATATTCCATGCATGTATTCTATTAAATTTTCTAAACCTAATTATTTCTCGCTACTTCAAAAAGTGTGAGTGGCACAAGAACACCTAGGGCACATTATGCACACACTCACCAAAAATACATTTGGGTTCGAAATGTAGTGCAACACTCGGTTAACAAGCCCACTATTATGGCGGATGAGGTTAGTCTGAATCATTCATTTGCATTTTGTTTTAAGTTTTGATACTCCTCTTGGTGGTATTTTACAATTCTTTTTATTCATCTTGGGATATCAGTGACATCTAGAGTAGTAAAGCGGCGGAGTGATAAACAACAAGGAATTGAGACCATTTGTCAAACCTATAAAAACCAGTTTGAGCTTTTTAATATACCAAGAGCCCATTTTACTAGACGAGCACTGCGTGTACTCTAGTCCCTCTCCAAGAGCTCCGGTCTAGATAGAAAACCCAAATCCGTCATTTTATGGGATTTTACACGGTCATTCCCGCTTCTAGATTCTCCAATCACCTCTCGTAATGTGATCCGTGAGCATCTCCTATTCAAATGAGTTCTTTCCTCTTCTCTCTTGCACATTAGGGTTTCTATTTTCATTAGATTAGTTGCTTGGGTCATTTACATACTTCTTTACTGCATTTATTTATTGCATTTACAACTGTTCATAGCTTAGATTAACTATAGGGCATGTCCTACATATTCCACATTTTAGTTAATCACCAATGAGCCTTGAAGACACTCTTTATAGTGTAATCCAACAATTTTCCAACCTAATTAACTCCGAGATCACTTGAAAAATAGCCTGAGTCATATATTTCTCTCACTTTCTTATGGTTCCATATCTTTGCATGCTTGTTGCTTGTCCATTTAATGTATTATATCACTTGTATATAAATAATTACAGTAGTTACTTTGAAATTAAGATTAAATAAAAAACATTCTTTAAACCATGAGTTTCAAATTGACCTACCTGCATATGTTTCCCACAAATTTGCATGCAAAAACATTGACAAAAAAAAAATCATATATGCAGGTGTAGTTAAAGAACTCTAACTCTAGGACTTTGTGGATGGAAAGTGGAACTTCCACCTCATTCAAAAAGTTGAATAATTTATAGGAACACTTCCTTACACATACTTACACCAAATTATGAGATGGTGTACCAACACTAGTGTTATGAACTCCCTTCCCAATACAATAAAAATGTTGTTTTTAAGGCCAAATTCAGGCACACATGAAATTCTAACCATTTATCTTCTACAAAAAGTTTTATAACCAACACGTGTATACCAAATCACTCTAATTACTCCCAAATCATGTTGACCAAGATTGAGTGGTAGATGTTTGGTAAGAATTTGAGTGATCAATCCTTGAATGTCACTTTCATGTAATAAAAGACAAAATTTTTACTCCAACAATTATTTTTTCCTCCAGGACCTTCACATGCAATTCCATTGCTTGGAACATATTGGGGTGTGAAATTTACATAAATTATCTAGATCATGAGATTCAAATTAAAATGGATACACATATTTCCCACCAATCTGGTATGTAGACATGTTGACAACAAAAGTTATCAAATATGAGGGTTTAGCTATATAACTTTGAAATCTGAGACCTTGTGGCTAAAAATTAGAACTACCACCATACTAAAAGAGATAATAATACCTAAAAACTTTATCAAACTTCATGTATGCTTGATTAGGAGATGATTTACTTATTCTAGCATTAAGAACCTCCTTCCTAATACATGATAAATGTTTCTTTTAGTAGTCATTTTTCATCTACATGAATTTTCAAAACTAACACATGCACATTGAATCCCGTAATTACTCAAAGCATGTTTACCGAGAATGAGTGATGGATGTATCGTGGAAATTTGAGTGATCATTCCTTGAATGTCACTTTTATGTAGTGAAGAGATCATTGTTTTAGCTCCTACAATCATCCTTGGTTCTAAGACCTCGACTTGTATTTCCACCACTTGAATCACACCAAAATAGTCAAGTTAGACATATTACCGGACCACGATATTAAAATCAAACTAAATAAACACATTTTCCACCAATATGACACGTGAAAATTTTGAAAACAGAAGTTTTCAAAAAATAAAACTATAGTTAGAGAACTCAAAATCCGAAACCGAGTGATTTAAAATTGGTAGTGTCACCAGTATGGGGGTTCAATAATGCCTATGACCACTCTCTTTTCCTCTAATTAGGATATGGTGTGCATAAGCATCAAGAACCATCTTCACAATAGAAGAAAAATTCTAAAGCTAACTTTAGAAACACATGTAATATGTCTGTTGTGTTCTATACAAATCATAATGCATCCCTATAGTACATTGTTGGAGAATGAGTGATGGATTTGATGTGAGAGTTTTAGTTGTTATACCTTCATAGCTATTTTATGATTAAAAATAGACCTATCCATCATGTTCATGGTTATGAATAATGCTAGGATAGGAAATTCTATCGATTCTTGCTTTCTTAATTTTTTTCTTAAGCTTCTCTTAACTTTTAGAATATGAAATTATGTACTAGTAGTAAAAATACATGAAAGTCGAAGCTTTTAGCACCACTAACTTACATAAACATGTTAGTAAACAATTAAATTTATATTTAAATCTATATTGTATACAAAATCATTAAAATAAAATAAAAATGAAATAGATCTACGAGCCTTAAATCAAAATATCCTATAAATTTAATCCAATGAACCATTAGGATTGGCTCTAATCTTGATAGTACACATAATTACTTTGCGGTTAGCATCACAAACCTTCCATAGATTCTTATTTAATGCCCGCCAAGATATTGGATCATTTGAATATTTGTCAGTAAGAACCAAATTTGAATAGTAGAGTATCTTCTTATGTGTTTCATAGTCCCTAATCAACCAAACAAATGAATTTTTCATAGGATACCACCAAATCCAAGTTTTGGTAACTACCATTGAATGAGTGAGATACTCAAGGTTTTCCCCATCATTACATTAGGGATACCGATTTCTTTTTTCCACTACACAATGAAAAAAATAACATTTTATTCCCTCTTCATTATATTCTCACACAATAACTAAAAAGCATGTCCTACATCACAAATTAAAACTTGAGTCAATTTTAATATATTTGGGATTCATAATTTTAATAATTTAATTATTAAAAACCATGTACCTTGTTGCACTAGATCAAATGCATGGTCAAAGTTAGGTGATGTTGTCATATGTTTTGTTGTAACAAGTTATAATACTCATGATACAAGATATGTGTCAATTATAATTAGAGGTATACAATGCCATTTATCCCCTACTCTTGTTATTTGTACTCATTCTAAAAATCAATGAATTCTAAGTTAAAAAATACTATGCACCTTACACGAATAGTCCAAAAACGTGTTTGAGCTACAAAATGAGTCTAAATCAATTGATCCTATAATTTTCATATAATATTCATAGCTTGTCGATTTTTGTTCCTTTATCAACCACAAGTATATAGTAATTGTAAATAATTTTCTTGAGAAACATGGCCCATATTCTCATCACACCATTTAACAATGTTTTTTTCACTGTGAAATCGGCACCATATTTTAACTTTAATTATTTTATTATAAGGGATATTTTCACACATGCTCATGCACAATCATGCTCTCCTTTTCCATGGCCAACCTCATTGAAATTCAAATATGTTGTACACATATGGTCATATGCATCCTTCTCAACTAATAAAACATTTGTGCATTCTTAAATTATGATATGTAATTTTTATACCAAATATAATGTTGATTAAAACTAATGTTCCTTTCAACCAACTTCACATAGAATAAATAGAAATACCCTTACACATATTTTTCAAAATATGTTAGATCACCATTGGTGTAGATATGGTATTCTATTAATATTTTTGATCTTTCTCTATACTTTTAGAAGAATGCTTAAATTTTATATGCACAAAAATAGAAACATGTACTAAGTTGTAGTACTATGACTGGACCTCCATCCGTGGTTCCAATTTGTAATTCTCAACAAATTCAGCTCTTTGAAACAATAATAGAAAGTGGTATTTTTTTCCTTTCTTAAATTGAAATATGTATCCAACGATCAAGTTCTATGTATGTGCCTTATATACTCATAAGCTATTTCCTCTTTGAATTTGATCATACATTGTGGAAAAAGTATTTGTTTTATAACAATCTCACACCATTTTTATTATTTTTCCTATTTTAATTGATATGTCAATAATTTGTATTTGTTAAAACCAATTAATTTTTGTCCAATTGCATGAGTAATTTCCTTATGGATACAAATTTTAAATTTTTTGAAATCCACCACAAATATATATTTTTATCCAAACATGCTTTGTTAAAAATCATTTTTGCATTTTATTTTAAAAAAATACAAAAGAGGAATAAATTTCCTTTCTCATTTTGGTATAAATTCTAATCCACACTCCTAAAAATGTTTTCAATATGCAAAACACAATGTACATGACTTAAAATATCATATGTATTGAAAATTCAACATTACACCTACAACAATAAGTGGTGCATGAGTTGGAGGACATGAAGAATACTTTCTAAAAAAATCTCAATTAGTTAGCTCATGTTAGCTATGTTTGGCCTCCTTTTGGTATATTTTTGTTGTTTTCTTGTGTTATTACTTTGCTGGATTTTGGTTGCTTTCTTTTGTTTGACTCTTATGGGATCATTGCTTAATCTAGGTTTTTAGACCCCTTTTTGTTCCGGGGTAGGGTTTTTGTCAAAAGCCCAAATTTTACCCTCATCGAAAAAAATAAGTGGTGCATGAGTGATTGATATTGACATTAAAGGGTTTATCCATTTCAAAAAAATCTTTGATTAATGTCAAATTCTAAATATTAATTCATAAAATTGGAGAATAGTTATGTGAATGTAATTTCTTAGAGAATAGTTATGTTAAGGTCATATCCAAAAATGTTTTGGATGTGGTTTATGGTTACGAGAACCAACTCTTCTTTTTACTACATTTATTCCATTCAATGAAAACCATGTGCTCTCGTTCCAAACTTTTACAAGTACTTCTTTTAGAGCATCGGATCTGACTTATCTTTATATGGGAGTCTACTAGAGAATGACCAATAGTCAATATTATGGGCTAATTCAATATATGTACATCAACTAATTACTTTCATTAGTGCTTTTTTACTTTCAAGGCTCTAGTTTTTTTATTTAATCAAGTGTTTTCTCTATGTTTTACCACTTGTTATACAATTACTAATTATACATCACGTATCATTACTATATTTGGTGTGTTTGTTCACATCTTTAGTATGGTATGCATTATATAGATTTTCAACATTTACCTTGTTTTGACCATCAATATTAGTTGTTCTTAGTCCTAACGTGTTTATTATAGGTCTCATCTTAAACATTTTTATTAGCATAAAAAAATCAACATCTTTGAGTATCATTTGATTTATCGACATAATTATTCCAAATTTTCTAAGCTTTTCTTCTAAAATGCCAAAAAGACATTTTTAAGTTATTCGTTTCAAAATGTTCTCATTAATTTCAATTGAGAACATGTGTCTTCTACACAAAATCCTAGGAGGTGTTTTTAGTGGTAAATTTTGTTCATTTTTGTTTCATTAGAGTTATCTCCATCACTATTTTCTTTATTTGGAGTTATTATATTATTGTTTCCTTGATTTTTATCATTCAATGTTTCCATAAAATTTTTAGAATTGATAGTTAGATTCTCAAGTACATATTATTGATCATTATTCACTTCAACATCATCATTCATTTCAACATCATTAATAACTTTATATTTTTAATTCATTTAATCATCATTTCTCATTTCAACATCATTATTCACATCATCCTCATTATTTAATTTATCGTCATTATTCACTTGATAACATCATTATTCATTTCATCACTTGTGTACAACATTTGGTGCTTTGGGATTTATAGATGCACCTTTCCCTCCATGAAGTCTTTTCATCCGGTCCATTTTTATTCTAATCACTTCTAATTGCTCCAACATCTTTTTCTTCAACTTGTTCCTCTCTTTAGGATTTTTTAGATCACCCATGATGAGTAAAAGAGAGCTATTGGGGTGGAGACACCTTAAAAAAAAATTAAAAAGAGGAGTGTTGTGTAGAATGAACAAAATAAGACATAGTAGGGATATAATTCTCGAAGTTATATATTTATGGTGTTGATTGTGTAATATCACTATTTTACGTAAAGTGTACATATTACTTAAAATAAAAAGCATAGTTTCTATACACTATTTTTGTGTTTTTTCTTTAAACATTTAATAGACCTCCTTCACATCTTTGATTATGTGTTTTTATGAATATGATGCATACATCACAGTCATTATTAGGTTAATAGGCTCAATCAGTAATGAAATATGTGTAATAAAGCCTCGGATAACATCTCAACCTCATAATTAGGATAAAATCCCATTCAATGGAGCCATATTGGATCCTTGATGGAACATATGGACTATTTGGTTCATTCTATAATGAAAGTGGAGATAATTGAGACCTGATTCACATCCTACCCAATCAAAACTAGGCTCACATGGCTTAATTTGGCCTAAATGATGGTACTTATTACACCAATCAATTGATTATCTTGATTGGACCCCAATTCACTCATTTATTGATTAATTAAATCAATAAAACATCAATGCACATTATGATTGAAACTATTGACTATTTGATTCAAGCATCATACAATGAAATTCGAGCCAAATGAGTCTCAAATAACCTCTTATGTAGTTGGAATGAGTCTAAAAACACGAGCTACTAATAAGACCAATTGATTGATTGAATTAATATATGATGAAATGGGGGTTAATGAATCCCCAAATCATAACATAAAGTCATAATTAGGACAAACGGTATTAAATTGATTACAATTTTTATTAAACATATAAACTATTTGGTTCATTTTGCAATAAAATTGGAGTCAATTTAGTCAAAATCACATCTTATATAATTTGATTCGGGTGAACATTGTGGTCAATTTCACCCAAAACATCTTGATTGGACCAATTGATTACTTGGATCAATATATGATAAAAATAAGGTCTAATTAAGTAATGCAAATCACATCTTTCCCTACAATCATGTTTAAGGAGTTCTCATTAGCCCCAATTTCCTATTCAAATGAACTAATCGACTCTTTAGCTCATTCATCTATGAAGTCAAGGATGATTTACAATTAAATCACATTGTATGCAACTCAAATTTGGTTCAAGGCTTAATTTGTCCCAAATCGACAACATGTTTAACTAATTGGTGATTAGTTCAATATATCACGAAAGTAGGGCTAATTCGGACACAAAATTAACCTTATTTATTTGTATGTGAATGAACCAATTGAATTTGGTCCATTTTGAGATGAAATTGGGGTCACTTGTACTTGAATCCAATGAAACTTTTTGTGGTGAATATTTATAATTTGATGAATATTCTATATTTGGAAAATATGAAAATGCATTTTTTAGAGTACAACAATGTACCTTTTGCTTAAAATTTCTAGTATATTTTTTTAGGGATAAGCTTCGCTTATTGTTGAAAAATCCTCCTCTATAAAAAGGTGTAGGTTAATTATAATCAAGTAAGATTCATCGATGTGGAGTTTGAGAAGCCAAATATTTGTAGACGTGCGACAGAAATTGAAGACATGTGACAAGAAACTATAAACTTGTGATAGGAAAGCTGTAGACACACGACAACAAACTATGGATGTGCAACAAAAGGTGCTCTCCTTTTGCTCGCCCTGGTGAAATTTTATTCATCCATCAAGAAGGAAATCCAGACACCATATTACTCAATGGAGGTTGTTTGTAAGAGCCAAAAGGAAACAAAAATATCTCAAAAGGCAACATTGTTAAAGTATTATGACACCTTTATAGCTACCACTAGCACCCATACAACTACCACTAGCACCCACAAAACTAATAGAATCAATCAAAATAAAACGTTTTGGAAGGTATTATTGATGTGGACATGGCTTCAACATTATTCCAACAAATTGATACCTATGATGACAACATGTCAGAACTTGAAGATATCTCAAATACTCTTCCTCTGAACAATCAAACAAGCTCATCAACATTGGAAAAAATTCATGTTGAGATGAAACCGGAGAGGATCAAGATATCTCAAATACTCAACAAACTATAACACCAAATTCAATTGAAAATTATGCTTCACAAAAGAGGAAACAAGATGATTGAGATATTCCTAAAAATTATGGTCGCAAAACTTTGAAAGAAAACAAGAATATGTGGACACTTGGTAGGACATATAAGTTCAAGTGGGCTTCAAAATTTCTTTTATTGAACCAATAGATCCAACTAATTATGAATATATCCCAACTGAATGTACATGTACAATATGTTCTTGGAATCTAGGAAGAAATAATAAATGCAACTAAAATTAGACAATTAAAAAACATTGTGGAAAATAATATGTATCTGTATAGTAGGAAGATGGCTAGATAATAAAAACACATATGGAAAAGTGAAAAATAATGTATGCATGTTAGATACACAACAAAGTATGAAGTTGAGAAAAAAAGACACAGACATCTCGTGGAAAAGGGTGGAACAATCACATCACAAATTGGAAAGGTGATTCAATCAAATTTGCATGTTAAAAGCATATAGTTCTCTACCATATTCCACATCCTTAAGAAGGGAAGACCTATTTATGATTTCATTAATTTAAAATTTTGTTTCAATATAATGGAATGCAAAACATTACTCAAACACATTCGTCAGACAACAATGTATGGGAAAGGGATAAATGTATTGCAATGATCGACAATGAATGTTTGAAAGAAATAGAAAATGTAAAGTTTATATCACTATCAATTGATGAAGTAATAACAATTGACAACACGTCATGGGTATGCATCCATATTTATACTTTTAAAAATCATATAAGGCAACCACATCTATTGGTTGTATAGAAAATGGTGGAAAATTGCAATGTTGAAAACCTATACAAAATAGTTGTTTCCAATTTGAAAGATATTGCTGACATGAATGAATATGAAATCACTACAAAGTTGGTATGTGTTAGTGTCGATGGTGCATCAATTATGTAAGGTCATCGAATTGGGATTTGTGTTTGATTGTAAACAACAATAGCCCCTTATATGCTTGCAATTCATTGTATGGCTCATAAAATGAATCTAACATATAAAATAGTTAGCAACTTTGAAAATGTTGCAAGAGTAGAAGACCTTATCCAAGAACTACATTCCTATATGTCAAGTAGTCCAAAATAATTTCTCAAGTTTCAAAAATTTACAATTGGAATTACTGATGGTAAAAATATTCTCAAGGATTTTGATAAAAGGTGGATTTCTTTGTATGAGCCTACATGTAGAATTCATGAGGAGGATCCATCCTTGGCTGGTTTCATCCATAAATATAAGGAAGTTAATAAAGCTAAGGATTTTTTGTTCCACATAACATATATGGAAACATTACTTACATTGGTTGGCATTCTACAAATGTCGAAGGAGATCAATATTTTGATGAAGCATACAGAAGATAGATTCATCTATATTGTTGATTTTATATAGATGAGAAAGTAGGTATGTCAATCTCTTGATATGTTGTACTTGTCAGAACAAAGTTTTGATACACCTATTTTCGATAGTTGGAAATTTTATTGGATGTTAAGAATCCTAATAATTATTTGAGATTTAATATTCATGATCACCTTTGTATCAATTTTAATGGGAGGGAGATACCCCTACACAATTTTAAAAATGACAAGATATTCCAGGATCGGAAAGAGAAGAAGTTCTTGTGACTCATGTTCTATTTGATACTATTAAATATGATACACAAATAAAGCCATAAAAAATTACACAATCCTTATCTTCTGAAATCGAGTTCGTTTCAAAGTAAAGATAAAAAAAATTAAGCTATGGGAGTGATGAATCTGATATTTTGGAATATAATGGGTGATCGTTCAAATATAGTCAGTAAGCTATTTCATAAATCCATGGGTACTATAATGGATCATTTCACAAAGACATCAGAGGTCAATGGTGTTGAAATCAAAGGTATTTTGAATAAGGACTTAATAAAATCTCAATCAACTCATTTTGCACTGACAATGGTTGACCAATATCATTGTTTAAATGAACCTCAAGAGAATGGTGCAATTACAAGGTTGTGGAGAAAAATCTCCCATAGTAGTGTGTTACAGAAAATATCAACGAATATTTTCGATTATACGAAGTTGTCAAGAATTGTTGAAAGAAGAGGTGTTACTAATACAACTACAAATACAAATGATCTCAATGATGAGACTAGATTTGGTGTGTGCTCTACTCTGCAGATGAAAATATCAAATATGAGGACAATATTGAAAATAGATTGTTTTAGCCCTAGCTATCATTTAAAATGTTTTTTTATAGATAAAGCGGGTTAAAGGGACCCGTTCCCTATTTACATAAACAGAGGCTCGACCTCAAGATTTCAAAGAAAAACAAAAAATCATAAGAGCAAAAAAGTAGCTAGATATACACGAACATAGGCCAAGCATTATCCGAGATATACTATAACTATAGTACTAGGAAAGAGAGGGATTACTCTCCAAACCCCAAGGTGACAAAGCAACACTAGCAGCTTGAGACACCCGACCAAGGCTAGTATCATCTTCCATTTCAACTTTCACTTCAGAATTCACCCAGTTTAGCCAGAGAAAGTCATAGGCCCCTACCGCAGAAAGTTGCAACTTGGTCCATCCAGGCGGGATAGGGTCCAACGGAGTGCAGAGGGTCTTTAAATTAGGAAGCACCAGGCGGGCGGTTGGTAGCCCGGTCTCGGGCATACACCACCAACTGCTCAGTGAAGGCCAGGAGAATGCCGAACCATTTTTTGAGTTCATTGAAGACACCCACAGCCACCCCGATGCACTCGTAAAAGACTCATGCATAACCTAGAATGTCGAGACAACGATTCACCATTTTGAGGCCAAGTTAGTTACCACAATATGCCGGTCGAAGCCAGTGCAGAGCCAGACTCATGGCATCCACTTTAGAGGGACAGATTATCAGCAGGTTCTCAACGAATACAGAGGCAACGCCACTATTGACGTGTGGCCAACCAACAATAGATAGATAGTCTTCGCCCAGGAATCCTTTAATGGCATCCAACTCTTCAAGCAGGAGAGACAAAAAATTCTTTTCAGCCGGTTGTCTGTTATCCTGGAATGAAATGCCATTTCACGTAGATCACAGCTCAAGGCAATTCATGGCAGATGAGGGACAACCATAGCTAGCAAAAGGAGGGAGAAAAAAATATAAGGAGAAGCCCTTGTCCAAAGCATTAAATAGACCCTTCACATCCCGCAAGTGTATCATTAGACGGCGTGTGCTCTGAAATCTACCTCGTGTGAGATCAATATCCCCAATCCTTCCCATGCTTTGGAATTGAATGCCACTATCTCCTGTTGTGCTTGCTCGATCGCTGCATTCGCCAGCTTGTCCGTGTAATTATTACTTTCCCAAAACACATGCTTAATGTTCCAGGCACTGAAATTCCCGAGTTGCCAAAGGACCTTTTTAACTCCTAGGTCCAGTTTCCAAGACAAGGCTTTCTTTTTAATTATGGCATTCACAATTACTAGTGAATCCCCTTTGATTTCTAGTTTTTCTATCTTTAAGGAGGCCACTAGATCTAGACCTTTTCTCAGAGCTTGTAGTTCAATTGAATTACAAGTGCCATCCCTGAGCTTGTAGGAGGCGGCACCGACCAATAATCCCTTTTCGTTTCTTATAATGCATCCAGCGCCAGAGATGCCCGGGTTACCTCTGGCCGCTCCATCAAAATTTAGTTTGAGGAAACCCGAGGTGGGGGGAGCCAATGGGCTAACCGACGGAGTGAGGTTGAGGAGATCAAAGGGCACTGAGCACCTACTCCGGGCTTGACGATTCTAGGCCAACGCTGCTCGATTTCCCTGTCAATGTTGGAGAAGTGATGAAAGCGGGACCAATTAGTAGAAACCACCTCAGAGATAGCCCATTCCAACCTGAGAATGACCCTGTCCATTGAGTTATGCTCCTCCCTAAAGATTCTTTTGTTACGCTCCCACCAGATGTGCCAGAGAAGTAGCATGATACCACACAACCAAATCAAGGAGAGATTGCTGAGTGGAGGTTTACAGGCCAAGCCAAAATGGTTGCCGGGAGTGTAGAGGGCTGGACCCATGGGAGATTGAGCCTGGCACACAACCAACTCCAACATTTAGCTGTGAATGGGAAATGAAGTAGAAGATGATCACAATCTTCCTCATGCTTCTCACATAGAAAGCACATTGAGGGACCATGAAAACCAAATCTCTTCCTCCTTTCTTGAGTGATAATTTTCCTTTGAAATCCATCTAAGTGAAAAGGTTAGCTTTAGGGGACACGAGGGGGACCAGCATGCCTTCCAGATTAGAGCCTCAGCTTCCTACTCAGCATGTAATAATTTATAGCCACAGCGTGGGGAGTATTTCCCAGAAGAGGCCGTAGTCCAGACAATTTCATCATTACCCCTGGAAAGCACTATCTGTCGTTCCTGCAGAGCCAAGCGAAAACTATCCTTAGTTTCCAAAGAGAGATTTAGGTGATCAATACTTTTCCATTCCAATAGAGCAAGAAAATTTTCCAGAATCAGCCCATAGTTGGAAACATATGGTCCCCATTCTTCAACTAAGAGCCTCTTGATTTCCCCAAACTCAGGATTTTCCCCAAGCATGGGAAAACCATTCCAAGGATCATCCCAGAATAACACCCTGTCACCTTTTTCGATTTTCCAGGCCGCATTGAATAAGAAGAGCTCCCGGCATTCAACTAAGAAGTTCCATATATGAGAACCACGAGGGGGATTAGCAATGTGGAGAATTGATTCGGAAGATGGGCCCCTAGATATTTTTTCCACCACTTGGTCTGTAAAGACACGAGAGGTTTTTAGGAGATTCCAGACAAGCTTGCGCCTGGGGGCCAAGTTTTGAATACCCAAGTTGAGAATGCCAACCCCACCTAGATCTTTGGGTTTGGACAAAGTTTCCCAGTTGATCAATGGGATTTTATTTTCATAGAGGGACCTTGCCATAGAAACTTTCACATAATCCCGATAAGCTTTGATAGAACACTTTTGGGATTTTTCAGTATGGAAAGCATGTATAAGGGGGAGGCACTGAGAACATATTTGATGAGGACTGTCTTCCAACTAGTGATAGCCATTTTCCTTTCCAGGAGTTGAGTTTTGAATTAACCAAAGAGAGGAGATCGTTCCACATCGAGGTCCGACCTGAGCCACCAAACAAAGGCACACCAAGATATTTGACCGGAAGGGAGCCTTTTTTGAAACTGAAGATGCCAAGAATTCTAGCTTCCAGAGAAGGGGGGACGTTAAAAAAGAAGATGAAGGATTTGACATGGCTAACCTCTTGTCCAGCAGTGACCGCATAAGCATCAAGCAACCCCTTCAGTTCTCTGGCCTCTTGAATGTTGGCTTTGCCAAACAAGAAAGTGTCATCCACAAATTGCTGGTGAGAAATAGGATCCACCCCCTCTGTAATTCTTAATCCCTGTAATTTGCCTTCCCGAACTTTATTGCTGATGGCCCTACTCAGCGAGTCACCACTAAAATGTAGAGAAAGGAGGAGAGAGGGTCACCTTGTCTTATACCCCGATTACCTTCAAATAAACCTTCAACATTACCATTAATTAACACAGAGAAAGAAGGCCCATTATGCAACTGAACACCCAATTACAAAACTGAACCGAAAAACCAAACTTTCTAAGGATTCTGATTAGAAAACACCAGTTGATCTTGTCAAAGGCCTTGCTAATATCTAGTTTTAGTAACATACCTAGGGATTTATTGTAGGAGAGAGAATGAATGAGTTCATGAGAGAGAAAAATACCATAAAAAATCGACCTCCCCGGCAAGAAACCAGATTGCTCCGGAGAGATCATAGGTTCTAGTAGCCCTTTGAGTCTGGAAGCAATGGCTTTCGAGATGATTTTGTAGGAGGTATTGACACAGAGAAACCAGCTTGAAGTCCGTGAATGAAGAGGGTTGAGGGATCTTCGGGAAGAGACTTATAAAGGTATAATTTAGTGATTTAAGCACTGAACAGGATCTGTGAGATTCTTCCATAGCCGCCAAAACATCATAGCCAATGATGTTCCAAAATTTCTAAAAGAAATCAGCCTGAAAACCATCCGGACCGGAGCTTTGTTCTTGGCCATAGAGAAAACCACTTTCTCCACTTCACTCATAGTGAAGGGCTTAAGAAGGGCCACATTTTGAGCATCAGTGACCAGCATCGGGATATTTTCAAGGAAAGAGGATTGCTCTGAATCAAAGGATGTGATGTCACCTTGAAGGAGGGAAGTAAAGAACCGGACCCCTTCATCAAAAATCTATTTTTGATTAGAGAGGACAATACCATCATGACTCTTTATCTCGGAGATGAAAGACGAGCTCCGCCTTGCTTTTACGGATGAATGAAAAAACTTTGTGTTCTGTCCCCATCCTTGAGCCATAATTCCCGTGATTTTTGTTTCCAGAAGACCTCCTCATGTAGAAGCAATTCACCAAGTTTGGCTAGTAAAGACTTCTCCAGAAGAAACTCCACCTCCCCCATGCTAGAGACAAAAATTAACTCATTTAGAGCTTTCAACTCGGCTTCCACTCTAGCCTTTTCTTGGAAGATATTCTTAAAACAAGATTTGTTCCAAGATCTTAGATCCTTTTTGAGAAGTTTTAGTTTTTGTGCAAACACCAACATTTTTGAGCCTTCAACCTGAAAGGAGTGCCACCATTGTGAAATGTTATTTTCCAGAGAGGCATCCCTCAGCCACATAAGCTCAAACTTAAAAGGGGATTTGCAAGGAGCAAAGTCGATATTGGTGATAGGGGAATCGGGAAGTGATCGAGCGGACTAGGGTAGAATCAAGAATTCTAAGAAAACATTATTCGAGAGACCATTTAGGGCCAGCTAAGAACCTTTCGAGCCTTTCAAAGCAATATTATCAAGCACGTCCTACGATTGCTCTCGGTGAACCAACCTTGCTTGGGCTTGATATCTAAAAGAGATTTTTAGAGATAAAGGAATAAAAATTTTCTGGGATTGCCGATTTCTAGAAATATCACCTTTTTATCTTTCTCAGAGGTGATAGCATTGAAATCACCACCAAGAAGAAACAATTGATCCTCGAGGGGGAGAAAAGACCTGGAGATGTCTTGCCAAACCTCTCTTTTTCCAATTATGCTATTCAGACCATACACATTAAGGAGGTAGAAGACCGAATGAGAATGTTTCGGGCAAACCCGACCCAACTACCAACTATGATTCTGGTGGATAAGATCAACCTGAACTTGACATTCCTTCCACCAGAATCCCAAGCCCCCGAGGCCCCGGTAGCATCGGAGAAGAAGAAATTCCATCCCTTAACTGAATTTTCCAGAGCACAAGCAACTTCTCGCCGCAACCATCTTTGTTTCTTGAAGCAACACCACACTCGCCTCCGAGGAGAAGAGATAACACTTAAACAAGCGTTGTTTATCAGGGGTGTTGAGACCCTTGATATTCCAAGAAAGTATTATCATTTAGGAGAGGGAAGGACATTCGCCTTCCGGACACAACTTTGGAAAAGTTCAGGACACTTTGTTTGCCAAAGCATCCACTTCCAACAATGCCAGTTCTTGTTTGGATTTTCTACGCTTTTTACGGGCTAAGCCGCATATGGCCTCCTTGACCTTGCTTGAACAGAAGCCAATTTTGAGGAAGCTGAAGGTGGTACCAACAGATCCGGCTCAAATTATCCTTCCTCCAAGACGCCATCACCTAAAAGGGACTGAAGCTTATTTGTCTCAACTTTATCGGGAGCAGAGATTGTAGTTCATGGAAGTCGCTTGCCCTTGATCAAAACCTTCCTTAATAAGGGAAATTAATTCCCTGGAGTGTTTATGCACTTCTTCAGTTTCTTTTAGAAGAGAAATAGGTGAAATATCACCCACCAAGGGTGATTGGCCAATTTCAAAGAGCAGGCCTTACTCAGATGACCCAACTGCCCGCAATAAAAACACTTTGCATTTAGACCCTCATACTCAATGGTAAAGCACTTGGGGCCGGAATTTGTTTGGAGAGTCAAAGATGGTGGCAGAGGGGTAGTTAGGTCCATCACCACATAGAGACACACCGAGCTTTTGCACAGAAATTTAGGGCAGGATTATAGATGGGCACGAGGGTCCCCAGGGAGTTTACAATTGGCTTCAGAACAGACCATTTGCGGAGATCCAAAGGCAAATCATGAATGCTTAACCAAAGCGGGGCCTTGGAAATTTTTTCCTTCCAGGGGTCAAAATTTGGTGACCAAGGACGAAAGTATAGGCTAGAAGAGTTCATGAACCAGGGTCCTTCTTTAAGCACCAAATTTAGCAAATCAGGGGAGGAAACATACCTGGAAAAAGTTGTTGGCATGGAAACTAACTTTTGGTTTAGCATTTGAGCCCCAAAATGCGTGACCTAGCTTGAAATCCTCCTTGGAGAGAAATGGGTGTCTAAAAACTTACAGAAAATCACCCTTTTCACCCGCAAATCAGAAAAATCAGCTTCGGGAGGAGGAGGCACTGAGAGATGTAAACTTTTTGCAGTGATTTTGAAATCGATTCTGTCAACCTTGGAGTCTTCTGAGCTCTTCACCCTATCTGACCCAACCGGGGATGGATTGAAAGGGACCTCCTGTATCGCCTCAATGGTCGGCTCAGCCTGCACCAGACTTTTTTCCCCCGCCATGTTTTCCAGTACTAACTCCCCGAACAAAGAAACTAGGGTTTTGACAACCAAGCTAGTGTCAAATTGTCCTATCAATTCAAGCACAACCTTTTTCAATTCAAGTTCACGGGCGCAGCCTCGCTAGCCATTTCCTACTTTGGGATCTTGTTCGCAGCGGTGAGGACCCCGACACTCCGAAGACCCCAAGTGGGAAACCCATCTCCACCACGAAATTTGTTATTTTTGAAAAAATAAGCTTTTTTCCTTTTTGCATTTTTCACAGATTTTGCTATTTTCACAATTTTTGCATAATTCTTGAGTTTTCGCTAGTGCGACACTCCATCCGATCAACTCTCTATCATTTAAAATGTTACAGGTATTACCTTACATTTATTGTTTATCACATGACATTTTAAAATTTTCTATGTATTCAATTTCATAATAATAGATTCAAATACAATTATTTATTATAATTATGTTTTTTTTTTGTATGTATAATCATGTTTTATTTATTTTTGTATTTTCAAACTACTTTGATGTTGTGTTTGTGACATGTGTATTTTTAAGACAACATAATATATTACAAAACTATTTTTCAAATATTGTAATTAGATGTAAGATAATAAATTATGCATCCTCCCATAATGAATCACACACCGTTTGAGTTATCCATCTTCCACATTTTACATTTTACTTAGTATTTAATGTCATTGTAAATAATTAAACAATCAACATTGTAAATAATTAAACATTTAACATTAAAACATACTTAGTATTTTTTGATTTACCAAATGCATTGCATACATATTTTTATATCATTACAATTTACAATCTATATATTACAATATATAACCTAATATAAATTTATTTCATATCTTTCTATACATATCCTATTATCATTGCATTCCATGAAACTTTTAACTAGATTGCATGATAATACTTAAACACGTGTAAAATAATCCAAATTCGTGAACATATCTTGTATATTAACATAACTATATTCCATGAAAACCATTAATAACACATCTTATATAGAAAATAAAACAAATTTGATGAAAACCATTGCAACTTGCAAGCATATCTTGTTGAAAAACTAAATAAAATTCTTTTATTAGTGGACAATATTCTTCAACTTAACCAAAGATTCAAGCTTCAACATAGAAATAAACATTTTTCAACAAATACACATATACTCAAACAACTTTCCCACTCCCAGATTATTTTTCCTTTTCTTTTGTGACTTTTGTGTCACTTTTCCCTGCACTGTTCCCTACTTCGAGAATTCCAATTGACAAGATCCTCCACAACAATATTTAAGTTACTCACAATTGCTTCATCTTCCTTTGAACCATCTCCAAGGGATAACAAAGAAGGATCTCTAGTTGCCTTTGTCTTGAACAAAATATTGGCAACCATGTCATTCTCTTTTATAGCCCACTTCAGTGTATTATTTTTCTTGTTAAGCTAAACAATATTTTGCTTAAGTTGAATTTCTGCAAATAAAATTTTCCTAGCTTTATCCAAGTGAACCTAGAGGACCCTTGCTTGAATTTTTAAATTTTCATATTTGGACTATAACAAAATAAAAAGTTGAGATCAATTCAAACATATTATTAAAAATTGAAAGTAATAAAAACTATGATTTAAAATTGAATGTTGTAATTCATAATACTTATAAGAACTTTATATTTTCCAAAGCATTGGCAATGTCCACCAGATCTTTATCCTTATTTTTTGTAATATGCTTGGGCTTCAGCATTAATATTCTCTAATCGACTTAAAATAATATATAAAATATTGTCATAGGAAATTTACAATCATGCATATAATCAAATTCTCCAAGGTTTAGGGAATCCGATGGAACGAGAATTTTTTTCAAAATCCAACTGTGGTAATGGCTATCCTCTTCCAAGCTCACCAATTGGTGCACAGGGAAGGCATGTAGGGCGTGGTATCCCATCTGATTTTAAAGGAGAGTCTAGGAGGGGTGAAGATGGTGAAAAGGGTTTAAGATGACTAAAAATTATGAAAGTCACAAATTTAGCAACACAGTCCTAATGAAAATTGTAGGTACAGTCTTTCATAAACAATAATGAGGTGAAGGGTGAGTTCCAAGTGTGTCACGGTTGAAAGGAGAGCTTGGTCATGATAAGTGAACCTTGTGTATAGTATATAAAGGTTAATGAATCTTTGAGGAAAGTGGTTAAGGCTTAGACAAACCTGAAACACTAGATTGTCTTCTTATTACTTATTCAAAGCCTTTCATCAGAGTTGGTGAAATTTAGCATCAAGAAGCTTGAAAGAATTAATGAATGAATTTGTGAGGAGTGATTTGAAAATAACAAGACAATAGGAGTGAGGTATGGTTATGAATTTAGAGGAATTCAAGAAACAAGAGTTATGACATAGCCTTAAAGAAGTTGAAATGCATGTTAAGATGAACAAGCTAGTTGAGAAGCTACAATTTGGATGGATGATTGATTCGTGAAAGCTAAGGTGCAAAAGTGTTGTAAAAGGGTTAGAAAAGGAATTTATAGGATAATAAAGGTGTATGAAGGATAAAAAGAGTTAAAACTAAGGAACCCAAGGTTTTAGCATGAAACCACGGGTATAGACCTATTAGAGACCTAGAAAAGAGGAATAATGTGTTAGGAATGATAAAGATAGAGCTAGACCTCAAAAAAATCACAAAGCATAAATGAGATAATGGGTATTTAAATATTATTTCAATTTTACATGAAAGTTAGTATATTGTTCTGGACATGGTGATTTGCATAAAACTAGGGATAATTGGGAGTTTTGGCAAACATGATAAAAAGGGTATAAATGAAAAGGGTAATGAGTTATGAGATGAAACTTGGTACGCCCTCTAATGGGCTTAATGGGTTCTTGTAAAACTTGCCGAGAAATTTATGAAATGGGGATTTTGGATTTTATGCTCAAAATGCCATTTGGGAAGGCTAAGTAGCAAGGTTAGGGTCTAGAGTGAGTTTGAATGAAATTGAAGACTTGAAACTTTTCCAAACATGTGATCATGATTGTATAGTGATTTCAGACTAATCTAAATCATTCTTGATCTTGGAATCATTGTATATAGAAAATTTGGGTAAAAGAGCAAGTTTTGGCAATAGAGAAAAGGTGAAAAATTTCAAATGATTATTCTAACTTATGATTGTTGTTGTTTGTAATGAGCCTCTACATCACTAAACCCATCATGTAACAAAAATGTAGGGAGAAGGGGTAGAGCGGCATCCTTACTTGATAGATCTAAATAAACCAAATCGGGTGGATTGAGCACCATTGATGGTAATGTAGGATCTATCATTTTGAAACAACATATTGATGGTATCGAAAAAGTGAGGTCCATCCCCAAGGGCTTGCATCATAGAAATTATAAAATGCCATTCAATCCCATCATAGGATTTTTCAAAATCAATCTTCACACTAAGGGATTTTTAATTAGATACCCTTGCCAATTACATGTTTTCCCAAACTATATTAACATTGTCAAGAATGTACCTATGTTGGATGAAGCCAAATTTATCACTTACGATGATGAGGGGAGTAATATGTGTAATTCTATTTTTAGCGCTTCGGTAATAATTTATAGGAGACATTAAGGACAGTAATGGGCCTCCACTTTGAAATTTTCTCAAGGTATCCAACTTTAGGAATGAATTTTATGTTTCCTTGATTGATGAGGTCTCTTAACAAGTTGGATACCATGGCTTAAAAATAGACTATAAAGACCAAGCTCAACCATGTCCCATAGAATTTAGTAGAACCCATAAGGAAAGCCATCAATGTTAGGGCCTTATCAAAATCCATTTACATGGCCACATCTATGAGATCATTAATATAAAGGGGTATGTCATATGTAACTCTTTGAGCTTGGGAAATATTTTAAGAGACAGTTACAAGAGCAGATCATGAGGGCATGTTATATTTTGAGGAAAGAGAGTTGAATAGATAAAACACCATGATAGTGATACATAAAATCTTGCAAAATGTTATGGTTTAATAAGTGTACATCATTGGGATTTTTATGGATTTTATCCTATCGAGAATATTTTTAGCGTGGAGAAGAGAAAAGAAATCTTTGGAAGCTTTGTCACCAATTCTTATCCAATGAAGTTTGGCTCTAACCTATATCTCTATATATTTGTAATATTATATAGTTTTGATTTTGTGTCACCAATGAGCCACTTATTTTTGTATGGAAATATTGAGTGGAGAGTTATCAAGCTCTGAGAAATATTTTGGAATTCATGGCAAGCGGCCTCATGAGCCCTTTGCCTATAGATGGACTATTATTTTCCATAAATTATAAGGAATGTGATGATCCTCTGAATTGCATCATACCAAACTCAATCCAACTAGTATCCCTTGTTGATTTGGAAACAATGTTAAAAATATGCTTAATATGCCCTAAATTCATCTCGTATCTAGATGGAAATTAAGGTAACATCAAGTCCTATTTATTTTAAGGTGAGGGCATTCCATGTGATACAAAATCATATAGGTTGTTTATATGAGAGAATGATTTTATCAATTACATTAACAAGTCTTGGGGATGTGTATGAGAAAGAGAAAAGATCTTTCCCAAAATATAGAGCACAATCCAATATTTTGACTATTTTATCCTACCTTGTCTTGAAGTTGGACCAATTAAACCATGTTGAATTGGAATCCTCCCTACAAAGGTGATTTAGATCATATAGGCCTAGCTTGTGTTGCATGTACTACCAAACAATTCCCACTCTTTTACATACTATCACATAGGAAGGTATCCTTATTTATCCTCATTGGGTTCCACCATGTCAAAATATCCGAAAAAAAAATCGGTGCTCATCTATAAGAGAGTCTACCAACCATGTCAAAAAGGGATTTTTCAACAACGTCATTGGAGGTTCGGATGTTAGCTAAATCGAGAATATTCCTACTAAAATCAAATAGGGTTCAAATAATCCAATTAGAAGGGTTAGATCCCAAGAAATGAAATTATTTTATAGATGCGGTACAAGCGGCGTGATGAACCTCCAATACTAGGATCATGATTGGACATTAGGTAGATAACACCCATCTAGGTAGATAGCATTAGGTAAGTAACAAATTGAAGGGGAAACCTATAAATTTTAACTTCAACATGTATAACACTTTCATATTGAAAAAATAAATCAATTATCCCTAACCATGTATCAACGGTTAGGTTTAATAAGGCTTCCTAAATTCCAATATTAAACAATCAATGGGTATCGTTGAGTTACATGGATCCCTTATCATCTAGATATTATAAGGTAGCTAAGTTGATGTCATAGGTAAAAAAATTGGTCATCCGGTATAAAATTAAGCATTTGAAATGGCCATCATTTCTCCTAGACATACTTTCCATCTATAAAGGGAGATGGATTTTGAGAGTGGTGGAACATAGTTTTGTATTTGAGCATACCAACATTTTCCTCTAGATAACTAACCTTGATAACAAGTTGTGACATAGATACTGATATGAATAATTGGCTAAGAAATAATGTTATGATATTTCTTTATAAAATCACTTGAATATAGTCCACTTCGAGGGATAAACCTCTAGAAATCAAAATAAATGATTAAATAGACTTAATGATATGATATGTGATGCCTTTGGGAGAATCACACCCATCCATATTTATATACATAAATATGAAGGGTCACACCCTTTCATCCTAATTAGGTTGGCCTAACTTATTTATTAAGAACTAATAAATGAAAGGTTAAGGTTATGCACTCCACTACATAACCTTAATAATCATATGAATATATGTAATGTTAATGAAATACTATGCCCTTCCCCTTTAGAGAAGCATTTCCATTAGTTATTAGTGATTCATGATGATGTAGCATGGATTTTTCATCTTCCCTTTTGCATATTCAAATCAAAGATTTTTCCATTTGATGAAAAATCATATAATCAATCTATTTCTTAGTTGATTAACTCTTTTCTCGATGACTCCCTTAAGTACCATAATGAACTTCCCTTCTTCATATAACTCTTATGACTCAAATTGGACTAGAATATTAGTACTAATTATTTTCTTCGGTAGGAGACACGAAATATGGGATGAATTTTGGAGGAGGGCAGAAATTCTAATTTTTAAGGTACAATTACGAGCCAATGGAGATCCTTATAAAGTTCGTAAAATTTTGGTGCTAGCTTGATGTTCTTAAGTTATTGAGGCGACATTTGTTTATAAGATTATAATTGAAGGAATACCCAAGATTCCTCAAAATTACTCTCACTTCTATGTTGATCAACTTGTTGTTTTGAACATCTTATTTTGATCCATATCCAAATTTTCCTTAAGGACTTGAACTATTTCTTGTTGGAACTTAAAATTATCCTTGACTACTCATGCTTTAGGAAGATCCTAAAAATAAGACATTGTAGAAGGTTGGGGATAACCATAAAGAGACTCAAATGGAGTCATCTTTGTTTATGTGTGAAATGATGTGTTATACCACCACTCTATTCATGAAATCCATTTGGACCATTTTCTTTTTATTTCTAATGCAAAACAATGTAGATATCCTTCTAGACATTTATTCATAATCTTTTTGGCCATCGATTGTGGATGATAAGATAAATTGTGTGATAGTTTTATGCCCCGCATTGTAAATAGATCAATCCAAACTATGATAGTGAATATAGGATCTCAATCACTCACAATTATTTTGGCAATACGGTGGATTTTTTATACCTTTTCCATGAATACTTATGCCATTGTCTTTGGTGTGAAATGGATAAGAAAGTCCACAAAAATGTGCATCCTTAGTGACTCTATCCACAACCACCAATATCACATCCAAGTTATTCGACTTATGCAAGCCTATAATGAGTTCAATCGATATTTCCTCCCAACATTTTGGTGGAATGGTTAATGGTTGTAAGAATCATGGAGTCTTACCTATTTCTTCTTTATGTTGTTGATATAGCAAACATTTTCCCACAAATTTTTGTATATCCCACTTCATACCTTCCCAAAAAAATATTTCTTTATATAATGATCTGTTTTTAAAAACCTCAAATGTCCTCCTATAGGTGAGTCATGCATTTGAGACAAGACACTAACTTTCAATTTTTACACAAAAAGACCCTTTCTTTATACCAAAAGGAATCTCCTTTCCAAACATAATTATTAGAAGATGATGGGTTCTCTTGAAATTTGTGTATGAGTTTTCTTATTGGAGCATAATGATTCCACTCCATCTTTATTGCTTCTATCCATTCGGGTTGCAATAAAGATATAGCATGAATTTTTCTTCCTTTATTTCCTATCAAGACAATGCATTAGTTGCAATATTCTCCTTTCCTTTTTAAAAATAATATGAAAGTCATATTTTGATGCCTCGTCTTTATGACTCATTTTTGTTTCTCCACTTGAAGATAATCATTTCTCTAAAAAATAATTTAGACTCTCATGATTTGTCTTTACTTTGAAATGTCTTCCCATGAGATATTGACATCATTGTTAGATTGCATAAATGATTCATAACATTTATTTCTCATATGTGGGCATTACCAATTTCTTTCCTTTTAGTTTTATACTCTTAAGTGGAAACCCTTCTTGCATTAATAATGGAAACCCTTCTTGCATTAATACCTCTTTGTGGATATTTTAGCCCAATTCCTTGTCCAAAACTATCACATTCTACCACAAATGTATTAGAGAATTCAAGGGTAGCTAGCATAGCTTAAAGGGTGGAAGTTAGAGTGTCTTTTATTTTGAAATGATTGAGTGGTTAAAGCAATAATTAGATGATAGTTGTGACCATGAAAGTGAATCTTTATTTGATAAGGTTGTGAATTTATGCATTTTGGGTGCATGAAATATGACATTTAAAATAATTTTTTATCAATAATAATACCAACTCTGTTACCACCAGTATATGAGAAGGATTTTTTTTTTTTAAATACATATTTTGAATTTTGCAACAAACATTCTTTAATATCATGTTAAATAATTTAAGAATCCTCTTGAGTTTTTTTTGTTATATTTTTAGGTGTTGTCCAGTTTTTTCATAGCTAAAATCCTTTTAGAAGGTTCATTCTAGAGTATTTTTTATGCCTTCATGTGACACCACATGTCCTAAAATTCCACTTCCTTCACCTCAAAAGCACATTTGGATTCAAAATTTTACATAAAGTTGATTATCTTTAAAAATGGAACATGTAATATGATTTCTCTACATGTAATAATTGTAAATATTCTTCCTATGTTTTATCATAAATGATCAAGATGTCATCAAAGAATACCATCACAAATTTTAGAAGAAATGTGCGTAAAATTGAAATCACGAGGGTTTGAAAAGTAAGAGCATTAGTGAGATCAGATGGCATTACTAAGTACTCATAGTGAATGACATGTGCTAAATTTTTTTATGTACATCATACTCCTTTACTTGAATTTGATGGTACTGCCCCAACACAAATCTAACTTAGTAAGTAAAACAACACCATTCAATTTATCTAATAATTCATCAATGACAGGGATGGAAAACTTATATTTAAGAGTGATCTTATTGAGTTTCTATACATAATTATAAACGTAGAAAATATTATTTTTATCTTGATAAAGACTCGTCTGGCATATTTTTAACAGGAACATTCTCTATAACACGTCCTTTTTATCCATAATCAATAGAGATGAATATGCTAGGATCCAAAAATGTTTGATTCGAGCATTTCCTTGACCAACTTTTCAATTTCTAAATTTTTCCTATAGGGATAACGATCAAGTCTAATATTATGAGGTATACTTCCTTATAATCAACTCAATTGCATGATATTGATCTTGAGGCCTGAGGTAGCCTCTTTGGTTCCTAAAATACATATTGGTGGTTTTCACATAAATCACTATTTGAAAAGACTCTGGTGGAGCCTCGTTTTATACAAAGAAATTTTTCAGTTTCAAACTCTATAAAATAACAAATTCATCATGCACTTTTTATTTGACTATTAAACATTAAAAAAAGCATTCCCTTTTTATTTAAAAATATACTTTTAAATATTTTTAAGTTTTGTTTATTTTTATCAAAATTTATATTTTATAAAATGTTGTGGTTACGTGTGTTCTCTAAAATTAAGGAGTATGTGGCACAAAAATACATAATTATGTGCAGCCACTATGCCATTAGATCCTTTCTTAAGTAGTTTTTCCATCCTATAAGAACGAATAATTTCACTTATTATCAGTGACTACATCCCATTAAGTTTGTAATTTTTCCATTCATAATAAAAAAAGTCATTTTGAATAAGTCCTAAAAATTAAAATACATATTTTCCTAATATTTTTGAGCCATTATACTCCCAAAACTACATCTTCTGCCCCCAATTGGGATGGAAAACATTTTAGAATCAAGTAATATGATGGAATTTACCACCACAATATATTTGTTTCCCATCAAAAATCATGACTTGATATTTGGAGATTAATGAAATTAAAAGCAATTTGATTTGTAGTTGTGTTAGCTAATTTTATTTTAATGAAGTTATGAGTACATGCCCTATATTGATCAAAAGTTTCACCATATATTTTGTATTTTTAGATAATGCACAATCATAGTTTTTTTTCTTTTTAATACAACCAACATTTGCTACAATAAATTATAGGATTATGAAAATTCCACAATATCAACTTTAAGTGTTTATGGTGTGTTTATCCCATTTAATACATGTTGTGAGATAGTATGGTTTTATTCCTCTTCCAAGTTAGCATGATCATGTGCTAAACCCAAGAATCCTCTTGATTTTTGTTATATTTTTAGGTGTTGTTGCCTTCATGTGACACCACATGTTCACCTCAAAAGCACATTTGGATTCTTTTACATAAAGTTGATTATCTTCTAGAACATGAATTATCAAATTCTTCCTCACCCAACACCTTATTTTCAATAACCATTATTCTTTTCTCTCCACCAACACACTTATGACCTTTAGACCATTTACTATCACAATGCCAACATAGGAATTTTTCTCTTTTATTTTCCTATTGTTGAGGAGAGAGCTTAGGGATAACGATCAAGCAATTTGACTTCAATTAAAAGAGTTAACCACATTTCTATTAATATTATTGATCATATTTTTATCTCTCCATCCCATAGTTTGACCTTGTGTGAATCATTAAGTTTTAGTCATAATAAAAGCAGAGTTTCATTTCTAAATGTATAGAGCTTGTTACATATATTTCCTAATTGTGCATGATTCCCAAAAATGAACATCATGCTTAACTTGATCATTTAGTCCATTGATGTAAAATTGTAGTCTCTTGGTAAGGTGTTGCTTCTAGAGTCCGAATTGCCAATCTCATATGCTCAACATTATATTTGGCTACGGATCTTGTTTGTTTAAGATTTGTTAATTGGGTGAAGTAACTTCCCTTCCATGGATGCTCATAGTGGGCTACTAAGTCATTAATAAATTCATCCCAACTAATAATCTTCCATTTAGTTTTTCACTTATCATCCACTAGTATCAACGATATTGTGTAGATTCTAAATGTAGTGAAGTTATGTCAACCATTACATCATCTGGTATATTGTGCAACTTAAAGTATTGTTCCATGAGACTTATCCATGAAGTTACATATATACCATCAAAATTTTGGATGTCCATCTTTGGTAGGTTCAATTTTGACCTTGGAATGTTTTCCCTATATTTGATTTGTATTTCCCTCTTGTATGGTTTGGTTGTGTGGGAGTAGTTATATGAGGGGATTAATTAAGGTTGTCAACTCAAAAACTATATGATTTTAAAACCTAACTAAAACTTCATTCAAAGATGTTATAAATGGGGAAAATAGTTTTGTTGGATAAAAGTTAGCATTGTTGTTAGGAATATAGTGTTCCATGGTAATTAATTGTTTACCATATAGTAAAAAGTAAAAGGGTGATTATATGGTTATGTGGTTATATCGTTATAACCTATGTTGTTGTTATTAATAGTGTGAGGTTTGGTAATTGTAACCAAACTCACGTAGGAACAAGTATAGTTTCCTACATTATAGGAAATCATATATATATATATATATATATATATAAAGCTTGTAATAGAGGATTAATTGATTGAAGAACATTATTATTGTGTTAATTCATCTTCTTCTTGTTTACACTCCTATAGTTTTTAAGATTTGGTATAGCGATGGAGCCTTGATAATTGTTAGAAGGGCAACTTCAATGTTGGTCTAGTTGTCTGAATTATGAAAGAATATATATTTTTAATTTCTTAATGGTGTAGAAGTATTTGTTTTGCAGTAGTATCTAAATAAAGGATTTGGGTCCGTTCGTATCTGTAATAGTTGAAGATTTGCATAGAGGAGGAGCATTTCTGAAAGCATACGAGAGAAATTTTCAATCCATTATAAATATAAGAGGCACCTACACCTTGACACCACCAATTGGTTCATACACATTGGCAATATCAACATGATTTCACACGTTCTACCTATCCCTCACGCACGTTCGCGGGGGAATATTTATTTAAAATCAGTCAAAATTGAACTAAATTATTGCTGTGGCACAGTGGTGGGCCTCCTGCCTGTTATTTTGGAGGTCGCGGGTTCAAATCTGCCTATCTCCCTGCGAACCTGCGTGAGAGATAGGCTCCGCCGATTTCACATATCCTTGTCAAGCATCTACAATTCTACTATCAACATTCCAGAGCTCTAAAGCGCATGCAACCAACAATTCATTATTATATCTATTCAGAATCGTGCATGCAGCTGTGTAAGTGGGAGTCGGTGGTCAAATATTTGCTAGCATTCTATATCATTTTCAAAGAATATACCAAATCCTCCATTTGGTGCAGGTCTGGTCGGGAGAAAAAAAGTGCAGTTTATCTCGCCATTATTCTTTCTCCCCGGCATTATCACATTGATTTCTATGGCCAAGTGTATCTATCAGGGCCGTGCCCATTGAATCCATTGTGATCAGATTGTCCTCGTCACTAATGTTGTGGTGGTCTTCTCCTAAACGCGAGTCACGTGTGCATCGTCCAAGATTTTATTCACTACAAACTCAGCTTCCTCGTGTACAATAAAATGAAGTTCATTCCAGAATCTTGAATCGACCCTTCCTCGAGATGCACAATTCCAGAATCTCAACACTCGGTGTATCTTCTGACTGTAGCAGTTTCATTCTTCTACTTGTAGTTGTGCATCTATATTTGAGATCTGGAAGGTGATATTATGTGGTGGCATTTATAAGCTTTAATGTATGCATGCAGTTTGGACGGTTCTATGGATAGTCAACCAAAGTTTATTATTCTGCCGAAGGCATGGATATTGTCTTCACCTTAACAATTAAACATTTGCATTGTTTTCAATGAGATTGTGCCATTTGTATTTAAATGGGGCTGAACTAAAGTTTTATGTTTTGATTTTTTTATGTTGGCAAGCTTGTATTGGTCATTGCCTTTATTTGGCACTGTTCAGAGGAAAAGCGGATTGGATTTGTTGTAAAACATTTAATGCATTGACTGTAATGTAATGGGTACAGATTAGGTGGACCTTTGAGTGGCTCAAGGCCAGATATGTTTCTTGATTTGAAATTGTTTACCTTGCCATTTTCATCTTCCCGCCAGGAGGTAAACCAGTCTGAAGAGGAAGGTAATAATCTTTTCCTTTATCTTCTGCACAAAAAAATGTTTGCAAGAATGTATTTTGTTTGCTATGATATCGGTTTTCTGTATTTAGATTCTTCTTCGATTTGCAATAAAGAAATGTGATTGTTCTTGGGTTCTGCACAGAATTAAAAGTTTCAGAGATATTACTGGTGCTAAACTTTCACATTAACAGATTTTTCCAGCAGTGCATCAGCATGCTCGCCTATTAGAGACAATGATTCCCAGCTCAGTTAAGAAATCACCAACCTTCTGCTCCTATGTTTTACCCCTATTAAGTCTTTTAACAGCAACAATTTGTCCATTGGGTAGGTATCCTTTGTAGACCTCTGCATACCCACCCTTTCCTATTATATTATCTGCCATATGCAAAAGAATCCATTGTCCAAGAATAAAAAACAATAGCCTTTAATATCAGATTCTATCAAACGTTCTGCTAAGATCAAATTTTCCTATCACAAGTATACACATATTTCATATTAGTGAAGTTTGCAGGGGAAGGTCAAAAATAGAACAAAGACATTGATGAACCCTATATTTTACAAGAAAATGGAGAAAGTTGGCATGATTCACAAACCTGGGCTGAAATTGTTTGTAGCAGACTCAAGTTCCTCAAGTGAAAAGAACTTCCAAGATGGCTTTGAAGTTAAATCTGTCAAATGTTTCTCCAAAGTTCAAATCTGATTGTAGAAAGATTGATTAGCTTTGCTCTGACCGAAGGAGTCAGTTCTCGAAAGGAAACCGGCCGAATTATTATTACTTACAATGAGAATTCATGAGATCCTCTTGCTTAATCTGGGGACAGAGAGAAAGCAGCTTCACATAATTTTTCTTCTATGATTACTTTCATCAGTTCTTTATTTTGAGCCTCCGTCATGACTTTTGGGATGTATCTCAGAAAAAGGTGTTGGGATCGGTCTCTTAGATGATCAGGTTCAGTGAAAGATTCCTGTAATAGTTTATGATAACTCCATCTATCGTTTTAGGGTTTTCAGTAACTCGTCCGTCAGAATTTTTTACTTTGGCTTATGGTGACGTGAATTCTTCTACATGATTTAAAGATTTGTGGAAATACTTTGTACTCCATTTCCCCTCAAATATCCATATCATTCAAGACTTCTGCCTATAATTACTGAATTGTTCTCTTTCTTCATTTCACAACTGTGAACTTGGAACCTGTGTACGTTATGATTTTTGGTCCTAAGATAGCTTAAGCTTGCACTTCTTGTTTGTTTTGAAATATGTTTCCAGAATGTACTGGATACCATTGCTTTAACGTACTTTTAAAATATTGGAACTTTTTTGTAAAATAATACATATGGAATCTTCTGATATCATCAGCTTCTTGGTACCATTGACCGAAGAGGTTGTGGAGATTAGGATCTTCTACCCAAGTATTTTAAAATTTAAAAGAAATTATTTTGTGAGGTTTATCTCTTTGCCTAGTTGGGATTATGGACCAGTGATCTCATATGGTATGCTGAACGTTGTACAACTTAGAAAGATATTTTCCTGAAGTTAACCAATCTGAGACAATACAATGATCAAATTTTCTACTATGAAATAGTTATGTTGCCTCTAAGTACACCATTACAAATTCCTCCAATTTCTCTAAGTGTCGATGCTGCTTCTGAAGGCCACCTTGTTTCTCACTAAGGAGGAGGGTTGTGTTATTATATCTTATGAGAATGACTGGATCATGGCAACCCCTGCATCATGTGCTTCTTCGCTGGATAACATAAAATCCCATTGCAAGTATATTTAATGATTTAACATGCTCTGAGTACTTGTTGTGCAATGTTATGTCAAAATGTGATGCATTAGATTAATATTCTGTGCATCCTCATCTTTATCGGCCTTCCTGCCAGACGATTGGATCCAAAGAGATAGATAACAAATAAGGATTGGGGGCTAAATTAAATATTAAATTCCCAAGGAAAAGCATAGAAAATAAATAATATGTAAATTCTCTTGCGGCCTTGCCCTTTTCATTCCCCAATTAGAATGTAAGCGTGAGGGAGAAGTGATAATCGGATTCCCTGAAAATGAATCACTAATATTACTAGTGGGAGAAGAACTACCATCTGAATCCAAACATGTTGTTGTTGATCCTTCCAGAACTCCTTTGGGTGAGTTTCTCCCTATTTCTGTTTGTTTATGCCAAGTTTTGCAGCCTCCTCCATATTCTTCTTCTTCTTCTTCTTGTTCATCTTCATCCACGTTGAAGTATACTTGTAAGACATTTGAGGATGTTGACAAGCATGTTTCTGAATCCCTGCAGGTTTGATGATGATCTTTTCCTTGTTCTTCTTCAACCACTCTTCTGTTTAAACTTTCTTTGGCTTTCTCAGAACAAGTTTTGTGCCCTTGTGCTTCTTCTCTTCTTCTTCATTCACATCAAAATAAATTTCCACGACATTAGGAGAGGAATGAAAAGGCAATTGCACGTCCCCACAGGGCTGATCTTCCATGATTTTTTGCCCCGCAATTGCTCCCTCTGAACTTTCTTGTGTTGGATCTGAAATTTGTTGGCAATCTTTTCCATTGACATTAAGATTAGCTTCAATAACATTAGATGATGATAAAGTCAATTCCTGCAAATCATTGTCTGGATCTTGTTTAAGAGTAGAATTTTACATGAGGGTTTTAATCCAACTGTATATCTTAGGGAATTCATCCTCACTAGCAGAGGGAGTTTACCCTCACTAGAATACAAGTTCGAGTTACAGCTAAACTCCCCAAGAAGACAAGTCTTCCCAAGTATCTAAAACTATCTACTTCATAAATGCTTCAACTCAGAAAACACTATATTTTTTAGACAATTAATTGGAAGCCTTATCCATGTTACTGGCAAAGCAAATGTTGTTGTGTCCACATTTATGGTACATCCAAAAATCGTTAATTGTCAAGCTGCCACAAAGAAGTCTTAAGTACATTTAAGGAACCATTCATTATGAAGTACTTTATTTCGCATCAATGACTTTGGTCTGCGCAGATTGTGAATACCTCTTTTGTGTCATTCGCTTGTGAGAATGACTTGCTCATTTACATGATAGTGTGCTAGAAAACAACAGTCTTTCTGACTAGAATTTCCTTTGCTTGAAATCATAATTTCCTGAATTCATATGGTTTTTGCAGCTGTGAAACTCTTTCACTAGTTTATGCTCTATAATGTTTTTTACAGTGTGCTCTTTCTTGTGTATTTCATTGCGCTACTTGCTTTATTGTATGTACAAAGTTTCTTTCCCTACCTACTTCCATTTGCAATATTCACTAAATGCATAATGTCTACTGTGTACATTGCAGGTTCATGACAAAAGAAAAATCAGAGAACGAGAGATATTTCAGCCGCAAGAAGTTAGGATTTTTAATCATCTGTGTGTCTCCAACCCAAACCATAAAGACCTCCTCCACACCACAAACCTTCAACTTCTGCAAGATTTGCCATATCATGGCCTTGTTTGTTTTGGGTTTTAGGTGAAAACATTGAATAAGTAATGGAGAAGGTGGGGTTTAGTATGTGAGTCCTAATTGATATATTGTCATTTGAGTCAATAAATATCACTAAGTGAGTGCAAATGTCAATGTCTTCTTAAATGTGGTTGTAAATTTCCAACAAGTCGTCACTTTTATTGTGGAATATAGGCTTTGTTATCATTCAATAAACTAAATAAATATTGAAGAACTTGAAAGTGAAGAACAACATGATGAGAATGGTGACATTGAATGGTTTATCAAAGTAATACATCTAGATGAAGATAAGCTTTAAAGTAGATAGAATGAATAAGATAACATACAAAAACTTAATAGGGTAAAAAAAAGAAGAGAGACAAAAGACAAAAAAATGTCTTGCGGTAAAATTTATTTAAGATCAATATTCAAGTAGATAAATATATTAAATTTAATAAATGATATTAATAGTATTTCCAAAAGCGGAAAGTCTAGAACTTAGATTTGATGATTTTAAAATTCTATAAATAAGGTAACCATCCCTACCTCTAAATGTGATGGCCACCTATACTTGTCAAACATTTTTTATGTGAATTTCATTTTCCAAGTGTACCCTATAAAATATAAAAAACAATATGATTAATATACTACTCAAAAACATAGAAATGACAACAAAAACCTAGTACGTGTTGTAACTATTTTTAATATACATTTATATAAAAATTGGTTATTTCAAAAGAATATATTTACCTTAAGTTCCAGCCTCATTCTTAGTAGGTGGTGATTTAGATCTAGTAAAGAGGACCCCACCGCGCGTAAGAGGGTGACCTTTTCTCCAACTACACCACTAACGCTACGTGACTAAAGTTTTCATAGGGCGTTCAATTTATAGTTATAATTTTGTACATAATCTCTCTTAATATAAAAATCAACGACTCCTATAAAAAACCATAGAAAGTTATAATAATTGATGAGTAGAGAAATAAATAAATTGATGAAGTGAACAAGAGCCAATAATAAAAAACCAATAGATCAGTTCCGATGAGCCCTCTCTAAAAGGATGAAAAACTCATGAGATGGACAAATATGAAGGTGATGTGAAGGACAAAATAGAAGATGAGGAGTAATATGAGGACAAGAATGCGAACGAGGAAGATGAGAACATGAAAGAGTGTGAGGAAGATGAGAACAAGGATGAGGATGAAAAAGAAAGAAGATGACATCTATCAGCAATGTTTGCATCATATCATACGAGTCCTAAAAGGAAAATGAAAAGTTGATAATGAAAATATTACTCTAAAAAAGATGATACTTTATCTAAATATCAAAAATAAATATATTAACTCATAGGGAAATTAGTTTAAGAATAAATAAATTGTGTAAGTTCAATGTTAATTAATTAGACATTATTGCATTCGAGCTAAGTTCAAATCATATTAGTTTGTGAAATCAAAGGCCTTTTGCAAAAGTATAGATAGAAAAAACAAGATTCCTGCTCTTCTTCCACGGGTCTCTAATAGCTGCTGCAAATATTTTTGGAAAAAGCCACATGAATACAAGCAATGGTGATGTCGAATAGGAACTTTGGAGAATTGCATGTTGGATATTCAAACCATGCCTTGGTGGAATTCATAGTTCACAAATCAAAGATAAATAAATCTTATCCTTAATCAAATGGTTTGCAAATAAAAACCCTTCGACCATTATTGGATTTCCCACCGAGAATTTCAAAACTTAAGAAGAGGAACGGGATACTATTATTTATTGATCTTTGTTTTTAGGGGATTCAAATAATTGTACACATACCTTTGGTTTAATTCACCGGAGGCATCTTCCTTTGAAGGTGCCCTGGATGGAAAGTGTCGAATTCCGGTTGCTCTTCTTTTCCGTTTACATTGTTGTTCCCAGATTTTATCTCATCAGTGCAGTATTTTCAACGGCACTATTTATCGATCATTTCTAGCTGGTTGTTAAATGCATGGCGGCAAAGGTAGTTGAAAATATTTGCAAGATCTAATTTTCCCAAGGTGTTTCATTCAATTTGCAGGGTAATTTCTGTGTGAAGTGTATGCACGTTGGGCATGAAGCAGTCTGAATGATGCCCCACAGCAATTTTTCCGCTCCACCGCAATTGAGATCACCAAAGCTCTGCAAACTCAGTCGTGATGAAGTCGAATCCTCTGCAAACTACTACTTTACGCTCCCAAATTCCATACCACGTTATCATTCCTCCAGTTGTACTGGGACAGAAATATGCGAATGTATACATAATCAGCTGAAATAGACACCAATATGTGGGACATCACATATAAGTGGTTTAAGTGCGGTATAAGTAGTTTAAGGTGTATACATGTGCGGCTGCTAAGGAAGTGCAACTCCTTCAGACCATGCCAAGATGGAAATTACGCAACATATCCTCAGCCTGACGGACTAAAAGCGTGGACCAACAAATGGTCTCCTCCTCAGGTGCCCACCTGCAACACTCGCAATGCTACAATTGAATTTTATAAAGTGGTGGAAGCGGAGCATTTCTCCAAAAAATTTGTGGCTGGAATTGTTAAAATCAAGGTGGAAGAATGCAAGATAAAGTATTTGACAGACTGTAAGTGCGCCGCCTTTTTCTATTGGGAGGAATCCTCGACATGCTTCCTCACACAAACACTGGACACCCTACAGCAGCTTGGAAATTCCAACATAGACTCCTTCCAACTCTGCTGCGATTGGGAACATGGGGTCTTTGGCGTCGTCTGATGCTGCTGCCCCGAGTCTTCTCTCCCTCAAATTCCATGAAGAGTGTTGTGGAAAGCTCTCGGTTGGGAGCGATTGAAGCCAGTTCGATCTATTTGGCCACCTGTGAGGAACGGATTGGGAGTGAATTTGGGTGGACTCGTGTCACGACCTGTGTGCGGCTCGTATCAGGTAGCAGACAACAAAAAAATGAAGGGGGGTTTGGATGGGCCCGTGCCCAAACACATGTCACAATTGTTGACCATTGTTTCAGGGTTAGACACCAATTTTGCTTTCCCCAAAACCTTATTCAAGGGGGATGCCTCTTTTTGTTTTTCCATAGACCGAATGGATCTATTTTTCCTTACAAAAAATGAAATATTTTTACACCAAGCTGCTAGCGATGTTATTATTTTGCTTCTATGACAATTTCATGTGCTTAGTAATTAATTACAATTATCAGTTCCATGCAAGCAATGGAGGGGTGTATGTGTATGTTCAACGAGAAGGAAAGAAACGTCTTTGTCTATTGGAGGGTGTGGAAAGTGGTAGGCGGGTTGGTGGGGACTGCGTTTGGAACATGCAGGTCATGGTCGACATAATAGTTGGGATAGTTGTTGCGATGTATGTAATGCATTTTGTGGGGAGGATAGCTCTCGCTAACTTCTCTTTCAACATTTGAAGGACCACCCTCATCTTCTTCCTGCAGCAGTTGATCAACGATTGGAGAGCCTCATTGTTGAGTACAATGCAGCTTCCCAACACGAGCCTCCTTCTTCAACAATTGGTACAAGCCCCATATTGTATATGTTAGTTGACTTATACTTTGCTTTGTGTTTAATTGGCCTTAAAAGTAGGTTTCTTATGTACTTAATGGTAACCTTTTCCTTTGAATCTAATGCCTTGTTTTTAATTCATAAATTCGACTTTCAATTTCATTCGAGTTTAGGAGGATTGTGGAGTTGAAGGTTGCAGAAAGATGCAATGTGCTTGAAGAAATTATTTATGTTCTTGTTGTCCAGAAATTTCCTTGTTTGAGAAACTATCTATGTATTTACATGTATGATAAGTGTGGCAGTTTGATAGTGTCTGTAAAGTGTCTGGGACTCTTTCACCAAATGCAACAAACAAATACTTAACCTGATTAACTCACCTTTGCTAGCATATTCACATGTTGTGGCAAAACATGAGCTTTGCAACAGGGTATGGATAGCCATGAAGGCAAAAGAGGAAGTGTTTTTTTTGTCAAATGTTGTAGTAGTACTACCTTTTTCACACCTCCCCATCACAACAAACATAAAACAATTTAAGTTTACATACCCTTCCCTGCAAATTTACAAATTCAACAAACTTAACATTGTTATCCTCTCCAGCATAATTTGCAACTCATGTGCAATTGCTAGTTATATACCACGGCGAGTAGGCCATAATTTATTCTTAACCTAAAATGTCATGCCTTTACTTTGATCTCGATGTGGCACGTAAATGCTATGACCCACAACACTATTTAACATGTTTTTTCCATTTATGACCATAGTCTCCGAGTTTTATTAATGTCATACTGTAAGTTCATTTTTATTTATTTATTCTTGTTTCTTGTTTTCTAAATTTGTTAGGAGAATTTCTAAATATAGAGTTCCTCAAATATGAAAATACAAAGAGTGGACCTCGCCTAAACTATTATAAGGTTTCCAAAAATGTAAATAAGTCAAAAAATTGATTTTTTTGCCCTATATAATGGGTTTGTCAAAAATGAAATTATAATAACTCGAGCAAAAAAATTAAAAGACGTTGAAATTTGGATTGAATATTTTCTATCACATGTAACAATAACCCGAAAATTTTTGCATATTTATGTGAGATATGGCGGGAAAAAATCATGTCAAAATCGATGCTCTTATACCATTTGTTATGATATTTCTTTATCAAATCATTCAAATATAGTCCACTTCAAGTGGGAAACCCCAAAAATTAAAATAAATGATTAAATAAACTTAATAATATTATATGTGATGCCTTTGGGAGAATCACGCTCATCCATATTTATATACATAAATATGAAGGGTCACACCCTTTCATCCTAATTAAGTTTACCTAACTTGTTTATTAAGAACTAATAAATAAAAGGTTAAAGTTATGCATTTCACTACATAACCTCAAGAACGATATGAATATATAATTTTAAGGATATAACAAGGCATGAAAGAGGCCATAACTTATGGGGGTGGGAGAGTAGTGGGGTTTTAACAAGTAATGGTGAAGTTTGTTTGGCATTGGTTATGGAGGAAATGGTTCTAGAGGTTCCAACATAGCAGTAAGTGGCCTTTGGGGGCCAAGGAGCATCATGAGAAACAATTGGTTTTGGTTGGTGACGCGGTCCACCCATCAAAATATTTTGGTGGGGGATTTTTGCGAGAACCACATCTCTAAATATAGTGTCACATCAAGATTCATGTTTCATAAATATTATATTTTAACCTTTAAAATATTGTAAATGTTGTGTTATAATTGGTTGTGCAAGAAATTTAATATTTTTTACTATTGAAATACCTCTACATTGTCAAGAAAATATGTTTGGCCTAATAAAATTGAAGATTTTTTTTTTTAAATACAACAATTTTTTTCCAAAAGTATAAAGCAAACTTAAAAAACACTAAATAATATATTTTGATTGGTCGATGTATTTTAAAGCTATATTCCCAAATTGAAGGCACAATAATTAAAATGTCTTAGATAAAATTAATCTAATGAGTGTGTTTCGTTCGGGTTGGCATGATAGAGATGAGAACAATACAAATGCCACTAGTAAAGCTCTTTCTTTCTAGGAATTATAGGGAGATGACCCCATAGCCATGCGCTCTAACTTTAGGGGCACATAGATATATGTACGGGTCTTGTCAAGCATAAAATAATTATATCGTCGTGCCACATCAACATTTTTCGTTTTCGCATGTTTATTTGGAGGGAAAATTAGTTTTGAATTGACTTAAAATGAAAAAATAATATAAAGCATTTGAAAGAGGTACAATGACCGAGCGCCCTATGTGTCACATTGTCATTGGCTCTTAAAAAGTGTCATTAATAAAAAAGTGAACAAATTTTAGTCTTTTTTTTTCAACACGGAGTGAAAACCAATGTACATGCACAATTATGGGGTCATCTCCCCTAGGCCTCACCAATGTACTATTTTTTTCTATATAAACCAATCACTTAAACGATAATTGTGTTCTTCATTATTTTCTTATTTTTTTCATGTAATGTGCATTGAGTTTAAATATTAGTTACAAACCACGCATTGGACTCGACAACATAAATTGTATTAGCAATGTGACTACCATTTGTTTTATCCCTTTTTAAATTTTCCATTGTTTTGAAGATCACTCGAATGAATATGCAAATATTGTTCTTGAGCTTTGTTTTACTTAAAATTGAGGATTCAAACTCTTTGAATCATAATTGTGATTTGAATATTTTATAGTTTCAAATGGTTTGGATTGTTTCAAAATATAATTATGAAATATTCTAACATTTTTAGTTCTTGATATATTTTCATATTTTTCACTATCAAGGATCTTAAGAGGAAAATTAGGACTTACTTTAATCGGTGTCATACATGGGTCTCTAAGGCGTGATTATAGGTCATTAAATCTAGTTGAGTGATGAGCTTTTCAATGCATATTGTGGTTTCATTTTTGATCGAGCTAAGAGATATAACCCAAAAAGAGGGCACACTAGAATAGTAATGTATAATTTACTAAAATTTGGGTATTTATCTACTTAGGGTCATTCATTTCCACATCTTAGATGGGTACATGCCATTTTCATATGAGATGGCCTTTTGATTCCCATCACGAACCCTCCATTTATTATTTTTAGTAACTTTTGAGTTTTATAATGTAAAGTTATAAAATAGATAGCTTGGTGTGAATAATATAAGAGTTGGAGGAATACATATCTCCTTTAGATATATCTTTTTGTATATGTTCTTATCTTAAAATAAAATATTGTTGGTTTTGTAATTCAGTTTTTGTCAAATTCTATTTAACTACTATAATATAATAAGTTGCATAGTTAATGTCTTGTCCACTAGATTTCATATGTAATTTAGATAAGTGGTATCATATCAATTCATTCTATCCTTACATGTCCTACCACATGAAAATAAAAAATCCATATAAGTACATTACTGAGACTCATGACCCTTTCAATTAGCTCCTTGCCTTCTCAAATGACCTTATACATAAGAGGAGGAAGAGGTATATCCTTGTAAATATTTTCTTAATGAATCCTTGGAAAATTAAAGGAAGGATATGATGATACATTTCTCTAATGTTATCTTACAATTTTTTCCTCAATCTACACCTCATTTATCATCAAGAAATATTTTGTGGATATAATACCCTTCTAGGTACAAGTAAACTTTTGCATTCCTCGGTTTGAATGGAAAAATAATGCTAATGAATTGGATAAATGGTTGGAACAATCAACATCATATTTCTCCATGAATAATTTATTTGATGATGAAAATATAACATTCACACTCTTGGAAGTCTCTTTACATGTCAAAATGGAGGGATTCATTGTATCTTCAAGATGAAAATAATGGCAAGTTGATTGTCAAGTTTGTGCCCATGGGGGTTCATTACTAAGGCAATATCTTAGCATGTGCATTCATATTGAGGTAATTAAAATTATAAAAACAAAAACAATATGCTGTAGATATTAGGGGGTGAAAGGGTTTAATTTATTAATATTTTGAATTAGGTATTGGGGGTAGGTTAGAGAGGTGGGATAAAGAATAAGTGTGGTTAATTTTAATGTAAAACAAAAACATTTAAACCATATTTTTAAAGATAAATACCTTAAAATTGTAAAAGGTTTGTGGTCATAAAGTTATATTATAATCTCTTTTTGAATAAGAAAATTTGAATTAGGAGATTCTTAAGCAAGAAATAATAAGATGGTAGAAAACTAAGATTGAGTATGCTTTTCAACACATGATATTATTTCACCATATTAATTATTTGAAGAAATATTGATAAATGGTTAAAGATTAACATTAAGGTAATTGGTAATAGGTCTTAAATGGCTTCAAACTCTTTCTAGAGAAAAGGCATATTAAGAAAATAATAATTGAGTGGGAAACATGATATATTTTTGTTTGATATATTAGGGTATAAATAAAAAGGGGTAAATAAAATTGTAATGGAAAAATAAGTAAGGTACATGGAAAAAATAGGGGTATTTTCATTCTAATAATATAATGGGAGGGGTATTATCAATTGAATAATTAGAGGTAAAAACTAACATTAAGGGTATTCTTTAATACCCTTTGAATGAACATGATATACCATACTTTTACTAAGTGAACCCCGTGTTTGTGCCACCCAAAGAGACGTGAGAAGATTTTGTGTAAGATATCGAGAATAATACTACCTAATAAATAACTTTGATGACAAATTTAAAAATTTGAATCAATTATACTAGGTCTAGACTAGACAATGGAAGACTACAATATTGTAGTGGTTTGTGATATTACATCCAAGATTAAATGGAGTTGACATATAAAAAAACTAAGAGAATACTAATGATGTGAAATCAATCTTAAAGGTAAATTCAATCATCGAGGGCCTATAAAATATTATATTTCGATGAGTCACATGAAAAGGGAAAGTTGACACCAAATAGCCAACAAAAGATACACATACACAGAGGCTAGGCATGAAGAAGACATGATGATAAAAGACAAAATAAAATGGAATATGGCGTGCTAACCACAAGAGTAAGTTCTATAACACAAAATACTATCAAGTGAATTCCAATACTATTTTTTTCTAGTTGTAAGAGCCACACACAAAATAATCCCGAACATCCATTATAGAAAATTTGTGTATGGATAAGAGGATCATATTATGGATGTATATTCACATTCCACTTCCACCACCACATGAATAATGCGATACAAAATTATAGTTCTATTTTAAAATGTGGATAATTGGGAAAGTTTTATATTTCATCATAGATATAGGAATTCAAAATAATTTCATATCTATCGAAGCAATTTAGATGTTGAAATTGAAAACGACACCACACGGTCCATAACCAAACTTTGTAATATGCACCAAATAGGGTAGCTAGAAAAATTGCTCCAATTAACAATGTCACTAGTCCTTTTCATCAAACTTTATAAGGATGATGTGGTCTATGATGAGGTGACATTACATGTTTATGATGTTATTTTCAGATAACACACATGTGGTTGTGCTACTATGCTTTATATGAGGATAAGTTGAGGAGATTATTGATTTATATGAATTCTAAGTGTTATTGGATACTAGAGGTGGCCCCTACTAAAACAATATCCTTTATTAGTGCACAATAGTGTCTTCCTATAATGGCTCAAACATAGAAATTTTTCTTATTCATGATTATACCTAGGAGAACCAAATGTTCCAAAAACCACACATACCACTACAAAAATTCAAACATCACAACAGAAGAAGATGGACTAGATACGATCGAATACAAAAACATCCTCACTTCATCAATATGTGTAAATTTACACTTGACCCACTCAAAGGGGAGAAATTACTCAACAAGGTCATCTCAAGTCGGGTATCACCCAAGTACCCATCAATCTAACCAATGTATGGAACACCACCTTCAAATCCAAGGAGAGATTGTTTGAGTGGTTTTTCATGCCCCATGGTAACACAAAAATGAAAAAACATTGATAATGATGATAAATGATGTCCTTAGACTCTTCATTCATTCTTTCGTGCTTGCATACTTCAACTAAATTATTATCTTAAGTAAGACATGGGAAGAGCACACATAATAGGTTGAATAGGTAATTCCCACTCTTGCACCAATAAAATATCTATACAAACATAAATAAATTCTCCTTTTTCCAAGAAATCATTCAATACCTAAGCTAGATCATCAATAATGACATTATTTGTGTACATCTATAGAAGATCCAAGTGATTAGGGCCTATCCAACCCTCGAAGATTCTTTCAAAACTCTAGAGTTTCTTGAGACTTTTCAATTCTACCTGCAATTTTGTGCTCAATCTCTCCCACATATCACATGGCTTTTGAACCAAGTTAAAATGGTAGGAGAAAAATAAATATTCATATGGATCATGCGACAATACCAAGAATTTACACAACTAAAGTATAGTATTTATTCAATATCAATCCTTATCTTTTTGGATATGAAATAATGTTTTGAGATAGATTCAAATGCCTCATAATATACCCATGAAACATCCTCACCCAACATGGTCACCCAATTTTGTACAATGATGAGATCTTCTCTAACATGGTGCGCAGTATCCTACATATGATAAGGAGTTGTAAACCCATTTTGAAGGCATGAAAATTTTAGAAATACTATACATTGGGAAAATATACCATCATATATACGAATCATAAGCGTCTAGAATTCATGCAGACTCAACGCAAGTTGTAAAACAACTATCATCATCTATTAGAAGAGAAGATTGAATTGAGTTGATAATTATATTATTTAACCTTCAATTACATCACCTACCACAATTATCAACTCCTATTGACATGAGACATTAAAGTGGACAAGTAGTTGTTTCAAATTGACTTGTATGTAATATTTTATGGTGTTCTTGTTTCTTTTTTATTTCATTGACTTTCCCAATGCGTAGTGGCATAAAGTTGCAACATTGAATAAATCACCATGAGATAGATGAATTTTATCTATCTTTTAAATGGGCATATCCCTTATATGATAATAACTAGAAACTACAAAGGACACAAAAAGGGGAAAATTATGATAGAAAGTAGGGGGATCCATATGAAATAGGATGAAGATAAGAGACCTATGATGAAGTAAACAAGAAAAAACCACTTTGAGAACACATAAAGGAGAAAAATAACTAGAATTCCTTCTTTTCATGTGAAAATTAAAGTAGGTGCAAAAATGTAATAAGAATGAGAGATTATATGGAAGCACAATGTTTTCTCTTAGCTTTGACTATATGTATTTTACAAAATGTTTATTCATAAGAGTTCACAATACAAAGCTTGCAGAGTTCAAATTTTACACACACAAAAGGAATAAAAGATTGAAATAGTTTCTTTATCCATGAGTATCAACACACCTTTCATGATAAAAGACTATTGAAAATCTTATAAGACATCAAATTTTTTTTCTCACACCTTTTCTCATATTTCATTAACAAATTTGAGAAAAGTACATTCAACACTTAAATTGTAGTAAGTTCTTTGTATGCTCATATTTCATAAAAAAATTAGGAGAAGTATATTTAACACTTAAAATTGTAGTGAGTTCTCTCCCAAGATTGAAAGAGAGGAAGAACCCATGTATACAATGAAGAATAGTGCCTTATGCAAATGTTTTTCCTCAAAATACTTGAGAAACTACTTTTTAAAACTTATCTTCACCTAAGACCTAACTTTCCTTATCTAGAATTTTCGCACATTTCACTTTTTGCATTAGGGAACTTATTGCATTGTTTGATACATTAGTGACCTTTGACATTATAATATTAATTACTTTTAAAAGGATTCAATTAACTTGAACCAACAACTTAAATTTAATTTTGGCCTATAAAACTTTAGCTTGTATGAATGACTCAACTTTTTTCACCTAACTAGTGTTTACCCTCATTGTATATTTAATATATATCTAGTATATTTTATGTACCCACTTAAAATTTTGTTTTACTAATGTTAATTAATTTTAGAAATAATTGGTTTGGATCAACCTTGAAAATCATTCACCTTGGTCTCACATTCCTTCAAACCTTCCTCACTACCTTTGACTCATCCATTTATGGGTTTTTACATCTTTGAGGTATTTTTACACATTTGTTAATTCATGGATGAATTAAAAGATTTATTGTGCAAAGTTTTTTTATTTTGGACCCATGAACACTTCTCTTCTAACTCGTCTATGACACCAATTTTCCTTCTCTTGAACATTATGTTCTAGAGGACCAATGAGTATTACCCTTTGACGATTGTTTGAGCAAAGTGAACCATTGGCAACACATGACATCATTAGGAAAACACATAGTATGTTGGATGAGGTCTACCTAGTCTAGTCCATTAGGTGATAGAGTCCACAAAGTCATTTCACGATCCTCTAATTCTTTTCAAGAGATTTCCTCGTGACATCGCCATTGTGAAGTTGGTCACATGATATTTCCTCTATGTGAAACCATTTGATTTTAATTTATGTAGAACGTACTTCTTGATTATATCTCAAAACTAGACCTCATACAAGATATCTTTAACTAGATTGAAGATTGGATGATGAGTTTTTAGAGGAGATTGTTGATATGAAAAGAGAGAATACCCAGTGCTAATATTTTGTTAATTTCAATGAAAAATTCCTCTATTACAATGAACCTTCACTTACTTGTAGAAGCACTACTTGGCTCTTGGATTCTCAAAATCACGGGATAATAGTGGCTCTAACTATAAGACTACAATTGTTTTTGACTTATTTTGGGAGTGATCTTTGTCACCTCCTCGCTTTACCTCTTCCTTTGATCGTTTCCTGAAAGTCTTGAGTTTCTTCTCTTACTTATATTTCTACCACCTCAAGCTTGTCTCAACCGGTGGGAATTTTTCTGGATTTTCATATCTTTTATGCTAAGCTCAATGTTGCATCATGATTTGAAAGCTACATCAATTCACCATTTTTCTTTGAGTTACCTTATTGATCTCAACCAATGGACCCTTTGATAAGCTTGATTACCACACATTTTCCATTATCTTTGGCACATCTTCACACGTCATTAGGAAATATTGAAATTTCATCAAAAAATTTCAAACATCATCTTTATCATCCACTTTCATATTTGTTCAGACCTCACATTTACAAGTGGTTTCACTATAATAGTAACATAATTTTAGCTATTTTTCAATTTTTCGTATATTTATTCTTCTCATGTGGATGTACATGGCATACATATATGGGGTTACCTTTGAGTTCCCATTCACAACCAATTTTTTACTACTTTTATTTAATGAGTTTTCTATAGAAGAAGTGGAAATATAACAAAGATAAGTGTCATTAAACTTTAGACATCATAACTTATTTTAAAACAAGTATAGACTCTTGAATCGATAATGTTATACATGATTGATCTTCCTACTACAATCATGGGTGGTATAAGCGTGTCAATAGGTATTTTCCCAATTATATATGGGAAGGAAAATGCCGACATGTGTATCAATGATATGAATCTAATGGCTTGTTTTAAGGCATGAGTTGATATCCAACCACTTTAAATATATCCATGTAACATGGCACCGGGTAGGGAAATTATAAATCCATTTTAGAAATTGATGCATGTCTTCGACATTTCCATTGTGTCTTACAAGTATCATTTGAATCTTCATGTTTCTTCCTTTTCGCAAGGAAAAGACCCATCTTAATGTTGTTTGTATGAATCCACACTAGTCGTGACCCATTTTCTCTCTCATTTTATATTCACTTATTATATTCTTTAACACATTCAAAATCTCTTTCCAGTAAGTTTAGACACGAAATCACACACTTACTACTTACATCATGCCTCTAAGTATGTTATTATATGCATGATTCCTAAGTAAGAAAACTAGACATTAATAACACTTCTTTTGCTTTTGTATTGCTTTATCCTTTTGATACTCTTATCATTTACTTTTCTGGAATGACCACTTTACTTGTGAACATTGGAAAATATGTGACTTGGTCATTATTTTTGTTTTATCCTCTAAGAATCTATGACACTACCACCCATTAGGGACAAGAGCGCCTAGGCAATACTATCCCCTTTGGGCAATTTTTTCATTTTCCCTTCTTTTCTCAAATTTTAAATATCATATTACTTGTTATCTTTTCTAAAATCTTTCTTATCATTTTAAGTTGGCCTTTTTTGTTGTTAATGACGAAATTCAAACAAGGGAATCATATATATACATGACTTACTCATTATTATTAGGGGTTGGACAACTTGGGCTATTACTTACTATCTATTACTTGGGAAAAGAGCAACATTCAAGGACTACATTTAGGTTGCATTATTCACTACATAGGAGGGGTTTTTTCTAAATTCCATCTCATAGATTCATCTAGGGGAAAAATTATATGTATCCGTTATCTTGGTGCAACTAGAAAAATGGAAACCTAGCTTCAAGGCACAACTCTCTCTCTCTCTCTCTCTCTCTCTCTCTCTCTCTCTCTCTCTCTCTCTCTCTCTCTCTCTCTCTCTCTCTCTCTCACACACACACACACACACACACACACACAATAGAACTACATATAGTTTGAAATGTAGTGCACCACTCGGTTCACAAATGGGTGACCACCAAGGTTAGTCCAAATCAAGCATATGTATTATTTATTTCATCTAATGTTTTCTTAAGCCTTGTGTAGGTAGCTAGGGTTTGTTTTATAGGTTTAGGTGTGATAGTATTACCCTACAATGAAGCTAGAGCGATAAAGAGTGAAAGGAAGAAGACAAGTTCAAACCTAAAAATATTAGATGTGGAGCGTTTACAAGACACTAGTGCCTAGTTCAGACACCAACACCCGAGCGGTCCTGTCCTTATCCGGCCGGTCCCTGTTCAAGGACTTACATGTTTCAATTTTCTAAACAAAGCATATTCGGTCCATATCTAGCTCGGTCCACTCGGTTTCCATCCTGAATCAGCCCGAGATCTACATATAGTTTGAAATGTAGTGCACCACTCGGTGAGAATCACAAATGGGTGACCACGAGGTTAGTCCAAATCAAGCATATGTATTATTTATTTCATCTAATGTTTGTTTGAGCCTTGTGAAAATATCTAGGGGTTATTTTGTAGGTTAAGGTGTGATAGTATTACCCTAAAGTGAATCTAGAGCGATAAAGAGTGAAAGGAAGAAGACAAGTTCAAACCTGAAATGATTAGATGCAGAGCATTTACCAGACACTAGTGCCTAGTTCGGACACCAACGCCCTGAGTGGTCTTGTCCTTATCTGGATGATCTGTTGAAGGACTTACATGTTTCAATTTTCCAAATAAAGCATATTCAATCCATATCTAGCTTGTTCCACTCGGTTTTCATCCCTAAATCAGCCCAGATCTCTAAATACAAGGTAAGTCACTCTTATTTCACTATTGTTTATACTTATTTGTTTCTTGCATGATAAATCTTTCTTGTTATGGTCATATTCATTTGATCTCATTCCTCTATTTAATATTTAAATTATTAAGGTAAATCGTGATTACAACTACTCTAAATCGATATCTTTTGTTGGAAATTGTTCATATAGAATTTATCTTCATCTTTTGTCTTCAACAAATCATTTGCTTCTTTCATGTTTTTCTCATCCAATTGTTGTGTTTCTAGTTTGGCTTGATTAACTCCATTTGGCAGGCCACAAAAATGATCATCTATGTCCTTATAATATTCTAAAGATAGGGAAGTAATGAAAGCACCCTAAACTTTACAAAGAAAATAACAAAGCTAATCAAGGAAGGCTAACACCATTGCCACCTAATAGCTAAGGATTATGAGTCTAGGAATGTACCATTAAGATAGAAGCTAAAAGGAATGCTTAACTAGTATGAAAACAATGTACAATCTAACTAAACATGCCTACTAATATGCTTTAATTACCTAACATGGGCCTAAATAGACCTAAGAGGGAAATCAAATTGGTATGGTTACTACTCCAAACAAGGTGAAATGGCCTCTCCAAATGACTACTTGGTCATTTTGGATATCCATCTACTAACCCCATTGAAGGCTTTAGGTAAGGATTGAGCTTGGCTATAAATCATATTTATTATATGAGATGCAAATCAAAGCATGGTGTGAAGTATTAAGGTAAGAGGTGCACTCTTTTTATAGTTTCTTTTGGGATAAACTTGCATTTTGGTGCATGTTGGACTAAAAGCCCCAAATGAGATTATAATTGTCAATCATGATTAAGCCTTGTTAATCACAATTAGTGAATTATCAAGTGATTAAGATGTGAGGAGCCTTAATCAACCACTTAGGGTCAACTAAGAGGCTAGGATAAGCTTTTGAAGCTTGTTGAGATGTTGCGGAGGTGAATAGAGTGATTTTGAGTGGTTGGAAGATGGGTTTAAGCCAATATTAGGGAATATTGACCAAATCAAGAGCAAAATAGGATTAATTAGCTAATAAGTCTAATTGTTTCCCATAAGAGGATAACAACTTACAATTTGACGTCGATTAGCATCCTGAACGTGGAAAATGGTGGATAATTAGCAAAGTAGTGTTAATTAACCGAATAGAGGGGACACGTTAGTTAATTAATGGAAATCGCTAATTATAATGGAATTGGTAAGAATGGGAGTGATTTGTGTGTGTCTCTGCAATAAGATTGCAAAAGCGGAATATAGGTGTCTCAAGTAGAAAAGGTGAAAATTGTATATCAAAAATGTTTTTGGGTATTTGAGAAGTAGCAATTTCTAATGAAGATGAAGACAACATAAGCTTGGGATTTTTTTAGTACAAATTCATTTGGCATAACTTTTGAATTTGTATTTGGGTATTGTTGATTTTTTTACTTGAATTTTCTTCTTTATTTCATTTTTCATCATTCCTCTCATTTTATTCTTCACTAATACTCTAATTTCCCTCTTCACAAACATCGAACTTGAGGTTTACCCAAACTAGCCTCTCTCTCACATTGTTTACAAGACAATTATTGAGGCACACGCCATATAATTGTAATAACAATCTATCGATGTGGGATCGAATTTATATTGATAGAATGTTATCTAGGTGTAGTTAAATGATAGCTACATCCAATTATGGAGATCATACACCAAAAAAAAAAACTCATTAATGGCCATTACCACCATTGACCTTTTGATGATATCTATTTGGCATATGGGAACAAACATGTTTTAAAACATCTCAGTGCTATTTATTTATGTCTAATGGAAATTTGGCATACCACTTTTGTTTCTCTTCTTATTGTTATGTCAACATTAAAAATAATTGTGTAAAATTTCATTAATAGATCCTACAAACTACTAAAATAGGTTAATGCAAATATATGTTTAATTATTTTTATTTTTCGTTATGCTCGTAGGAATTCACGATATGGGAATAACCTTGCCACTACTTGACACCCCTGTCTGGGGATCAACGACTGACATGGAAAGAGTTTTTGATGTACAAATAATTTGAAGTTGTCGATTGCATGGAAAGAGATAATGAAATAATACGGATTGGAATCCTACAAAACCCACAAACGTGAAATGGAATTCATAATAGATTTATGTTTCATACAGTCATAGTGGAAATAACATTTCTATAATGGTTGTATGAATCCTTAGAGGCATATTCAAATCTTCATTCTACTTCCTTCGCAGGAAGATAAATTTTTGTTTTTGGCCCTCTAGTTATCTTTTGATATGACATAATTACTTCATGTTGTTCCCCTCATAAGTGTGCCACTCAAAGTTATTTTTGTTATGTGTTTTTGTTAGTACTAGGTATTTCTTAAATGTTTGTCTAAAATGTTAGTATTAGGACTTTCTCAAATGCTTGTCTAAAATGTTGGGGCAATGAATATGTGTAGGCATGTTTTTCTTCAAAAATTTGAACAACATTGAAGATTCAATTAATTTTTTTTTATATTCACAATGTGTATATTTATATTTTATTAATAATATTTAAAATTAACGAAGTTACTACAATGTACTTATGTTGAACTTAATTATATTTATGTTCTTTTTTATTTTCTATTTTCTATTTTCAATGCATTTACAATTTTTATTTTACTATATTAGTTCAACACTTATGTATAATGTAATTGCAGTCATCCCAAAAAGTTACAAAGCCATTAAAAAGGAAAATCCTAATTATAATGTAATTGCAGAAATCTATCAACAAATACAATCAAGATAGATTTCATACTCAACAACATTGCATTAAATAGGAAAATCATTTATATTAATTATTAATATATAACTTTGTAACAACACTTATATACATTTTTTAAAATATTAGATATTTTTGGTTGGGTGACTATTAAAATAAAATTATGATGATATAATAATAGTATTTCAATTGGGCTGACCATAGCCCTAGCTTCATTTATGGGATCCTTTTCAAATTCACTCATGCAATGTGTGTGACTTTTACTACATCTATGAGGCTTCCATGGAGATATAATCTAAGGAGAAAATTCTCAAGCCTTGTGCCAATGAATTTTTCGCCACCCATTCTTGAATTCTAGAAGATGAGTCTCAAAGCTTGTTGTGTTCTCTCATATCCCAAAAAGTTAATAATACATTCCTCTTATTAAAATTATAGGTCGGGCAATTAAGATGATGTAGTGTTTAGATTAATTACATTGGAAAAAAATCAGCTTACGATTTGATTTATTTTTCTTCATTGGTTTATCGACACATACATTAATTTTTATCAATATACTTATTTTGATTTTATTTGTTTGTGACTAATCTCTTATTTATATGTTTACACGTTACTTTTTCTCTTTAGGGTTATTTGCTTATGTGGACTTCGAGGAATGAGGGAGGAATTTTAGTTATCGGGAGATTTCGACTAGTTTGACCATCTCCCGAATTTATGTTTGAATCCACTCGTACTTTTACACCTTTTATGCATGTGAGAGGCTCCATTAGAAATAATGTAGGGCATAAATTTTCAAATATTATGTCATCAAATTTGTCCTGTCTAATGTCGAACACCCTAAAACATTTCTCTTCTTTCTTCATCGGATTCATCAAATTTATGTGAGTCCAAAGATTCATCCAATACATTAGTGTGTTCTCACATAACCCAAGAAAACAAAAAGCATTCATAATATCAAAACTCTAGGCTACAATATTAGTATGAAAACATTTCCATTAGAATTTAAGGTCCCACTTTGAAATGTCGGCGCCATACGATTTCAAGTATCATATTAGTAATAGCTCCATACCATTTCAAGTCTCATATTTGAAAGACAACATGTCTGATAACTAGCCATAGCCCTCATGAAAATGCATACAATTCATAATATTAGAATAATCATATTCATATTGGTTTCTTCATGGCATCTTTTATAGTCTTTGTAGATTATAAAGCAAAGATATTTGTCGATTGTAACATTGATGTTTCTAAAATCAACTACTCTTCCTACCATTATTTATATGTATGTATGTATGTATGTATGTATGTGTGCATGCATGCATACATGCATATATGTACATGTATGTGTGTGTATATATGTATGTATGTATGTATGTACATATACACATATACATACATACATACATACTATTATAAAATAACATTTAATGAATCGACAATTAGTGCATTTAATTTTGTTGAATATAAAAGATGAAAAACCCGACTATAGGAATGAAATCCATGTCTTTAACTAAGAAATAAGAAAATAAGAAAATAATCTCTATGTCGCGTATTCAAACCTTGATGATAACATTGCTAACAGTGGTGAAGTCAACGAAAGCGTGGTGGTCGTGAAAACCTTACAAGATATATAAAATATGTATATAATATTAGAAAATAACATTTAATGAATTAACAATTAGTGCATTTACTTTCAATAAATTCCTTACAATATTTATGAGAATACCCATACACTTGGTCCTCTCTCATCTTCTTTCACCGCTCCCTCATCTTTGGAAAGCCCCATAATGCCAAAATATCAAAATAGCAAGCATAACATTAAACACATGACATTGCTTCAAATTTAATGAGTATTAAGAACCTAGAATATAGAAGATGCGGTGACAAATACCAATCCATAAGGAAAAATCTTGAGGCTGATAAATTTTTTTGACAGGGCAAGTGTGGACAATGTCTTAAGATAATGGTCTATAATTATGATGCAAAATCACCTCACTTACCATATTTTTTGGTTATCAAATTCAACCAAGACATCGTCTCGATATGGTATGCAAAGTCCTTTTGAAATGTCCCTATATCTAAAGTATCTCGTAGTATGCACCAATGAATTCCCTTAAAATTATTGTGTGAATTAACTATCCACAAAACACAAGGGATGACATTGTAAAAAGTGTTGGTGCAATAATATGTTTGCACTACTATTAAGTTGACAAGTAGGTTAGCTTAATTATATTAGGCTTACTTTGTGTGCACCTCATAGGATTAGAATAGGATAAGTAACACTGATATTCACTTTCCACCACTTCCCACGTGTCCATTATGTGTCCATCACTTCAAACATGTTGTGGTTACTTAGTAAAAAGTAGAGTTGGCTCACAACTCTTGCTTTGCTTAGTCAAAAGCAAAGTTGGAGCCAAAACCTTGATTTTTCTATAAATTTACCACCTCTAATTGTATATTGAAACCTATTGTGAGAATACTATACTATTGGAATTCTTTATTCGTGTGTATTTGGTATATCATATTATCAATTAATCTGTCTGTGGCTACTTATGAGTCCCAATAATGAGTTTCTTGGGTTTTAAAAATACTTATATGGTACTAGATCCTTTATCCATCAAGTGGTAATTGTAGATTTATAAAGAATTGTTGCTTATTATATTTTACCACATATTTCTCTATGTATCATCCATATTTTTTTAGCATAACCAAGCTTTTAGGTTTCCAAAAATATATCCCAAAATACTTCCCACGTGTTTCCACTATATATCCATCACTTTAGACATGTTTCAATTACTTAGTCACAATTAGATCTAGGTCACAACTCTTGCTTTACTTAGTCAAAAGTAAATTTGGAACCAAACTCTTACTTTTGCTATATATTGACCACCTCTATTTGTATATTGTGACCGATTGTGAGAATAATATATTATTGTCATTTTATATTCATGTATACTATTTTCATTCTATATTCATGTGTATTTGTTATAGCATATTATCAATTCATCCATGGATGGTATGAGTTCAAGTTTAAGGAGTTTCTTGGGTTTAAAATATTCTTACAAAAATAATTATTGATAAATTATGAATATTAATCGAAATGGACTTGATTTCGAGATATCTCCAAAGCATGTTTCCTCGACGATCGGTACACCACGATTAACACCACATCCTCTCTTCCTCCTACAATTATTCACTCCTTCAAGTTTAAGTTATTTAATGCATCCTTTCTTGCATTCGATTTCTAGTAGTGGATTCATTTATAATTGGCCAAGTCAAAATTTATAAACATAATTTCTTATACTTAAGTTTCAAGTTTGAACATAATCTCATTAGAACAAATCAATAAGTGACCCTCAAAAATTATAATATGAATTTTATACAATTATGGTGTTTATGGGCAGACATACTAAAAATTATAATCTATAATCAACCTTTTAGAGATTAAGATTAAATATGGTGAAAACTCGGTGTTATTTGGCAACATTGCACTTTTAAAGACAAAATAAATAGATTAAGTACTTTTTTAATTCTAACAATTATTAATCACACAATTATTTGATCACATCTCTGTTATGACTACATAGACCTTTAATATTTTTCCTTTAAGCTTCAATTTTTTCTCTTCAATTTTTCAATCATGGAAACTCGATCTTATTTTATTTTTACTTATAAATAAATAAAATAAGGCTATTTAATCTAACAACATATATCCTCGCAAATAATGTAAAGTTATAAACATAATCATGTGGGAGTATCTTTGTTCCCTTACGATCTTGCATCACCCAAAAACATGATCTTAAAGGAAAATAAGTTAAGTCTAGCATTCCCTAAGTTTTGATTGCATCAAGTTTCTATTTTTATTTTTCATGTAATTATTATTTTGCACTTGTCTTATAAATGAGTGCACAAACATGTATGCATGGAAGAGTCACTTATAAATTTTTTTGTCATTTTTATGGGTAAATGTTTTTTTGTCTTTTACACCTATCTTTATATTGTTCATTTGTTTGTAATTATTCCATGCAAAACTAGCATGTAATCATTCATAGTTGTTTTATAATCATGACATATCCAAAAGAGATGACAAATTTTTGTGGTATCATCTACAATCAAGGACATATTTCATGAGGTAACACAAACATCTATTTCAAGCGGAATCGTGTGTGTTTCCAACAAAGTTAGTCTGTGTGCACATTATCATAGGGAGAACTTACATAAATATTGTTTAAGAGAAGAATTACAAATTCTTGACAATTCTTCCATAAGTACTAATAAAAGCACAAAATAAAAGATAGTGTTGATATGGGGAACAACATGAAGTGGATATTCCATCTCATAAGTACAACTTGAGGACTTTGACAAATCCATAGGATGTTTTGTATGGGGAAGCTAGTGGAAATAATGTAGTAGTTTGGCTACCTAAAAGTGAAGCGGTAGAGGGGTTGATATCCATCCCAAGGGAAATTTGATGACCATTACGTAAGGAAAGCCTCAAGTCATTTCCCTAATGTCCACATTTTCCCTACACTTGGAGGAAAAGAAACCTCATTATTGGAAATTGCTCAAGCAAATTCTAAATTTATGGTTTGTGTTTAATCAACCATGTGTTGAGCAGTGGTGGCACTTGTCAAAACACAAAACATTCTATCACCATGTTGGTGTCTTAGGTGGAGAGGTAGGCCCATGGTAGGAGGGGACCAAGTGGATACATTCACAAAGTGTGCTTCTCCATCTCATATAGATAAGGAATCCTACATATGTTTGAATCCCTCATGCTTCGCCCTTTCCCACCACACCCTCCAACTCATCCCGCACCTTCCTCTAACTCTAGGATTCATGGCACACTCTATCAATTACACTATCCTTGAAAGATCATTTGTTGTGTAGCATTAAATGTTAAAAGAAAACATCTTGGGAATGACCCTGTGGTGAACTAGTGGGGCAATTAGCATGTAGAGCCAACAACCGTGTTGAACCTAGCCCCAGGATTTCATATCCGACTTACCCGTGGCATGCAAAGTGGGGTACTTGCATGTCGCCTAAGGGGTACATCCCTAGTCTAAATTTTTATGGGGATGACCCTGTGGTGAACTGGTGGGGCAATTAGCCTATAGAGCCAACAACCCAGGTTCAAACCTAGCCCCCAGGATTTCATATCCTGACTTACTCATGGCATGTGGAGTGGGGTATTTGCATGTCGCCTAGGGGGTACATCCCTAGTCTAAATTTTTGGATTATTTTACGGAGGAGGATCGATGGAGAGGAGAAGCGGCAACTCCCACAAATTTTTGAATTTGGGGCCTGAGAAAGTTTCCTTTGCGGGAAAGGAGGTTTCCACCGCATTTCCTTGTTCGAGGAGTTTCACCTCTAGCGTGAATCATATCCCGTTGGGCGCTAGTAGTGGGGTGGATTGGATTGGGAAGATCGGAGTGGAGCTAGAGAAGGAAGAGGTTTTGGTGCTCTTGGTGAAGTTTTTCTCCGTCACTTTGTTGTCAAGTCCTCTGGTTGGGTTGTTAGGGACTGCGGCCCTAAAAAATTTGTTGGTAGATGTCGAATCATGTCTTGGTCTATTTCACCCTCCTGGGGGTGGGGTTGGAGGTCCCTTCAAATCCAATTGAGCGGGAAGTAAGTGGTTCACAGGAAGTGGAGGAAATTAAGGTGGGGGGATTGGTTTTAAACTATCTAAGGATGTGGTGTGAGTGAATCTCCCTCTAGGCCCTAGAAGGGACTTTGTGGATGTTCGTGTTAAAAGAGAAATCTGTTGTAAATTTGTGGGGGCTAGGTTTTCCAGGAGGAAAATCTTAAATTGGGTCTTCTGGTTTTGGGGCAAGGAGAGGAAGCCTAAAGTTTTCTTTCTTCCAAATGGCTTCTTCCAAGTTTTGTTCCATTCGGAGGCCTTCTTTGGAGAAAGTTTTCAAAGGAGGACCTTGGTTTCTTAATTCCTCGAGCCTGTATCTGTGTCCGTGGTCCTTGAGTTTAATCCGCATAAGGAAAAAATTCTTAGTGCCCCGCTTTGGTTGAGTTTTCCTAATTTGCCTTCAGAATTCAGGAATCAGGCTGCCCTAAAGGTGATCACTAATTCCCTTGGTTCGTGGGTTCATATTTTCAACCCTTCACTTTTGGCTTGGAGAAATTCTTCAGCCCAGATTTGTGTCGAGATGGATTTATCCTCCCCTCTTCTGAGCTCTATTATTTTGGCCACCGCGGGGTTCCAGATCTCAGTCAATTGTCTATGAAGGGTTGCTTCTTCATTGTTTCTCATGTGGTTTATTTGGTCACTTAAAAAGGCTTGCCCTTCTAAGTGGAAAAAGAGGTGGTCTCTAATCCTTCTTCCCAGTTGGGGGAAGGTTCACTTTTTCAAAAATTTCCTCTGATTCCCCTGTTCCTCAGCTTGGTGGGAATATGGCTCAGTGAGGGGTGGGCGCAGTTTTAGCCAACTCGGCCCTTCCTTGAGCTCCGACTCCTGCTCTCTCTGAAAGAAACCAAAGAAGTTCATAGGGATTCAGGGGCACTCGCTTCTTTGATCAAGGAGGGCATGGTGAAGGGTCAAGCTTCCTCGATGGAAACTCTTAATGGTTGGATTTCAAATAACGAGTCTTTGGCAATGGCTTTGTCAATTTTTCGAAGGGGATAAGGAGGAAGGGCAAGTTGTCTGATGGATTAGCTCCTGATCTATCTCCCTCCAATTTAGCCTTTAATCAGGATGGTTTGGGTTCCCCCTTTTGCGGCTCCGCTAGTAAGAGAGGGAGAAAGTCTAAACAAGAGCTTGTGTTGTTGGAGGTTGAGTTGGGCAAGCAAAGCACCCTAAAATTTGACATTGCTGATCCAGGAAGGTGAAAATCCTTCCTTGTTTTCAATGAAGATATTTTCCTGGAATGTCAGAGGCCTCAACTCCTCTGACAAACAACACTTTCTTAAGCATTATATCCTCTCTTGGAGGCTTAATTTGGTTCTTATGCAGGAAACAAATTTTTCAGTGGTTGAAGTGAAGCGGTTGTGGGGTGGCTCTGTTAAAGGGTGGAAAGGGGTCTTCTCGGGTTCGTTAGGAGCTTTAAGGGGTCTTGGTATTCTTTGGAAGGAAGGTGTTGTCAAGGTGGAGCTGCAAGCCAAATCCCAAAACTGGCAACTAGTAAGTGTTAGTCTTCGCCACTCCCAGTTTAGTTTCTTTTTATTTAATATTTATGCCCCTAATAGTATCTTGGGGAAAAAATGTTTATGGGCGGATCTTCTTCTCTCAGTCTCTTCTCTGGGGGATAGTCTGCTTATCTTGGGTGGCGATTTTAATGCCATCTCTAGTGGTAAAGATAAGAAGGGGGTATTGTCAGAAACCTCCAGTCACAATTGGATTTTTGTTCCTTTATTAGGACAATTGCTTTGTCTGATCTGGAGCCCAAGCAGGGTTGGTTCACTTGGAGCAATAGGAGAAAGGGTTTCAGTAATATTGTTGAAAGGCTTGATAGATTTTTGGTGTGCCCTAATTGGTCTCTGAAAGACATAGTTTTGGAAAGCTTCGTTCTGCCTTGGTCTGGATCAGACCATTTTCCTATTTCCCTTGTTATCAATTGTGATGTTGCCCCTCACAAATCTCCCTTCAAATTTGAGTTAATGTGGCTCAGAGATGCTTCCTTGGAAGGATGGATCGCTTTCTGGTGGAAATATTATCAAGTGGTGGGCTCTAAGATGTATGTGCTAGCTCAGAAGTTAAAGAGGTTGAAAAAGATCTGCTGGAATGGAATGGTAAGTGTTTCAAAAATATCTTTCATGAAAAAGCGAGGGTAGAAGCTGATTTGAAGGCTCTTAATTTAAAAGTGTTCGCTAAAGGGATGAATCAGGAGGACTTTGCTCTGGAGAAGTCTCTTCTAAGGGAGTTAGGGGAGCTGCTTCTCAGGGAGGAGATTTACTGGAAGCAGAAATCTAGGGAGCTTTGGCTTAAGGATGGGGACAGGAATATGAATTTTTTCATGCTTCTGTTAAATCAAAAAGGAATTCGAGCTTTATTTGAGATAAAGAACAATGAGGGGGTTCTGTTGACCAATCAGAAGGATATTATCAATGAGGGTATTAATTTCTTCTCCTCCCGCTTGCTAGTGATGTGGCCTCCTTTGATGGGGCTCAATCTTCCCTTTTGGAGTGTATCCCTTCCCTTGTTTTAGATTCCCAGAATGTTGCTTTGTTTAAGCCTTTTTCCTTCTCTGAAATTGAAAAAGTTGTCTTCTCCATGGAAAATAATAAAGCTCCAGGACCGGATGGCTTCCTTTACGGACTTTTTTCAGAAATTTGGGGGATTGTGGGCTATGTGTGGGCAAGTTGTAGAATATTCGAGGAGGTCCCGTTTAGTGCTTAAGATGTTGAATAATACTTTTATCTGCCTCTTTCCGAAATTGTCTCAACTGCCTCCTTTGCAGATTTTAGGTTGGTCTCTCTTTGTAACACCTCCTATAAAATTATTTCTAAAGCCATTTCCCTTCATTTGAAAGTTGTTCTGGACCCTTTAATATCCCAAGAACAAACCAGGTTTATGCCAGGCAGATCTATTTTGGAGGGTGTTATTTTGTCTCATGAGTGACTCACTCCCTTTCCTCTTCGAGTTCTTGGTATGCTTTTAAAGCTTGATATTAGCAAAGCCTATGATAAGATCAATTGGAGGTTTCTCATTAGAGTCCTTAGAAAATTTGGTTTCTCTAAAAGGTGGTGTGACTGGATTTTCAGCTACATTTCTGGCCCTTCCTTCTCGGTTTTAATTAATGGGAGTGTTGAAGGTTTCTTTGTTAGTAACAAAGGCATTAGGCAGGGGGATCCGATGTCCTCTTTTCTCTATATTTTGGTTGTTGAATCTTTAGGCAGGGCTTTGAAGAGGAAATTGGTGGAAGGTAGGCTCAGTGGCTTGAAAATTCATGGATGGTGTCCCTTCTCTTTCCCATCAACAATTTGTTGATGATACCTTTTTGTTTGGCAAGGCAAGCATTCGAGAGGCTAAAGAGTTAAAGGGGACTTTGGATGAATACTCAGTTAGTTGTTGGGCAAGAAGTGAGTCTCCTCAAGTCCTGTATTTTTTCTTCAACGTCTCCCCTCAGCTTGAAGCTCGTATTCTAAATATTTTTAAATTTAGAAAGGGTTTCCTTCTAGTCAAGTATCTAGGTATTCCCTTATTTAAAGGTTCGGGTAAGGTTTCATTGTGGAAGGATTTGTTATCCTCGATGGATGCTAAATTAAACTCTTGGAAAGGAAAATGGCTTTCCTTAGCTGGGAGATTGCAACTTATCAAATCGGTTCTCAGTGCCTCCCCCATGTATTTTTTTTCATTCTCAAATTCCCCAAAAGTGTGTTGGAAAAGTTGAAAGTGATGATGAGGAAGTTCCTGTGGCAAGGTTTATCGGGAGAAAGGAAAATCCCACTGATCAGTTGGGATGTCTTAGCTAAACCAAAGGCTCTGGGTGGGGTGGGGATTCTTAATTTGGGCCTACAAAATTTGGCTTTAGGTGCTAAGATGGTGTGGAATTTAATTTCAAATCCTAACAGTTTCCTCAGTCAAGTTTTTGAAAGGAAATATCTGGGAGCTCCTTCCAGAATCTATTCTCCGGATTGCGAACCCACCCAAGGGTTCTCATATTTGGAATTTCATGTTGGATTGCAGGTCTTTGTTCTATATAATGTGGACTGGAAAGTGGGGAATGGTGAAAAATCCCTTTTTTGGGATGATCCCTGGAATGGCTTCCCTACTTTGGGGGATGTTTCGGAATTTGTGGCAATTAAAGAAAGGCTACTCGAAGAGAGGGGTCCTTATGTCTCGAATTATGGGCAGTTGGATGAACCTCCTCCCTCTATTTTCTTATGGAAGGAAATTGATCATTTAGGGCTCTCGGAGACGGTAATGAAGAATTTTAAGTCTGCTTTGCAGGATAGGCAAGTGTTGATCACTGGCAAGCAAGACGAAATTGTTTGGACCGTTGCTTCCTCGGGGTCATATTCCTCACATCTGGGTTATCTTTTGCTTCATGAGGATATTGTGTCGGAGGATATCATTTGGAAAGAATGCTTAGAACCTCCCTGCCCCCAAAGGCTGGTCTTTCACTGGATGGCTTTCCAAGGTAAAATTCTTACTCAGGAAAGAAGGAAAAAGTTTGGGTTTCAGGGCCCCTCTAGGTGTGTTTTATGCGAAAAAGAAGAAGAAGATAGAGATCATTTGTTATTACACTGCCCCTTTGCTGAGAAGTGTTGGAATTGGTTGTGCTAAGCTTAATTTTCCATGGGTGCAACCGTCCTCCTCCCAAACTACTATTTTGGCCTAGCCGGGTTTCTCTTCCTCGGGGACTTTGTGCTATGGCTTAGCAGCCTGGTGCTTCTTCTTTGGAGTTTATGGTGGGAAAGGAATAAACGGCTCTTTAGGGAAGAGTCTAGTTCTGTGGAAATGGTCCTTTGCAAGTTGGAAGGAGCCATTTTGGAAGTGGTGTCTTCTAATTGGCAGAGATCTTGCCCTTTTACTTCTAATGACAGGTTACTTGAAAGAAATTGGCCTTTGATTATCAAACCTAGTGATGGTGCTATGAAATCTTCTGTGCCTTCCTCCTTGGCTAGAAAAAGGTTTTTGTCCCCCCTTCCCCTGGGTTTTTAAAACTTAATTTTGATGGAGCTTCTGGGGAATCAGGAAGCTTCTAGTGCATGGTGCTTAATCCGTAATTCCATGGGTAAGTTGGTGAGTGCTGCTTCCTACAAGCTTAAAGAGGGTACTTGTAATTCAACTAAATTTAGGCACTTAGTAAGGGTTTGTCCCTTGCGGCCTCGCTTAAAATCAAGAATCTGGAAATTGAGGGGGATTCCTTGGTAATCATTAATGCCATTATTAAGAAAAAATCCCTTTCATGGAAGTTGGACTTAGGGGTTCAAATTTTTTTATGGAAACTCTCCTTTTTTAATAACTGGAGCATCAGGCACGTGTATAGGGAGGGAAATCAGTGTGCCAACTGGCTTGCAAATAAAGGTGTTGAGAAAATAATAGGGGAGAAGGTGGATATTAATGGCTCTGCGTGGGAGGGCTTTTTATGATGATTTCGAAGGAGGAGCCTAATCATGGATTAGACGGCAAGTTCTCTCCCGTGTGTGTGAAGGCTGGGATGGCTACTTAAGGCGATGTGGGGTTTTTTTGTTCAGTTTTTGCTTATAGTTGTTATGGATCCTCCTCGAGCTCCACGGTTGGCTTTGTCTTGTGAGATGAGGGAAATGTCCTTTCGTAATAAGGTCTCGATTGTAGGCTGAAGAAAGTCTTTAGAATTTCTTGCTCTAAGGATTTGGTGGCAGTGAAAATAGTGTTGGGGTTGGGTTTTCTGCAAGCGGAAGGATGGCCACGTATTAACAACGACATTGCTTCCATTTTTGTTGAAAATCTTCTAGTTCTGCGTCCCTCAAAGGCGGAGGTGGTTAATTTGGCGGCTTACTGGTTGGCGCCCTCTTTCTGCGGTAACCTTGCCTCGGAGGTGGCTAATTTTAGTCTGGTTTCTTGGCCAGTTTCTGGAGGGGTTCTCTATTCTCAGGGTGGTAATGATGTGTGTCTGGCAAACTTGAAGAAGCGCTTCCAGATTCTGTTGGATTTCACCGAGTCCTTGGTGATCTTTACATGGGATAAGAAGGCTAAACGTGCTCGCATAATGCTTCCGGATGTTCAAGCTCTGGGTCTGCCTCTGGAGCCTGTGCCATGTTGGTGGGTGGAGCTCTGGGATTCTGCGAGTGGCGTCTTCGAGTACCTCTGGTAGGGTTGGCTTAAAGGCTCGGCCCCTGACATGGATTCTGATTTGGAGCTCGGGATGGATCAAGGCGGGGGGCTAGGGTCTCATCTTTGTAGAGGATGATAGTTAATATAGTTATCCTTTGTTCAGGTCCTAGTATTAGTATATAGAATAATGGTTGGTTTTGTCTTTTACCCGAGACACTGGTTACGGTTTGTTTTTGATACATCTGAGGTTGAGCCTCCTTTTTTGTAAATAGGGAACGAGCCCCTTCAACCCACCTTATCAATTAAAAAAATGTTAAAACAACCATGAAAATAAATGAATTACCAACTAAGACTAATGAAAGTAGAAAATTATAGAGAAAGATAAAGAACATATTTGTTATACCTAGAGAAAAAATAGTGTATCCTCATCTTCCACCATATCCTCTCCATCAAGAGACAATAGAATGTTGATAAAATCATAGGAATGACATAAAACCACCAACCTCCTTCACCACTAGAACTTTCGCGGCTCTCCATTGCAAGAATATGACTAGCATGACAACCATCCATAGTCGCCAGAGCCATAAAACCTATCTTCAATTTAACCAAAACCCATCGTCAAACACAAAATAATGGTGATATTGAAAACCAACAACAATTTACTAGTTTTTTATTTTTGGCAATTAGGATTTTCACCAATTGTTTAGTGTTTCTTTAGACTTTGAATACAAGAACAATCAATAATCATTTGGGCATCAACAATGTCTTAAATGCAATATCGTCATTTGATGTCCAACACCTATCATGGGAGCATCCTCACTCTGCTAAGGAAACATCTATCAATGTATATATAGGACCACTTAAGTACTATGGGTGTATTTGTGTGTTTGTTAATTATTATTGGTATGGAACTAGTTAATTAATATGGTATTATAGTATTTGTGTGTTTATTTATTATGATGAGACTACTTAATTAATATATTTTTAGTATGTTTGTGTGTTATAATATTGATGGGACTTATTAATTGATATAATATTAATGTTAACAGGAGCTAACCAACAACTCCTTTGACCGAATGGGGCATGTATATGTACTCACGATCAATAGTAAATCGATTACAAAAAATATAATGATGTAACTCATGCATTTCTATGAGTTTCAACCCAATGGCCTACTAAATCAAGTACACTAACCCAACCAATCTTGTTGCGGGCGCATTACATAACCTATTCGACTACGTTTTAAATAACAACTTATTAGTCGAACTACACGAATTTTCTTATTCTAGGGTCGGGAAAATCGATAGGTGGCAATTGGTTGCTATTTATTTTTGTCCTTAGTGTATATGTTTATTGGTTATTGATAGCATGTTATAAAGTTTTGACATTATGAATGAAGCATTCCATAATAAGACCAAAATGAATTTTGTATTCGTTTTTTAATGACTAAATTTAGAGTTGAGATATATAAAAATAATAATTTGAATTTAATTAAAAGTTAAAATTGTTGTCAAAGAGATACATTATAAACATGTACTCAACAACAATAATAATGATGATAAAAGTATTGATATGAGGGTGATTAAAATTCCTTGATTTGTGAATCTATACTATAAAATTTTAACATGCTAAATAGAAGATTCCACAATAACACTCTTTAAAAAAATATTCTATTCAAAATTTAGAATTATTATGACATATAAAAATATTAACAATTCTAATTCTTACACTAAAAAGTCAATTAAGGAGACGAAACATTTTAAAAGCATAGATAAGAATCCTAAAATTAAAATATATATAGTGGTATGGAGACAAATTACGTGGAGAGGTGGGCCACCATTCGATGCTCGCACCAACTTCATCGTGAATTTTTATTTGGATTTGATAGGAACGGGAACGTGGCGTTTTAATACTTTGTATTTTTATTTTTAAATGAATAAAATTGAAGGACTCTAAACTAATGCATGACAAGATAAATATGGCCACTTGCCCAAACCTAAGGATATCCCAATGGAATCAACCTATCTCTTTATCACACATTCAATTTTAAAGATTAACATTATCCAATTCTCGATTGGAAAGATTACCACTAGCAATCGCATGTGTACAATGCAATGTGAACGCCGAATGGTATAAGTTATTTGATTTAGAGGGATAATTATAAATTTTGTAGTTGATGTTGATAAGGGGTGTGATTGATTTTGGTTGTGTAGAAATATAGATGAACCACTTCATTTAAAAAGCGCAAACATGAGGCCTATCCCTTAAAACAATTCAATATGCAAAAAGTGATATAATGTACAAAGCTTTGGATGGAAGCAACTATAAATTGCATGGTTCTTTCTCAGGTTTTTAAAACTATAGGCATTTGTATGTAGATATAATGAAGAAGACATTAAAAATGTGATGTTGTTAGTTTACATAAAGAAGCGAGCAATAATAAAAACAAAAAATTGAACATGTATGTTGTAAAGTGGTATTTTGTTGGTGTAGAAATATAGATGAACCACTTCATTTAAAGGTATCATCTCTTCATTTCAAACTTGTTACAAATTCGTACATATACAATTGCAAATATTATATCATGAGTGGTAGCATTTTGTGGACTATTTTATTTGAACTTAACATGAATACATGAAATGCACAGATTTGCAAGCGAGGGAACTCTGGAGAAAGTTGTGAATGTCAAATCTTGCCTTTCAGTGGTTCCAATGTCGACAGTTGCTCTATGCAATTTAAGTCCCTTGGACATGTGGATATTTAATCCCCGGGCCATTTTAATCGACAATTGTCTTTGATCCCCTCTTGAAATAGGGGGTATGGGAATATGTAACGGTTTGGAGGGATCCCAACATGGACCGTTGTATCTATCAAATTTGAAAACAAATAAAGGCAATGCTGGTGGTGGCATTGATGCGTCGTAGACAATGTCGGTGATTGTTCCTGTAGCACCATTTGTGAGGCCTATGTCAAGCCATAAATTTGCAATAAGCATGATTTTTCTTTGTTTGCACAACAAAACTTTGTGTTCCAACTGATCATCATCAAGATCTCCTGGTCCAACCCCCACGTTACTTTCAACAATGGATTGGGTGATTGGAACATTCAATGCCTTCACCATCTAAAGGTTGTGGGAGTCCACGAGATCATTTTTTGCAAACAAATGTGGTGCATCCTTAAAATGTTGAGCTCCTGCTGAGTTAGGTGTCAGTCGGTGCGAGACATTAAGACTTCTCAGTCCTCAATAAGAGGATTTGAATCTCGGATGTGGAGCAGTAAATTCCAGAATGAAAATCGTGCATTGTTTGTTCCTTGTTGCCGAAATATTGTTTGCAATGTAATGGAAGAATGAAATCCCTTCCAAAGGTTGGCTCCATAGGAATTACTTGCATAAAGAGGACTATCCAAAACCAATGGTAATTGGCCGAGGTCGCCGAGGAGGATGACTGATCTATTCCCAAATTTAAATGTTTTTTATTGTGGGAAAGCTTCGTGTAGCCTGATGTCAATTTTTCTTAGCAACTTTGGGCCGATGAAACTCATTTCATCAATAAGAACACATTCTATATGTTTTAGCGACTCTTGAAAAGACGATAATGCATGGCCTTCAAGAGGTTTTAGTTCTTTGAAGAGAGGATTTGTGTTGTATGCAATACAAGGGCAGTTGACATAGAGGCACATTTCATCCTTGAATGCTGAAGGTACACGCGTTTCTCCAACTATGTTAAATTTGATGGTTTGTGATTGTTTGGACGTTTTCACCTTTTTTACATTTTTCGGCTATTTTTAACAGCTTTTTTTTCGTCTCAGGTATGCCTATGGTTCTATTCTCATCCACAACCTGTCTCTTTCTTTTCTTCCTTAGCGAGCAAGCAACGTTGTCGTTGGCAGGAGTCTCAATCTCATTCTCAAACAGACTCTTTCTCCCTCTCAGCAAGCTCTTCCTTGACAGCCATGGCAAGATGTTGCTTGAGCTTTCTATGCTCATCGATGAGAATAGAAACAGTGAGCTTGGACTTGAGCACATCCTCCTGCTCTTTATTGATAGCTTTGCCTTGACTTCTGCTCTCTTCAATCTGCAATATGCGGTTAAATTTCTTCTTCATAGACCTCACCGCTTGTTCAAGCATGGAGTGTACAAGTGTAATCATCTCTCTCGGTATTTTTCCTGAACCACGATTTTATACCACGATTACTACTACTCGGGAAGCCCACCTTATATCACCTTTATGATAAAATATTATAGTAGTGCTTTCCTTGAATCATATTTTTAGTAGTTATGGTAAGTCTAGATGATTAAATGAGAAATAATAATAATTCTTGGGGATGAAGTACTCATGTCCACTGGCACTTCCCCCACTTCCCGGTTTCATGGACAATAAAAATTGTTAAAAGAAATGGTACGAAAGGTTCTGGTTGGGTTTCTTGTAATGCAGTTTGCATAAGCAATTTTACTCTTGGATGCCGACACTGATGAAGTGATAGAAATAAAATGCATCTGTCGACAGCATATTGTTTTGCACTATGGGGTACATGTAAAACCCCCCTTCATACAAGGAACATTACAATTCGGGCACGGATCTTGGTCTGGGCACCTCCCGGATTTGTCTGGTTTTCTAGTCAGAGCTCGGTGAATCCAGGCAGTATTTGGCAGACCGCCTCGCTTCACTTAAAAACCAAAAAAATGTATCATACTACAACTACCTCAACCTTTTAACCTAACGACCTATTTTGTTGAGTTTTTCTTACCTTTATGTACGGATGTATCAAAGACGAATCTGAAGCCAAGGTCCCCAAAAATCTGGCAAATTCCATACCTGGACCTGTATCCACTACACAGTAAAAGGAACAAGTGAAGACCCTTTCCATTGGTGCTGTTGTGTGTTCTATCACACGTTCCCTTAGAGATTTGTGCTTTGCCAGAATAAGGATTGTATTTCTGACATACATGGATCTGCCAAGACTCAAACCTAGGGTCTTCTTTCATCAGGATTCAGTGCTGAGTGCCAAATCACCGAATATCCAACCCTTCACATGTTCGGACATTTTTGGAGTGCGGATTGGACCTTCAACGACAGAAAAACCTCTGTAGTGTAGAAATAAATTGCTACATAATTTTATTCTACTTGTTCTGAAGCTCATAGGATGTAACATTTAGAATGGGAAATCATGAAGCTTTTAGGATATATTTAGAATTGGAAATCATGAAGCTTTAGGATATATCACCATGAGGTGTGCGAAATCCATCGATGAGATCTGCAATTGTTGTACCACTTGGATAAGATAGTTTATGATCAATATTGAGTTCCTGTTATCCAAACTAAACACAGTAATCACTACATGTTATCAAATTAGCTATCCAAAAACCAAACACAATCATTTGAAATTCTTACCTTCGTGGGAGGCAACAAAGCTAAAATGCCAATCATACAGCCAATAACGGGCTCCTTAATAGTATTCGGGAGTTTCCTTTCATATGAATGTCTGCCTATTCATAAGTGTTTCTATTCATCCAAATCACAATGTTCAATTATATAATTATATTCTAGAGTCCGTAAATGTCTCATTTATTCCTCTTCCTTCACTGATCTCCCCTACCTCGGCATCATAATTTTTGTCATTCCCAAAAGATTTATATTTCCCTTAGTGATACATCTCATCATACCCAATTTGAAACAAGAAGTCTCGTGGGGATAATGAGAATAGTGACATTCCAAGCTAACATGGCAGGAAAATTAAAACCCTAATAAATGTATGAAATCTCTGCAAGGCAGAGCAGCCCACAAATGACTGTAAAAACATGATCACGTCTCTCGCTCTCCATATTTTTATCTAACGCACCCAAATAAAATAAATATATCCCACGCAAGATTTCGTTACTTCCTCCTAAACTTCATAATGCAACACAGAAGCCAGTCCACAGCAGCAGTCTTTATGAAACAAAACCTCGAATCTGGAATCCCTCCGAAAATTAGAGACCTACGAAGACAACTACTGGAATGCCCCAAAGACAACCTCCCAGAGACAACTTTATTTTATTTGACTTTGACTTGTAAGTGCCTTGCTGATGAAATTTGAATAAATTCCTAATATCAATGGATATGCAAGTAGTAGCTAATATCATAACCCTATAGATAAAGAAAAGTACCTTGTGGAGGATTATTTCGTTATCTCCACAGCACCATATTGGGAGTAGACTCCATTACAAACAAAAACTACATATGATAATGGTAGATTGTATTGACTATTGTACAAGAGAAAAACTACATATCATGGCCCGTCTCTCTATATGGTATTTGGCAAGTAGCTCCTATATCTATCTAAAAAAACAATAAAGCTCATATGAAGGGAAAAACATATAATTGGCTACTTGAAACCCACTTTTAACATTTATTCTAAAGCGTGATAACACAGTGAGCTCAGTCACAAGAGTTGTGCAATGGAAATTTCAAACACTTATGTGAGGAAGTAAAGTAAGAACCAAAGTAATGTAGAAGTGAAGGCCATTAATATCTTATATTTGATTAGAATGAAAACACGAGTACAATAACACCATGATGGTAGTTTTTCACCTGAGACATTTGATACACAATTGCAATGAAGACAAGAGTACAAATACAAAATGATGGCAGTTTTTTGCCTTAAAATTCTAACTTTAAAATCTGATGGAAGATTTTCATCCAAGGTAAGGGTGCCTATACTGCTTCACCCAATACAAGAAAATTAGAAATGTTGGAATGGAGAATCTAAACACAAAAGATATAAGATTTACATAGAAGTCCATCAAAAATTGCTTCAAACAAATATGTTTGTTTGCATTTTAATTGTCATCATTTTCCTACATCATTTTATGTCAACATTTTGAGAAGAACGCCAAACAAAAAAACATCTCATTGTACCCATTCAAACAATACAAATGTGGACGAAAACTTTGATTTGTGTCATCAAGACTTTGACATGTAAGTGCCTTGCTGATGAAATTAGAATAAATTCATAATGCTAATATCAATGGATATGCAAGTAGTAGCTAATATCAGAGCCCTATAGATAAAGAAAAGTACCTTGTGGAGGATTATTTCGTTATCTCCACAGCACCATATTGGGAGTAGACTCCATTACAAACAAAAACTACATATGATAATGGTAGACTGTATTGACTATTGTACAAGAGAAAAACTACATATCATGGCCCGTCTCTCTATATGGTATTTGGCAGTAGCTCCTATATCTATCTAAAAAAACAATAAAGCTCATATGAAGGGAAAAACATATAATTGGCTACTTGAAACCCACTTTTAACATTTATTCTAAAGCGTTGATAACATAGTGAGCTCAGTCACAAGAGTTGTGCAATGGAAATTTCAAACACTTATGTGAGGAAGTAAAGTAAGAACCAAAGTAATGTAGAAGTGAAGGCCATTAATATCTTATATTTGATTAGAATGAAAACACGAGTACAATAACACCATGATGGCAGTTTTTCACCTTAAAGGGCCAAACTTTCCCGTTTTTGATGATCATGACACTTTATTTGTCTTGTTTAGACATTGGTTTATTTTTGGATCTTCATACCTATGTGATTGTATCAGTCCATTTCTTTGCAATGTGGAATGTTTGTTTTGGAAGGGTATTCATTTTGTTTCTTCAATATAAATTATAATGGAATTAGAGTGCAAGTTAGTATTCTGTTCTCTTCAATTCTCACAGCAGATATCCTATTGTAATTAACATGGCTGCAATTTACAAAAATAAAGCAGAATTCAAAATGTCTCTAAATATATCCTATTGTTTCCCTTTTGTTTTTCTTGAATAAGGATAAGCAAATATCTTACCTCACAGCAAATAATTCAACTCTATCAAACTTCAAAAGTCATAAAGGATTACGAACAAAAAAGAAAGACCTACTTCCATGGAAATCAATGCGGGCATTTTTCTCTTAAATGTATGACTGTCTCAACCAAAACCATAAGGGTAAAAATAATTCAGCTCGGTCAAAATTCAAAAGTCGTAAGAGATTAAGAATATAAAATAAAGTGCCACATCTCGTGGCAAGTAACGTGGGCATTTAAACCCTTAAAACTTACAAAAATCTAGGGCAAAATGCATTTTAAAGGAGATACCCCATAAAATCTCTCATTCGACCGTTCACGTATAAAAACACAAAAGAGCGACATAATTAGTCCGGGTTTGGAGAACACTTTCTTCCCACGTTTGCCGGGACCGAAAAAATTAAAGAAACCAACAATAGCACAAAGGACACAGAGAACAGAGACAAACGTACTTTGAAGAATTCTTCCCAAAGCATGTCGAAGGGCAGGGGTCCCGGGTGAGAAACATAAATGCAATTTTCCGCATTTTTATCAAATTCAGAGGCATCTTTAGTATATCTTGAGCCACAATGCGTGTCGCCATTTCCCGATCGCTCATGATTATGGGAGGAGGCGGAGGGGGCGGAGGTCGTAGCAAGGGTACAGGGCCGCCTTCGTAAAAGGCAGGACATACCTTTATCTTAAGCAAAGTTGGAGAATAAATGTAGGCCCCCAAAATGGAGAGACAAACCATGCCTACGAGCGCCCCGACCCATAGTGGCCGCCTCACTCCGGCCCTGCTCCGCGGCATCCCCACCATGCCTTTCTTCTGCTGTTCATGCGCCTTCATCTCCTACATATCCAAAAAACCAAAACAAAAAACACTTGTAAATCATGTGTACATTAATATTTGGAGTCATAACCTACTTCGATTATAAAGGCGTTTGTAATCATCGTCTACTTCTGTTACGGGAAGTGAAGATAAAAGAAATATTATTTTGACCATTGCAGTCATAACCTACTTCATTTAGGCAGATATTTACAGTCATAACCTAGTATGTTTAGACAGATATTTACAGTCATAACATACTAGATGAAATTCTTAATCGAGACAATCAAATACAGCCTAGAGAGCTCGCTTTAAAATTGCATTCATATCTATCATGTTTGCATTCATATCTATCATGCTTACATACATAACTTGCTACGTGTATGCAGACATTTAAAGCCATGACCTACTGCATGAAGCCTTAAATCAAAAGAATGGACTTACTACGATCATAACCTAACATATTTCAACACTTAATCCAATCGATCAGATGGATCGTAAAGTTTTCTTAGTTTGGAAATATACCTTCAAAATGTTAAATCGTAACAATCAACCACAGCATGGATTTTTCCATAGATCACGCAGGTCAATTTGGCCTAACGCATTTCACCAAATGGATTTCGCTACAGGAAAATCGAAGTCCAGTTAGAGGGTGGAGAGAGGCGGTGAAGAAGTGAGCATATTGAAATAACAGCTGCGCGGCGTGGATTCGAAGTTGCGACCTCGGATCCGCTAGGTAGATTGTGCTTTCTTTGCTATTCTTTTCGCGTGGTTTTTTCAGCCGTGTCGGGACAAACAGCGAATCGTGCTCTTCTTCGACTCGATTCTCGCGAGCTTTTGGCGGTGGCGAGAAACCCTTCTTCCTTCCTCAGTATCGCAGAGAAAGGAAACCTCCCCTTCATTGTCCCTCAAACTCCTCCTAAACCCTCCCTTTCTCACGATATTATTTACAATTTAATCTCTTGTAAATGGCAACTCAGGTTTTATAAGCGAAAAACGTCCAGATGGCCTGTATAACCGTCAAATTTAACACCTCTACAGAAACGTCCGGAGGTCCTTTACCATAGGGGGAACGCCTTCGGTGTAATTATCCAATTCTCCAATTATGTTGCACCATTTTGCAAGTTTAAAGTTTGGTGTATAGTGAAATGATGGTTATTTTCCACTCACAAAAAGTATTAAAATATGGATATATAGTAAAATGATGGTTGTCTATTAAAAGTACTTTAAATTCGTATACAAGATTGTTTTAGAGATTTTGAAGACTAAGTGACATTATTTGTGATAAGGACAATCTTTCATAAGTGTTAAAATATTTAACAATTAATTAAAATTATTATAGAAAATTTATTATAATAATTTTCTTTATTAGATATTTTTTGGTCGTTAAGTTTATCAAAATTGTTTTTAATTTATATTAGTGTTATGAAAAATTACTATGATTAATAGTTGTTTGTGTTTCAACCTTCTCAAGTGTGTCGATCATGTATCTCATTTTAACATTCAAACAAGTAATCCAGGTAAAGGATTCATTTGAGGGTGAAGAGGACTCGTTTTTATTACATTTATAGATTCACTAACTTGAAAGCACTTTGTACACATTTTTTCCTCAATGGAATTTGTCAAAAATAAACCATATTTTACTCAAAATAATGGAGTGGCGCGAAGGATAAGGTAATTTTATCACAAAACAAACTCTTAAGTTTGTTTTTATAGTTGTTTCATCTTCGATTTCAAGTTTATTGAGGTCGATCAAGCTTGTTAGTTATTAAAAATTAGTGCACTATGTGACGATTCGAGCATAATATGAAAGATCGAGGTTTATCTAAGAACTAAACCTCATTTATTGTTTTGTTGCAAAATTTTGAAGAGATTTGTAATATGGAATGTATTAAATAGTCATGGATGTGTAGCAAAGGAGCTCGGTTGTAACAAATTATGCTCAACTAAGGTAAGTCATTCTTACAACAACCCGGATAATGTGTTCAATTTGGTTCCAATTATTTTTAAAAAGTGTAACTTGAAGTTTAAGTTTTCATTACTTGTATTCAATATATTATGTATTCAATATATTATGTATTGGCGAGCTTAACGAGGGAGTTCGAAACACCCATACAAATCTCACCATTTGGAATTATCATGACGCCATCTCAGATAAGCTTGGAAAGATCTTGGAGCATGATAGAAATCCTAGCCGTACTGGTTAGTTGGATTTATTGCATGCATTATGTGCTGGCAAACAGGTACACCGCTGCAAACCAGTCACTTCAGCCCTATGCGAAATCAAAGGAACAACTACCCTTCACATGCTTTCTGGGTCTTTAATAAGCCTGGTCCAGAGATGTTAGTTTGCAGTTTGATCGCTGTTGTTAAGTGTGATTGTTTGTTAGTTTGTTGTTTTTTCGTTGTTTAGTTGTTGTTTTGTCGCTGCAGCTTGGCTGCTTTCTGCTCTGTTTCGTTTTTGCATTTTGGAGTTTGGCTCCATTTGATCTCCTCTCTGTATCCAGATTTTGATCCTTTCTCTGTTCTTCTCTTGCCCTTTCTGGCTGTTGAGCTTTTTTGTACAAGGGTATAGTCCCTTTCAAAAAACTAATTTACCAATAATTAAAAATATATATATTATGTACACATGTTAAGTGATGAAACTTGTAATGCGAAACAAGGCCCGTTTGATTGATGAAACTTGTAATGGAAGAATAAGGCTTATTTCGGGAAGTTATTGTGGTACTAGACGAATCTTTAAGTTGCGAGGAGATGAGACATGGATCGGGTATGAATATTACAAGACAACTCCACTCAAGGCCTCTACACATGTAAGTTTTGCACTATCAAAAATGCCCATCGGTGTGCCATGGGAGAGCATTTACTGGGGAGATGCACAAATGTATAGTTTGACAAAATCTCTTAGTGTTAATTACCTTCTATCACACTTACATCACATGATGGTGATTTTTAAATTTTAACTTTATATAGTGAATAATTTAGATTGGAGTTCTTTGAGGAACATTTTTGGTGTGTGTTAAGTTGTACACAATTGAAAATTAATACATAATACATTTCATTTGACCTAAGAAATACGGAAAATAGAGCACTCTAGTCCACACCCGATAGTAAGCAAGTGTGCTCAGTAGCCTGTACAATGTGCTCACAAGTATAATAATTATCAAAATTACATGCATTTTTGATCTGTGTGCATATGCCTTGATATACCATTAATTTTTACATCCATAATAAGATTTTAAATACACTAAAATTACCTTAAAATTTGATGAAATTGGAATAAGGCCTATTGTCTCAAATTTAATAAATAATAAAATTACAAACAAACTCTGCATCATTAACTAGGAGCTCCAGAGGATAGGCATTGTGACTAGACTCCAAACGAGCTACATTGCGAGCTCAGACGCAGAAAAGCATTGAAAATTTGACATTAATGACGATAAATCCAACATACTCTTCCCTTGGTGGAAGGACAACCAAATCCGAAGTTTAGCGAAAGGAAACTCAAATCTAAAGTTTAGCGACATGATGCTCAAATCTGAAGTTTAGTGGTAGGATGCTCAAATCCGAAGTTTGTTGATAGGTCATCCAAATCCTTAGTACTATTCTAACCATCTCCATGGAAGCAAACATACGTGAACAATTATATATCTTCTCTTACAAAGACACGGGTGTAGTCTACCCTTGATTCACTTGTTTTTCAATATGCATTTCTATTTTGACATGTACTAAGTTAAAGTTCAATTTCATTTATCATGAGCATTGACTACACTTTTTTTCTTTTGTAGGTCCGACCTTACTCTGACAAGAAGGGAAACACGTAAAATGGAACAAGGAACAATCTGAAGCACAATGACGATTCGAAAAATATGATATCCAAGGAACACACACATACATTTCTTCTTCTACACACACAAGGTCACCCCTAGGATAATTATCCTCTTCTATATTCAACAATGCATATTTCACAATCTCTATTCAACACGGTATCAAGCATATTTCTCATTCAACATGCTATCGGTTACAACTCCCTTTAATTCTCCACAAGGTACGCTCTTCTTATCTACTTTATGCTATCGAATATTCATTCACCAACATAAAGTGGGGAAAATGTAGTCATAAAATCATGTACTTTCTAGTCACATAAGCGCTTTGTAAGTATGTCGATATATGAATGATTTCTAAGTAAGAAGAATAGACATTAACAAAACTTATTTTACTATTTCACTGTTTTTATCTTTCCCACACTCTTATTATTTGCTTTTCTAGAATGATCACTTTACTTTTGGACACTAGATGACATGTGACCCAACTTTGTATTGACTGTTACATCTTTTGAGCATCCCGCATACTACCGCCCATTAGGGACAAGAGCACCCCAAGCGTTATTGCCCCCTCCGGCACTTTTTTCCCTTCCCTCCTTTTCTTAATTTTGAATTACCACATCATTTGGTATCTTTTCTAGAGTCTCTTTTATCACTTTGGGTCATATTTTTAGTTGTTAATGACAAAATTCAAAAAAGGAATCATATATATACATGACTTACCATTATTAGAGAGGACAATTTGGGGCTAATACTTACTATCTACTACTTGGGCAAAGAGAAACATTCAAAGACTACATTTGGGTTGCATCATTCATTGCATAGGAAGGGACATTTCTAAATTCCATCTCACACATTCATCTTTGGGGAAAAGTAGTTGTATCTCGTTATCTTGGTACGACTGGCACAAGGGTAACCTAGCTTCAAGGGACATGATTCCAATCACACACACATAAGAACTACATAGAGTCTGAAATGTAGTACATTGTTCGATGAAAATCACATTGGGGTGACCTCCGAGGTCAGTCTAACTCAAGTATATGCATTATTTATTTCTAATGTTTGTTTAAGCTTTGTGCAGTGTATCAGGGTTTATTTTGTAGGTATAGATACAACCCAGGAACCCTACAAGGAAGTAGATGGCGACAAAAAATGAATGAAAGAAGCTAAGTTTAGACCCTAAAAAGACCAGAAACATAGATGTTGCAGGGACACTAAGTCCCAAATTAGACACTATCACCTGTGGTGGTCCTATCCTAATGTGGGCACTCTTGTCCGAAAAGGTCCCAAATCTCACTTTTTCAAACAGAGCTCACATAGTCCACATCCAACCTATTCCAGTCAATTTCCAATCCAAGATCATTCTAGATCCGCCAATACAACCTAAGTCATTCTTATCTCCTGTCTTGCATACTTGTACTTTGCATGATAGATCTTGCTTTTTATTTTTATATTCATTTGATCTCAATCCTCTGATAAAGATTTAAATTTATTTTAATCATAAATATAGTATATCCGTGGATGAAAAATGGGTGGCAGAGATAATGAGGCCAAATTTTCAATTTTGAGCATGGTTGGGATCATATTCCACCATCGAACAGGTTGCCCACACTTATCATCCTATCGTTTTCTACCTACGCGACCCTTCTACTTACCTAAAGTTTATTTTCTCATCCCCGATGTACAATACCCTTCGCTTATTATTTGTCTCGACGATATTTGAATTGTTGTTGCCACAATTAAATGTGACCTTATCTCTTTTCACCACATTTTCATTTACAAAGAAACCATTACATATTGTCTTGCAAAGCACGTTTATCAACAACCAACTTGTAGAACATGTAGTCAACCATAATACCCCTCTACCACGATTCGTGCATAGCATTTTATCCATTTATGCCATCTTTACAATCCTTTGCCTTATAAATTCATAGTGCTCCAAGTAAATATCAACATTGAAAAATATAAGGAAATAAAACGTAACCCAATTTTGTAAGAAATATGTAAAGAAAATGGACATAAACATATATGCAACTGTATAACACTATGATGCAAGGGTACAACATGTCATTCCCATCCCCCTCTTCAATTTCATTATTTTGAACTTTAAGGATAGTTTTAGGTTTGAGATTGTTATTCAAACCCATGGGATCCAAAACTAAAACCATCCCCTCCTTAAAACAATATGTGGGGTTTTATGTAGAATCCAAATCCAAATGACATATTATGTTCTAGTCCAATTCTGTCCCACAAAAAGAACATTCATGTTTATCATGAAACAACCATTGTTTTGTCGTCTATCTTATCCATCGTGATCTCGACTCATAAACTGTTGGAAAAAATTGAATGTGTGCTTTAGATAACTTTAACATTGAAAACATATACGAACCATTAATGAAGGGAAGGCATAGATAGATGTTGGGTCAAAATTGGCACCATTGTGGATGGTTACAATGTATTCATGCATCAACAACCAAATGGATCTATATCAATGGATCATAGTTTAAGTTGCATACAATCATAACAATACTCATACATCCATGTGGGATTAAACAAATTATATTTACTCCTATTTGGTAGTAGTGTTAAGAGTGCCCTCAAAGTAACAACAATCAATGTGAGTTTGCAGGCCATTTTCCTTGGGGTGATCCACTCCTACATTTATGTGGGAATGATGCTCCACATAGGCTAATGATATTACTCCGACAAAACCAAAGGGTCCGTAACATCTTCAAGGATAAGGGTTGAATTGATGCCCTTTTAAACATTTTTCATAACTTTAATCAGTAAAATACTTGCAAATAATAGAAATAATTCTCTCATATGACTTACATATTTAAAGTATGATCATCATTTTTATATAGATTTATATATAAACTATATTAATATACATAAATATATATATCAAAAATAAGTAAATAAACATACAAGAATATTTTATATAGTTGGTTATTTATATTTCTTCATTGGCCACTCAAAAAAAAAAATTGAAAAACACGTTTCGATACATCACCTTATTAGACATTTCAAAAGCTTTCCTCTCTTTTCTAGAAAACTTAACCCCCATTTAACATATCCATGTGACTGTGTGGCAAAAATGGCAATTTCCTCTTCTTCCTCCTTTCCATACACACAACCACCTCAACAAAATGCCCTAGAGTCAAACATCATGCTACTTTTGATGGTACTTTCACTAAGTTTGGAATTTTTTTTCCTTCATATTATAGTGGAGAGGAGGGTTAAATAATCCCAAAAAATTGTTGATAGATAACTCGTAAATTTCCTAGCATGAGAAATAGGAATTTTCCTATAAATGGACATTCTGTTATAGGGGTAGATTGTATGGATCATCGACACCAATGTGGATGGTTGTTATGCATCCATGGATCAACAACCAAATGCATCACAACCATTCATGTTTGTGTCAATGCTACAATTACCAACCTTTTCTCCAATTTAGAAGAAATCCTTTCACATAAAAATGACTCCCCTTTTAAATATTTTTTCCATCCTACCACTTTAAATTTTTGAAATATTATGTGCATAAATTATATGTAAGTTTTAAATATCAATTAAAACTTAAAATAAATAACTTCCATTTTTATATGCCATGGGAAACTTGTTGATAGTGTTACATTCTCTAATGGTGAGGTGGCAAAGGCGTCGATTAGATTGTTGAGTAAATAAGGAAAACGGAGAGTTATAGGTTCGAGTGTGATGGACGATGACAAGTCACCAAAAAAATGAGCTAGATAGATCAAATAGTCTATACATGAGTAGAATTCCTTTCATATGACATCAATGGAACATGAAGAATGAGTTCACAAGAGGTAGTTTAAAAAGAAATATTTGGAACTTCACTCTTCACAAGCATTTTTACAACATACTTTTGAGCCGTTTGGGCACCAATATGGACAAATGCAATAAGGTCGTACATCAATAATCAAATGCATCGCAACCATTTACATCTATTTCGAGTTATAATTACCAACCTTCACTCCCCTTTGGAATAAAACCTTTGGCGTAATGATTGCACATGTATGATGAAAAAGTGTATAATCATATGTAAAATTATAGAATGTACCCACAAAGAACACATAACCACACGGGCACCATGCAAGAATGGCTATTAGCATAAGTAACTTACACTCAATCTATAGTGCATAAGGAGTTATAGTCAACCACAATTAGTTTGATTTACCAAAATGTAATTTGCATATGTCTATGAGAAAAATCAATGCATATGACCATAAAATCTATAACTTAAACATTACAAAATACCTTATCATTGTCTATTACCTTTCTGCAATTTATGTTAGTATATGACTATGAGGATTGCATATATGTTGATAATTCTATGTAAAGATGGTCTCTTGAGAGGCCTTAGATTAGTTATTATTCATGATAACAAGGGTGGGGTGAGGCTCTCTAGGATTCTCTATTTCTATTCTAGGTATATTCTCCACCTCTTTCGATTTCTCTCATTTCTCTTCTATAAGGAGATTCTTTCCTTCATTCCTATTTTGGAGTACCACACATCTTAGTTAAATCCCCAGTGTTTATGATAGTTACAAAATTGTTTCTTAATACTTGTATCATGGGAGGATGATTGGTCGAGATATTTTGACTTGCATTAGGTTTTATGGATGGCTTAGAGGTACTCTATTGATTCCTCTTTTTAAGGCCCAACTTATTTTCTACAACCACCGCTAAGACTTAAATTCTCCATCTAAAGATTTAAATTCAAACATAGACAAATATTTACAAGGGATAGGGGAAAGCCCTAGAATATTTTTTTTTAAATGCATCTTCTATATATGAAATATTAAGCTTGACTTTGAGCTTCTTTGAAGGTATCTATATATATTGTTGAATAATTTGACCTTGATCTTTCCAAAGTTGAAACTAATGAGCTAACATGTTCCTTAGGTAGGCATGGGGTAAAATATTTCCTTGATTTCTTCTTAGACTTCTTACCACTTATTGATATCCTCTTCTCTCATGGATAGAATTATTTGATGAATTTTCCGCCATTATAGGGCTAAGTTTGGCATATGGACCTCATCCATTTGGATCTTCTTCTGACAGTCATTCGAGATAAATATGAATGGTAAAATATGCTTCAAGGCTACATAGCCATGAGTCCAAATTTTCACGATCAAAGCTTCCATTAAATTTTGGAATTCAAACATCGGTTTCGAGTTGGAAACTTGGGGTTTTAGACATATGCATATTGGTTGGACTATGTTGGATCATTGTTTGCAGTGTTGCAATCATATCTAGTATGATAAGACTTTTTCTATTTAGAAAATTTCCCTTTCATGTTTATTATCATAATTATAATGTTTGGGGTGATGAATAAGTGCATGGACATGTAATGTTTTCATTAATGGTTGTCAATCAATTTTTAACCATATTTTCTTCAATTTTGATCTCATAGCCTCGCTTATATCATTGTTTCAACCTCACCATTATACTTGCACACTCATTTTTAAAATTATTTGATAAACATTTATCGACTTGGTAGTCAAATTGCCTAATTTCTTTTTTTCAATTTGTGGCTAGGTAATTAGGCAAGTGCAAAACAATTATTGCATACCTCTATTTAAAATTACCACTAATATTTTTTATTGTGTTCCCTTCCTTATATCAATCTGAAGGAGATGAATCAAAGGTGGTCCAAAATTTAGAGAATTTCTCTTAGAAATTTTCAGCAATTTCCTATTGACATTTTTAGTTATTAATTTTCCTCAATTACCAAATTGAAATCAATATCTATTGTTAGGAATTCAATATTCTTCTCCTTGATTGTTTAATGCCCCCAAACTTAAGGAAGTTATTTGTAGCTAAAGATAATTTAAAAAGAAATATTTAACACAGATATATAAGATGTGATAAATCTAATGAGTCACATAGCCTCACATCTTTTATACACTTCTTCAACATTATAAATATCCAAATTGTTTTTCCAAAATAATAGAAATCTTCTTCCTTATTATGACCTTCCTCTACCATTACTTTAATTTAAAATTTATTTCTATTCTACTTAACAATATATTAATTTATCCCCTTCTCTTCATTAAATTACATCTTTTTAAAATACCATAAACCAATACTAATCTTTAAGTTTTAACGGACTATAATATATAAATTAAGTTATTTTGTCATCGTGAAGCCTCAACCCTCTACTTTCTTTATGTGTACATACTACGAAAGCATATCATGCTCCTCATAATGGGCCACCTATTTTAGAACCCATAATGATTAATTTTCTAATTACGCCAAAGGTGCTTTCCTAATTAGAATCACGACTTGCAAATTATGATGAGTGTAGATATCAAATTGCTCTATATGTTTTAGTCATTCAAGTAAGGATGATTCAAAACCATCCACACTCACCCCACCGGTTGTACAAATCCTAACAAAAATGTACGTTGAATTGTTATGTTATGTAACGAACGTTACACCAAAACTTTTAGGAATTAGTGAATCCGCACACTAGGATCATAACATCCCACTACACTTTGTAGCACGGACACTTTGGGCTAGATTTGTGTCCATATAGCGTAACCGTGCCCAACCCTATATGAGCCATAGGTGAACATGCTAATGCTTAGTGTAGAGCACATGTGCCGGGACTCGAACCTAGGTGGTCGCTCTCCGATACCAAACATAGTGAACCATTACACCCAAACCTTAAGGCATTAGTGAATCCACGCACCAAGATCATAGATGTTATGTAGGCCTTAACCCTTTGGAAGACTTAATTGGGCCTAAAACTTCACCTTATTAGAAGATTCCATGTCAAATAAGGACATTGATCTATTCGATAGTGCCACCACAAGCTATCTTTTCGAACCCCAGAATATATTTCTCACCACCACCGCCGATTTGCATGTCATCAACATAAATGCATCAAAATAAAAAGTAGAAACCTCAACAACCTTGCGCACTATATGGTGAGAAGATGCCATATCGAGAAAATGAGATCTCCATTTTGTTCTACGTCATCTTGATGAATTAATAAAGGATACTCTATGGACTTAGTGGAAAATGACTCAAATGAAAGGGGTTTCGTGTGTGCACATCATAATCAAATAATGATGTGGCCTTCTCCTTTTCTCAATATCAACATCAACGACGATATCAATACTTTGTCCTATTTTCCTAGCAATATTTTACACTTTATTTTCTCTGCTCTTATGAGGATTTGATATTGAGATAACGAGACTCGGGAAGAAGTGTTGTCAATTAAGTTGAGCTTACTAGAGGTATCGTAGTGGACCTTAGTGGCATGGTCATATGCGCTAATGAATTCGTGTAGCAGTAGGAAAGGTGTTGAGTAAGAGGTGGTCCCTATAATTGGGCTTCCTTAAATGTACAACCAAGTGTTGAATTTGACACTCACTTATGCATGTCAAATAATTTTTGGGTGACAATGATTTTCTAATATTACCCTCAAAAATACAAAAATATTATTTATACACTAATATAATATATAAAATAGCATTCTATATTTATTTAACTATTTTTAATATATATTAATATAATTTATATATAAATGTACATTGAAAATGATGGGTACATTTTAGTTATACAAGTCACATGCAACGATTATTTCAAAGATTTGTAAGTATTTTATGTCTAGAATGGCAAAAATGTCTAATCAAATTTAACCCTTATCTACAACCCATTTCCCCATGTCCTCTTCCTACCCCCTCTATAATTCCACACAAACATTCTCATGCCCACCTCTTTCCTTCTTATCCCCCTTTTAAGCCCCTTTGTGGAGGCCCAATAACTCCACAAAGCGTAATATTATTATTTCTAATATGATTACCACTATGTCAATAGGCGTTTCCCAAACTAGGAAAAGCTTGCAAATTCTTACAAAGCACGGATATCAAATGGTTCTACATTCTTTGGTCGTTGAAGTACAAATGTATCGTAATTGCCCATGTGGTTGTATTTTAACTAGAACAAAGGTGGCTAAATCGATGAGTGTCAATGATGCGAATGACCAAGATGCACTTGGTTGATGCATCACAACCATCCACGTGGATGAGTGTGGGGATGGTTTACTCCTTCTCGTAGAACTACAACACCACCACCGACACCCACGGTCTCATCGTGAGCCGAAAAACTTTAACATCGCTCGCTTTGTCACTTTTGTTGTCATCTACCCCGTTAAATTGTTGCTCCCACTGTTGGAATCCTTTCAACGTGATGAAATTTCCATCCAAATTTGTGTTCCAAGAGTCAACCATGAATTAAAGATGATATCATGATTAGTTGCCTTTGTCACCGTCGTATGGATACTAAGAGACAAAGTCAATACCATCATGAAACAAGGTTCATTAATCTTCATTTTTTTAATTTCTAATTATTATTATTAGAGGAAGAAGTTTGAGCTGTTAATGCAAGTAGTAATGAGGAAAAATTGGTATAGAGAGTGTTCGAAAAATGTATTTATATTGATGCTCTACTATATTTTAGCCAACTATTATTTTGGCATTTTACTCGTTTGGCTCATTTCCGCCAATACCACCTTTGTCCCACCGTGCATGTAAGCCATGTGCACCATGAAGAGCTTTGTTTCCAACCACCAAACTTACATATTGATTTAATTTGAATAAAATATAAGCTAATTAGTGTGTTCCTTTCTTGAGCTTATTGACATTGTTAATTGTTTTCAAAAGCTATTTTGTCAATCAATAGTTCATAAATGCTCCAACACACATTCATGTTGAATGATGTTTCACACTTCATTTTCCGCTTTTACGAGAATCGATCGAGAGGTGATGACACTTTGTAGAAGAAGTGTTATTTGGTAGTTTGAGCTTTATCGAAGCCTCGTAGTGGATCTTAGAGGCATGGTCATATGTGCCAACGACTTCCTCTGCAATAGGAAAGGTGTCGAGCCAGAGACAAGTCCTATGGTTGGGCTCACTTGTCTTTGCAACCGGGGTTGAAATTAATGACCACATATGCCTTTCAAACAAATTTTAGGTGATGTTAGATTTCTAATATTACCCTTTAAAACGCAAAACATCACTATTCATGTACACTTTTAATAAAATATATAATAGAGTATTCCATATGTGTGTGTGTGTGTGTGTGTCATATTTCTCCTTCCTCCAAACCCTTTCTTCATCATTCTTCTCCCTCCTACGATAATTTACTCCATGAAGTATACCATTAATATGCAATCACTAATATAATATATTTGTTCCATACCTCCCATCATTTTAAACAATTCTATCTCTTCCCCATTAAAATATCTTCGTAGACGTTTTATTGAATACGAAGACTTCAATAAAACACATCAAAGACTACCGATCAAAGACTTCTTAAATTAGCTTTATATCCTTTTAAACACATGCAGATAAAACGTCCTTACACTCGTTGATTTGAATGGCTGACACTTTGGAAGGGTACATATTTGTTCCTTACATTTTGGAATGAATCTTCCACCAAAGTATATCTCCCCATTTTCAAGTAGGTAGGAACATGATATTCGGTAATGGACCATAGGGGACTAGAATTAACCCCAATGTTTTTCCTAGGGGGGCCCACGCTTCACTACAAGTATAATAGCCTCGTGTGAGCTTACTGTTGAAAAATTAAAAAGACAAACCTTTCAAAACATTAGAATCCCAAAGGTACATGCATCAAATTATTGAGCGAATAAGGTTAAATAAATTTCCTTTAATTTATACCAAGTGGCATTGGACGAATCTGCCATGTGCCTTAGATTAATTGGATAAAATATAAAAACCGATTTTTTATTATCAAAATACAATAATTGCTATATTACTGAAAACAAAATAATTTAATTATTAAAAAACTGTGTTTATTTTAATAGAAACACGCCACAAAATCAAAATCAGTCCGAAGACATGGGAATTAAAAACAAAATTACATAAAATCCGAGGCTCCAAATTATTTATAAAATAAATTCTGAAAATTACAAACAAATTATAAAATCAATACCTAACAAGAAATCGAGATTAAAAATAGAAACAATTGATTTTTTTGTTTTTTGCCCTTTTTAAAATTAGGGGCATCCAGAATTCAGCCCCAAATATTAAAAAACAAAATAGAATTGTTTTTCTGAACCCAGGGTGGAGCCCCTGCGAAAGTGCCGTGCTGCTCTGGTCCACAACAGAAAAGCTCGCAGACAAAAAGCTCAGAATATATATTAAAATACGTCATCGTTTTCTTGCTTAAATTTCATTGAAATGTCCCATTCTCGGAATCTAACCACACACGCCCTTATCGGGCTTCTCAGATGCAGTCAAATTCTTTGCAATACGGATACCCATCTTCTCCTGCAGCAGCGCAGCCCATTCATTTCTCGTGTCTAAATTATTCCCAGCCAGCTTTTTATTTCAATAAGACTAGGACTGGAACTGGAACTCTTCTGTAACAGTTGTCTGTGGAAGGAAAATATGGATTACAGGGGTGCCGTTGTTTCTGCGTTTATTGGCGGAGCAAATGGTGTTCAGCATTTCAGTCATGGCGCTGGAAACGCCACGAATTATTTGTTCGATGTGTTTGAGGCGAGATCTGTTTCCGACTTTCTCGGGTTGCCCATGCGAGCTGACCCAGTGTGGCCTGTAAGATTTTTTTGAATTGTTTTTTTGGGTCCAGTTTTGTTTCGGCATGGGTAATCATTGGAAAGATTTAAAAAAAAAATTGGGTTTGTTGCAGGCATTGGAATTCAGCTGGAGGATTGTTGTGGCCACCATTATTGGGTTTGTTGGGTCGGCTTGCGGAACGGTGGGCGGCGTTGGAGGCGGCGGAATATTTGTCCCCATGCTCAATCTTATCGTCGGATTCGATACCAAATCCGCCGCGGCTTTATCCAAATGTAAGCGACTCAACAAATCTGTATCTCTAGATCTGTTTTGAAGCTATTTTTAAGCGATTTCGAAATACAGAGTCCTAGTTGGAGTTGAACACTTGTTTTGTACGAGTAAACTCAGTTTTAACGCATAAATTACGAAGTAAATTAAGTTTTAAGTCCGGTAAATAAAGAATACAAATCCCTAAGAGTTTTTATGTTTTTACAGTTCATGAAATTATTTGAAATCCACGTCTTTAGTCCGATAAAGAAAGAATACAAATCCATAAAAGTTTTGATGTCTTCACAGTTCATGAAATTAGTTGAGAATCATGGTCTCCAACGCAATGAAAAAGTGTCCATAAAAAAACTGGAAGAGCCTAACTCTCACGCAGATTACCACTGGACTGGACAAAATTTGAACCTCCTGCGTGCAGGCAAACCCAACCAGTGCACTGCATTGATTTTTAATGAAATTTCTGTCACAGTTGGCCATATTGTCTACTGCTAACCTGCCCGAGAGTTAGGCTGATCGAAAAAAACCATAGACAATTAATCTCAGAAATCACCTTCTAACTTAAGTCAGTTTTTAAACTGGCTTTAAAGAAAACTGAGTCGGTGATTAGGTTTACATTGGTAAACTCTTATCTTTTGCTTTGGTATTTTTCCCAAAAAAAAAAAAAAAATTTCCTCGACCATGTTAATTGTTTCTTCTGAAATATTTCCAGTAGTATGTATTATATGGCGGAGCCGTGACTGTGAGTGAGTGCGAAAGGTTGACAGGTCCACGTGGCGTATATGACAAGAGGTCGACGTGGCTTTAAATGTATACTCGTGGTTTCCTCTTTAAGAAATAATATAACGTTTCCGATCACTGAAACCTCGAAAGAATCGGAGGAATAATACGGACGAGTGGGTCACCGTTTGGTGCCCGGCCCCGCCGGTAACCGCGAAGTTACCCGCCGGGAATGTGTTGTTGGTAACCGGGTTTACCAAGTTGTCGTGAATCTTTATTTCAATTTGACCATGAAAAATAATTTGTATTATTTTTTAAATAGATTAATGAACGTTACCCTTTGAGATTTGTATGGAGCGTAGATGGAAACACCCGATAAGACAAATTTGCCCAGGGGCGGATCCGAAAGATCTCCCGCATGTTCTATTACAAAGATTCTGTCAAACTTCCAAGTGTCTTTTTATAATAATAATTTGTTGTGGATTAATTGTTTTGGATAGAGGCATCCTATGGACCAATAGTTTATTTAGGTTGTTGAAAGGAAAGGTTAATATATTTTTAAGAAAAAAATATAATATTTAGAATGTATAGCTTTTTTTAAAGATGATAATATATTAATTAAATTACAATTAATGGATATAAGAAGAGATATCAATCTTTGGATGCTTATTTAAATTTAATATAATATTTTAAAAGTGACATCTTGTTTAGATAAATATTTTAAAGACATCTATACTAATTATATTGTTAATTATATATTAGATTGTTATCAAACTAATTTTATAATTTTATTATATATGATATGAATGTTTATAAAAGTTAAATTGGAGTAGTCAAGATGAGAATTTGGGTGTGTTGTTTGAAGATTTATATTCGATATTTGTTTATTTTAAATCAGATTATTTAAATTAACAAGTGTTGTACAAAGACTCTTCTCCTATCAAAAAATGTGTCTACGAGATTGGTATTCATTTTGGAGATTAGTAAGACTTACATTTCAATATATTTTTAAATATATATTTTGTACTCTTGACCCCAAATTTGATGAGACATTGAAAATAATAAATATCAATTTAATTACGCTTATCTTTTGTCAACATCGGATATCTTTACTTCTAAAAAGTTAATAATATTTTTCTTTAAATATATTACACTATACAATATTATTTTCTCAAAAATCATATATACATATATATACATATAAGCTTACAACTAGTTATTTTTATAAACTAGGTAGACTTCAAATTTTATCTAAACTAACACTAATTAAGTGGTAAAATATTTTGGACAAGTATCTCAAAAACATTATGATGATTGAGTGTGTGTATGTATTTTGTTGTCTTCAAGTATTCATTGCTTTTTTTTTGTAAAACAATATATTTCTCTTCATATCTTCGTATCAATTTATAAACTAGGTAGACTTCAAATTTTATCTAAACTAACACTAATTAAGTGGTAAAGTATTTTGGACAAGTATCTCAAAAGCATTATGATGATTGAGTGTGTGTGTATTTTGTTGTCTTCGAGTATTTGTTTCTTATTTTTTGTAAAACAATATATTTCTCTTCGTGTGTGTGTATATATATATAGACTTTTAAACGCTTTTGACCCGAGCTATGAATCGGAGAGTTGGTGGTGCCCCACCCTACAATGCATGTCCACAGACCAGATATTACAAATTTCAACACAAACCCAAAGATGCAAGCCAAGCCAAGTCCAGTCAATGAGCCACCATCTCGGCCATTAGGCATTGCCGCTAAGCCAAGTCTGCCACCGCCAGAGAAGAGAAACCAAACTCCGCCGTGGAGAGCCGCTAGTGGCCGCCAAGCAAAATCCAACGATGCAAGCCAAGCCACGACCAATCGCCGCTAGCCGAGTCCGCCACCGCCAAATAAGAGCAACCAGTCACAACCACCAATAACCATCCCAAAGGGGATCGCGTCAAAGCGGGGTTTGAAGCAGGTAAATTGGAGACACAACCATTTGTCTTAACCGAACCACCCAAACCCCATTGGCTACATTTATAATATATTAATAAGACTTTCAAATGTTCATATTTGTGTTTAGTTTTAAATTAAAAAATAACCACGGGATGTTCATTGTTATAAAATTTAAAATATATATTTTAAAAACCTTTTAACTATAATACCAATATTTTTTTAATTTTGTATTTTTATTAAGTATTTCTTTTCATGCCCTGATAGAATTTGAACTCCTACGTAATGTATTTTAGCATTAAGGCCTTATCGAGTGTATTGTCCCTTTGTATTTATTTGAGTTATTTGTTTTTTTTTTTTTTTGGATATTGGAGGAATCATTACATATTACAATTTAGCACAGTCTCTACCAACCTCGGTAAACTTTAACCTGGTGTGAGGAGGGGACCACCAAGTGCTCAAGTTTCATACCACCTCTGTTCAGCTGAAGCCTTGGTTTCATACCTGCCTCCATACAGCCGGTGCACACTTCATACCGACTTGCATAAGTGGCGCACACTCGGGGATGTTGGTCGACTACTCCAGCAAAGACATATGTACAAAGAATCGCACACTCGGGGACATTGGTCGGACTACTCACAAGCTGCATTCGGGGACATCGATTGATTTATTCCTCTTCATGAGTGGACATGCCAATGGGGTTAAACCTTGGACCTCCTCTTAGTAAACGTCCAGACTTTATCAATCAGCCAAGATCCCATTGACTTATTTGAGTTATTTGTTAATAACTCTTTAAAAAGTTGTGAACAAGAATAAGAATTTATTTATTTTAATTTGTTCAAGTTTTTTTGGTATGATTTGGAACTAGATTGGAATTTAAACATTTAGAAAACATTCATTCATGAAACTTAAACTTAGTGAACCTCATGCTGCAAGAGGAGCTCAAATTTGGGCTCATCTATATTGGTTTAAGGTAAGAGATCATGTCTTTAAAGAATTATTAAAATCCCTTCGAGTCAAACATGCCAAAGAGTAGGAAAAGGTCATCCAAACTTATCACGGTTGGCTCACCAATCGCCCGAGATCTCAATCCCTTCGTTGAACACTAAAAAGTTTCAAGCTCATGTCGTAAAAGAGGAAAGAAAAGTTACACTTCATGAATGCCTTGATGTTGTCCCTCATGCTTTCAACAACAACTTGGTGAATTCGGTGTGGTTCCTCTCTCGCATTAGATGAGCTTTATGAGCTCTACAATGCATGGGTAATGACAAAGTCACAGGTATTAATGGCATTCCTTGTGAGTTTTACAAAGCCACTTGGAGTTTTGTGGGACCTTTTAAGTTTACGAGGCATTATGTGCTTAATCTTTAGGTAAATTTATAAACAAAGGAAATATCAAATTTATACCTAAATTTGGTGATCTTCAACTCATTCCCAATTGGCGGCCTATCACCTTGCTAAATGTATCCAATAAATTTATTGCTAAAGCTTCAACATTGCACATTCGCCACATTCTTCCTTCCATTGTCAAACTCGAGTAAGCCGGTTTTATCAAGGGGAAGTATAGTTTAGATAACATCATTGTTGTTTGGGAAGGCATGGAATGGACTCACGCATCTCATCAGCCCAACTATTTTTCTCAAGTTGGACTTTAAAAATTGTATGATTGCATCGAAAGGCCTTTTATTCTCACGCGCTTCAAGCCCAAGTGGCTTTGGTGAAGTTTTTCTTCGGATTGTACAAACTCTCTTCTCATATGTCTCCAATTGTTTAACTATCAATGGTCACAAGTATGATAGCTTTGGCCTTGTTTGCTCTACCCGAAAAGTTTTTACGCTTACTCCCACTCCTTATGTATTGGCAACAAAAGCTTTTGGATACTTTTTTTTCCCATCGAGTTGAACAGGGGTTGAAGATGAAGCAAAATCCCATAGTGGCGCAATAAAGATTGATAATGGTGGTGAATTTACATCAAAGGTGTTTGAAGCCTATCTCAAGAAAAATGGGATCAAACAATCTCACAGTTCCTTGCACTCATCAAAATGGAGTAGTTTAGAGGATGAATAAAAATGTGATGAATATGGTCTTGGCAATGTTGTATTGAAAGAAGTAAAATTGCATTTATGGTCAAAAGTAACTCAAATAACAATCTATCTTCATGACAAGGCACCTTTAGCATCTCTTCACATGAAGAATCCATATGAAGTTTGGTGTGGTCTTCTTTCAATGTGGCATTTTCAGATTTTTGGTTTTGCATGCTATTCATTGATTCCCAAGGAGAAAAGGAACAAACTGGATCACAAGAATCGAAAATGCATCCTTTTGGGATATTTTGAATCCTCAAAGGTCCATAGACTTTATGTTGAGAAAAATAAAAAAATTATCATCGCAAGAGGTGTTTTCTTTGAAACCACAAAACACAACCAACATTTATCGACAACTAAGTTGACTTGAAAATTTTGCAAAATTTGATATTTTCTAAGAGATTTCAGTTAAGGGGGACTAGTTTGGAATCTGTTGAATTTGTTTTGCCTCTAGTAATTAAAAACAACTCCTAGCGAGGAAGAAATTAAAACTTCATCAAAAGATGAAAACATGTTTCCAACCAAAAGATGAAGGAGCTTTAGATCAAGAAAATGAGGCACCAATTGTTCTACAAGAAACATAGAAAAAGATGCCAAAATGGGCTGCACAAACATTGACAGATCGCTAACCTTACGAAGTTGGGAGAACATGCCCCAAAAGTGCATATAAAGCCAAATAACAAGTAGACAAATTCCTGGAAAAGATTCAAGATAAACTAGAAAATTTTACCTTGGGAGGCCATCTAGAAGAAGAAATCAATATTGCTTTTGATTCCGAACCAACTTCCTTCAAACAAGCTGAAAAGCTTGATGCATGGAGAAAAGCAATGAAAATTGAATATGATGCCTTGGTCAAGAATGGAACTTGGGAATTGGTTGATCCTCCACTCAATTGTAAACCCATTGGTTGCAAGTGGGTCTTTCAAAACAAATACAAAGCAGATGGCTCACTTGACAAACACAAAGAAAGGCTTTTCACAAAGGGATATGCTTAAAAAAGGGATAGACTATGAGAAGACCTTTGCACCAACAATGAAATGGAATATCATTCGGGTTTAATTGGCTTTAGCAACACAAAACAAATGGAGAAACCATCAAATGGATGTGAAAACTGCTTTTTTGAACTGTGATCTCAAAGAAACAAGATCAAGAACAACATGTGGGCAAGTTGTTAGAATCGTTGTATGGTTTGAAACAAGTCCTAAAAGCTTGGTATGGAAAACTCACTAAGCACCTATCAAGCATAAATATTAAGCGTTTTGAATTTGAAGATGCTTCTCGTTTTGTCAAGACAGTTGTATATCTACTTAATAATGGAATGTACATTGCAAAAAAGAAGCAAAACCAATGAAAGGTTTTGAAATGACAAATTTGGGTCATCTTCATTACTATTTGGGTATTGAAGTGATTCAAAAATCCAAGTATATTTTCATCACACAACAAAATTATATTGGTGAACTCTGAGAAAAAGTGGATGAGAGACTATAAACCACTCGACATGCCCATGGAAAAAACGAAATTGAAATTACATGATACTGCAAAGTTTGAAGACGCAACTAAGTATAGACAAATCATTAGAAGTCTAATCTATGTAACCACAACTAGACTAGACATTTCTTTTTTTGTTGGTGTTCTCTCTAGATTCATGCAACAACTGAAAGAAAGTCACTGGGTAGCAGCAAAGAGAGTTCTTCGATATTTAAAGGGAACTCAGAATTTTGGGCTAAAATACTCCAAGGCGACAAATTTCAAACTAGTTAGATATTCAAATTCAGATTATGCAGGTGATTTTGAAGATGGGAAATCTACTTTAGGTTTTCCTAATGAATTTTGGATCAGCAATCATTACTTGGAAGTCAAGGAAGTAGTCAATGCTAACAATTTCTTTAGCAAAAGTAGAATATATGGCAGCTTTAAAGGCAACCAGGGAAATATTATGGCTTAGAAGGATTCTTGTGGATTTGTAGGAAAAACAGGTTTCATCAACACCACTCATGGTCAATAACACTTCTGCAATCCAAATGGCAAGAAATCCAGTATTTCATGACTGAACCAATCACATCAACACCAAATTCCATTTGATTCAACATTATGTGAAAGATGGCAGTGTCAAATTAATACATTGTCCAACCACAGTGATATCCTAACAAAAGTGCTTGGAAGAGAGAAATTTGAAAAATTCAGAGGCATGCTTGGTCTCACTATAACCCCTGCGGATTAAGGGGGAATGTAACATTATGTACATAATCCTAGGTTATAGTAATATTTGTCTTCTTGTAGAATCTTAACAGTCATCCTCGAGATGAGTTGGATGGTTATACATCATATGTACTTGCATCTCATCTTGATGGATACAATTTTTGGGTTTGCACATATGCGATTTAGAATTCATTTTTCGGTCCAAATTCTTGGCTTGATGGTGAGGGTCTGTCTAAAGATGGAGTAAACTTTACGGAGTAAGTGGTTTGTATGTTTGATTCAATGTTGAATATGGATGTGTCTTTCAAAGAGGGTGAGGCTGGAAACAATCCACATCACCAAGTATGTAGCTCAGTGGTAGAGCAGCCTAGTAACCTATGAAAGTTCCTGGAGGACGAGGGAAAATATGATTCTCAAATGCACAAGGGAGTTGACATTATATTAACCCCTATCTGCTCTGCCTTACACATTCTGCCATCAATTATCTGTAGATGTTTATCAATTGTGAAAGATACAAGAGAATCTTTACATATTCAGATTCTGTCATCATTTTGTGCACTACCTACATAACTAACACGGCATGTGCTACCATGTCAAGGATCTATTAGTCAAATCTGGACCTCATTTCAAATGGAGGGCTTCTCCCCACATGGTAGGGATGAGTTTCAACCTGCCACGAAGACTTTAGGGTCTTTGATATGGCCGACTTTCTCTGTTAACATATAAAATGCATATGGTAGGAATTTGATCTCTGACTTTTCTACATGCAATTACAATGGATTAATGGATCTCAAGCTTCGATCTATGAAGTACCTGGAAAGAAAATTTGATGCATTTCATACCCAGCTTTCTATACACTCACACTTTTTCCTATAAAATACAAGTGATAGAAGAAAATCTTTGATTCTAATCAACATGATTAACAAACAGGAGGCAAAAATCAAAATTTGGGACTCTGCCTCCATAATTATAATCAATTTTCTCTGGTGGCATAGTTTTGAGTCTAAATCTCCAAGCCCAATGGCTGGCTATACCTATACCTATGAAGTAAGATACACCCCATACGAAAACCACTATGCTTAAAGAGTTGACAGTTAGAAAATGACCCACATGAGCAATATAATTGGAGGTAAAAATTATTTAGTATTATTCTGTTACTATCAATCTTGTGCCCTCTGTTTTATATATGATTTTATATCAGTGGTTATCCTATGTTTGAGTCATGGCGCATGGCCCTGCACCTGTTGTGAACTGGTTCTACCTATCAGCCACTGTTATTTCTACCCAAAATCAATATAAGTATATTATTTTTCTATGGGCATTCATGTTAATTCTGAAAGATTTCAATCTTTTTCATGGATGGTTAGGTAAGATATGATAGTTGTATGCATTTGGTTTCAAAAGTTCACCAAACCAAAAGTTCATGTTCAATGCTTCAAGAACTACCACAATACTGAGTTTTTCTTTAGTAGAGGTGAAACTCCTACCTTTAAAGCATTTTGGGGCTCTTTGGTTTCAGTGTTTGAACCTGATCCTTTCTTTTAGTAATCCTCTGTTCAACCAATCAACTCAGACTATCAAATTTAGGGCCTTGACTCAAAAAGATGAAAAGTATATGCTCCAATGGCTAATTTAGAATTTTTAAAATTGGAATACATTATTTAACAATGAATAAAAAAGTGAATATTGTCAATTTGTCTTGAAGTCTGAATGATGTAGGTAATGTAAATAGTAAGTACATTTATTACTTCAAAGTTCATACTGCAAATTGCAAACTATATTTTCCAACATTTTTAAGTTCATTTTTATTTCCAATTGCAGGTATGATTATGGGTGCCTCAGCTTCATCAGTATGGTACAATTTGATGGTTAGACACCCCACAAAACATGTGCCAATTATTGATTATGATCTTGCACTTTTGTTCCAACCCATGCTAATGTTGGGTATTACAGCTGGAGTGACTCTGAGTGTTATATTCCCCTATTGGTTGTTAACTGTGCTTATCATTTTCCTTTTTCTAGGTAATGTCAGCTGCAATTGTTTTCAGTGTTTATCAAATGGGTTGGAAATATTTATTTACGTATATATTAGTTATTCCCTTAACATATTATTTGAATCTTGTCACAGGCACATCATCTAGATCATTTTTCAAGGGGATAGAAATGTGGAAACAAGAAACAAAGCATAAGGTCCTTTCTTTCATCATCCCTATTGATTAATTGAATTAATAAGCATATCATCATTGTTTGCCCAACTTAACAACCCTTTGTTAATTCTGTCTCATTGTTTTGTGCAGGAAGAGGAGGAATCACCCATGTTGACCCCAAAAGGAGAAGGTTATAGACATTGCCACGAACATTCAAATTTTTCTATGTTCTAACCAGTTTTAATGAAAGAATAATGTCCTAGATGATTACACACTAAAACTGTTTGGCATCTCGGTTCCTATAGGTGTGGATTATGAGGCTCTTGTATCCGATGAAGATGAAAGTGGCACATTAGTAAGTTCTACCAAGGGCTAATTTTCTTTTTAAGGCATGATAGATGGCTAAGATTGTCATTTTGAGTATGGTTTCTTCCAGTGCAATAATGTTTAATAGTCTTCTGGATACCACTGCTTAAAAAGGTTTATATTCAATGTTTCAAATCCAACTACTGGATCCATCTTCAGGGGATTGAGTGCTGAAGCCAAAACCTTCACTCCCTGAAGATGGATCCACTAGTTGGATCTGAGATAATTAGCCAAGTTAAGATCTTATAAGTTTTTGGGATTTTCAATTTGAATTTTCCTGAGATGCAACTTGTAGACGCACATGCAATAAACGCAAATGCATATGACTTAATGCTTCTTGATTCCAGGCAACAATTCGTTTCAATATTAGATGGGGTGGACTTTCAGCTCTTGTGCTTGTGTGGATTTTATTTACCGCACTACAAATGTTTAAGGTTACTAAACTTCTTAATTTTCTTTAGTTTTACAAGGTAGATTAATTTCTTCAATGTGTGAAATGCTGTAACTTGGTGCAAATTCATACACTGTGGTTATGCTAAATGCATTCATTTAAATCTTGATCTAATTATTCGTATTGTTGGTGCAGAACAATACAGTTGTTTGTGGTTTGGAGTATTGGGTACTGAGTCTCTTACAGGTAAGAATATGAGGAAAACTAGACAAGTTATCTCTGACAAAATATGTGGTTGAGAATGTTAGGAGACTAAACTACTTGTGTTACAGATTCCCATAGCGTGTGGGGTTTGTATATTTGAAGCAATGGTCTTGTACAAGAAAAGTAAGCATAAGAGAGAATGTGGAAATACAGATGATGTATGTGGGGCTTCGATTGAGTGGGGACCAATCCAATTATTTTTCTGTGCATTTTGTGGGATCCTTGGTGGTATAGTTGGGGGTCTGCTTGGTTCTGGTGGTGGGTTTATATTAGGACCTCTACTTCTTGAACTTGGTGTAATTCCTCAGGTAAATCTATGCATTCTTCGGTGTCTTTTGGTTTCTTCTACTAATATTTTTCCAAAAATTGGATCTATAACTGATTTCTATTTGCGATAATATGCAGGTAGCAAGTGCCACTGCAACCTTTGTGATGATGTTTTCTTCCTCACTTTCTGTGATAGAATTTTATTTTCTTCATAGGTTTCCAATTGGATATGGTATGCATACAAAGATCAATCATTTCAAAGATACTACTTCATTGATTTTTCTTTTGTTTGGATGAAGTTTACTGAGGTACTGATTCATTTATATCTTTTCAGCATTGTATCTTACAAGTATTTCCATTTTGGCTGGATTTGGAGGTCAATGTTTGGTTCGAAAAGCTGTGACATGTCTTGGCAGAGCTTCAATCATTGTCTTTATTCTTTCTGGAGTAATTTTTGCCAGTGCATTGACAATGGGTAAGAATTTTCCTATTGAAAGATGAGGAATAATATTTATGGAGACTATTGAACTATAATTCCTTGAAACAAGATTTATGCTCGTCTTCTCCATGAAGATGGGTACATATAATATACTCAAAATGCCGGAAATGTTTTAAACAATATGATGCATTCAGAAATCTTAAATCTAAAATCTCATTTATAATCCACTTATATTTGAAATATATTATCACCACAGTATGTTTGTCAGAACAACTATTTGGTATACACATGTTTCTAATTATGTATTGTGTTCTTCCATTGCAGGCGTCGTTGGAATTGAGACAACTATTAGCATGATTAAACATAATGAGTACCTGGGTTTTTGAATCTGTGTGAAGAATCTTAGTATATATCTTTGTGGGTTCTAAGTATAATTATCAATTTATGGAAGGGTGAGGCAATAAACTGGTTATTCAAGTTATGTCAATACCTCATTGGCATTCAACTTGCTTATATTTGTAACATTGTTGGTCAATTATTGGTTGGTTTGATAAGTAATTGGGATCAATCTCTCGTTGATCCAAAGGTTCACATGAACCATACTGTAATTTATTTGAACTATGGCACAGTTTGCATATAAGGACTAATATTTTCTCTATTGGGACTATGTACTTTCCCCTGCATATAAGGACTTCAATTGGAGCTACTCATTTGTGGCCTATCTAATAAGCCATTTTGTTATTGACTCAATTGCATGGAGGAGTGCAGGAACTCTGCATTATTGGAGCTGCTATTTTTGGCCTATCCACTATGATATTTTGTTATGAAATATATAATGTTATAGTAGATAGTCATTCTGTTATTGAAATATCTGTAGTGTTTGAAATAATTTTATGCCTGTTTATAAGGTCTAAAGATTCAGTAGATGTGTTTATTTCATACGATGGTCATGATGTCATTGTAAAGGTAAACGGGATCAAGGTATTAAATTTCAAACATTGTATTTTTATTTTTTTTGTATTTTTTTAATATGTATTTGATACTTCAAAAAGTATTGGGAGGCCAAACGTGGACATGATTTAGTATGCTTCTACTGTATTGATAGACAGATAGATTGGCAAGACCAAGTAAAGTAATCATCCTTGCAAATCAAAAGGAAAAAATGTTTTTCTTACAAATGCAGAAATGAATACCATTTTGTTTCAAATATTACAGAGCTGAAATTAAAAACTTCCAGTGGCTCTCTACATTTCTTATCGGATGCATATTTTTCTTACAAATACAGAAATGAATACCATTTTGTTTCAAATATTACAGAGCTGGAATTAAAAAATTCCAGTGGCTTCTTGTGGGATGCATCTGTGTTTAGTTAGAACTGAAATTCTCAAGAATTTGGATGCCGACGAAGTGTTTGACTAAATGCTGAATGTGGTGTCTTCTTGGAAGATGGCGAAGTTCACTCACTGTTTAAAACATTTACCATTGCACATTGAATTTCCAGCTTCAATACGATGTGTGTATTCTTCACTTAGTGTTGTCATTGTTCCTCCAATGCAATGCCTCGAATAGGCATCCACCCAACACAGTCCTCACATAAATACTTTTGCAGTATGTAGCAAAATAAGAGCATAAATACCTTCATAAATCAATTATTTTCATGCTTTTGGTGATGAATGGAAGAGAGCCTGATCCAAAAAAAAATTAAGTTAAATATCACGCATCCCGTAAAATGCTGGTAAATTTCCACACCTCCTCATCATGTAGAAAAACCATAATTTTAATTTTAAGAAGTAACATGCCAAAACACAGATTAAGTTTTTAACTTGTGTCAACTAAGGTTCTTGACTGCCTAATTCTGGTAGAAACATATCTCCCTCTATGGATTATGATGTATTTGAGATTATAATTAGTCTCACGAAATCACAGACTGATGCATCATTTTCTCGATTAATGTAGGAAGATATCCTTGACCCTGTTGTGCAATATGCTTCCAAGTTTTTAGTTTATAAGGTGTTGGGATATGCTAAGAAGCGGGATTATCCTTACAAATATGTTGAGACTGCTATTGATGTTGCTCATGGGGTTTGTTTCAATTGGTGTATGTTCATCAAGGACCGAAAGATGCAGCAGATTGAAGTCATTCGCACAGAGCACAAGGGAATCTTTACCTAGGTACCCAACTATTCTCCACTGTATGGCTTTCACAGACTTTAACAAGCATATTCTAAAAAATTTAAGAAGAATAAACTAGTATAGATATCTTAAATACATCTATCTAAAATGTGTCAAGAGATATCAATTTTGAGATACCTATCTAGTTATAAAGTGGGTGGTATGGCAGCACACCCTAAAGCCACAAAATAAATTAGGCTAAAAAGCCTAGGAACACAAGGGAGCAAAAGTACCATAACACCAAAAGCATAGAAATTAAGTCGTTGTTGCAAATTGTTGACCAACATGGGGTGGATCTTAATCATGTCGGCTAGAGCCAGGCAGTCTTTGTCGAGTCCAACACATCCCATCCCGAACCATGATGGCTTTCTTCCTCAGTATCTTCAATAGGGTCCCGAGAGGGTGAGATGGCAAGCACCAACCTTGGAAACTTGTCTAGTGGTGGAGGAAGGCTCCACCCGTCATGAGTGTGAGGCTTGGGTACAAGTGGCGAACCCCAACCTTGTTGACTAGGAGGCGGGGGGATATCCCAACCTCAATGGCGAGTGAAGGCGAAGAAGAGAATCTCCTCCGGGGGTTGGCTACAAGAAGACCGACGAGCATGGTTGAACGAGTGGTGCTAGGAACAACTCCAACAATGACCACCACCTCTTTATTGGTCGTTGCTTGCCTTTGTCATGTGGCAAGAAGCGCAAGAAGGGGACAACACAACACCGTATGCACCCAAAAATTACATGGTGCAACACGAAAACACAATATGTCTCCTATGATGATAAAAACCTCTTCCAAGGTAAAAATGAGATCTAAATCCCTCCCTCTCCTTTGCATCCCTCCTTTGACTCAAATCAACCCTTCTGCTTTGTCCCCAAACTTCAATTTTGCTTGCAAGACCGCTTTTTGGCTTTTAGCATTGTTTTTTAGTAGCGGTTGCACAATCGTCACTTGCCAAAGAGGGGATTCTTGCAAGAATCCCCTCTAGCAATAGCGGTGGTCTTGTCATCGTGTAGCCGAAATTAAAACACGTGTTTTGATTTCGAGGCATGATTTTCTCCTCATTTCTCAACCAAATTGTCTATTTTTGGGCTTGTTAGATTCGTATTGAATTCCTCTTCTTCATTTACTAAATTTAGAAGGTTGAATGCTTCTTCTTGAATGATTTGTCACTTCTTGATCAACACTTGTTGGACTTCTTTCCCAAGATTTTATAAAAGCCAAGTTTTTACCTATATGATGGGTTGAATATTTGATATTTTTGGTGAAGTGTTATGCTACTGAAATTTAGAGAGGAACCACACAGATAACCATTACATTGCTTTGTTCTTTCTTGTTGCTCATGGTCAATCATTCCTTTGCACCAAGCCGACCATAGCGCAGTGTTCTTGATTTCTTTGTTGTCAATTATTATCACTGCATCCTGGATCATTTGGATTCATCTTTGGAAGAGGATACAAAGTTGAGGGGACAACAGACACATCTCATCTTTGGGAAACTATCATAGTACAATAGTAACCTAGGTTGGGGTTGTACTTAAATTCTTTGAAGCTTTGAATAGTTGTTGTTTGTTGTTATTTAGAAGAAATTGCTTAATTAGATTGCTAGAAGCAAAAGATTCCGTCACTTCCTAAATACACTCCTTATTTACTATTTCTTTCAAAGCATTACTTACATAAATCTTCACTTGATAACTTATTCTCGGCTTATCCCTATGGATTTGCTCGAGAAATTAGTTGGAGGAAGTGAAGAAATCCCTGCATTTCTTTTATTATTTATTTCTTTCGATTAGTTTAGATTTACTTTTACCAGGGAAAGTTCATACGGTGAAGAGGAAATTACTTTGAGAAGCTTTTCTCTTTCCAAAAACTTGAGGGAGAAGCTTTGCCAAAAGAAGCTTTATTTTATTAGATTAATAACTTTCAGAACTTTCCGTAGAATAACATTATCAAACAATCCCGCAACCGAGGAATAGCCACTTCAAACTATATCATGTTTTAGTTTTCATTTTAATAGAAGAAACAATATTTTAATTTTCATCATTTCCTTTTGTTTGTGTCTCAGTAGATTTTATTTTTATTTTAATTAATCGTGAAAAATACAAAATTTATAGTTGTCTTAATTAGTTTATGTCAATTTTATTTCTATTAAAATCTTGTTAGAATACAAACAAATAGAATAGATAGTTTATTTTATTTTATTTTATTAATTGGGAATGAATTTAGTTAAATAAAAGATTAAAATCACTTGTCTTTCATTTATATTAGATTTTTTCATAATTTATTTTAAAATATGATTTAAAGTAGTTTAGGAACTCAAATCTAAACAACAAACCTAGTCATTAGGAATTCACGCTACCATTCATAACCTCTAACTATCCTTTGACCAACTTAGCTATCAGGAATTCACACTACCAATTCATAGCTTCTAATTATCCTTTGGCTACTTATTTTGTTCCCATCCAAACTCTCACATTTCGGTTGTCTCAGCACAACCTTAAGAAGTCAAGTGCACTGGAATTACGTGTTGTTTTTCCGGTGTACAAATTCTAGTGAACTCAACAAGAAAAACTAATTCTTTCTCATTTCCATTTTATTCTCTTTTCTATTGTTCCACTTCCTTCTCTTCTAATCTTGAAGGGTAATTTATTTCCCCAAATATTTTTGGTAAAAATTTTGATGGGCCATTTGGCCTTGATAGATATTATTCCCATTTTAAACCTCCATGTTCCCCTTCCTTTCCAGGATGCGCTGACAACTACACCAATAATGTGTAAGCCTCCCCTAGCTATATCTCAAATCTTATCAATCATGTGAGGATAGAGGAGGTAGATCAACCCCTAAACATTCAAGACAATCAATCCAATTCGAATAACATGACTTTTACAGGCGAAAATGGTCCGTGCACTCGGGTATTATCAAAACCCCACATTAGCATGCAAGCAACGGAGGATGACATTTTTACGTGAATCACTAATCCACTTCGCACAATAGACAAGTCCTTCGAAAGGATGAAGACTCATACCTCTGAGATGTTCAATAATAATGTAACAGCTGTAAACCATGAAACCCCCTCTTTCAAGGAAAATAAAAATACCAATGTTGAACAATTTATAAAGGGGTATCAGACGTCCCCTCTACCAAACCATACACAACACCCATCACCCAAACAAGGGGCTCAATCCTCACCAAATGATGTTATTTCTACACTATTAGGGAGGATTAGAGAGTTAGAGAGTGCCCAAACTCCACAACCAACTTGTGCAATGGGGCAAAACATGGGGTATCCCATAGATAACAAAGGATACACTCCTTCTACCAACACACAACCAATGCAACACCCCGTGTAGCAAGGTTATCTGGTCCATTCTAACTTGAGTAATCTTCTCGTGGGATCGACACACCGGGCATGGGTCCTCGCCTATCTTACGCTTACCCTACACAAGGATTAGCTGGAAATTATTTCACATGCATTAATCTCGACAATGCGGACTTTCTTTAGCAAACACCTACTAATGCATTCTTTAATGTTACTCCTTTCATGCATTTGTACTCGAAGTCCCCACAAACGGACATGTATCAGTTCCCTGGCTCATTTACACCATTCCAAGGAACTCTGTATACTCCAATTAATACCTATGTTACATCTTATCAAACACCTCCTCCTCCCTTTCATCAAGAAACCTCCATTGTAGAATCTTATGCAATGGGAACCTATGTTGAATACTTGAAAGAACCTCTTTATTTCACAATATGGGGTGTCATGCTTCCACACCCATTGTCGAATCTTCCTAAATTCAAAGGAGAAGTATACCCTAACGCTCACATTAAGGCTTGTGCCACCGCATGATTAGATAATTATTTGCATGGAGTGTGGTGGTGGACTAAGATATTTCCAAAGACCCTTGAAGGGATTGCTCTAGAATGGTATTATCAAATCCCTGAAGCTTCCATACATTCCTTTAAACAACTCGTGTCTAAGTTCATCAAAGCCTTTGACATGTTAAAAAGAACAAAATGAATATGTTGCTCGTTTCATCCAAAGATGGTGTCAAGTTATTTAATCTTCCACGAGCATGCCTAACATGGACCAAATGGAACTCTGTGACCTCTTTCTCCACTCACTCAATCGAGAAACCAAGGAGGAAGTGTAGAAGTTTCCTTTTCGTAGTTATGAGGAGGTACTAAAAGGTGCCCTTCATATTGACCAAGTGGTTATTGAATGCAGACATAAGACTTATGTTCCCATGGAAAATTGGTATTTCCTAATCAAAACAACACAAACTATCAAAATAATGGACCCAATCAACAAGAGCCTAAAAATATAAATCAAAATTGTGGTGTTACCATAGATGGTGTTACCGACCAAGCAAAGAATCCTAATGTTACAAACAATGGTAATACTAAAAACAATAACAATAACATGGGGAACCAAAGAAATCCTAATTATATCCCCTCTATCAACGTAGTTGATTTCAACCATCCTTCCCTTGAAAGCTCAAGCCCACAGGCCAAAACCAATATCAAAATCCTGGCCAAGGGGAAACAAATTACAATTACAATAACCAATTCCACAATGACAACAAGGTTTATAGCTTAAAACAAAATCCTAATCAAAGGCCGAGGGACTACAATCCCAATCTATATTGTGTTTTTCACCGTTTTATTGGTCATGATGCACACTCTTGTAGAGACTACAATAAGTTCATTCAAATACTCCCGAGAAAATCAACGACAACTCTTCGTAGATATGTTTCTAACGAACCTTGAAGGATCTTCGCAACCCGATTATATAGGACCAATGTTGTGCCTCGAACGAAAACTTACGAATCTATCAAGACCCATTCCCTAAACATCCTAAAGATGACAAAGTAGGTCCTCAAAACATAAACAAGGGTATTCCTATTGAGACCACAACCATGAAGCCTCAACTTTTGAAAATTCTCGAGTTGCCCCTAACCTGGATCAAAGAAACAAGACAAATATTTTGGGATTACTCGAATTACAACCGAGCCAAAAATCAAGGCAACAACTCGAACAATGGAATACACTTCACAACCTCTTCCCACTCATTCCCTTTTGTAGGATGACACTCCTATAGTCCCAAAACCTATAGGAGCTTATGATTTGATTATAGACTTAAACAAGACCTTTTCTCACATTTAATTTCTATATTTGTTGACGAATTATTTAGTGCATCATTTTTCTTTTCTAGATGCATTGGGGTTGGGTCATCTAATCCATTTTACACCTCCACCCGAACCTCAAATCAATCATATTGACTTGACATACATCCTCCAGAAAAAATGATAGAGATATCGGGTTTGTGTTTGATATAAGAAAGATGCCCTCTGACACCGAAATAGCCCGAAGAGGAGATCCTGCATTATACTTGCAAGTGTGGGTCATAATAATTTCATAAGAGAGCCATGATTAATGATGGGGATGTTGTGAATATAGTCCCCTTTTCTTTCTTGCAGAAGTTGGGATATGGGGAGACCAATTGCTCCTCTACTAAAAACACATTGCGAAGATATGGTATTCTCAAATTTGCCTCAATTGGAACTATAGTCCTTTCAGTTTCCCTCGGACTGAAAACCATTTTAACTGAATTCTACATCATAGATAAGGAAATGAACTACAATATGCTCTTGGGAAGACCATGGATTCATAGGATGAAGGCCATTCCTTCCAATTTGTTCCAAGAGGTTAGATTCCTCCATTTGGGAAAGGTCTTCGTCACTCAAGGGGATCCTAAGCCCTTCGATATACATTTGGAGAACCTCAAGAAGAAACCTGGAGTTCATTCTGAATTTGAACTCCTGCGAATCAATTAAACAAACCACCTCCTCCAAAGGAATCGGTTGTGACCACAAGAGGGTTCTAAAAGATGAGGTCGATAAGCCAACAATAATCGAAGTGGCAAAAACAAATGAGAATAATAGCACTTTTTTAGATTTCATGTCCACAAAAACCACAAAAAATTGTAAAACTCTTAGAGAATGATATGCCAATTACCCTTCCCTTTGACCTGCAAGGAGTTGGAAATTTCTTTTATCTAGTCCCTCTTCTTGTTGATGATCTCATATATATATTTATGGTATAAGTATCAAAGGAAAAAGAGGAAATTTCAAAAATTAGTACAGACTCCACTCTCCCCACTGACTATTGGACACTCCATTATGGTGGAGCCAAATGTCAGTACGAAACAAGTGCAGGAGTGATATTAACGTCTCCATAAGGGAAGATCATGCCTTTTGCTTTCAATTTGGACTTTGAATGCACAAACACTAGGGAATAGTATGAATCTTTACTTCTAGGCATCATTATTTCCAAGAGAATGGGAGCTAAAAATATTAAGTTCCCAGGATATTCAAAACTAGTAGACAATCAAGTCTCCAGATTCTATGAAACTAGTGCGGAGTACTTTCAACTTTATAAGGATGTTGTGTGCCAAATGGGAAAAAGTTTTGGCTTCATCTCCATCAAAGCCATCTCTATGGATTATTCTTCTTCCAACTTTCATTTACACGCAAATTTGCAAAAAACCAAATTTGGCATGTCCATGAGACATAAACGCTTAGTGCAAAAATGCCAAACATGACCATACTTCCCTATGTGGAAAAAAATGTGAAAAAATTCATCAAGTTCATGCAGACATAATGTGTCAACAACATAACAAAAAGGTTTACGAACGCCCCATTCATATGGGTGATATTTTGTTAACAATAAATATTCAAATAGATAAGATAGTGGGCAAAGGTTGTAAGTTTAAACCTAAATGGTTAGGCCTTCGGAAGTTGACTTGAGGCACAACCCATATAGGAGTTGTTCAAAGGAGTTATAGGATGCGTAGAATTGATTTATAAAAATTTACGAAAGATTTGGAACCTCAGGAAAATATTCTTCAAAATCGAGCTATTGTAGTCGAGTGATGGGGATTGGTTTTTCCTAAAAGTAGCTTTTAGGTTTCATATGGTTTGGGAAGCTCCAGAGGTTTTATGAGCTTAGAATATAGACATTAGAAATATAAGAGTGTCTACTTCATTTTGCAAAAGGTTTCAAGGGATTCTAAGGAGAATATTTTCAGATATTGGCCGAAAAGTGCAAATAAAGATCTTCGATCCTGGAAAATATTCAACCGAGGATTCCGAGAGTTATAGGGAGATTTAGAAGCTAATTCAAATTCAAATTTGATATATGTGAGGTACCTTTCACACCCAAGGTGTTGGTTCTTCTTTTGATCATCATGAACTTTGGTGATAGTTTCTTTCACCGAGCATAGGCTTGGGTAGAATTGAAAAAGGGCCAAAATTTCAAATTTCAGGAATAATTGGCTCCTAAAAATGTTGGTAATTTTCTCATCATCCCTTTTGGATCCAAAATAATATATTATTTTCCTTTATAATTCTACTCCTATCTCTGGTGGCGAGAAAATGGGCTCGAGTAATTATTTCGCAGTGTTAAGCGAAGGCATGCATCTATTTTTGGAAAATGCACACTTGGAGACCCTTGATGTCCCTTTTCCCCTTTGAATAAAGTAAAAGGGACATGGGGGACACAAAATTGTTCCACCACATGAGAAATATAAGTTACGTCACTTAAAAGATAACTTGGTGGTTAGAAAAGGTTATTAACTCACCTAACCCCTCTCCATGATGAGCTGCCCCTATGAGAAATTATGATGGGGTGATGTTACTTTTTCCCCATGTCCAAGGGTACATGGGGGACACAAAAGTGTGCCATCGAGGAGGAGGAAGAGTTGTGTCACTTAAAGTTCACAACATGGGGTGTTAGACAAGTGTTTTCAACTCACCTTCATAACAAGTTTTGGCCCCTTCTTCATGATGCTCCTACCCTATGTGCATTTTTACACCCCTGATTTTCCTTACTAAATGTGGTAAGGGACATGAGGAGGTTTGAGACCCATTTATAAATTCTTAACCCCATCCTTGAGTCTCAATCTAACTTGGGTTAAGCAGGGTGAGTCAAAGCATGAGTTAGCTAGGTTTATGAAGGGGGTAAGTATAAAACTCATCCTTAGTCATTTTTAAATCCATTTTAATGTTTTTAAATCCCCCATTGCATGCTCCCTTTTTGTTATTCGCCAAAATTTCTCCAAAAACCCTCATGCTCCAAAACACAAATTTGCTCATTGCTCCCAAACCCCTACTCGATTGCCATGAAATCCAGACTGTAGAATCCTTGAAAAAATGCCTTTAAGGGGAGTATCTACATTCCTCCATTAATGCTCCCTTAAATTTTCTACATCCATATGAAATTTTCAGCTAAAAATATCCATTTTTCATATTTACACAAACCTGGTGATTGGAATCCTCCGAAAATTGGAGCAAAGGCTCAGAATGCAAAATAAAAACTTCTGCAAGTGGTTTCATTTGAATCCAACACCGAGAAGACCAATTTATATTTTTATTAATTCTCTATTAGATCACTTACTAATAATAGTAAGTCCAAGAAAAATGTGAATCCGGATACCTCATTTCATTCCCCCATGTTCGAGACACTCAAAATTGGCAAGATTGGCAAAAATTGCTAAAATTGGACAATCATGATGAACATGCTAAAAATAGTAAATGGATGAAATGAGCTCAAAATGATCACATATCATTCCTTCATGAATTTTATAATGATCCCGACACTCATAGGAGTCCTCTTAATTCTCAATTAAATTCTCACATTCCCCGATGCGGTGAGCATAAAGTGCCTAAATGGGAATCTATCGGTTTGTCCGAGAATCACATGGAGGGAATGATCATAAGATGGATGAAATTTATTTTGGTTAATTTCTCCTTCCCTTCCTCTGGTATCAAAATCATTTGGCTTCGTTCTTCATTCACCATCAGTGTTCTCATGGTGACAAAATGATGATCACGGTTGTGTGAGCAAAATGCACCAAATTATCCCCATGAGAATGATTGTTCATAAATATATGGGTGTGTATCAAGAAGTAGAAGGATTGTCTCAATGAGGGAAGTCACCTTTCAATACTCTCGGTGGTCTACCCATCAAGTGTTCATCGCTCCTCTTTTCGGTGTGTCCAAACAGTGTTGTAGGGGCTCATCATTTCAAGAGTTTTCAAAGGGGGCAAAGTTTTCAAAGGATCTTCATCGAGTTGATCACCCACTTATGTGTACCATTAAAATCCTTAGCCCTTGGTCATATGGTATGGTCATATGAGGGCTTAAAGCTTGTGATTCCTACTAGTAGGTGCTTAACTTCAGCCCCCTTTAATTTTATGTGTGGTGAAGGCAACAACAATTTATTTTGTTTTAGTGGCAACTAAAATAAATAACAAAGCAAAATATTAAAAAGCTTGTAACTTTTGATCGGTAACTCAGTTTTGAGTGCCGTTTTTTTTCTGTAAAAGTGCTTCTTTTTTCGTGCTCTTTCCATTGGAAATATTTATTTTGAGACTTGCACTATAATTATAAAGTGCCAAATATGGAGGAGTGTTGTAATCAATTGTGGACACAATTTCGGCTAAGCCCGACGTCCTAAACTTTTGGGAGTTGCAGTTTGTACCTATCATGGATTCTGAGAATGATATGCTTTTCTCTGAAGTATGTGGACTTCAAGAGGATATTGTAAAATTTGTGGAAGAAAATAGATCACTCAAGAAGTGAAATTCTCTTCTGCAATCACTCATTCATGATAAGGATACAACAATACACTCCTTGCAGAACAAACTTGCTAGCCTACAGCATCACCATCATATTGTGGACAACCATATCCATGCTCTTAGTCCTCTTGCAGTTGTTGCTCTTGTATCCATTGACATTGATCTGCAGTCTTTGAGCTTGAACCTAATTTTGATGCTTCTAAACCTATGAGGCTTATTACTGCATGCTCTTCCACATCCGTGCCTATTACAGTACCACATGTTGTGTATCCTATACCTTTCAGCCTACATAGCTTTTTTGAGAAGCATACCACCGCATTTAGTTCTCGCATGCTCCGTTCTATGGGTATCACTATGAGTCATTGGCGGAACATTCACAAGGTATTGTTTCCTCTATTCCACATGTTAAGTGGAATTCTCGCCATGACATTGGTTTTCGAGCGAGATACTTCATTGGGATCACACATTGTGAGCTTCTTTTTTTGTTCGCTCGACTCTTTCGAGGATCATGAGCAACACATGAGTTCTCGCACCTTCACTCTGGATTGAGAAACCTAAGATGAATTTAGTCATCGAGACATGATCAACCCGACACACATTCTCGATGTTCTTTTACATGCACCCATTGTGCATTTTGGACCAAGTCATATGTGCATCTTCTTTATCCATCCGTGTTGATTTTGGGTGGATATCCGATCACTCGTTGAGACGACATAGGCATTCATTGAGAGGACTCTACGAGGCATGACTCCTCCACCATTCGGCCTCTTGCTCCACTTTCTACACCTTCGCATTGTGATGTTCCTTATTTTGAGTATTTTTCTTTAGCAGGTATAGTGTATCTCTCTTGTTTGTTAAGAGATTTTGTATCTGTTTTTTCGACACTTTTGACATATTGACAATATCTCTTGTGGGGATCTATTCTGGTGCATTCCAGTGTTATTTTGTCAATGTTCAAGTAGTTTTTGACAACTCATATAGATTTGTAGCGTCACTCCACCCATTCAGCAATATGGGAGGGTGTGGTGTTGATCATGCTTCTTCGGGTTTTGTGTCCTTGCCTTGTTACCTTGGCTTTTCTTGGATCGTGACACTGGATTTTGTGTCCTTGCCTTGTTTCTTTGGTTATTGTTCTTGGATTGTGGCACACCTATTTGCAACACTTGATCGAATTATGTTTGGTGTTTTTTTGCACTTTCAACATCACTCTGTTGACAATCTCCTTGTATGGAGCTATTTTGGTGGAGCCCAGTGTCAGTTGTTTTTGAGTTTTGTGATCGAGCAGTGGATTCAAACCACAGTGCACACCAAAATTCTTCAGCATTGTACGATTTTTTTGAGTCAAGCTTCTTGGGATGCCTTGGAGCGGGTTATTACTCTTTACTTTGTTGTTATTGTTTTTGGGTACATTGCGGTGTCCTTTTTCCCTAGTTATTGTACATGAGTACCTTATCATGCCTAGTTTTTGGGACTCATACTGTGGACATGCCACTTCTATTTTGGCCCCTAGCTTCACTTAAGGGGGTGTTAGAGTAGGTATTTACCTTAGCTCATGTTCACCTAGGTACTTTATTTACCTTTATTGTATTTATCCTCACCCACTTATGTGTGTGGATATTTCTTTTATCTTATTTAGATATTAGGAGATATTATCTAGTTGTTAGGTATAGTTCTTTCCTTGATCTATGGTATTGACTAGTTCTTTCCTTGATCTATGGTATTGACTAGATCCTTGATGTCTAGTTCTCTCCTAAATCTATGGTCTTGACTAGTTCTTTGATGACTAGTTATTTCCTTGATTTATGGCTTGATCTACAACCTTGACTGGTTCTTAGATTTTTATTCATTGCCTATTTAAGCAAGGCCCATTTTCAATGAATTGCATTGAGTTCCATAATAATATATGATATTGTTGCTCATTTGTTTGCAAAGGTTTATGTAAATTTATTCTGCTGAATTGCTTTCATCTTATTGATCGTGATGTTTGATTAGCATCTGTGTTCTTGGCTTAGCACGATCTGGTTATCGTTCCTTTTACTCTATGTCTTTAGTTTGTTGATATCATTATTTTTTGCATAAGTTAGATTCTTCTAATTTAATGCGAACCTACTCTAGTTATTGTATGTGAACTTTGCTAGTGCCTACTCACAACATTAACCCCCTTTCCTCATTTCTCTTATCCCCCTTTGCTGCAAATTCCTCCCTTATACTTCGTACAACCACTTTGCCATAGGTTCCAGTGGAGTGTTCTTGTGTGATCCTTGGCCTATTGGTCAACCCCGCTAATTTAGTTATTTTACATTCAATAATGGGAGCCTCCCCATACATAAGAAGGAGGGGCTTAGCCCCGTGACCATTGGTGGAAACCCATAATTTACCCCACGACAAATTATTTCACCAACATTTTTGTTGAATCTACTTTGGGAGATATCTACCCTTGTGCACACGTAAAAATCTATGAAAATACAAAAAAATCATATATTTAAATATCCATAAAAACCAAAAATTTGAAAAAATCCGAAATACCATCGAATGTTCAAAATATTTGTTGCGATCCTTTTGAAAAATCTACACTTTTCCAGTTTATTTCCTTTCTAAGTACTTGAGAAAAATTGACAAAAAGAAGGTACACTCGAGATGATCGTACAGGTGGCATTGTTGATCCAACATTTGAAGAACAATTACAAAGAGCTAATTTTTGAATTCCTATTATACATGAAAGAAGACAAGTTCCTGAAAATCCTCTTGAAGGTCATACTGAAGAACCAGTTGCAGAACCACTAGTCCTCATTCCTTCAAAATAATAGAGAAAGAATCAGAAGAAGAAAGATAAGAGGAATAGATGGAAGCACAAGCACCTGTGCCATGGGGATAGAACACTGGTCCGTTGGCTTTGACTCCTCCACTTCATAAACTTCCAAAAGAATCAAGAAATAAATTTCCAAAATTCTATGGAGATGGAAAGCAACGAACAGATGATCATATCACAACTTTCATCGCAACCTGTTGAATTATTAGGGTACAACATGAAGATGTTACAGTGCGGTTATTCGTGGAAACATTACAAGATATCGTTGCGGGCTAGTTTTACTATTATTCATAATGCTCATTTTTTTATTGGGGTAATATGAAAAGAAATTTTGAAGCAAGATTCAAGACTGCAGAAGATGTTCATGCCCTCCTTGCTCAATTAAATCAAATGAAGAAATAATTGCAAGAATCCATGAGATACTTCATGGAAAAATTCAATAAGTTGATCAATAATATTCCTATTGTTGCTCATCCTACTACATATAATATGAAAGTATTCATCATGAATTCTGGTTACTTGAAGTTAGTTTCATTCTATGAAGAGTTCAACCAAGAGATTTGGACAATGCTCAAGAAATTTCCATTGAAGTGGAAGATGACCTTGTCTTATCAAAAAGATCAATAATCATTCAATGAAGGATAATTCTCAGAGTTCTAAAGATGAGAGAGTTGATCCATTGTTATAGAAGTTGGATAATGACTTGATAATGTTGAAGAAGGAATTTTTCAACAAGCATCTCGCCCAAACCAAAACATGTATCAAATTGCAGGATTACCCGAAGGCTTGCCTTGGAAGCTCCACCATCAATGCAATATGTGGAACCGAGGAAGATGAAGGAGAAGAAATTATTGAATCAAAATTGAAGAATGATAATAAGATGAATGTGTCAGGATTGGATATTTTTAATTCACACAGGATGAAGAGTTTGAAGAACCTACAGATATCTACTCATATGTAGTATTCAATCGATTACTAAAGGATAAAGAAGTCTCTTCTTCTTCTTCCCAAGCTAAGAAATTAAATCCTCCAATAGTGAATATGTGAAAAACAACAATAAAAGGAGGATCCTCACAATTTGTTTCCACATGGTCACCTAAGAAGAGGCGTGATCTTTGCTTGACCAAGAATCATGTTTCCTCTTTAGGTAAGTCTCGTTCAAATTCTCTTGAAAAATAAGTTTTTGTTGATCCTAAGAATACCCATGTTAAGATTTTTATAATCCCTAATGTTCCTACCACTTCCTCATCCTTTTACATCATTGACCATTGCAAGAAAGCAAAAATCAAAATTTCTAAGTATGAGTACTTAAAAACCCATCCCAAGCAATTTGATAGGCTTTTCAGTTTATCAAAGGAAGTATTTTGGTTTCATGTTCTAAAAATGCCACTACCAAATAATTACCTCATGCCTCTCATTTCACTCCTTCTCTGAATTGTCTTGCTTCCACACCCTCCACCTTTGGGAAGGTAGAACCTTTCTATATAGCCTTGTTGATCAATGGGTATAAACTAAATAATTACATCATTGACTCGATGCTTTCGACAATGTTATGCCTGCAAAAGTTTTTAAAGCTCTCTCTCTCTCGCCTACCTCTGGTCATTTTTATTCCATGGAAATGAAATAAGTGCTTCTTGTTAGGTAGCATTTACAAATTTCCCTGACAAGAATATCACGATGAGAATACTTGTAGCAAACATGCCCACCTCATATTGTATGTTGTTATGCCAAAGTTCTATAGAGATGATGGTGGAGATGTACAAACTAGATTGGTCGCATGCCATCATTCTCGGTCAATAGTAAAATGAAGAAAGTTATTCCCATCCAGAAATGAAATACATCGTTCAAAGGTCAAATGACCCAAAGGTAGATATCTCGTGTCAAGGTTTAAAGTCTTACAACTTTTCCATGACTTTTGAGGAAGATATTGAGTTTCCCATGTTGGTGAAAGAGTATTCAAGTGTCACAAAGGCAGATAGAGAGCATCGTGGTGACTAGATAAAATCATAATTTGAGAGCATATACGTCCCATGGGATGTGAGAATGAATGCAGTCTCTCTACTGAATGTTTAATGATTGTCATGTGATTATTGAATCACAAAAATTAATCTCGAAATGATGAGAAATGTGGATCAAGAAGAGGGAGTGATACCCAACAACTTCTTGTCAAGTGAGTTCAATGTTTCAAAACATGTTCTTAATGTTTGACATGAAGTTCCATTCAATTAATTTTCTTGTGAATACGATGACTTCTCTTTCTCATTGGGAGAGGATGATAAGAGATACGAGAATGACAAGATGTTTTAGCCTCTTCAATCTAAACATACTCAAGGAGATGATGATTTCATCATAGAAATGGACTCCTTAATTATTTGTGGTCAATATTGGGAAGATGACAATATAAATATTTCAGCTCCAATTTTGTGCTCATTCCCATCTCATGAAGATGGATATATTCTCAAAAAAAAATGGATAGATTAAATTGTGTTTGATCAAGGCTAAGTTTATTCAAAATAAAAATCCTCTCAACAAGGAATGTATGAACAAGAATAGGCTTCAATCTTTCAATGTTGACTCACCTCGAGAAAGGGATGGTCTCAACATGAAGATGAATTTCAAGGTTCAAAATGGAAAAGTTAAACAAGGTGATGGTTTTAATTCTTCACATCCGACCTTGTGCTCATTTTATTTTGAGATAATAAAATACTATGCACATCACATCATAATGGGCAACATGTCAAGATTGATCCAATAAGCGTGAAAGAAGACAATTTGGAACAACTTGCAAACATGGAACATCAAGAGGCTAGTGATAATGTTGAATTTTTCAAAGCATCTGCCAAGAATCAACTCATGAAGACAATGGTCATGAAGAAAATGAAAAATGAAGAAAAAATTCCTATCAAATTACATAGGCCTTGGTATGAAAATGATAAGCCAAGTGTGATTCAGGCTCATCTTCACAAAGCAGCAATGAAAAATCAGCAATTGCAATGAACTCAGACTTCGATGAAAAGATGAGAAGAAGATTCCAAAGTAAAAAGGCAATGAGATGAATAAGTGGGTCATTAGTTATAATAATATCCATGAGAAATTTCTCAAGAAATTAAGAAAATGATCATATTTCAAAGTGAACATGTCAATGGATTTGCGGAAGAAAAGCATTCAGTGGTACCCAAATATGGGTAAGAACTTATTTTTAGTTGGTGCTTCAATGAAAGTGAGTTGTCCCCTACATTTACATAGATGATTAAGGATGTTTCACTTTCTGTTGTGTGTTTCCTTCATGTTTTGTGTTTCCATTCCCTTTCGCATGTTCATTCTGGTTATTCTTGTTTGTTTGGCTTGATTTTATTAGTAGTGTGGCTTGTTTGTCCTCGTTGTGTTCAATCCAAAATAAGTCCCCAAACTAGATTCAGTTGTTGTCATGAAAAATGTCTAGGATGAAAACTTTAAAAATATTGTCATGACAACCTAACCCACATTTGGAAATCCATCTCCGGTCAATGTAAACTTGTCCTCCTGGACAACTCGGTACTATGTTACCCTTATAATGGTTAGGAGGAATGTGATAATGTTATTTTCAAGTGTGTTTCATGTGCAGGGAGGTGATTCATGGATTCATTCAGAACCATTCAGAAGGAATTGCTCCCAAAGGCCCAAAAAGGACTATTTTAGGATTTTTCACACTGGTGGACATCCCTCAGAAGTTGAATGTTGAGGAGAAACCCACCTAGGATTTGTGAAGAGGAGATACATAATGCGTTGAAGTGATTAAAGAAAAATTGGGGAACATTTTGAACCTTGGGAAAATCTTCTTCAAAACTAGGTTATTTTTAGTCAGTGATGGGGATTGGTTTCTCCTAAAAAGTAGCTTTTCAAGTTTCAAATGGTTCGGGAAGCTCTGGAGGTTTTATGATCTCAGACTATAGGCATTGGAAAGATAAGAGAGTCTACTCTATTTTTAATTCAATGGATTCTGAGGAGCATAATTTTAGATATTGGCTTGGTAGTGCAGATAAAAAACTTCAATCATGGAAAAGATTCAACCAAATATTTTGAGAGTTACACGTGGAGTTAGAAGCCGATTTAAAGACCAATGTGACATATTTGAGGTACCCTTTTCATAAAAGATGTTTTTTCTTATTTTTATCATCATAAAATTTGGTGACAATTTCTTTCACCAACACACAGGGTTGGGAAAAATTGAAAAAGGGCCAAAATTTTTAATTTCAGGAAGAATTGGATCCTAAAAAATGATGGTAATGTTATCATCAACCAATTTTGAGTCAAAATCATATATTTTTTTCCCTTGTAAGTCTACTCCTAGCTCCAATGGCATGAAAATGGACTCATGTAGCTATTTCAAGTAGTGTTCGATGAAGGGGAACATTTATTTTTGGAAAATGTGCACATGGAAACCCCTAATGTCCATTTTTCCATTTGACCAAAGTCGAAAAGGACATGGGGACACAAAATTGCACCCCCACATGAGAAATATAAGTTGCGTCACTTAAAAGACAACTTGGTGGTTAGAAAATGTTATCAACTCACCTAACCCCACCTACCCCCTCTTCATGATGAGCTAACCCTATGCACACTTATGAGGGGGTGATTTCCCTTTGTCCCAATGTCCAAGGGGACATGGGGGACACAAAATTGTGCCACCAAGGAGGAGGAAGAGTTGTGTCACTTAAAGTTCACAACATGGGGTGTTAGACAAGTGTTTTCAACTCACCTTCATAAAACAATTTGGCCCCTTCTTCATGATGCTCCTACCCTATGCAAATTTTTACACCCCTTATGTCCCTTTTTCCCTTACTAAATGTGGTAAGGGACATGAGGAGGTCTGATACCCATTTAGAAAGTCTTAACCCCATCCTTGAGTCTCAATCTAAGTAGGGTGAGTCAAAGCATGAGTTAGCTAGGTTTATGAAAGGGGTAAGTATAAAACTCATCCTTAGTCATTTTTAAATCCATTTTCATGTTTTTAACTTCCCAATATTGTGCTCCCTTGTTGTTATGTTGTCGAAAATTCTCCAAAACCCTCGTGCTTGCTCCGATTGCCATGAAATTCAGATTGTAGAATCCTTGCAAAAATGCCTTTAAGAGGAGTACCTACATACCTCCATTAATTATCCCTTCCATTTTCTATAACCATATTAGATTTTCACCTAAAATTATTCATTTTTAATATTTACACAAACCTAGTGATTGGAATCCTTTGAAAATTGGAGCAAAGGCCCGGAATGCAAAATAGAAAAGTCTGCAAGTGGTTTCACTCGAATCTGACACCGGGAAGACCACTTTATATTTTTGTAAGTCTCCATTGGATAATTTACTAATGATAGTAAGTCTGAAAAAAATTTGAATATGGATACCTCATTTCATTTCCCCATGTTTGAGACACTCAAAATTGGTAAAATTGGCAAGATTGGCAAAAATTGCTAAAATTGGACAATCATGATGAACATGCTAAAAATAGTAAATGTATGAAATGAGCTCAAAATTATCAAATATCATTACTTAATTCATTTTCTAATGATCCCGACACTCACATGATTCCTTATCTTAATTCTCAAGTAAATTCTTGCATTCCCGATGCAGTGAGCATAAAGTGCCTAAATGGGAAATTGCTAGTTTTGTCCCGAGAACCATTTCACTTCATCTCACATGGAGTACATGATCATAAGATGGATGATTATTGAGCAGTACTTAGTTGTTTTCACTGTGAGGCTATTTTTGGACTTGGAGTACTAAGCACACAATGATATGAAGACTTCTAGTCCATGAGAGGTTATTTTTGGGGAAAGCGAAGTTTGAGAACCATGCAGAATTTTGGGCTAATAATAGGATTTGTACTTAGAGTTAACTTTAGAAGATCTATTATTAGCACTTGCATGATTTTGTATTCTCTTGTAAAGGTGCATGACTATTATTAGCATGTAGCCTATTTTTGGAAGGTGCATGGGCGGTGAAGGGAAAGTCCCCACCCCTATAAATATGTATTGATTTGCACATGGTTTAGACATCTGATATTTTGTAGAGTTATGTTGTTGGTTTGTATGCGTACATGACTCATGGTGACATTATCATGATGTATGAAGCTTCTATGTTTTACAATATTTAATATAATGGATACTATTGGTTGGATAATGGTGTTAGATGTGACTGAATATGGTTCTTGCATGGTAAATCTCATTATAGTCATTTTTAGTCAATATTTCATATGGTTTAGATCTAGATTTGGTTTATGCATTGTGGTGTAATTGATTATTTGTTATGGATCTGAATATATATTTACAAATCATGCTAACATTCTGGATAAGCATCTCTAAAGAGGGACTGGTACCCTTGCATGCTTTGGTGAGCGCTCAGTCTAGTTTGAGTGATGTGCCAACACGCCTTGGGATTTGTGGGTATATTCTAGGCTACATCATTGGTTTTATTGTCATGGGACCTCTTTCTCAATTGTTTTATAGGATGTTGCATGATGAAGATGTACCGGTTGACCTTGGCTAGTATTGAAGAGTGGTTAGATGATCTAGAAGAAGAGTATGCTCACAGATTTAGCATTGGACTTGAGTTTAATGCACATGCGTGGGTTGAGCAGAATCTATATGATGCATTTATATGAGACTTTCTTTGTTATATTTCCTATAGAGTTGTATGAGTGGCTGGTTTCTTACGCATCTAAGAGGAATTGGAGGTTTCACACGCTTGTTTGGATGCAGGAAGAATTCCAGGCCTTATATGATGCAGATTTGATTTGGACGTGCTCTGTGGATGTTTGGTTCTGTGGTGTTTTGAACAACTATATTCTTGAGTATGTAGTTTCCACTTACTCTTGCCCAAAAATTGTTGAGTTCCAGTTCTTGTGAGCCCAGAGGATTTTTACACGTGGTATTCCTTTAGCAATCAAGATCTTGATCGTAACCCTGGATTTGGAAGAAGAAGCCTATGGCTAGCTAAACCCCACCACACGCAAGGGCAGGAGCAGGTTTGGTAAAGATGGTGGACCTATTGCAGAGAGAGACAGAGAGAAGAAAGTGGCTTAAGTTTAATGAAGTGCAAGAGGGATCTGATGAAGCAATGAGAGATCACGGAAATAATGGTGTTGCGGAGGGAGATGGCTCGTGAAGGATTTGGAGCTCACACAGAGGACATGGAGCTAGAGCATCTGGAACTCCCCATTTGGGAAAGCATGGCAAAGAAACCCTCTTTAGATTTGGATGAGGTGCGTTCGAGATGAAATACTATGGACCGTGGGCATGCATATGAACCTACCTAGTGACCTAGCCTTTGTACTTGGTTTTACAAATTCTATATAGTTAACAATAAGCAAGCTAGTGTGAGCAGTAGAGTTGTAATAGATAGAGTCAATTTGTAGTCAAGTTCAGGAGTTAATTAGGGGCGTATTCATCTATCTATGGTGCAATTGTCATCTATGTTATTTGGAGGACCATCTGGAGGAATTTTTTTTGGTGCATCATCATCGGCACATAACGTGGGCGTGCAAAACATTGGTATAACATCTGGAAGTAGCAAAACTTCATAACTGTGGGAGTCTAATACATGATTTAGAACACAAGGTAGTGCATCCTCTGGTCTATTTCCTAATAGGAGGAGGATCGGGAGAGGATCGGGTGGCTCGAGTGGCTGGGATCTAGTGGATCCAGTTGGAACACAGAGGAAATCTATGCTCTGAGGGTTTCTAGTGGGCATGGTCCACACAAACCTCAACAAATTTATGGGAGATGTATCTTCAAGAGAATATAGAGGCATTGAAGATGTAGTTGAGCATGTACATATGTGTGAAATATGTGGCGTGCCTAAGGGATTACAGCTCCAGAGCGCAACAAAAGTCAGTTTGTAACTACGTTGCAGGGGCACACACACAACTGGTATAGAAATTTTGATCTTGATCAAACTTGTGTGGATTATACAGTGTTGAGATGCCTTCTTAAAATAGTTTTATATCCCTGAGTTTGAGCATAAAAGCATAAGCATGCTTAAAGATATTAAGCAGGCACTACTGAGAGTGTTTGGGAATATGATGCTCGGTTCAAGACTCTTCTATCTAAGTTATCTTATGACATCCATGTGAGCCAACATGCACAATGGTTCGTTGGAGGACTGATCATGCCTTTTAGAAGAGCACTTTCACATAAGACCTTTACAGATCCACGTGAGGCACTTGAAGCATCTCTGCACCGAGGTGGGGAAGTAGGGAACACAGGAGTGAGCCCATTTTTGGAAGCTTAGATTGCAGAAATGGAAAAGTAATTGGAGAAATTATCTGCTAATTCAACACATGAGACACAGTGGAATTTGGTGTACAAATTGTGAAGTAGAAGGGCATACTAAGGATAGTTTCCCTCGTAAATCAGTGTGCTCATTATTATTGGATTGTGAGATATGTCATTTGGACCACAGTTCAAGTCGATGCCCATTGTTGCAGTGCGTGATAAGAAAGAACATGTCCTATTATTGCAAGATTTGTAGGTCTTCCACTCATGATATTGAAGATTACAGGTTGATTGATCAAATTCATGATGCCATTGATATTGGTGTACGACAGACAAAGGTGTTGCTAAATAACTCTAAGGATAAGGGTGAGCATCATGACTATGATCATAATGAGGGGTGTTTTGATGGCGGCCATGGTCAGAGGTCGAGGATACCATGGAGGATTTAGAGGCCGAGGTCGTGGGGGTGGAAGGAATGATTTTCCTCATGGAACTTGTTATACATGTGGATCTCCTGATCATTACAGTGTGAATGTCCTTAGAACATTATCTGTTCTTTTTGTGGAAAGAACCATAAGTATGAAGAATTTCCCAGACTTATATGAACACTTGAGTAAGAAACATAAATAAGAAAATAAGGGTGTGGGAATGGTTAGAGTACAACACGTGGTAGAGGACTAGTGGATGCCAAAGTTAGCGTCGAACCCTGAGTTGGTGCCTGTGAAGATCACTACACGTGCATTGAGGTTATGCGCATGCCAGAGAGATTCTTCAATAGAAGCCTATGATTACTAAGGAGGAAGTATTACATGCAAAGTATCTAGACCCTATGCATTAAAAGGAAGTATATCAAGAAACCATGGAGGTCATTCAGAATTTACAGGGTGAGATACAATGTTTGAAGGAACAATCATGAAAGTTAGAACAAAAGAAAGAAGTTGAGCTCCATCGAAAGATGTTGATGATTTGAAGGAGGTTTTGCAAGATGTTGCACCAAGAAAACATTATTCCATTGTTAGGGAACTAGTTGAAGGGAAACACTCCATGCACTAGGGATTGAGCATGAGAGACAAATTTTGCATGTTAATCTTCCTCTAGATAGTTTGGATTATGACAAGGAGATTACTCTAAATGTCATTGTTGATGGTTGGCTTTTGAGTAACATTTTGATTGACACATAGGTGTGGAAGTGAATGTACTCACTTTGGATGTGTGGGTTCAGATGGGTAGACCTCCATTGCAGCCATCCTCTAATGTGTTGTTTCATGGAAAACTGGACTAAGGCCACACCCATTGGAGTTTTGAAAGATGCATCCATTACTATTCAGGGGGCCAAGTTTACTAGGGATTTTGAGGTCTTAGCGCTTAGAAGTAGATAATTTTTCGCATTACTTGGGCACCCTTGGTGTTATGCAAACAACGTTGACCTACACTTTAATAAGGGGTATATCAGCTTTGAGAATAAGGAAGAACACATCATTATCCCTTTGATAGATGGGAAATCTGCACCTTATGTAGAGCCCTTAAGTGAAGAAGACTTGAACAAAATTTATGTGCACACCATTCGAGATCCGGAAGTTCTTGAGCCATCAAAGGAAGGAGTTCTCCAATGGGATGATGCACAGTCCATGAGTGATACTACAAGTGTTGCATGTGACAACTGGGCACATGGCACTTATGAAATGGTTGGGCACAAAGTACAAAGTGTAGTTGCATGCATTAGTAAGCCACACAGTATCGGCATTTGGGAAGCAACTAGGTACCAAAGTACACAGAGTGAAGAGAATCCAAAAGTATTCCTGCTTGCTATGGAAGTTCAGTGGGAATGTCAAGTGGAAAGAAGGAACATGTTAGTGTATACTTTGCATGGATGACAAATGCGCTGGTGGATGGTTCACATAGAGATAATATTTTGGAGTGGAGAGAAGTGAGGATTGCTTTATCTACTAGATTTTTAAGGAGCAATGCGCCTACTCAGATCTATGTGTATTTCATGGTAATGATCTTTTCAACACCATGTTCAACAGTGTGAGAGACTCTAGACAGAGGGGCGGGAAGCTTTACCACCTTTTGTGGGTGCACAAGCTTTATTTCACCTTGTGAGGTTGTGTGTGCGCATGGTATATCTATGCAGAGTTGAATAGAGAGACTGGAAATTGGCAAGAACTTACTGTAGGTATGATTCAAACTTTGACTATTTTTCCACTAAACCTCCGGTGAATGAGGCATTATAGGTTATGAAGTGCTTAACTATGGGAGATAGTGCAAAGGATGAGGAGATCCTTCAGAGTTGTTAGGAGAGTCAGACTTGGGGCATGCATTTTGAAGAGGAAGAAACAGATGTTGAACAACTTGGGCTTGCCTAGAAAGAGAAAAGGGTAAGATGGTCTACATAGTTGATGATGAAGAGGTTGAGAACTTGGATATTGAGCACACAGAGGGTATGTGAGGTCTTAGATAGTGTAGATGAAAAGGCATGTGCCTACCATGAGCCTATGAAGACCAAGAAGGTGAACATTGGAACAAATATTGAACCTAAGGAGGCCATCATCAGAGATTATTGGTCTGACTCTAAAGTTGCTAAGATCATTGAGTTACTTGCATGACTTCCAAGATTTGTTCCCTAGGGGATATCATGAATTAAAAGGTGTACATGAATCATTGGGAGAGATGAAGATAAAACTAAAAGAAGGTGTGCACCCTCAGTTTGGAAGAGGCCTTATAAGATGAATCTAACTTACGTCAAGGTAAAAGAAGAAATTGACAAAATGTTAATTTTGGGATCATTGTGCCCATCGAGGAATCAAAATGGGTGAGCCCTATGGTGATCAACATCAAGAAAGATGGCAGAATCAAAATTTGTGTGGATTATAGGAATTGAATGTTGCATGTGTGATTGATCCCTTTCCCACACCATTTACTTGAGGAAATCTTGGAGGGTGTTGCAGGGGCATGAGATCTACTCCTTCACTGATGGATTTATCTGGATACCATCAGGTGAGGATAGCTAAAGAAGATCAAGAGAAGACAAATTTCACCACTGAATGGGGAAGTTTTGCATACATGGTTATGCCTTTGGATTAAAGAATGCACTGTAGTATTTTTCATGCATAGTGGTACAAGCATTTAGGATTTTATTCACAAGTTCTTGTAGGTATATCTGGATGATTGGATAGTCTATGGGCTTGTGAAGGATCACTTGTGATAATTTGAGGCTGATGTTTGAGAGGTCCGGTAGTTGAGCATCTCTTTAAATATTAAGAAGTGTGTATTTTCCACACCCTTTGGAATTTTTTAGGACACATCATTTGTAAAGAAGGCTTTGCTAGTGGATCCTGCTAAGGTTGTTGTGATTTTGGGCTTAGAGGAACCTACTAGCCAAAGTGAGGTGCATGGATTCTTGGGGGGCACATGAGGATATTACAAGAAGTTTATTAAAGGCTATGCCAAGATTTTCGTGCCCCTTAGAAGAGTTATTTAAAAAGGAAAAGGAAAGTTCTACTTGGGTGAGGCACAACAACATGTGTTTGAGACATTGAAGGAGAGGCTTACTACAACACCTATTTTTGCTTTCCTTCATGGTCCAAACCTTTTCATTCATGTAGATGCCTCTGGCATGGCCATTAGCATGGTACTATCTCATCCTAGAGAAGGGATTGTCGATCATCCTATTTTCTTTGCTAGTAGAAAGTTGACTCCAACAGAATTAGAATTATACAATGACAGAGCAGCGAGGCCTTGTCTATGATCTATGTGCTCCATAAGTTTTGACAGTATTTTTGGCTACACCTTTTATCTTTTATATAGACCACATGACATTGAAGTACTTAGTAAATAAGCCCATTTTATAGGGGCACATATGTCATTGGGTACTATTATTCTAGGAGTTTAACTTTACTGTGGTGGTTAAGTCGGGTAAGAGAAATTATGGTCCAGACCATTTATCAAGGATTCAATCAGAGAGGATGTGCAGAGCATTGAGGACACAATTCCAGATGCACAGATTTTTCAAGTTACACCATGCGCCCTCTTGGACTTGGAGGATATTGTTGTCTTTTTACGCATAGGTGTGGCACTTAAGGGAATGAAGGCCTTAGAAAAGAAACAACTTGTTATTTGCGTCGTGCCTTACATGTTGATAGTGGAGACTTATACAAGTTAGGTCGTGATGAGTTTTTTGCACTGTGTGTGTACTTGAGCATGAGCATGAAGCAATTATGGAAGAGGCTCATGGTGGTATTGTAAGTGGACACTATGTAGGGGATGCCACCACGTGCGCAAGATTCTCCTAGTTGGCCTATGGTGGGAAACATTATACAAGGATTGAAAAGCATATTGTAAGGCATGTGACCATTTCAATGCCTTGGAAAATCCTGGGCATAGAGATGAAATGCCTTTGAGGCCTATTACTAGTGCAAAACCTTTTGAGAAGTGGGAAATTGACTTTGTGGGCCCTATCTCCCCAGCCACGTGTAGGACATGGATCACGCTATATTATAACTTGTACAAATTATCTTACAAGGTGGGAAGAAAAAGGCACCTATAAAGGATTGCACAACAACTATGACAACAAGGTTTCTATGGGAAAATATTATTAACATGTATGGATGCCCTTTAAGTTTAACAAGTGATAGGGGTACTCATTTTCTTAATGAGACTATCAAGATATTATTGGATGAATTTATGGTTGCACACCATAGAACAACACCCTATCACCCTCAGGAAAATGGAACTACTGAGGCCTTCAACAAGATATTGAGCCATACATTGACAAAAATTTGTGATGTTGGAAGGAGAGATTGGGATGATAAAGTCTCTCTTTTGTACTTTGGGCATACAGACAACCTACAAGAGGTTGAATAAAGCAACACCCTTTCAGTTGGTGTTTGGTGCAGAGGTAGTTCTACCAATGGAATTCATGTTACCTTCTTTGTGTATTTGTGCATGCAAGAGGTCTGGATGATGAGAAAGCATTGGAAGAACATATTGACAAACTAATGTAGCTGGATGAGAGGTGCGCCATAACATGATGGAGTGGAGAAAAAAAAATCTAGGTAGAAGGCATGGCATGATAGACACATCAAGGATAAGAAGCTTGAGGTTGGGAAAATGGTACTTCTATGTATGATTCAAAGTTTTTGTGCCACCCTGGAAAGCTCAAGGTGCATTGGTTGGGACCGTATGTTATCACTTATATACTTGATTCAAACTTTTCAGTTAGAGGCATTGGATGGAACATGGTTGCCCAGTTACTTCAATGGGAGTAGGCTGAAGCCCTACTATAAATAAGTCTTCTTGGTGTTTGTAATAAGGCAAGTATTTCCACTTAGATTATATTTCCTTAATGCATTCCCTTTATATGTGTTTCCTTTCATCGTTGTTATGCTTTTGTCAATTTAGTTCAATGTTTTGTGTAATAAGCACTTTGCGCGCTAAAAGCTGATTACTATGTAAGTGTTTTCATGCGTAGAGGACCATGCATACCCTTAGTGTGGGGTGGTTTATATATAGGGTTCATTTGCCAAGTTGGAATATTATCTGAAGATGGGTATGCATAGAAGATAGTTTGTGTAGGTGCTCAAAGGAAAGGTGTGGTTAGGAAAAGAGAAAAATTGCTCATGAATAAAGACCACATATGGAAAAATGGGATGCACATAGTATAATGTGAGGTAGGCTGCAACAAGGGAAACTACTTAGTGAGAGGTGTAGTGGTGAGGTACTTCGGCGCATGAGGGCATGCGAAAGGAGGTATGTGGCCAAGAAGTAGGAGGTGCCTAGAAGGTTATGACTGTGGCGTGGAGATGAGCAAAGCATGGAAACATTGATGAATGATGAATTAATGTTAGGAATGGTGGTAGGTGGAGAGAAATAAATGTGATAAATTTTTAAAAAATATATAAGGACGTGATGTGAAATCATTTTTACCTTTGCATACAAGAGATTTTGAGTGAGTGAAGGAAAGCGAGCTAGCAAGATGGTGGTGAAGTGTGAGAGAGTTGCAAACCAGTTATATCTTGTCAAATTTGTGCATGGGATAGTCTTACGCTCCATTGGTGAAGTGTTTGAGTGAAGCAGAGGTGTGTGAGAAAGAAGAAGATTGATAACTAGGGTTTGGTTTTGAGCTAGGGCATGTGAATTTGAATTATAGAGCTTGGAAGAGGTAAAAATAACATGCCTTTTTAGTTGATATGGCACCCAAAAGAGCACCTGGAGCTGGTACAAGGGGAAAGAAGAAAAAGGAAGTTGAGATTGAAGTGGAAGATGCCCCGAAAGAAGATTTTCTGAAATGCAGTACCCGGAAGGTGTTTTTATGGGCCACGACTGGGATTCACACATTCATTTTAGCAAAGTTAGTGATTACAACCACAAGAACAAGGATACCAAGGAAGAATTGGAGAAATTTCTTGTGGTGAAGACCTCAAAGAGAACAACGGATGACATGGTGGTTTACGATGATGCGGGTGAGAAATTATTGACCAAGGTAGGATTTTTACAGTTGTATGAGCTCGTATTTTGGAAAACCTGAGAAGTTATACCAATGGCTCATGAGTAGAGTCCATGAGGACTTATTTTTTATTTTTTTGGGCACCGAATGAGGATCACCATGCCTTTGATTGGAAGTTTGACAGGGCTGAAGAGTATGGGTGTTGAGCTAAGTAGTGACCTCACTAACAAGGAGGCCATAGAAAAGATGAAGAAAGAGCTTGGATACACAAAAGGAGGGCGTGGGATGGACATCCCTAAATTGTAGAAGTATCCAGTCATTCAGAAACAACCCATCTCTTGACAAAGCTAAACAATCAAGAGCGTTGGTCCCAGGTAAACAAGGCTTGGCTTCATGTTGTGCAGAAAATGACAGAAGGGGTTGTATACAACTTATCAAATTTCATTGTTGAGACAATTATTGAGGAAGCACAGAAGGTGAGAAGATCAACTTTGGTGCTTTATACTTTTATCATTAGTTTTTGTTGAAATTGGGGTGCTCGATGGGCCAAAAGATAATATGTGGGAGTTTCTAAGAGAAGAAGTCCTTGGCGGAAATATTTTCCAATTATACTTGTGATGGATCAATGAGTGGACCCTTCAAGAAAAGGGCATAAATGTGGTATGAGTGCTTTGTGCATCGCATTTGAAGAAGAGTGGAGAATACCCAAGGAGTTACCTTTAGTATTGGATAAACAAGTACAATTTTTCATGTACCAACACTTTTGTATTGGCACTTTGGGATGAAGGATGGAAAATGGAGCCCTGGTGTAAGTTGCCATATGCCTTCACACATGCACTATTTTCAAGCATCTGTACATAGGTTTTTAGATGTGTGTTGGTTGTTGTTCAATGCTGACAAGGTAGATTGTGACTACCACACACTGAGGAAGTCATATGTTCATCCAGGTAAGACTGCTTACATTGAAAGATTAATTTCAGATGATATTAACATGAAGGCTGTGAGTTTGGCCATTGGAAAGATGGTGCAACTCTGGTATATATATACTTGAAGCCTAAACTACAAAATGGGAAGTATTTGGAGAATGAATTCAAGCTCCCTAGGCCACCCAAGGGAAAACATATTGTGGGCACTTTAGAGGAAGAGGATACTTTTCCATTGAAGAAAGAAGAAGAAGAACTTCATGAAGATATTGGTGGGTTAGAGCATAGGGGTAGAAGACACCCTACGGTTGGAGAGAAGAGAGAGCGTGAGGTGACTCCTCCGTTATAGAAACAAGAGATGAAGTGTTGGGGATGCGTAATGGAAATAGATGCAGATCAGACCATCAAGGAGCCACAATTTAAAAGGGTGTTGTGAAGAACAAGGGCTCAGAGCGTGGAACATCACAACCTTTAAGGAGATCACCTAGGACTTCACCTCAGAAAGTAGATCCTGAGAAGAAGAAAAGGTGCAAGTTAAAGCTTAAGGAGGAAGAGGAGGATGAATATGGGAAAGTGTGCTAGGTACTCTAGTGAATCCTGAGAATACAGAGGAGCCTCATGGTGAAGAAATGAAGAATGATGAAGAGGAGCTGAAGGAGACAGAAATAGAAGTAGATAAGGGTGAGCCTTTAGGTGCGCCCCATACTACACAAGAAGGTGAAGGCCCAATTCTAGATTCAGGTGCACTCAGGTTCCAAAAGGAAGGCAAACAAGGAAGGAGAAGGGGAGAAGACTATGAGACTCTTGTAGTGGGATATGTGGATGACACAAGAAAAATCATATCACATGGTTCCAAAGCACTGTGGAGCCTAAGGATTTGTATGGTTGGGAGCTGATGGATGAAGAAATGGTGAATGCGCACACATGAAAAAATTATCATGGTCTATGTAGACTCATATGGATGAGCTTGATTTTGACGTGTGTGAAGAGTCATGCATTTTTCACATAGGATGAAGAAATCACCCCACGTTTGACACATGAATGTTAAGCCTACTATCATGTCGATGAGCAGGTGAGTAATGCCTTGGTGAAGGTATCTGCAGAGGTTATACGCAAGAACATAGATAAAGCGAAAACCCTTAGGGCATTGATGGATGATAATAAGGATAAGGATAAAGAGATAAAGCGCCTAATAATAGAGAAGGAAAGGGCTGAAGCAAAGGTGGAAGCATTGGTGAGTATGGCAAGAGGAAATTGGAGATGACATTTTGAAGGTATGGCCACACCTGGAATCACAAGTTCCAAAATTTTCCTTCTATGATGCATTACCTACACTTTGGTAAAATTGGTAGTCGATGAAGGGCCCATGTGTATGCCAACACCAAAGGATGTTGCAGAGGAGGAAAAAAGGGAAAAGGCCATGATTGAAAGAAAATTTACAAGTTATGAGTCATTGTTGTAGGCCTTGAAGGATGAACTTAAGAAGGTAGATCAAGCTCTGAATATGTGCGTGGTGTCAGATTCAATTATTAGGACAAGGACTATTGAAGAAGATAATGAGGTCCTAAAGGAAATGAAGAATGAGATGCTCGTAAGCATGTGGATAGGCTTTCTTTGGTGAAGAAAAGTGCAAAGCACTTACAGAATCCCAAAATCCACATAAGGAAAGGATGAATGAAATTGGGAAGCTCATTGCTCAGAAGATGGACTTCATGGAGGGAATGGTTTCAACATGGCTAACATTGTTTGGATTTTGTAGAATGAACAAGAAAACATGACTCGGTGATGAGTTGGAAGTCATGGTTATAGATGTCCCTGATAAAATAGGTGAAGCATTGAGTGATTGGTAGACATTAGAGGTAGAGATTAAAAATGAGTATCCAGAATTGATCTCATACTCGGTAGAGGAGCAGAGCACTAAGTAGTACTTCACTCTTTTTGGTCATGTAATTGTTTATTCTTTTATTCATTATTATTTATTCTTGGAGAAATGAGTAGAGATTACCCATTTTCGGGGTGGAAATGCATTTAGTGTGGGGTAATGTTGAGAAGATAAAATATAGCTCAAGGATGAAATGCATAAGGATTGGGCATGGGAACAAGGGCACATGGAAGGCATGGAGAGTATAAAAAAAGCAGCATGCCTAAAAATAGTGGAAATGGGACTTAGCCATTTTCATCATGAGGATATTTTTGGACTTGGAGTACTAAGCACACAATGATATGAAGACTTGTGGTCCATGCAAGGTTATTTTGGGCAAGTGGAAGTTTGAGCACCATGTAGAATTTTGGCTAATAATAGGATTTGTACTTAGAGTTAACTTTAGAAGATCTATTATTAGCACTTGCATGCTTTTGTATTCTCTTGTAAAGGTGCATGGCTATTATTAGCATGTAGCCTATTTTGGAAGGTGCATGGGCAGTGAAGGGCAAGTCCCCACCCCTATAAATATGTATTGATTTTCGTGGTTTATAAATTTGATATTTTGTAGAGTTATGATGTTGGTTTGTATTTGCACATGACTATGGTGACATTATCATGATGTATGAAGCTTCTATGTTTTACAATATCTTAATATAATGGATACTATTGGCTGGATAATGGTGTTAGATGTGACTAAATATGGTTCTTGCATGGTAAATCTCATTATAGTCATTGTTTAGTCAATCTTTCATATGGTTTAGATCTAGATCTGGTTTATGCGTTGTGGTGAAGTTGATTATCTGTTATGGATCTAAATATATACATACATGATTATGCTAACATTTTGGATAAGCATCTCTAAAGAGGGACCTGGTACCCTTGCGTGCTTTGGGTGAGTGCTCAGTCCAGTTTGAGTGATGTGCCAACGCGCCTTGGGATTTGTGGGTATATTCTAGGCTTCAATCTTTCATCACTCCTCTTCTTTGTGTGTCCAAACAGTGTTGCAGGGGCTCATCATTTCAAGAGTTTTTAAAGGGAGGAAAGTTTTCAAAGGATCTTCATCGAAGTTGATCTCCATCAAGGGTAGAGGAACCTTCATCCATGCTTGATAGCATCTTTTCTCTATTCTCTTCATTCTTTCTCCTCTTTTATCCCCTTTCTAATTCTTCATTGTATGTAATCATGATATTTTATCTTGTCCACGTAAGTGATTCTCTAATGTTGCATATTCTGAAAGTCCCTTTTGATTTATAAAAAGTGGACTTATTTCTTCACTCCTAAGGAAAATGAAAAGTCACAAGTGGAATAAGAACTTGAAAGGTCATGTGGGGGTAGATGAGAAGACAATTTTTTATGTTATAAATTGGAATGGCTTCTCCATTCCAAATGAGTTCAATTTTTTTTTTAGATTTTAAGTTTTAGTATTTAGCTTGCAATTGTGGATTGTTGTAGGTGTGTAGCTTTGTATCACCACTACACAAGAAATAAGAGTTGCATTTCTTCCATTTCCTTGCTTATGCTTTCCTCTATTCTCTCTTTATTTCCTAGCTTTGCAAGCATAGTGATCTTGAACAACCAAGAAAAGGCTTTGTACTTTTGAGGAACATATTAATGGAACTTTGTGTCTTTAGTTTGTTGATCTCATTATTGTTTGCATAAGTTAGATTCTTCTAATTTAATGTGGACCTACTCTGGTTATTATATGTGAACTCTACTATTGCCTACTCACTACATTAACCCCCTCTCCTCATTTCTCCTATCCTTTGTTATCTACCTTCGCTAAAACTTCTTCATGTGTGCTTTGTACAAGCACTTTTCCATAGGTTCAATGGAGTGTTCCTGTGTAATCCTTGGCCTATTGGCCAACCCCGCATATTTAGTTAGTTTGCATTCACTAATGGAGCCTCCTCATACACAAGAAGGAGGGGTTTAGTCTTGTGACCGTTGTTGAAACCCATAATTTACCCCACGACAAATTATTTCACCAAAACATTATTTATTTATTATTTCTTTCAAAGCATTTCTTATATAAAATTTCCTCGATAACTTCTTCCTAGCTTATCCCCATGGATCTGCTCGAGAAATTAGTTGGAGGAAGAAGTGAATAAATCCCTGTACTTTTTATTATTTATTTCTTTCAATTAGTTTATATTTACTTGATGGGAAAGTTCACATGGTGAAGGAAAATTACTTCCGAGAAGCTTTTCCTTTCCGAGAAAACTTGAGGCATAATTTTTTCCACAAGAAACTTAATTTTATTAGATTAATAACTTTTGGGTTCTTTCCGTAGAATAGCATTATTAAATCATCCTACAACTTAGGAATAGCCACAACTAGCTATTCCCTATTTTAGTTTTCATTTTAATAGAAGTAGTAGTATTTTAATTTTAATCATTTCCCTGTCTTCGTGTAATCAGTAGATTTTATTTTTATTTTTATTAATCTTGAAAAATACAAAATCGATAGTTGTTTTAATTAGTTTCTTTCAATTTCATTTCTTTTAAAATCTTGTTAGAATACAAAAAAATAGAATAGATAGTTTTATTTATTTATTTAATTAATTGGGAAGGAATTTAGTTAATTAAAAGATTAAAATCACTTGTCTTTTATTTAAATTAGACTTCTTTCCATTATTTATTTAAAACTAGGATTTAAAGTAGTTTAGGAACTCAAATCGAAACAACAAACCTAGTCATTAGGAATTAATGTTTCTGTTCATAGCCTCGACTATCCTTTTACCAACTTAGCTATTAGGAATTCATGCTACCAATTCATAGCCTTTGATTATCCTTTACCTACTTATTATGTTCCCATCTCGATCTCTCACATTTCAGTTGTCTCGGCATGACCTTAAGAAGTTGATTGCATTGGAATTACGTGTTGTTTTTCCAATGTACAAACATGCGCAACATTACATGGGGTGTCGCCCGGTGGTGTAGGATCATTTTCGATGCTCCACCTCCAAAGTGTCACCTTATTTGATTGAAATTGAATCTGCATTAAGACATTGGCAACAACCATAGACTTGTTATAAATAGAGAAGTGATGATCAACATCAGCACTAGAAAACAAACAAGCATTTCTTTCTTTACATAACAAATAAAAAAACATCAACACTATTTTTTTTATTGACTTCTTCAAGGAAAAAGAATAAAACATAAGTGCACTCTAATGGATGCTAAATTTATGGATGCATTGTCACATTATGGTTAAATAGACTTCAAATTTAATGTCGAGTATAAAAGTGAACAAATCACTCCATTACATCCTTGGTTTTCATTGTAAGAATTCCTCTCTCAAAGGCAATGAAAATAATTATTAACTCATAGTCTATCGAGGTTCATTGCAACAAATGGTGCAATTGCTAGTTTTTTTTTTTGTGTATTTGATACTTCAAAAAGTTTGCTAGTATTGAATATTATTAGAGATTTAGTAGGCGGAACCATGTTTATGCCATACAATAAAATTAATCGTAAGTCATTTGGTTGTATATGTTTATTTGTCACAATAGGTTCTAAAAATGGTTCCCATAATATATTTTTTAAATGCCTCATATTTATAAAATTAGAGCAATACCTTGCATCTTACATTAATGTTTTAAATTCATATGTGAGGACCAAGTAATTACCATACATAAAAGAAATTTATTCTCATCCATATCAAATTCAAGGCATGTTCCAAGACAGATTTATACATGATACCAAAATTACCATAAATCATTACACTTCAAAAAGTATGTAACAAATTCCAAAAGTTACAAATGAACCTCTAAGGGTATGCTTACAATAGCCTCTTATTCCATACCCAACAAATGATCATGTGTTTCGAGCTAATAATCAAATAAATGATCATATCATTATGTAAAGATGTAGAATACGAAATTATAGTAATTTAAATGATGATAATGCCTTATTGTCTCAAGAATCATGGAGACCTTCCCGTGAAGATATTGTTTTAAATGAAACATGTGCTTATAGAATATGATGTGGACTCCATGAACATTAATATTAGAAATGACACATCATCAAAGTGAGTTTTCATAATTGCTATGATACTCGTCATTAGGATAAAGTTTCAGCATTAGGATAAATTATGGGTAGGAGAGATCATTCCCATGTATACCAAAAGGAATTTTAAAATAAAGTATAGGAGGGGAAGGCATTCATGGAGAACTAATACACTCATTGGATTTTCAAGTTTAGATTGAGACAATTCCATGAATGTAAATTTTCAAGTAATATTGATTTTAAATTTGTAAGAGGATATATGGATGTACATGGTGAAGTATAGAACTAATCAAGTGCATAATCCATCAAGTATTTTTTGGAAAAAATAATATAGTTAACTATTTTTGTGGAAGAAAATTTGAGAAGATATTGTTGAAGCATTGGAGAAATTGGAAAAAAATTAGAAACATACAAATTAATACTATCTTGTTGTAAGAGTGGAAGAACTTGAGAAGTGATTTAAAGAAATTGAAATCTTTATCTAAGGGTGAGATCAAATGAATATAGCAAAGAATAAGAAATATGCAAGAAACAAGTAAGTGTGTACAATAGGAAAATGATAATGACTTAGTTTGTATTCAAAGATCGAAGTGGGAAACAGTGAAAAGCCCGGATCTCGAAGCTGTGTATACTTTGTATGGAAAACTCGGGATCTGAAATTTCTTCAAACAAGACCGCCAGATGAGGATAGGATCGACCGAGTGCTGATATTTGAACTATGCACTAGATTCTAGCAACAACTCTACTTTTGATCTTTTCAAGGTCTGAACTTGTCTTCTTCCTTTCACTCTTTGTTGCATCCACTACGTTATAGGGTTTCATTGTCATACATGAACCTACAAAACAAACCCTAGTTACATGCACAAGGCTCAAGCAAACATTAGATGAAATAAATAATGCATATGCTCGAGTCAAAATGACCTTACCGGTCACCCCAATATGATTTTCACTGAGCATTGTACTACATTTAAGACTCTATGCAGTTAGTGTGTTTGTGTGTGATTGAATTTTTTCACTTGAAGCTAGGTTTCCCTTATGCTAGTCACACCAAGATAGTGGGCTATAACTACTTTTTCCCCAAGATGAATGTGTGAGATGGAATATAGAAATATCCCCTCCTATGCAGTGAGTAATGTAGCTGAAATGCATTCCTTAAATAGTGCTCTTTTCCCAAGTAGTAGATAGTAAGTATTATCCTCCAAAGTTTTCCAACCCCTAACAATAGCAAGTATTTTGGGTGTGTGTGTGTGTGTGTGGTTCCTTTGTTTGAATTTTATCATTAACAACCAAAAATTTTATCCACGGTGATAAAAGAGACTTTAGAAAAGATAACAAATTATGTGGCATTTCAAACTTGAGGAAAGACGAAAAGGATAGAAGCACCCAAAGGGGACAATAGCACTGGGCACTCTTGTCCCTAATGGGTGGTATTGTCTGGGATGCTCAAAGAATATAACATAAATACGAGTTGGGTCATGTGTTGTCCAATATCCATAAGTAAAGTGACCATTCAAGAAAATTAAATGTCAAGAGTATCAAAAGGGATAAAGCAATCTAAAAGTAAAATAAGTAGTGTTAATGTCTAGCTTTCTTGCTTATGAATCATTCATATAATGACGTACTTAGAGGCATGATGTAAATAAAAAGTGCATGAGTTCGTGACTAGAAGAAGCAATTGAAACATGTTGAGAATTCAAAAAATAACATGTTGAGAAGAAGTTGAATCATTGTGAAAAGAAAGAACATTAGAAACAATGGAGACATAAATTAAATTAGAAGAATTTTGAAAAATGATTCTAAGTTAAGATTAAATTTGAGGCATAAATTTGTTTCAATATATACTTCATTATCTTATCATGATTTCCTCTAACATATTTCTAAATATTTGTAACTCTATGTTATTCTTTTAAGTAAATAGTTTGATCAAAATCTTCCCCATTTTCATTTCATGGCATTTAAAGAAGTAACAATAGGCTCAATATGATAGCAATCTAAATCTTGGATTGCTTCATTCACACCTTGTTTTTGAATTTTTTTCAAAACTTATATGTTGGTCTTCAATTTATTTGATTTGTTTAAGATTATGACAAGTTAACATGTGTTTTTATGTATTTTATTCAAATATTTATTCCACATTTTATTGACCTTTCAATTTTAACTTTCTTCATTTTCTATGTGGTTTTTCATAACTACTTTTTTATTAAGCTTATGCATGTTGTTAATTTCTCTCATGTGTTTTTAGGGTCGTATACATTGTGATCTTGCTTTTTCTAGTTTCTATCATAGTTTTTTTCAAAGTAAAAATTATTTGATTGATTCGACCATGGTAATGTTGTGATTTCTTTGCTACAAATTTGGGCATACGAACACATTCACATGACTCGACCCATGGTTTCATTGATTACATGGACCATATATTAGTACTTTATATCTAAATGGTTGGGTAACCCACGCATCATTGGTTTTGACACTACTTAGTGTCGCCAACTTCTTAACCATCTCATACCATGTGATATACTATACAAGTAACAACCCTTATGAGGATTGACGTGAGTATCTCTAGAATGCTATTTAATTGAGGTGTATTTGTATTTGTAAATGGCTATATGATTGATTTTTGGGTGTTGTCGAGTTGTTTCAATATGAGTGAATTACTTTCCAGTTCATTATTATACAATATGTGCCCCGATAGCAATGGCATGGACATATAGTGTTAAATGTGACAAGAGAGCACGGGAGAGAGCTACCTCCAATGTTAGATATTTTTGGATGCAAATGATGATGAGAAAGATGATGATATCATTAATCATAAGATAAGACAATATTTGTTATAAAAATCAATATACTACATGGTGGGTGAAGAGATAATGGCCTCCATTTCTTCCTATTTTCCCGAGATATTTTGATGGCTCATAATGAGGTCCATAGACCCGATATAGTTATAGGTGATGGTAAGGGTGGAGATGAGGGAGGAGGCCTTTAATTTGTCATTTGTGCACCACACATAGATTTTGGTATGTATGTGTTATCCTATAAAATTGACAAGGGCAATTTGCGGGTAACCATACCAAAAATTTTGTTTTGGCCCCAAGGAAGTTTGACAACATTCGAAATAGCCCAAAATTCCCTTTCAGAAATCAAGTTGTTTCAGGACTTAGCCGTTTTTGCGCCCATTTACAAAGGGAATTTTTATCGTGTCGACGCGTAAAGTTACCATTTTACAAAGTCGAATTTGTTTTGACATGCGATGCCATTTTACAAAGGGGAATTTTTGTTGTGTCGACGTGTAGAAAGTTGCCATTTTACAAAGGGGAATTTTTGTCATGTCGACGTGCAGAAAGTTGCGCCATTTTACAAAGGGGAATTTTTGTCATGTCGACTGAGAGTTGTTTCTTCTTTCTAGGATCCATTGATCATTTTTGTAAAATATTTAAAAAGCATGTTGGCATACACGATGACCTCATCCATGTTGCACCATGGGATGTTGCCATCCAAAAACTTGCCCAAGTCAACTGTTGACTTTTTAGATATTTTGTAAATATCTTGTAAGATATTTTGTAGTTGTTGGTTTGCTTTTGTCTTCTTTCCTCCTCTCCTTCTATAAATACTAGAATACTTGTTGTATTATTGGGGTGAACATTTTTGTATGAAAAGAGAAGTGAGGAGAGAAAGACTTTGTGTTTTCTTGTAACAGAAGAAATATTAATACATATATTTAGACTTTGTGCTTAATGTATGTGTTATTTGCATCAGATCTTTCTTAAGTTAGATCTATGTTTTTATTCTATTAGATTCATTCCTACTATTGTCATATGTTCATCAGTATTGCTTTAATTGTTTATGCAAGTAAGTTTGGCTCTGTTTACTACCGGCTCAAAGCATAAACCTTCTGACCTTTCCATCTTGGAATTCATTTCTTTTCTTCCTTCAGATCTACCCTCCTTCGTTCCTTCCCTCCTACCTTTTTGTTCGTTGTTGGAACTACCTCTACTGGGATGAGATCCCAAACCCCCTGAAGTTAGAATAGTGTAGATTTGCATAGATTCCTGCTTGATAGATTAGCAATAAACAGTTTCACTTTGTTGTCTCAAAGAGGGGCTATGCCCTGCACACTGTTGGCCTGTTTCCCCATGACCTGCCTAACCGACAGTTTTTCGGACCAACAGTTTTTGGTGACTCTATTGGGGATCGAACTAAGGAAATAACTAAAAAACTGTAAAAATCACTACCAGATTGCAAATTTTAACCCTTTGTTAAAAATCAAAATTTTTGCATAAGTGATCAAAACTGAAAATTTCCTTATGAAAATCCATAGATCTGGACCAGATAGAAACTTTTAGTTCGCTGAGTTTTTACAAAAACTTGTATATTTCAGTAGATCTGAGATTCTGACATTTTATGTTATTTTCAAAACCTTGCAAAATTCAGGTCAAAGATCGAAAATCAGCCTACTAAATTGACCCACTTTTTATCCTTATTAATCTTTGTAGAAAACCACAATCGGTTGTTATTAAAAAGGGTAAAATTAAATATTAAAAAAAGTACATGCTGCTGATTTTTGCTAGAAAAATCAGAAAATCAGCAAGTATAAACAAAAAGATTGTTGTAAATCTGCTCCTAATTGTTGCAGATCTGAATGGGTACGTTGGCGGGTGAACCATTTACTCGTAGCAGAAGAGCTCGTGGGAAGTTGATCCAATTTTTGATCTACTTTGAAGGCACAATTTTAGTATCACTCCAGCACGATTCGCATCACTGAGCTCAGTGGATCGATCAGCAAGAAGTGCCTCGCCTCCACGAAAGAGCGGATTTCACAGGGTGCCTCGACATCAACTTGCAGTGCTCTTTTGCTAAGTGGAACCACACTCCCTACTCGTGTTCTTTTTCCTACTTTTCAAATGGCAGCAAAATCTACCTGTACCATGGGGAAATGCCATGGGTCCTCTAGCATTGCCGCATCAGTCAACCCCCTCCCTCACGGAAATCACAAAAATTTCCCAAAATTTGATGGGAGTGGAAATCAAAGCATGGACATGCGCATATAGCTGCGTTTATTATGTCATGCAACATTCTGGACGTGACTCATGAGGATGTATCGGTACACGTCTCTTTTATGGAGACCTTGCAAGGGCTGCATCAGAATGGTTCCAGCATTTACCAGCCGGATCCATCACCAGTTGGGCCACATTGCGGACTGCATTTGAAGACAGATACAAACCTTCAGAAGATGCATTTGCATTATTATTGTCACAAATCACTCACATGAAGAAGGAGACCAATGAAACCATGCGTGATTTTATCACCCGATTCAATTCATTGATCAACCGTGTGCCACTTGCCATGATGCCGACATTAGAGAATCAAAAGTGTTTCTTCTTGAATGCCATGAGTTTGAAAGTAAGTTTCTTACTTTTAGGAACAAATACCCACCTTGGCCCTTGCTCAAGCTATGGCCATTCGGATAGAAGACAACCTTCTTATATCCGGTGAGTTAAGATGAGAGCCATCAAAATCAAAGGCTTCAACTTCTTCTCAGGCTACCTCATCAGATCTAGCATTCCAGAAGATGGTGAATGACTTGCTCTCATTAAAGAAGCAATTGGCTCAAACATCATCTACTACTCCATACCGGGATATCCCACGGAGGAACTTCACTCCCAACAACACCCCCAAAGGCCACGTTTTCCTGCTGCTTCTCCAAGGTTAGCAATTGAAGCCCCTCGGTTAATGCTTTGGTTGAAATCAAAGAAGATGATCAAATTACGAAGAACCTTCGTCATAAGGTGAAGATGATCAAGATGTCGGTGAACCGACTGGTGACTCTACTATTGGGTATATGGAATTTGAAGATGAGGAATCTGATGAAGAAGAGGGTACCCAAGGGTATGTGAGTGGACAATCATACGTAGTTTTCACTCGCTCGCAAGGAAAAGAAAAAAGGTTCTTTGCTTGAAAAAAAAAAAGGAAAAGGTTGTGGTAACTCCTCCTCCAACGATCGCTAAAAGAGGTAATCCCCTTCCTACTCAACCTCTATTAAACCTTTTGTAAAGAAATATTTTCCTCCTGTTTCTCCTCCAATTCAGCCTTCCTCCAGTCCCATAAAGACCAGTAATCCTCCTCCTACAAATGTGAAATGAAGGACTCATTCCTTCGTTAGCGCAACCCTTGGTCGCATTCGATATAATTGATCACGCCAAAAAGACCAAGATCCAGATGTCTGAAGTTGAGTACCTTCAGTCCAACCCAGAGTAGCTTATAAGATTAACTAAGTATATCCAAAGCTAGGTTGTCATCCCTCCTCCCATTTCCCCAAAAGGAATTCTTCCCATTCCTCCTACGTCTCACGTAAATGTTGCCTCGACTTCCACATCGGGGAAAATTGAACCTTTTTACCTATCTCTCCTGATCAATGGTCATAAACTAAGTAACTGTATAATTGATTCTGGAGCTTCTGATAATGTTATGCCAGCAAAGGTCACCCATGCTTTGGGCCTCACACTTACTAAACCTTTTGGTCAGATGCTACTCCATGGAAACCAAAGCAGGTACCATTGATTGGTCAGATCAAGGATGCGCAGTTTGCATTCGTGGCATTTCCTGAGAAAAGGGTAAAAATGACTATTCTCGTAGTTGATATTCCAGCAAGCATATACGGGATATTGCTAGGGAGGAGATTTTGTAAAGAAGTTGGTGGGGAAATTCATATGGACTGGTCCAAAGCCTAGGATTCTGTCAAAGGGTGATGCGAGACATTGGAACCTAGAGTCACAAAAGAAATATCTAGTCACCAACTCGATGACCCTAAGGCTCGAGATTCTTTTGAATCATCGGGGATGATGGGGAACTACTTCTTGTCCACCGACTCAGATAGAATGGATGTTCTCATCAAAAGGAGGATCTCAACAAAGTATGGACATTACAGTTTGATGGCAGTTGTGTGACAAGTGGATGCGGTGTTGGGGTTGTTCTAATATCTCCTGAAGAGGAGATTTTCCCTTTTTCTTTCAAGTTGTAGTTCTTCAATATGAATAATACTACGAGTATGAATCCTTGTTACTTGGCATGCAAGCTACAAAAGAGAAAGGAATCAAGAATCTAAGAGTGCAAGGTGATGTTGAGCTAATTGTCAATCAGGTAAAAGGGATATATCAAGTAAAAAATGACCGGCTCAGACACTACTGCAATGCAGTATGGGATAACATCGAAGAGTTTGATGCTTTCTCAATCAAAGTAGTTCCATGAGCTCAAAATGACATGGTTGATTCATTGGCCATCTCAGCCTCTCTCATGCTCCCTCACCCAGGGTTAAAAATAGATACATATACCATTGAGGTGGTTTTTCACCCAAGTGTGCCAGATAATTCACAACACTGGCAAGTGTTCAATGATGACAACCAACTTATCACTTTTTGGAGAAAGCTGACAATTTCAAAGAACTTCATTTGATGGATCAACTTCTACGTGTCGTGAGTCTCTCACCGGTCAAGCACATGAATCTGAAAAAAGATACGGTGATACAACTCAAAGGAAATAAGATTTCGAAAGGTTTGGTTTCCTTAGAATGATTATTTGATAATCATGACCGTTTTGTCAAAGAAAAAGTGACAGGATGATCCTTCTCTTCTTCTCGGAAGCTGAATCATCAATCAATCAGGTACTACGGAACATCCTCGTTCCATGAATATCGGGAAGTGTTGTATATGCGCTGAGGAAAAGTGAAAATTCGTTAAGTTGCTGAAAAAGTACATGGATGTGTTAGCATGGTCTTATGCTGATCTAAAGTCTTTCAAGCCAAAGGACATTCGGCATGACATTCCACTCAAGGATGATGTCAAGCCTTTCCATCAAAAGCAAAGGCATTACAACCCCAAAATCTCAGGTACCATCCAGGCTGAAATTCAGAAGATGTTGGATGCAAGAATTATTTTTCCAATTCATCACAGTACTTGGGTTGCAAATATTGTGCCTGTGTGGAAGAAGAATGGTGAGATACGCATATGCGTGGACTTTCACAACTTGAACCAGTCATCCTTAAAAGATAACTATCCACTGTCGATAATGGATCAAGTGCTATAGGTAGTAACGGTTTAGAAATGTTGTCTATGCTTGATGGTTTTGTTACAATCAAATTCAAGTCACACCTGAAGATCAGTTCAAAACAACATTCACCACTCCTTGGGGTACCTTCGCCTACAAAAAGAATGTCATTCGGTTTGATCAACGCCGGTGCCACCTTCCAATGAGCAATGGACTTTGCATTCAAAGGTATGATGGGAAAAGTCATCGTAGTTTACCTAGATGACCTGACCGTGTTCTCCAAAAGATGAAGTGATCACTGCGATCATTTGGAACAAGTCTTGATCGGATGCCGAGAGCACGGGATTTCACTAAATCCCAAGAAGTCAATTTTTGGGGTCAGAAGGAAAGCTGCTAGGACATGTCATCAGTAGAGAAGGAACTAAGATAGATGTCGAAAGGGTCAAGGCTATTCAGAGCCTTACTTTTCCTACAAGCAAGACTGGTGTTCACTCTTTCTTTGGAAAGGTAAATTTTCTTAGACGCTTTGTTCTTAATTTTTTTGAGAAGACTCGTCATATATCTAATATGATGAAAGGGTCCAAACATTCTGATGGAGTGAGGAAGGCAAGACATCATTTGAAGACATAAAAACCTCCATCGCTCATGCTCTATTTTGTGTGTGTCGACTTCAACAAAGACTTCATCATGTATAGTTATGCGTCTGTGCATACTGTATCAGCTATCTTGATGCAAAAGAACTCGAGGATATTGAATCCCCGATTGCTTTCATGAGCTCTCCTCTTAAGCCTCATGAACTAAAGATGTCACAATTGGAAAAGCATGCCTTTTCCATGGTAAAAGTAGTCAAAAATTTTTGCTACTATATTCTGAATTCTCATATAGTAGTGTTGGTTCTGACATGGTTGTTAAGTCTATCCTGACTCAACAGGAGTTAGGGAGCTTACGAGGGAATTGGATCGCAAAGGTCAAGAATATGATCTAGACATCAAACCAACCAAGTTGGTAAGAGGTAAAGGCATGTGTCAGCTAATGGCTGAAAATAAAGACTCAAAGGTACTGAAGAGAAAGTTGATCACATTGATGGAGAACAAAATGAACTGGAGAAAGTGGATTCTTTTGCCCATGGTTTTTTGTCGCCAACCAATGATGAATGGTATTTATGACATCACATTCTTTCTCACCTATGGTGAGTGCCCAACTCACCTAACCACAAAGGAAAAGTGAATGGTGAAGCTTAGAGCCGCAAGATATGTCATATGGGATGATGGATTGTACAAACGTGGAATTGATGGACATTTTTCTACGATGTGTTGACAAGCCACGTAGTAGGTAAAATTGTTGGAGAGTTTTCATGACTCAGCCTGTGGTGGTCACTTCTCCTCATCAGTGACAGCACATAAAATCATTCGGGCCAGGTACTATTGGCCGACGCTATTTCAAGATACAGCCACCTGGGTAGTAAAATGTGAACTTTGCCAATAGTTCGTTGGCAAACCAAAGCTGGTTGTGTTTCCCCTCAGGCCCGTCATCATTGATGAACCATTTCAGATAATGGGAATTGATTTCATTGGAGCACTCAATCCTCAATCGAGTGTTGGACATAGTTACGTCCTAACAACAATGGATTACTTCACAAAATGGGTGGAGGCCATACCTATCAAAGCATGCCACTTCTGAAGTTGTTTGTAACTTCATCAAAGAGAATATTATTGTGAGATTTGGCATTCCACACAAAATCATTGTTGATAATGCTTCAACTTCTCTTCATGGGAAGTTATTGGTTTTTGTTATGGATATGGAATAACCTTGGCTCATGCTTCTGATTATTATCCTCAAGGAAATGGTCAGGTAGAATCCAACAACAAGAACCTAGTGACTATCATACGGAAGCTAGTTGATGAAAACCAGCGGTCTGGCACAAATCATTATATGATGCTTTGTGGGTGGATCGTATCACTCCAAAGAGGTCTCTCGGCATGTCACCTTTCTAGGTGTTATATGGGATCGATGTTGAAATCCCTATCTCCGCAGAACTTCCTGCTCTGCTTGGCTCGAGCAATTGAAGATGAAACTTTTTAGAATTCTCTTGAAAAGAGGATTATGTACCTGATGGAACTTGAAGAAAAGTGAGTGAAAGTGGTCGACAAGATCACTGAACATCAGAATCAAGTTAAGAGGTTGTTCGACAAGAAAGCTAAGTAAGAGAGATTTCCAAGTGGGAGATCTTGTTCTTTGTGGGACAAACGAAGAGAACCAGAAAGGTATGCATGGGAAGTTTGACTCTCTTTGGAGAGGGCCATACAAAATCAAGCAACTCAATGGAGAGAATAGTTTCTATCTCTCATATCTGGATGGAACCGAGCTCCCACTTCCCTATAGTGGGCAAGCACTTGAAGATCTTCAGGAAGTAGAGCTTGCTCTCTTCTTTGTATAATTTGCTTTCGTTGTGTGTTTGCTTTTTTTTTTGTTGTGTGTTCCCTTTCTTTTCCTTTTTTTCTTTTTCTAGTCGCCCTTGTTTTTGACTCTCTGTAACCCAATGGATAGGCACATGAAAATATGGGATTCTCTACCCTTAAGTTTCACTCAAAGATAGTCCCCAGAAAGAGCCAGTTGTTATCCTGCAAAATTGACAAGGGCAATTTGCAGGTAACCATACCAAAAATTTTGTTTTGGCCCCTAAGGAAGTTTGACAACATTTGAAATAGCCCAAAACTCCCTTTCAAAAAATCAAGTTGTTTCAGGACTTAGTTTTTTTGCCCATTTACAAAGGGGAGAAATTAGTGTGTTGACATGCGAAAAGTGTGCCCATTTTACAAAGGGGAATTTTTTTGTGTTGACATGTAGAAAGTTGTGCCATTTTACAAAGGGGAAATTTTTTTTTTGTGTTGACATTTTGAGAAAGTTGTGCCATTTTTTTTACAAAGGGGAAATTTTTTTGTCGTGTGAAAGTTGACATTTTGATGAAAAAGTTTGCCATTTTGGGGGGAATTTTTGTTGTGTCGACATGCAGAAAGTTGTGCCATTTTACAAAGGGGAATTTTTGTCGTGTCGACGTGTAGAAAGTTGTGCCATTTTACAAAGGGGAATTTTTGTTGTGTTGACATGCGAAGTTTGCCATTTTACAAAGGGGAATTTTTGTCATGTCGACATGCATTTTGAGAAAGTTGTGCCATTTTACAAGGGGAATTTTTTTGTGTGTGACATGTGAGAAAGTTGCGCCATTTTACAAAGGGGAATTTTTGTTGTGTCGACATGCAAAAAGTTGTGCCATTTTACAAAGGGGATTTTTTTTTTGTGTTGAAAATGTAGTGTGCCATTTTACAAAGGGGAATTTTTGTGTGTCGCGTGTGAAAAAGTTGCCCATTTTACAAAGGGGAATTTTTGTCATGTTTCGAGAAAAGTTGCCCTTTTACAAAGGGTGGAGAGTTTTTCTTTTTACGGGGATCGTTGATCATTTTTGTAAAATATTTAAAAAGCATGTTGGCATACATGATGACCTCATCCATGTTGCACCATGGGATGTTGCCATCCAAAAACTTGCCCAAGTCAACTGTTGACTTTTTAGATATTTTGTAAATATTTTGTAAGATATTTTGTGTAGTTGTTGGGTTTGCTTTTGTCTTCTTTCCTCCTCTCCTTCTATAAATACTAGAATACTTGTTGTATTCAAAGGTGGACATTTTTGTATGAAAAGAAGTGAGGAGAGAAAGACTTTGTGTTTTCTTGTAACAGAAGAAATATTAATACATATGTTCAGACTTTGTGCTTAATGTATGTGTTATTTGCATCGAGATCTTTCTTAAGTTAGATCTATGTTTTTATTACTATTATATTCATTCCTACTATTGTCATATGTTCATCAGTATTGCTTTAATTGTTTATGCAAGTAAGTTTGGCTCTGTTTACTACCGGCTCAAAGCATAAACCTTCTGACCTTTCCGTCTTGGAATTCATTTCTTTTCTTCCTTGAGATCTACCCTCCTTCGTTCCTTCCTCCTACCTATATATGATGCTTTGACTTTTTTCATTTTCAATGTTACTCAACATTGGGTTATGATGATTGATAAGCCACGTCATAGAATCACATGACATGTGTTAAATACTAGGGTGAGCAAGTAGATAGAGGATGTGATAATTAACGTTATAGAGTACGTTTATATTTTTACTTTTCAACTCATGCGGAAACAATTTACATACACAAGGTCATATGTAAAAATTCTTAGAGAGAGAAATAGAGTAACAAGAATATATTTTTATTGAGGATATGCCACCACCAAAGCACTACCAAATCATTATTCCTTAGGCACTTGAACCCTTTTTGTACAACATGATTGATTTTAGGAGTCTAAGCATGTTCAGTTATAAGAATGCTTCATTAAGGTCCATGTTAAGCTTGTAGTGTTCTAGGAGAGGAGGGTTTGATATCACTTATGGTCACATGAAGGGGATTCTGATATATTCAAGGAAATTCCTAGGGATAGGGAGTTAGACTTGAAAATCTCAAGAGAGCATACACCCTCGGGGATTATTATTGTATTTTGACTTAGTTATTTATATCCTTATAACTAATATTTTGGCATTAGATATATATTTGATTTGAATATTCCTATTTATATTTTTGTGTATCTTTTACATTTAGACTTGTATTGATTACTCACATATGTTTTCATTTTTGTAAATGGAAAAAAATGTGATGCATGTGTTTCAATTTTGTATTTTTACAATTTCATACATGTGTTTTGATCATTGACAAATAGATAAATGTAATATATGTGTTAAACAAATGGATAATTTATCCCATATAGTATATGCTACTTATATTGATATGATGTATTGTTAGATGACATAAATAATTAAATAATATCTACTGATTTTGATGCAATCGATCTTGTATTAAGGGGAAACATAAGTGTGATACTCATCTAGTTTAAGTCGATAAGAATTATTTAGTACACAATACCTAGGTGCATTCCTAATGTTTGTAACACTTGGAAATAAAGTTTCAATGTCAAAGGATTACCCTTGATGGACTAGGAGTGGTTTCTCTTTTGTAAAGATTCTTGCTATTTATCTATTATTGATAGTTGTTCTTGATTGAAACTCGTGGATACCAAATGCTTTCCATGTGTTCCCTCTCAAATTTTTCTAGCTCTTATAGTGCACTTGGAAATATAAATTCAACCACAATGGGGCTTTCATATTTTATGTATGGTCTATCTTTTAGTAAATACATTATATTGGACCATCAAAATCAAATATATTGTATTCATGCTTATTGTTGATTGTTTCTTTCATTTTTCCTAACCATGGTTATTCCAATATACATTAAATGTAGTGATCTCACGCATCACAAAGAATGTTGTATATGTTACCTTAGGTCCCACTATACTAAGAAATGTAATGTGCCCTAGTGGTCCATCCTACTAAATTTTATGTTCAAGGTCATTGATATTGTGTCCTAATTATTGGAGAAAATCATCACTAATAAATATTACAAACTTGTTGTTTGTCATCCATAATTTCTTTCATGTATTCATTTCCCATAATGACATGATTAACCATGGGTTTTATTTCACATTTCTTATTCAACACTTTAACTTGAGGGATCTCTTTTAGTACATCCACTTGTTGAGTAACTTATTTTTGTTTCTTGTGATCCTCTTTGGGTACATGTTGTTCCTTTGTCACTTTTGGAATCTTTTTTTAATTATGATTGATCCATTGTCTACAGGATCCTTCATTTCTCAACTGAAAATGAAACATCTATTGGAGCTATGTCCATTCATCATGTGATAATTACAAAATGACCTTACCCCTCAATGTATTAAACAATGTTTTGTGTGATATCTGGTAAAAATTAATCTTATCTAGTTCTTGTCAATAAACTTTTACCATATCACACTTGGTTTGGCTCATGATTATGGTGTGGGATTGTAACCTCAAACAGGATTTATAGTTTGTTATAAATGAATGTTAAACCTTAAAATATGTATCTTCTTGCATTAACTTAGTTTAAGTATTTGAAGATATATTTGAAGTATAGGTTTCATGTGTATGAGAGTGAGCATATAACCAATCTTTCTCATACACTATGTTGTCAAATACAAGATGATAAAAGGATTGGTAAATCGAGAAAGTGATCTTTTTAATGATGGGGTAATATATTTTTACTACATACATATTGTTTCTATAATTCAATTGGTTGATATATCAATTTTTCATGACATCCTTGAAGTGAATGGCATAATCTATAATAGGCTCAATGACACCTTTTTGTAAGGTGGCCAAATGTTCATATGTAATATTAGGACCTTGATTTTTACTAAAATATGATGGCAATGCTTCTTTTCATATGCGAAAGAAACTAATGGACCCATTACGAAATGAATGAAACCAATGTAATCCATGATCCATTAAACTCTTTAGAAAGGATTTCAATAAAAAAATCATTACACCTATATTTCCCTAGAGAGTTGAAAAAGGTACTCAAATGTTAGAAAACATTATTATATCCATCAAATAAAAATAATTTAGGCAATGATGAATTTGATGGATAATGAGAGTTATATATCATGTGCACTACATCTTGGCCATATATATCATTATATTCTTAACAACTATAATGAAAGCTGCAAAGCCCTAACTTCTTTTTGTAACTCGCTTATTTATTGGAGTTGATAAAACTCAACATCAAAAATCACTTCCGAAAACCATAACCACGCAGAATTATTATGCCATCAAAGTATACAAGATTGGACTTAGGAATCTATTTATATTTCTCTCATATGTGTTATATTTTACTATAAGGAGTCTCGGTATAAATAATTGAGTCAGTTTGTTTCACAACAACTTACTATTATTCTCTTCTTGTGAAAAAAATAGTTAAGGTGTGAGTGGCTGAATATGCACTCACATAAATTGTTCATGCACATAATAGTTTTTCACTTAAAAAAACTTAAAAACCTCCCTAATTTAAGCTTATCCTTATTCTAGTGTGATCTTAGACAAATTCGAGCTAGATAGCTAAAGACCAATTACTGCCTAGAGTGGACACACCAACACCCTCCCTTAAGCACATAATTAAGGAGAGAAAAAAAGAGACACGTCCTCATATATGGTCCCCACAATTAGACCGAATTAGGTACCCATGTACAAACATATAATGTGATATTGAGTGTCCCTATGGACGTTGATCCATCTTATCATAATAAATAGATGTTGACATAATGGCAATGTAAATCATTTCAAGACATGATGGAACAAAAAACTTGGTTGAAATTACAAAAAAATACTTAGCGTACACGAAAACATTGTGCACTACTAGACTTTGTTCTAAACTAACATTTTTGGGTGATACAAGATTTCGACTAAAACCAAATGATTCTTTTTCAAGAACTCTTTTCGTATTTTTGTTGAATGTCTCTCATCAATTGAACACTAAAATGAACATCTTCAATGTTGTGAAGGAGAAATTTCCATCATCTTGAGTTTGTTAATGAGAAGTATGCCTCAATATGGAAAATCCACTTATCCAATGTTATGGTTTCAATATTTCCTACGAATATTGTAATGTCAAGGTTCACTTGGACCTTGAAAGGGGTTTGATGTTGAAACCACATGTGAGATGATTGGGAGGAGTGTTCATCGGGTTGAGCTAAAACATAAACTCATAGAATTAACCTAAGATTTCAATTTGTTGTGCTTATAGGGAATCCTTAATGATATTTTGGGTGTGCGTAAGCGCGTGGAGTGGGGGAAAAGTAGGTCAAAAAAATTGAAATCAACAAAAATTGTACGCAGTCCTTTGTGCTTGGTTTGGTAATTACTAGACCAAAACCACATACGTGGTTATAAAATGTGTATGATTTTTAAGAAACATGTATGCATTACTAAATGAATTCTATACAAAGGTATATTTTCTTTTCTATTTTCCACCCCCAAATTATGTTTTTTATTTCCAAACCCTCCATTCATGGTTTGACAATCATCATATTTTCCCAAAAATTAGTCTCCACATCATTGTGAAGGTTACATTGTAGTGTATTTGACAATGTCACACCGAGAGAAGAGGTAAGAAAAAAATTGTTCCAATTACAAACTAAATTGTTAGTTTTTTTATATTTGCAATGTAGTTTTTAATAAAAACATGTATTTAATAGTTATTATACTTCCTCCACAATTAGAAAACAACCCTACAAATCCTCCCAACCCTCCTAGCCCTCCTATAGATGCAATATAACCTTATATAGTAAGGAGGATTTAGTTGCACATATCTTGGATTAAAAACACAAATAGATGAATTAATTAGATTAATGAGGGATACCCATTCCACCAACTCCCATTATACTTCCTTGCAAACACATTTGAGTCATCATAGGTTGACTCGACAATGAGTAAAATTTATTAGTGGGCATCCTATAGAGAGAGTTGTAGGGATTATTATGTTAATAAATTATCAACGTCAATAATAAAAGATTTTAAAAATTATAAAATACCTAATTTGTGCATTATTCACCAATCCTAGAACCAAAGTGCACATCTTCCTTTGAATGCAAACACTTCCTAATCCACTAGTGCAACCATAATTTGATACAAATTAATTTTTTTGGGAACGAAGGTGGATATTTTTTATACCCCACCTTGTAACAACTATTAGGTTCCATTATACTTTTTGAGGAAAATCTATTGCCAGTTTATCTTCAATGAGATTCTAAACTATTTTGAATACTCAAAGTTTTAATGCCAAGGAAAAGGATCCATTAGATTGGGTACACATTATGTGTCTATTCAAATCGGTAAATTACCCATCCAAAATCCACCTCATCCCAATATGGTCCCTATAGTAGTGAAGGAGACCACGAGATATTGAAACATTGCATTGTTTAAGGCGCCAACAAATAACCTCATTCAAGATATGAGACGTGTTTCCATATTGATGTTGGTGGAGGTGGAGAGGGGAGTGCTCTAAGTAGCACTATCATGAGGCCACCCATTTCCACATATGGTGGTGGTATATGTACTAGATTGATGAGGATGATAGTTTCATGCGGACTAGTGTTTGTGGATTTTCTAGTGATCTAGATGAGGTGGTTATGTCTGGTAATTTTTTAGATAGACATTTGGATTTCACACCTCGACCACACCTTTGCAAGTATTTTTTATTTTTCACAAGTTACAAAAAAATGAGTAAGACATGTATATTAAATTCACTACAAAAATTTCTCCTATATTCTCGTAGGTCTTGATGGTTTTCTCATGATTTTAGTGAACACAACACCATAAAAAGCTTGATTTGCTTCATTATTAGGGTGTGGATGATTATATTTTTCAATCACCACCTCTTGGCACAAAAAAAAAGTTCCCAAATTTCTAGGTGGGCTAGTAGATGCTACAGAGGCATCGGTCTACTTTTCTATGAAATATTTTCTTTCTCGGCTACATCGATTGGGTGATGTCTCTTAAGATCCCCGAGAGCAAAAAAATGTCAAACCTTCAAGAGAATGTTCACACAATTTGTGGCACCTAGGATTATCTTGCCTAAACCTACATCTTGTAATTGGTTCCATATACAAAATCCTCTCCCTATTTCTCCTAGGTCTTAATGTTTTTCTCATAATAAGAGAAAACACAATGTTGTAAAAAGCTTCAATTTGCTTTAGTCTTAAGGTTTTGATAGCGATATTTTGAATTGGAGCCTCATGGAACCAAACTCGACAGTTCCACACATTTGAGTGGGTTGGTAAACACTATTAAACATATAATTTTTCTTCCAAACCATCTCAGTCCTTCCTAGCTACATCACTTGTGCATTAGGTCCATCTATAAAATCCTTTCATGTCTTGAGATTTTTCTTGTAGTCATAGTGAATGCAACACTATGAAAAGCTTCAATTTACCTCGGTGTTATGATGTTGATGGATATATTTTTAAATCAGCACCTCATGGCACCGAACCAAAAATGAACACATGTCTAAGTGGAATGATAAAAACTATTGAATGTGTTGTTTCATGGCCCAACTATCTTGGTTTTTTCTAGCTATATCGGTCAAGAGATATCTCTTAAGAGCCCTAAGAGTAATAAATGGTAAAATTTGATACGCAATTTTTTACAATCCATGACACCTATGAATTTTGTATATAAACCTATATATTATCATCATGTCAATCTAAAAAATATTCTCCTATTTTATCCTATGTCTTGATGGATTTCTCACATTCGTAGTTGATACAATGCTATAAAAAAATTCAATTTTCCTCAATGTTAGGGTTTCCAAGACAATATTTTGTAATTGGAACCTCATGGCATCGAACCGATAGTGCCACGATGTTTTTTTGGGTTGGTATATGCTATAAGAGGTGTCATTTTTATTCCCAACCATCCTGCTCTTTTTACGACTACATTAGACGAGCGATGTCTCTTAAGAGCCCTAAGAGAAAAAAATAATAAAATTTTGACCAAGTAAATTCTCACAATCTATGACACATTATAATGTCTCATTTAAACCTAAAATTAGGCATTAATTCCATTTACAATATATTCTCCAATTCTCGACACTTTTATCATGGTCTTAGTAAATGTAATGCTACAAAACATTTAATGTGCTTAAGTGTTAGCATGTCGAGGGAAATATTTTGCTACCAACACCTTATGGTATTGAAACAAAAGTTACAAAAAAATGTAGATGGGTTGTAATACACTCGAAGGTGTCATTTTATTTCTAAACCATCTCAATCCTTCTCGAATATATCAATCAAGTGATGTCTCTTAAGATCCATAAGAGCAAAACACAATCAAACTTTTACATGCAAATTTTTGCAATCTGTAGCACCTAGGAATGTCCTATATGAACCTACATTTTAGAATTGAGTCAGCCTAAAAAAATTATCTCCCGGTTTCTCCCTGTGTCATAATAGTTTTCTCACAATTGTAGGAAATTCTATCTTTGTAGAAATATTCAATTTACCTCAATGTTAAGGTGTCGACGGTAATGTTTTGCAATCGGCACCTCAGGGCACCAAAAACAATGTCTACATATTCGGTTGGGATGGTAGATGTTCTTTGAAGGTTTTTTTTTCACTTCCCAACCATCCTTTTCCTTTTCAGCTTTATCAGTTGGGAGATGTCTCTTAAGAGCCTTGAGAGAAAAAAATATTAAAAATTTGACGTGTAAATTTTTGCGATCCATTACACCTAGGAATGTCTTATTTGAACCTACGAGTTAGGCATCAGGTCCATCTACAAAATCCTCTCTTGGTTTCTCCCGGGTTTTAGTAGTTTTCTCATGGTCATAGTGAATGCAACACTACAAAAACCTTCAAGTTTTCTCGGTGTTAAGGTGCCAACAATGATATTTTACAATCACAAGTCCATGTGGGATGGTAGATGGTAATTGAGGCCTCATTTCATTGATCAAACATCATGATCTATAGTAGGTGAGCCTAAAAATACTTTCATACAATATAAAGGGTGAAATGAGAATGGATTCTTCTTGTTGGTTGGCAAGATACATGTTAAGAAGATCATTTTCATACAATATAGGTGGTGAAACGAGAATGTGTGTTTGTTTTTATTTCCAAGATTTATTTACATTCATTTGTCCAAATACTTATAAAACATCCACTAAGAATCCATACTTTTAATACATGTGTATGAGGGTACCTTGTAATAGTTTGTGGGTGGGAAACTTAAATACACTCTAATTGATATGAAAGTGAATTACACATACGTTTGATTATTATCTTTACATGGTTAACATTGTTGGTTGTGTTAGCTATATTCATAAACCTTAAACTTTATCATCAAATTTCCTATTATGCATGTGGTTATTTTATGGATGTGTGTTCAATCATTTTTTTATCACAAATCAAGCTTTAGTGAATGAAGGTTATAAATACTTCGATGACATTACATGTACAATTTATTAGTATGATTTAGATTTTGTAAGGAAACTCTAAAATCTATCATCAAAAGTTCACTTAAACGTGTGGTTATTGCATGGATTTATTTTCTTGGTACATGAGAGAAGGGCTTACATCAATTCAGTTTACGAGATGATGGAGAGATCATCTCTTATGTTTTTATGCTCTCAAACTCTTTAATGTAATGTACCACTCTAAAACCATGCAACCATCAACTTTTAGTGGATGAGGGTTTTCTATCATTTTCTCATTGTGGTTGACATTTTTAGTTGTGTTGGATATCTTAAAGAAACTCTAAACTTTATCATCAAAATGTCAATTAAACATGTGGTTTTTATGTGGATGTGTTTTCTTGGAGTGAGAGAGAAGGGCTTATAGATAATCCAACACTTGGAGATGATGGAGATATCATCTATTGGTGGTTTTTTTCACCAAACTTTCTCAACATACTCCTAGCTTGTATAATAACGGGATCTTTAGAATATTGTAAGGACACCAATCTCAACATACTATTTTTGTTAGTTTCAAGATACATGTTCACTCATTTTTTCAAACACTTCTTCCATCGCTTCCAAAGATGTCGGGATAGATAACTTACATGCATGCCCATGAACATGAGCTTCAAATCAAAGTGGATATGCATTTTTCCCCAAATTTAGCATGGAAAAAAATCACAAAAAGGGTTGAATATGTGTAGGAAAACCTTCTTGGCCTCCAAGTATTCTGGCGAGGATTGTGCATACACCATTCGGCATCAAGAACCCCTTTCCTAATACAATAAAAGTGTCATTTTAGGTCAACTTCACGCGCTCACAAAATTGTCTGTTTATTTACTCAACAAACTATAAGGACCGACATGTGTGTATTAAAACCATCTAATTATTCCCCATGGAACACCCAAAAAAACAAGTGAAGGATGTGTGGTGTGTGTTTGAGATAGAATTCCTTGAATGTCGGTTTTGCGCAGTGAAGAGCAGTGTTTTGGCTCTAGCTTGATTGTTCCCAATTCAAGGACATCCGCTTATAAATAAACCATCTTCCAACATGTTGAGATAGGAAAATTAGACATGTTCCCCGACTAAAATCTTTAAATAAAATCATGTTAGAATGTTTTTCCCAAATCCAACATGGTAAAGTTGACATAAAAGTCAAATACGGAGGTACATTTGGATAACTCAAACTTTGGGACCTCATGGGTGAAAATTGGAACCACCACCCTATCTTTTGGGTAAAATAATACCTATAACCACCTTCTTGGCCTCCAAGTACACCTGATGAGGATGGGACATACCGATCCTCAAGAACCCCCTTCCCAATATAAGAAAAGTGTTATTTTTAAGACAACTTCAAGCACGCATGAAATTATCAATGTTTTTCATCTAAATGAACCCTCAAGACTAGCATATGTGCATTTAATTCTCTCGATATCTCCTTGTAGAAGAACCATGGAAAATGAGTGATGGATGTGTGGTGGGAATTTGAGTGATTAGTCATTAAATGTCAATTTCATGCAAAGTAAAGAGACAATTTCTTTAGCTCTAGAAATTTTCCCCACTTCTATGACCTCTACTTTGCAATTCCAACACATAGGGATAGGAAAATTAAACACATATTCCTAACCATAATCTTCAAATCGAAGTAGATATGCACTTTTCCTACCAATCTAGCATACAATAGAGGTGTAATTGAAGAACTCAAACTCCAACACCTCATGGGTGAAAACTAACACCACCACCACATCTAAGGAGCCAAATAATGTCAAAGAATACTTTCTTGGCCTCCTAGTATGTGTGGTTATGAGTTTTCTTACTCCTTATAGCATCAAGAACCCCTCCCCAATATAAGAAAATATTTTTAAGACCAACTTCACATCCACATGAAATTATCACCATTTGTTGTCTAAACAAACAATCATGACCAAAACGTGCATGTCAAATTCCTCTAATTTCTCCCTACAACATGCCCACTTAAAACACGTGATGGATGTGTGGCAAGTTTTTAGTGATAAATCATTTGTATCCATTTCTTAAGCTTCTCTTTACTTTGAGAATATGGAATTATCTAGCAAACAGTGTTATCCATGTGAAATTGGAAGCTTTTTTGGAACTATTAACCTACATAAATATGTTAGTAAATAATTAAATAGAATTGTAAATCTATAATATAAACAAAATTGTTAAAATTTAATGAAATGAAACACTTCATCTAGCCTTAAGTTAACATACCTTGGAAATTCAATCCAATGAACCACCTGGATCGACTCTACTCTTGGCGGTGGAAATAATTGCTTCATGGTCTAACTCAAGAACCTTTTGTAGATTTTTGTTTGATGTCCTATCTCAATATTTGATCAACTAAATATTTGTTGCAATAACCAAATGTGAATAGTGGAGTATCTTCCTATGCATTTCATATCCTTTAACCAACCAAACATTTGATTTTTTTGTAGGATATCGTCAAAGCAAACTTCCGATAACTATCATTGACCCAATGGGATACTCAAGTTTTTCCTCATCTACGACTAGGGAATTCATTTTCTTTTTCTCCAACACAGTGACACAAGTAGCGGTTTGTTCCCTCTCTGTTATATTTTTTCAATAACTACAAAAACATGCCTTACATCAAAAAGTAAAAATCAAGTCAAAATTAATTCATTTAGGCCTCATAATTTAATAATTTATTTATAAATTCATGTATCTTGTTGTAATAGATCGATACATGATCAAATTGAGTGATATTTTCATATGATCTAAAGAGACAAATTGTAATGCTAATGAAACTTGATATGTGGCGAGTGGAATTAGAGGCCTTCCACTCCGTTCATCCACACACTCATGTGAATCACATCGTTCCAAAATAAATCAAAGCATGTTATACAAAAACATTCCATGCACCTCATATAATAGTCCAAGAACATGTGTTTGAATTATGTAATGAGTGTAATTCACTTGATCGTGTAGCTTGTCATACAATCTTCATATCTTACTAAATGGTGTTCCTCTATCAAACAAAAATATATACAAAGCTGTCAAAATTTCTTGAGAACCATGGCCCATGTTCTTGTTACACCATTTAACAATGTTTTTTACCCCTGTGAAATTAGCACCTTATTTGTAATTCAATTCTTCTCTTGCAAGGGTTCTTTTCACATATGGTCCTACACGATTATGTTCTCATTTTCCATGTCCTTCCTCATTGAAACTCCAAATACTTAGCACACATATGGTCACATGCATATTTCTCGGGAAATAGAATTCGTACATTCTTAAATTGTGACATGCAATTGTCTAACCAAATATAATGTTGATTAAAAATAATGTTCTTTTCAACCAACTTCACATAGAACAATTGGAATAACCCTTGTATATATTATGTAGAATTGTTTTATCATCACTTATGTAGAAACACTACTCCCCTAACATTTTTTTATATTTCTTTGTACTTTTAGAAGATTGCATGAATGTTATAAGCACAATAATAATAACTTTCAATGAGTTGTAGTGATATGGATGGACCTCCATTTTTGGCTACTGATGAAAAATTATCTGTGAAGTCAACTATTGAAACAATAGTACCAAGTGGGAATGTTTCCTTTCTTAACTTTAATTATTCATACAACCTTCATATTTTATATGTGTGTCTTTCATACTCATTAAAAATTTCCTCTACGAATTTGAATGTATATTACGAGGTGGGTATTTGTTCTATAACAAGACCACACCTTTTATATTCTTTGCCATATTTTAATTGATATGACATATATTTGTACTACCGAATAATTATTTTCCTATTGTATGCATACTCTCCTCATGGATACAACTTTTAAATTTTGGAAATCCTTTGTATATGTTGTAAGTTCCATCCAAACATGTTTTTTTATTAAAAATGGTCAAACTATTATTTCACAAAATATGGTAAGAATAAATTTCCTTCCTGGTTTTGTTGGGACATTTAATTTGCACTCCTACAAAATGTTTTCGATAAGCAAAACACAACGTACATGACGAAAAAAATCATAATACATTGAAAATTCAACATGATTCCTACAACAATAAGTGGTATACGAGTGATTGATTTTGACATATAAGGGTTTATTCATTTCCAAAAATATTTGACTATTGCTAATTTTTTGTTTTTCCTTATTAAACTTATAGAACAATTGTGTTTGGGTCATATCCAATAAATTTTTTGTATGTGGTCCATGATTACGATAACCAACTTTTTTTATTGTATTTCTTCTATTTTGTGAAGCCCTTGTGCTTTCATTCTAAAATTTTAGAAGTAATTCTTTTATATTATTAGATGTATCATTATCTTTCTAAGGGAGTATACTAGAGAATGCCCAATAGTCATTGTTATCGGATGATTCAAGACATTTATATCTCACAATTTATTTCATTAGTGTTTTTCATTTACTTTAAAGGATTTTCTTGTTTCTCTAATCAAGTATTTTTTAGTGTTTTATCACTTATTATACAATTAATAGATGTGTGTCGTCTAACATTGTTATCTTTCGTGCCTTTGTTCACACCTACAATATGGTATGCTTTATGTAAATTTTCAATAATTTCCACATTTTAACCATCAATATTAAAGGTTATTAGTCCTAGGGTCTTCATTGTAAGTATCATCTTAATTAATTTCATTGGCGTAAAAAATAATTGACATATTGGGTATCATTTATTTTCTCAAAGCAATTATTCCAAATTTCCATACTAATTTAACAAAAATTAAATCTTAATCAAAATCGAGATCAAATGAATACAAAAGTAATAAAAATTATCTAATATAAAATAGACAAGCAAGTGTGAGCAATAGTGAGATGAGAGTGACTTAGCTTGTATTGAAAATTTAGATTGATTCTAGGCTGGAAATTGGGTAGAATATGCTAAATTTGGGATGAGTACGTTTTGTATAGAAAAATGGAATCTAAAACTCCCTCGAGATAGGAATTCCCAAATAAAGTGGCTGATTTGGGTGTTAATGTCTTGGAAAATTCTTTGCTTATGATCTTCTCAGGGTTTGATCTTGTCTTCTTCTTTTCACTCCTTATTGCATCCACTTCATTGTATGGCTTTCTTGTCACACTTGAACATGCAAAACAAACCTGGATACTTGCACAAGGCTCGAACAAACATTATATGAAACAAACAATGCATATGATTGATTTGGACTAACATCGATGGTCACCCCAATGTGATTTTCACTTAGCACTACACTATATTTTAGACTCTTTGTACTTAAAGTATGTGTGTGATTAAATTGTGTCCCTTGAAGTGAGGTTTCCCTTTTGTTAGTCATACCAGGATAGCAAGATAAAACTAGTTTTCCCCCAAGATTAATGTGTGAGGTGGAATTTAGAAATAACCCCTCCTATCCAATGAATAATGTAGCCTAAATGCAATCCTTGAATATTGTTCTTTGCCCAAGTAGCTAGATAATAAGTTATAGCCCAAGTTGTCCATCCCCTAATAATAGTGAGTAAGTCATGTATATATATGATTCCCTTTTTTGAATTTCGTCATTAAAAACCAAAAATTCTAACCCAAAGTGATGGGTAGTAATTTAGAAAAGATAAAAAATGATGTGGCATTTCAAATTTGAGAAAAGGAGGGAAAATGGCATATACGCCCAAAGATGATAGTAGCACATGAGCACTCATGTCCCTATTGGGTGTTAGTGTATGGGATGCTCGGAGAATAAAACAAAAAATAAATAATTGGGTCACACGTTGTCCAATGTTCTCAAGAAAAGTGGTCATTCTAGAAAAGTAAATGATATGAGTCTAGAAAGAATAAAACAATGTAAAAATCAAAACAAGTATTATTAGTGTCTATTTTTCTTTCTTAGGAATCATGCATATAATGACATACTTATAGGCATGATGTAAATAGAAGGTGTGTGATTTCATGACTACATTTTCCCCACTTTATATTGGTGAATGAATATTTGGTAGCATAAAGTAGATATGAAGAACATACCTTGTGAAGAGTCGAAGGGAGTTATGGCGATAGCATGTCGAATTAGGATCGTAATTGTTACCATGTCGAATGGAGATTATATAATGTGTATCATGAAATCTATAAAAGGATAAGGATCTTAGGGATGACCTTGTGTGCATAATAGAAATGATGTATGTGTTTTTCTTTGGATATTACCTTTATTGGAGTGTCTTATGCTTGAGATTGTTCCTTGTTCCATTTGTGTGTTCCCTTTTGTGAAGTAAGGTCGGACCTACAAAAGAAAATAAGTGTAGTCAATTCTCATGATAAATGAAATTGAACTTTAACTTAGTAAATGTGAAAATAGAAATGTGTATTGAAAAACAAGTGAATCAAGGATAGAATACACCTGAATGTCGCAAGAGAAGAGATAGAATTGTTCATATATGTTGGTTTCCTTGGATATGGTTGTGATCGTACTAAGGATTTAGGTGTCATGTCACCAAACAGAGGATTTAGGCATCCTGGTTTCCAAACTGTGGATTAAGATGTCTTATCACCAAATTGGGGATTTAAACATCTTGTTGTTAAACTGAGGATTTACATATCATATCACCAAGGGAAGAGTATTGTGACAGTTATAGGATTTCCCCCCAAACCGTTAACACTTCCCCATGGATAACTTGCACTGTAAATGGTCATAAAACCAATAGAAAGCGGTCACAGATGATCCTGAGAAAATAAACTAATTAGTTCCCTTGCCCAAAGTATGTAACTTTCCACTATTTTTGTTCTTGTTCATGATAGTAAATTTTAATTGAGCGTGTCTGCTAGATTCTGGAGAAATATGTCACTAGAAACATGTTGATCATGTATTGTACCTATTTTTTCCCACAAGTCGAGAACCACCTGGTGGAACACTAGTACCCATTGTTCCTGTTTGTATTAGGAACTTCGTCCTACAATGATTTTGGCCCAAATTTGATTTTGAACTAGTTTTTAGCTCTTGTTTATTTTGATTCATTTGTGTACCATTTTTTTTGTCGTGTATTTAAATTGTTGAGAGGTTTAAATAGTAACCTGATGATTTCCCCCACTCGTTTGGGTTGCATGAGATGAACCAAGGTGAGCACGGCCTAAACGAGGAAAGAAGAAACTAATGTGCACATCTAAAATATAACTCTTTCGAGGGGATTAGGGAATGTACATGGTACCTACCGTGGCACATGTAAAGCAATGGGAAAATATATAAAATTTTGATAGTCATAAACAAGCTTGGCATGATATAATAGAAATTATTCAAAACATGTAGTAACATGGAAAAAGACACGGTGAGTATCTATTTGAATACATGGGACACCACTCAAGATTTCATAAGACACTCAAATCCTTCAAGGATATGGAAGTAAATACACACAATCAATCATGGGGAATAGCCTACAAATAAGGATAATCAAGACACAAACATATACACAAGAAAATCAGATAACCATGGTTGGAAGTAGATTTGCAAGACAAATGTTACACATGAAACACTCGTTAGCATGTTAGAAAAATTGATAGTATGGTACAATGTATACAACTAATAAATAGGAATGAAGGTAGTATATATTACAATGATATAACATGAATATATAGAAATAGGAAAGGTAGATGCCCTCGGGAACCTCGGGAACCTCAATGGGACCGATAGAGAAACAGTGCAAGAATCATACATCATGTGATAACCTATAAGTATCATGTATTCATCTTAATAGTACCATGTGAATACACATCTATGTATGGAAAAAGGATAGAGAATACTATGAATCAAAGTAACATGGTAAGTAATGTGCAACATAGAATAGTATAAGCAAGCAAGAATGCATCCAATCCGGATCTAAGCGAGTTTTTGAATTTTGTAAATATTTGAATGTTTTTATTTATTAGAGTATGAAATGCAATGACTAGTAAATAGAGGAGCAAGGATTCCCCGGTGTATGTGTGCAATGTGAGTTCATGTAGGTAATTGCAACCTCAACAGTCGTGTTTGAACCTAGAACAAGAGTGTGTCATCGGGTAGTATGGGTAACACAAGAGCTGCCATATAATAGTGGCAACAAGATGAGAAGATAACCAAGATCTCAATTGCATGAATAGGAAGTGTATAAACAATAAGAGTGTATCCATTAGGAGAAAATAGAATATGTGGAATATTGGGCTTTTTGGAAATAGTGGAACTAGTGAGTGCAAACATAAGTATCAATATGTGAGTTAAGAGATGTGTAACACATATAGTGCTATGAGGCTCATAAGTATCAACCGCATATAATGGAGGGAGAAACACAAGAGGGTAAGTGCAGCAAGTTGGGGGACAAAAAGGGGGTCATAAGTGGACGTCATATTGTAAATAACAACATAATATCAACTTGTAGGGATTATTAGCAATACATACACTCAAAATTATAAAAATTATATTAATATGAATCGTAGAATCTGGAATCTAGTTTCTAAAATACTAATTTTTTTTTAAAATGGACAAGATTAGCTATATTAAACACTCAAAATTCAATGACTTGGTATTTTTTTTTTTAAAAACGCCTATAAAATTATAGTCTGTTTGCCCATGATTTGGATGACCAAAAATTGATATATATTTTTCTCCTTTGGTGAGAAGTTAGATGCCACTATCTATCTTGGGATGGATTTTATTTTTTATGATTTTTTCCATGAAAGTGGTATGAAAACATAAAGAAAACAGAGCACTTTCCGTTTGCCCACCATAACTTCATCAAAAATATTGAAATCAAATAATTTTTTTTTGAACATATATATATAATTTCACCATGGTTGGGATGGTATAAGTTTTATCACATTCTGATAAGTGAAACAAAATTTACAGTCTTAAACCTAGACATAAATATTCACGGGAAAAAGTGTCTTAAAGACCTACTATTAGTAAAAAATTATAAAATGATATTTATCCTATTCTATTCACTTTAAAATCAGTATTTATACAAAGCTAACAGTCTCCCCTACACAATGGTACCATTTTTATGACATATTTTTTACTTTTCGACATGGGTCAAGTCCGTGGAAGACTAAATTTGATGTTTTGCTATTTTTAATGTAAAATTCAGGATTTGATGTCCAATTAATTGTCCCCCAACTTGGTGCACTTACCCAAGATTAACATAAGTAATAGGTGTGATTTGGAAAGATTAGAAGTGACAGCTCCCAAAATAGCACCCATAGGAGATGAGAAACTATCCGAGTGGGTGGATTTGAGAGAGTTATGAGCAGTGAAAATTATTTTTCGTTGATAGACGGGGATTTATTTAACACCCAACTCAATGAATCAAATCAAGGAGGTGATTAGGAGGCACCATCACAAAGGGGATGGATTTACCATGTTACTTTTGCATCTACCTTGACCAAGGTGAGAGGACCTATTTGGAAGATATGAACAAAGGAAAAGCTTTCATGGCTTGAATTCCTTTATGGTAAGAGAAACTTAGTTTGAAGAAAGTGCAGCCACAGATACAATACTTCTCTCTAAATATTTTTCACTTGAATTTATTATAAGCACTTGACAGTCAAACACAAATCCAAAGGGTAGATAATGAGTAACTTCAGATATTGCATTTACATAACATTATTGACTAAATATTCTTTCAATGATATTGGATCACATACTTGGTGGGATTTTTAGCAAAGCTTACTAGTAATGAACAAATTTAAGCTCAGCTTTATAGAATAAGCATATGTATGGTTTGCAGGTATGATATGCTTAGTTGGTATAGAGATAACTATTTTTTTAAGTGGGATTTGAAGGGGGAGCAGTTACTTTTATGACCTTGGTATCTTAATGTTCTCATGGAAAGAATACATCCTTGACTACAATGCTTGAAAAGAACAATCAATCGAACATGATCTATGAAATAGCATTTGCATTCATTGATACTCAATGTGCACAAATGTTGTTTATAGTCTTAATAGTCCTAACTACAAATCATGGAGTCGAGCTGAGATAAATCACTTGCTATACTTGTCTTATACACCCAAAAGACCCTTAAGGGATAACAAAATCTCTTCAAAAGTGATGTTGCCTTTAGGATTTTACAACCAGACTAAACTATTGCAAAATAGTCTTATGGTGACTAGAAGAGTACAACAACTAAGAAAGACCCCTTCGTACTTAACAAAATAAATATAATGTAAGATAGTAACGGATCCAATATTGCCTCTTTCATTCATTCAAAACAAGATAAACAAGAAAGTATAGCTTGATCAAAACAGTCAGACTATATTCATATAAGTTTTGGCTAGGGGACATAAACAAATGCCTTAAAAACCTGCTAATGGATGTACAATGTAACCACCTTATCTCTTCCTCACATAACTAGACATGTACAATATTTCAACAAACTAGAAACTGAAAGTTAGGAACTTTGAATCAACAAAAATCTATAACTACCCCCAATCCGCCTCTTCACACAAAATGGTATTACATTATATAGAAGATGAGAAGGAGAAAGAAAGAAGAAAAATATGATTTCCTTCTACAACCACCAATAAGAAGCATTAAAATCCTACAAAGGAGCATGGGATTCCTGCCAAAATCATTCATTCCTTCTATCTTACATGCACAGAGAAAAAACAGACACCATACTTCATCAATTCAGGTGGTTGACCAATACTGCAATTGTATCTTTAATGTAAAATATGTTTTCTACTTTTTCTCCATCAAAATATCATTAATTTTTGAATCTGATGATGACAAAGTGAAGGGCTTGAAGATACCTTTCCAACGATATAAATTTTATAATAATTAGAGCTCTGGATCGAAATATATGGCCCTCTGAAGTTTTACATGTTGAGAAGCACATAATTGTGACACATGGTGGCCTTTGATTAGTTCAGGACTACCTCCTACCAACTTGTGCACTAATTTTTCATTTTCCATGTGTTGATCTTTGATTGGCTCATGGGATCAGGCTTTACTTCTTTTTGTTCCTTTCCTTTACTTTACCTTTGTCTTTATGAAGATTTCTCATTTTAAGAAATACGAACCAATAAGATCACGCCATGTTTCATCTTGATGTTAGACTGTCCTTTAGCTCTTGTCTGCTCCTTTCAAAATGTGAGCCAATAGAAAATTTCCATGCTTACTTCACAATTTCACCTTTTCCTTAGCCTTTACTTGAAAACCGTGAAGCATCAACCAATGATAAATCTCCACATTCCTCGAGTTATCAGGCTCTTTAATAGTCTCATCTGACAATTGCAAAGTGTGAGCCAATGAGGAAGCTCCACACATTTCGGAATGTCAGTCTTTCTTTTATCTTCTTCTACCCACTTCGAAAAATTGATCAATAAGGAATCCCCACGCCTTTCTCAATGTCATACTTTTTGAAAATCTTGGTGACAACCGTGAAGTGCAAGAAAATAGGAAAGCTCCATGTACTTCATGTTTTCATAATAACCTTAGCCTTTGCATTTGTTAGACCTACGAAAGGAGAGCTAATAAAAATGCTCCATGTAGCCTCCGGATTTTCATACTTATTAGACATCAATGGCTTCACTCACAACCTTCTACTTCTTCCGGACTTAGAAAAAAATTCTCTTTGAATACTACCACTTGTCCTCCTTTGACCTCCTCCTTGACTTTTTCTTAACTTTGTCGTGATACGGACTCAACAACTTATGAACTTAGTTTTAATCATGTGCTTGGAGTCCGGATGAGCCCATCACCTTAGGAATTTTGGAATGCCGACACGTATCGTGCCTCCGTCGTTGATCTATCGCTACATGTCCTTGTTGATGCTAACACTGAATTTGAAGGGAAAACAAACGTTAGTCAACCTTTTATAAATAACCCGCCAATGTTTTAAATTGTGTTTCTGTAAGGTTTTGAATGCCAATGGCGAGTGCTTTTGGGAAATATAATTTGACATCCGTTTGAACGTCTCAGACTGTTTAAATGGCCAAGTCCATTTTGAATGAATTTTTCAACCATTCCTTGAGCTTTATGCTTTGTGGCGGGTCGTATGATTTTGGACCTTCAAAGCTTCAAAATTTGGGAGCGAGTTGGATCATTTTATTGTTGATTTCCAAGTCCTTATGAAAAATGTAGATATAGTCTCTTTCACCCATCTATCTAAAGCTTTTTATTTGATAAACCGAGACCATTAAACGAGTCCCCCAACATTTTTGCTAAATCCTTTCATTTATTTCACTAAGCATGAATTTTATCACAAATTGAGGATCTTTCTTGACTCGATTGACCTTTAAAACATAGGTAACAAAATGAAACACACCGAATCAATTAAATACACAGGAGTCTATGAAAAATACCAACTTAATCCAAGGAAGCTGGATTGATCTCCAATAAGAAGCATTAAACTTATATATAGTAGCCCCTACAATCAGATTCATAAATGTGGAAAGAGGGGAATTGATTTCCCCCATGGATGTAACAAGATGAGGAGTAGCCATAGTAAATGAGTCATGTATAGAAGCTTGGAAAGTGAGAGCATTAGGAATCATTATCAAATCAACACATTATGTTTTAAATTGTGATGAGGAAGGTGTAGAGAGTGATGTAACATTGGAATCAGTAATCATATGATCATTATAAGTGCTTCAATATTTTTCCAAGAAAAAAATTGAAAGTCATGGTCATGGTGACATTGTGAAGGGGGTATGAGTGTCTCCCAACACCTTAGGTATCGTAGATGTAGTAACCATCATCGGTGCAGGCTCGAGATATAGGTAAGTGTGCAACAATATGTATTAGGGATCAAGCATCATGTAGATGAGAATGAGACATAGTGTGAGGAGTATCATAGATGTCAATAGAAAGTTCTTCATGTAAATCGGTAGCACCTTTGTGGTCCACCATAGAAGAATAATGATGTGTAATGTAAGTAGTAACTTCATCATCATGTATGAGAGAGATATCACAAAGATTAGCAACATGAGGTATGGAATCTATTGTAGTATTATCCATGGAAGAAGGTGTGGCAAGGGCATTGTGTGTTATGGCATGAGTAGAAAGAGTTGCATGTATAGTATGTAACCAATGACGACCTAGAAGGATATTATAATTGAGATTATGAAGCATAACATGAAATAGAATATTAAGAGTGCAAAGGCCTACATTAATGATAAGATTGATTTCTCCCAACACTCGCTTAGGTGTATTATCAAAACCACGAATGCGGAGTTAGATTAGCAGAGAAAAATCTATTTGATGGAGAAAGGAAATGTTGCATACATTAAAACCAGATCCATTATCAACTAAAACACGCTTAACAAGAACATTATGAATTTGAACTTGAATATAGAATAGGAAGCATTGTCATCAATTTTATGGTAAGCCATAAAATAATTTTATACAAGCAAACTAGAAAGACAAATAGATTTGTATTGAAAGTGATGTTGAGCAAAAAGCGATTGTCATCAACCGAATAAAATGACCATAGATTGAAATAGAATTAAATTGTACAAAAAAAAAGAGGTTTTTGGAATATAAGTATGTAAAATAAAAACCTCAAAGGGATTTTTCCAAAAGTGTGTATTTTGCGAATTATTCCTTAATTACTAGAAACTGTAATTTTGAATTTCTGAAAAAATTGCAAACAATTTAAGGAAAACAATAAGAGGTTTTCATTAAATATAAAAAAATTAAAATAACCTTAGAGGAATTTGAAAATAGATTCGTTATTCTTGAGATATGAAACAAAAGGTGATTTAAAAATTAGGAGCCCTAGAAAGTGACCCAAAGGGTAGGACCAACCATGAAACCCTAGGAAAAAATTTTACATATCAGATTTATGGCAAATGATAGATGAAAATCAGGTGTGAATCTGAAGATAATATGTAGATATGAACCCTAATGCAACTAGGGTTTGGGTTTAGAGAAGAATAGATCTGATAAAGAGAATTCACATATCGGGTTCACCAAATGATTTAATATAAATTAAATGATAATCAGAGGACTGAGATCAAATGAATATAATAGTAATAAGCACGATATAATTTACAATAGACAATAAAGTGTGAGAAATAGTGATATGAGAGTGGCTTAGCTTGTATCTAAATATTTGGGCTAATTCTTGATTTGGAAACTAGGTAGAATAGGTTGAATCTAGACGAGTAAGCTTCATCTAGAAAACTAGAATCTGAAACTCCCTTAGACATGACTGCCCAAATAAGGACAGGACCTCTCAAGTACTAGTATCGATTTGGGTGTTAATGTCCTGGAAAATGCTTTGCTTCTGATCTTTTCAGGGTCTGATCTTGTCTTCTTCCTTTCACTCTTTGTTGCATTCACTTTGTTGTAGGGTTTTAATGTCACACCTAAACCTACAAAACAAAACCTAGCTACATGCACAAGGCTCAAACAAACATTAGATGAAATAAATAATATATATGCTTGGGTCAAATTGACCTCGGTGGTCACCCGAATGTGATTTTCACCAAGTGTTGCACTACATTTCAGACTCCATGTAGTTATAGTGTGTGTGTGATTGAATTATTTCCATTGAAGCTAGGTTTCCCCGTGTCGAGACACCAATATAGTGGGATACAACTAATTTTCCCCCAAGATGAATTTTTGATAAGGAATTTAGAAATATCTCCTCTTATGCAGTGAATAATGTAGCCTAAATGCAGTCCTTGAATGTTTCTCTTTTCCCAAGTAGTAGATAGTAAGTAATAGCCCAAGTTATCCAACCCCTAATAATAGTGAGTAATTCATGTATATATATGATTCCCTTGTTTGAATTTTTTCATTAACAACCAAAAAGGATGACCCAAAGTGATGGGTAGTAATTTAGAAAAGATAACAAATGATGTGACATTTCAAATTTGAGAAAATGAGGGAAAAGGACATAAGTGCCCAAAGGGGACAATAACACTGACGCTCCTATCCCTAATGGGCGTTAGTGTCTAGGATGCTCGAGAGGATAAAACATAAAATACAGAGTTGGGTCACATGTTGTCCAATGTTCACAAGTAAAGTGATCATTCTAAAAAAGTAAATGATAAGAGTATAAAAAGGATAAAGCAATGTAAAAAGTAAAACATGTGTTGTTAATGTCTAGTTTTATTTCTTAGGAATCATGCATATAATGACATACTTAGAGACGTGATTTAAATAGAAAGTGTGTGATTTCGTAACTATACATACATTTTCTTCTCAAAGTTTGACCAGATATTTCATTGGGCATTGGTATCGAGTGTTTTCATTGATTTTAATTAAGTTAATGTGTCTTCTATGCAAAAGGAAGGATGTGTTCTTAGTAGTAAAGATTCATTATTAGGGTTACTTTCATCATTTGGTTTCTACATGTAAATTTCAAAATCAACAATTAGATTTTCAAGTAAAGATTCATTACCATTGTTCATATAACATCATTATTCAATTCATCATCAATACTCATTTCAACATCATTATTCACTTCATTTTCATTACTTATTTTATCATCATTATTCATTAAATTATTATGATATACAACATTTAGTGCATTCAAGTTAGTAGATGTACCTTTCCCTCCACGAAGTATTTGTATTTGCTTCACTTTGTTTATTCTCGTCACTTATAATTGTTTTTTATTTTTTTCGTCATTTGTTTCTTATTTGTATGACATTTTAAACCCATGTGATGAGTATAACATAAATAGTGGGGGGTGGGGTGGGGAAAACTTCGAATGACAAAAAGCATGCAATCTTTTGTGAAAAATGATATAGATCAAATGATGTGGAGACAAAATTCTCGTAAACAAAAAAATTGACTCATTCAAGGGTTTATTTTATATATAATTAAACGAATGTGTACGCATTATAATAGGAACACATTCTTTGTTGTATGCAAACAAACCTAATTCCTCAAGGCACGAAAATGGTTTGGATTCCGAGCCTAAGGCACGGAACTATTGAAAAGTATCCATTTGCATGTTTTGGACCGAAAATGCAAAAATCCATCTTCTTCCATGATAAATCCTACAAAAGCATTAATACATTTCTTTAAAATATGACTATGACGTCAATCAAACTCCTCTTTATTAATATATAATTTTTTTACTATTATAAGGTTTTTATCTTTTATTTTCAAACTATGTCTATTTATACCTCTATTTGTTGCAATTATGCATGTGTAGACAAATCAAATTTAGCAATTCACTCTTTGAGACTACTATTTTTGACAATTCACTCTTTCTAAAATAATACAACTTTCCCATTTCCACTTAGTACATTCCGAGATCTCGCTTTTAGCTTGTTTATCCTTGCACACTAACATGTTTCCAATTTTTTAAACACAATGTATAAATATACATGACAAACATCGAGCAATAAGTCCCGACCTTTAGTTTACTCGTTTTCCTCCCCATACAGATTAGTCAAGGTAGTACATTTGGTCATGGCGAACTTGTATGGTCATGGACCAACATGTCCTCAAAATTTCAAATTCATATCTTTTTGGGTCTTTTAATATCTCTAGGTCGGGCTTTCTTCTATAAATAATCTATGAAACCCTATATAAGAGAGTAAACACTACCTCATTTGGTAATCTGGAAATATTATAGAACTACATTGATAAACTCACTCCCTACACTTGCAAAAAGGTGCCCAAGGCTCCCTAAATATCATAATATCACATCTATAGTCATTAGGAAAGTAATCTCTATAGGTATGAAGCTACTTAATAGGTCAAGGAAGCAATCTCTCTCATCTACAAGCATTCAAACATACCTTCCCCAAATATCTTAGCAAGAGAAAACTCAATTCAACCATGATCAAATATGGTTGTCAAATCTAGTTGTATTCAATTAGATGTCACATGCTACGTGGAGAACAATGTGTATTTTGAGGCCTCTTTGGAGTAATTACAACATCATCGGTGCACGGGGGTTCCCACAACACAACTAATGATTATTTTTCAGACTACTCATCAAAGGTTAGGTTTTGAAATGATGAATAGATTATTCAGAGAGCTTCACATAATGATTGAAAATTATGACAATGACAAAGAGTTTCATACAACCAATAGTGTCAAAAAGTTACAAAGCCCAGATCCTCATAGGTCCAAGACCATACCAAAGGGCCAATACTATATGGTACGGCCCTAGCAAAGTTGTACAGTCTTGCCCAAGTTTATTCCTAGTCATAATATCCTAAACAAATATTTTTCAATCTTATATCTCTTTGTTCCTAGAGTGCATCTTCCTATAACCTTTTAGAATCATTAGTAATCAGCTAATTACACTTATCCCTATGTATTGTCAAGTTTTTATCTTATTTAGCATATCAGTTACCCTCGTATAAAAATCATTATTCTATTTGTGATAATTAATCTTTGAAGTTAATTAATGATGATATCCATGTTGTTGACCCTTACATCCTGTTATGTCAAAATTACAACACCCTATGAATGCTTACTAGTGAATTTGTGGGAAATCAGTGTAATTTTCTAACATGGAGTTGTCTCAAGGTGTGGGACCTTGCAGTTGAGACAACTCTCCAGAGAAAGTTGGTTCTTCTTCCTAATATAGACACTACACTACTCCTAATGCAATAAAAATAGCTAATTGATCTTACTCTTTGATTTCCAAGGGACCGGGAGAAGGAGGAAGCATGAAAATAAGGAATTCCTACACTAAAGAGGTGATAGCACCAAGAGAAAGGAAGTTCAACATTCTCCAAGACTGAAAGTGGAGTAGAAATGGAGATAGAGAGGATGTTTATAACTTCACAGTCTACAACACACATTTACAACACCATTTTAGTGAAACACAATCATTTAGAACATGTAAGAAACCATTAGAATGCACAAAATACCTTTAGATGTAGTGAAGAGGCCAGAGAAACCAATAAAACACAAACAAGGGTTGCAAAATCACCACAAACTTGATCTTATTGCTTCAAACATTGACATAGATCATTACATTGAAGAATGGAGGCATGTATTCCTTGTAAAATGCTCAAAAATGGAGGTTTTGAGCTCACAATACATCTGCAATACTTGTAGAAAGTAAAGGAGCAACTGGAGAATGTCCAACCCTTTTACAAATAATCTCCTTTTACAATATATAGAAGTTGGAAAAGAGAGAGATGGGGAAATTTGAATTCTACATTCAACCACTAATAGAAATCATTAAATTTCTGTCAAATCCCATTCCTTCATAATCGTTTTCTTATGGAAGAAGAAATTTGATTTATGCCTCTATTAATGTGGTTTACCTTCCTAGGACGTGTTTATTAAATGTTGGGAGTGTTTTTTCCTGTTTTTCCCCAACTACACCTCTAAACTCCAATTTTTATTGTTTCGACTATGGGGCTCGAGAAAATGAATCCAACAAGTATAATTTTGTGAGGTTTGGTACACCAAAGATCGAGATATGTCCATGTGGATTTTGGGGTTTCAAGATGCTCAAAATCAGATCCTTCGACCTTTGTTTACTTTTTTATTTATTTGAATGCTCCTAGCCATGCGTCTCCTCGCCATTGGCTCGCGGGTTTTTGGTCAATGTGGGGAACAGGGGTGAGTGTGGAACGGAGCTTGGATTTATGTGTGTACCCGAGCTCATGCTAACTCTATCTCTGCAACTCCTCGGAAAGCTAGGAGAGCTCACCTAGCTATCCCACCAACTCGCCCTCCATATGCCTCCCCTCCGGCCACGTGGTACTTGTGCATTAGTATGCAGAAATTTCACCTCTGTAAGGAACTAGTTCCCCACACCTATTCTTCCTCTGAAGTCACCGACTCACACACTAATTTGGTCCTGAACTTGCCAACACTGCGCCCCTAAATCGGCAAGTTCATCCTCCACCTTAACTCTTCGATGAGCTCGGTTAGCTCTCCGAGACTCCTGCTAACTCACCCCATTGTTTGTTACTGCTCTGTTGGAAACCGTAAGCACTCAAGCCACTTGTGATCATATACCTCGTGTTTTTTCCTCACCTAAAATGTCAACTTTATCCTTTCGCAATGAATGCAATGTGGAACCTTGGCACCACCAGAGAACTCCTTCCCATGGGGAACTTGTTCCCTCTTTGGATCCATGTACCCACACTCTACCTCGACCCGTAATATAAAGTGCTCACCAACCAACTAATGCAATATGGGGATTTTGAGGATTTGGAACACTTACAACCCTAAAGAACTTGTTCCCTTTGTACCTCCAAACTCCAACTTCACCACAATACACCTGGATTCTTTGCATTCGCCCCCGAATGAGTTCCCGGAACCTCTATGCCACCTCGACTTAGTTCCATCCATAGCCCTCGGACCTACAATACACCGAAATAACTCTGTTTTCCAAAATTTTCTAACTCCTTGGATTTTTCTTAGGGTGAGGGAGTTAGAAAAATACAATGAAATACCCCAAAATCCAATTTTCCTCAATATATTCAATTTTAACCAAAAATTGACTAAGCATGGGATTTTGGAGCCTAGAAGAAGGAAATACACTAAATGACCCCCAAATGCTCCCAAATTGACTGCAAGTGTCCAAAAACATGGGAATTTACCGAAAATTAGATTCTCCATGAAGCTCTTGATGAACTACTCAAGTCTAGTTTCTCCCAGGTTATCCCTTTTTGCGGGGGTAGAAACAGATAACACATCCTTTAGTGCACAAAATCACTGAAATCAATTAGGTTTCATATTAAATATAATTAGGGTGTAAACAACATATTTGTATTTCTTCTTTCATTTTGTGTTTCATTCATACAAATTAAATTAAAATTTTACAATCCCAAACTAGGACTAATTCTATAACATTCAAAAAAATCTAAATTTTGATAATTTTTTAGGTGGTGGTGGGGAGGGGGGTGCACATTTGGCTATCCTTTATTTATTAATTTTTAAAGGATTTTTAAATGGAAAATCATAAAAAATAAATACTCACCAAAAATTTATAAAAAATTGTGTCCCAAACTAGAAGATCCTATCTTTCCACTTAAGAATTTTTAAAATACTAAACAATGCTCAAAAAATGTGGGGAGAACGATTGACTATCTAATATATTTTTTGGAAAAAAAGGAGCAACTCTTAGAATTCTAGTTTTTGACCCACTTATGCTTGACCATTTTGAAAAAAATTAGTAATTTAGAAGCTAGACTTAAAATAATACAATTCATGTTCTTATAACGTCTTCAAAGTTTGAGCACGTAGCCATCTCAAATAAGCTATATAAGTTGAGATTTTTCATTTTTCAAATAAAACATCCACATAAGACCTCCTTTTGGCCCCCATCTCCATTCACTTTCCCACATCTAAGGTTGTCTTAGGTTGCTTCAGGTGAAATTCATCTTACTCTTGTTATGACATTCTTATGTGTATGTGGAAACAGAACCAAATTTTTTTCCTTCAATCTCTTGTTACACTCACATGTTTCTAGGCATAGAAATATGGAATATCTATCTGAAATAATGGACATAGGAAACTGAAAATGCACCCAAACATTAGAAAATAATAATTCATTTGCTTCATGCCTTTTTTATTATTATTTTATATTCAAACAAAACACACTTTATTTTTAATCTATCTACAAAAATAGATAGATATTCATGACCAAGTTAGATAAGTGATCCTCCTACAAAATCCATATAGATGCTCTCACATGACCTAGTAGATATTAGTAAAAGCATGTATAATCCTTTTGTTCTATTTTTAGGCTTGCTCATACAATACAATTTACATCCTCTAATGAATCTAGATAATTATTTTCTCATATTGGGCCAATACACAGGCCTTTTCAAGTGATTCAAAGTCTTACCGACACCAAAATGGCTCGATACTTTGGAAGTATGTGTTTCCCTCATTAAAAGAAGTATTTATCCCTTTGGCATACATAGTTTATACCACTTTTAGAGTGTCCCATCCTTGAGGTAGCACCTATCCTTTCCTTCATTTTCATCTTTCTTAACTTGCAATTGATGTAATGTTTTGGAAAAAATTTCATATTGTACATATGATTAGTCATAATCCTCTTTTGTGAGAGGCTCAATATGTAAAATATTTCCATGGTTGAAACATGATTTTTAATTAGTGGCCTATATAGTGTATCCTCCACAACATTTGTTTTTCCCTTCTTTTATTTGATCACGAAATAAAATTATTCAATAAAACCCATATAATTGTAGCATATTGCATGATACATTGAGAATGAGCCTTGCTTATATAGGCGAGAAATAACAATCTAAGAACCGGTCAAGATAAGATCGTAGATCAAGCCATAAATCAAGGAAATAACTAGTCATCAAAGAACTAGTCAAGACCATAGATTTAGGAGAGAACTAGACATCAAGGATCTAGTCAATACCATAGATCAAGGAAAGAACTATACCTAATAACTAGATAATATCTCTAATATCTAAATAAGATAAAAGAAATATCCACACACATAAGTGGGTGAGGATAAATACAATAAAGGTAAATAAAGTACTTAGGTGAACATGAGCTAAGGTAAATACCTACTCTAACACCCCCCCTCAAGTGAAGCTAGGGGCCAAAATAGAAGTGGCATGTCCACAGTATGAGTCCCGACAACTAGGCCTGATGAGGTACTCATGTACAATAACTGGGAAAAAAGGGACACGTAAGGTACCCAAAACCAAGTAACAACAAAGTAAAAGAGTAAAAACCCGCTCAAGGCATCCCAAGAAGCTCGGCTCAAAAAAAAACTCATACAATTTGAAGAAGTTTTGGTGTACTTGTGGTATGAATCCTTTGCTCGATCACAAAACTCAAAAACAAGCTGACCTGGGTTTCACGAGAATAGCTCCATCAAGGAGGCATCATGGAGTGATGTTGAAAGTGCAAAAAAAAACACCAAACATAATTAGATCAACTTGCTGCAAATAGGTGTGCCACGATCCAAGAACAAAAACCAAAGCAACAAGGCAAGGACACAAAATCAGTGTCACGATCCAAGAAAATCCAAGGTAAGGCAAGGACACGAAACCCGAAGAAGTAGGATCAACACCACACCCTCCCATCTTTGAATGGGTGGAGTGATGCTACAAATCTGTATGAGTTGTCAAAATAACTACTCGAACACTAACAAACTAACACTTTGGGCTCCACCAGAATAGCTCCCCCAGAAGAGAGACTGTCAACATGCCAAAAGTGTCGAAAATACATATACAAAATCTCTCAACAAATAAGAGAGATACACTACACTGCTTAAAGAAAAATGCTCAAAACAAGAAGCATCACAATGCATAAGGTATAGAAAGTGGAGCAAGAGGCCGAATGGTGGAGGAGCCCATGCTATAGAGTCCTCTCAACGAATGCCTATGTCACCGCCACGAGTGATCAGATATCCACCCCAAATCAACACGGATGGATGAAGAAGATGCTGCATATGACTTGGTGTAAAATGCACAATGGGTGCATGCAAAAGAACATCAGAATGTGTGTCAGGTTGATCATGTCTGACAGCTGAAATCTTAGGTTTCTCAAGCCTGAGTGAAGGTGTAGAACTCATGTGTTGCTCATGATCCTCAGAAAGAGTCGAGCAAACAAAAAAATGAGCTCTGTCAATGTGTGATCCCAATGAAGTATCTGCTTGAAAACCAATGTCATGACGAGAATTCCACTTAACATGTGGAATAGAGGAAACAATACCCTGTGAATGTCTATCAATGACTCCGCTAGTGAGACCCATAGAATGGAGCATGTGAGAATGGAATGCAGTGGTATGCTTCTTAAAAAAGCCATGCAGTTGAGCAGAAGTAGGATACACAACATGTGGTACTGTAATAGGCATAGATGTGGAAGAGCATGCAATAACAAGCCTCACAGGTTTAGAAGCATCAAAAGCAAGTTCAAGCTCAAAGACGGCAGATCAATGTCAGTGGGTACAAGAGCAACAACTGCAAGTGGACTAGGAGCATGGATATGGTTGTCCACAATATGATGGTGATGTTGTAGGCTAGCAAGTTTGTTTTGCAGGGAGTGTATTATTGTATCCTTATCATGAATGAGTGATTGTAGAAGAGAATTTCACTTCTTGAGTGATCTATTTTCTTCCAAAAATTTTACAATATCCTCTTGAAGTCCACATACTTCAGAGAAAAGCATATCATTCTCAGAATCCATGATAGGTACAAACTATAACTCCCAAAAAATTTAGGACGTCGGGCTCAACCGAAATTGCATCCATAATTGATTACAACACTCCTCCATATTTGGCACTTTATAATTATAGTGCAAGTCTCAAAATAAATATTTCCAATGGAAAGAGCACGAAAAAACAAGCACTTTTACAAAAAATGGCACTCAAAACCGAGTTACCGATCAAAAGTTACAAGCTTTTTAATATTTTGCTTTGTTATTTATTTTAGTTGCCACTAAAACAAAATAAATTGTTGTTGCCTTCACCACACAAATAAAATTAAAGGGGGCTGAAGTTAAGCACCTACTAGTAGGAATCACAAGCTTTAAGCCCTCATATGACCATACCATATGACCAAGGGCTAAGGATTTTAATAGTCACATCCTGACTTACTTTGCCTATCCAGCGGTAAAAATAACTATTTTCTTAGTAAAAATTACTATTTGTAGAATTTGTGTAGTGACCTTTATTTCTGAAAATAGCAACATGTGGATTTTCCCAAAATAGTAAAATGTGCACAAGCATTCGTGGATCCCTACCAAAAAGGAAAGATCGAAAACCTTCCTACGCACAAACCAAAGAGAGATATGCTACAAGAAAAAAACCCAATACAGATCTCAAGAAATCCAACAAACCCGAATAAATAAAATTATGTTTTTTTTCCTTGGCTCAAATCCCAAGATGCACATGTGTTTCTCTGCAAAAAAAAAAAAAACCACAAAAAACGACTACCTCGGCGAAATGGCCGAGTTTGATCGATCTTAGGGTTTTCATGCCTTTTGGATCTAATGGAAGCCTCTGTTTTGCATAAAAATGCACACAGCAAAAAAATATGACCAAATCCCAAATATATGAATACACAAATAATTTATTTGCAAAATAAAACTTACAGACGGATGTCACAACAATCTCCAGCTCTGATACCATAAAAGGAACGATAACCAGATTATACCAAGCCACGAACACATATGCTAATCAAACACCACTATAAGATGAAAGCAATTCACCGAATAACTTTACATAAAACCTTTGCAAACAAATGAGCAACAATATCATATATTATTATGGAACTCAATGCAATACATTGAGAATGGGCCTTGCTTATATAGGCAAGGAATAACAATCTAAGAACCAGTCAAGATCGTAGATCAAGCCATAAATCAAGGAAATAACTAGTCATCAAAGAACTAGTCAAGACCATAGATTTAGGAGAGAACTAGACATCAAGGATCTAGTCAATACCATAGATCAAGGAAAGAACTATACCTAACAACTAGATAATATCTCTAATATCTAAATAAGATAAAACAAATATCCACACACATAAGTGGGTGAGGATAAATATAATAAAGGTAAATAAAGTACCTAGGTAAACATGAGCTAAGGTAAATACCATGACAATAGGTTTATTACCCACCAAATCACGTTTCCATATAATTCTTGTTTGGACTAGCATGTACATTTCTTTATAATAAACATGATACCCTCTTACAATTGAAGTGAATACCTTCAAATGATAAAAAGAGTCTTACCTCCATTCAATAAAATTACCCCATAGCATACTCATTTGCGTTTGTTTCAACTCGAATGGTTGGTGCAATTAGGAAGAGCAAGCACTTATGCATTGCTAGTTTTTAATTTTTCGCATCCCATTTTGGATTCCCAAAATTTGACATATGTGAGGTTATCATTAGGTCATGTTAATAGGAATATATAATTTTAATCTATTTTAGACACTAATTTAAAATTGATACAAGTTTGCATTCATTTTTGAATTAATCGTCAAGAGTATTAGCTTGACCGACCAAATTATATGATTATGTCATTAAGATGCCTTAATGCATGTGTTAAGCCTTAGAGGTAATAGCTATAAATATGATCAAAGGCTATGACTTTTTCAAGTACCCACGATTTGATCTATCTTTCTTAGACTAAATTAGTTAGTGTTTTATAAGTAATAGAATTCTTGAATAGCTAAATTGAATTCTATAGGAGTAGTTGTGATCCGTAAACCAATTTGAACCCTTCATGTTACAATTCGGTTTACAAATGGTACTTAAAAATGTAATCATTTTCCCCAAATTTATAAATAATAATTGATTAAAATATGATCCAAATGGATTTAAATGCTCGGAAAAACTCGAATCGAAATATGAAGTTAAACTCATTCATCATTTCCAGTTTACACAATCAAAGAATCAAAATATGATTTTTTGGAAATGTGTAAAAAAATTATAATTGCACCCAATCAATCAATATATAATTTAAATCTACGAAAAATCAAAATTAACAAATGCAAAACTGAACACAAACTCTAAAATTAATAGTGGAGTTTACCCAAGGATCGTGCTATGTTTACAGGATATCTTAGAACGTCATCCAATCCATTATTAAATCAATTTGCAAGAACAATAATTAAAACTTACAAAGAATAAGGGATTTGAAAACTAAAAATACATGTTTATCAAACTTTTGAAAGACTATGAACTCGATCATCAATGTCTTACACCTTCCTATAGTATTTGCACAATCATTTACCCCTTGTTTTATATCAAAAGCGGTCAAAAATGCTTCCAAAACAATTTCAAATGAACACCAATTGGAAAAATAAAAGGCTCACATTGATCGTCTGGAAATTTGAACATATCTCTATTTTTGTCAAACTCCTAAAAATTCCTCTAAGTGAGCTAAAAATGGACATGTTCACAAACTACCATTAATGGGATAATACACAGTCCTAGCACGATCACCATTCCAATACCACTAAACTCCTTTTATATTGTTTACAAGGCAGTGGAGGGTTGGTGAAGGCACATAACCTTTTATCTAATGTTTGTGGGTTTGACTCCAACGAAGTATTGATTTAGAATGTGGGTAGGATGTAATCCCACATTCACCGCAGTGGAGGTTGTTTAAGGCTTGAAATAGCCTTTGACTTCTCAATGTATTCGTGGTTGCGGCCACGTCCGCACTATTTTTCCATTTGTGGGAATACAACCCCATGAGCTCTACGTAGACTGTTGAGTTCAAATGGCTCATGCACGGTTGTATTTGAAATTTGGTTTGAAACGGCTCCGGTTGTGTTACAATGTGACAATGTGTGGTAAATAGGCGGTGCGTTTGGGTTGGAGCATATGCAATGTGAGTTGGGATGTAAGTGGTGGCAGGCCACATGGTGACCTCCTGAGGATCCACCAAGTGGATCTCTCCAAATTTTCCAAATCACAAAGGCTCTTATCCTCCCACGTGTTAGCACAAGAGGCCACAAAATAATATGGCATAAAACTATAGTGTAATTGGGAAAATTAAAATTACACTAATATACCACATCGGTCGGGTCCCCTTCCAAACTAAGAGTGGACCTCATTATTGAAACAAAAATTTTGCACTTGTGTTGAAGACCGAAGGGTTAGACCAAACATTTCCATGATCACACTTTTCCTCGATCAACTCTAGATTACGCAAATATACTTTGTGCATGAGTCGGGGTAATTTAGACTTGCACTTCTCGGTTGACCCGATTTGACCTTGAACTTTGACGGCGATATCGGGAGCATACGATGTCCGATTCACGTGTTCCAATAGGATTTAGAAAGCTATCGAGTTAGCTTCCGTATTGTAATGGTTTAGGGGAAAATAGGGATATTTTGACCACCCAAAATGTCATCCGGATCATAGCTCCTTAATAAGACCCTTTTGGTCCCCAAAATCCAAGTTACCCATTGAATCTGCTAAATGGCTCTCTGCATTACACCAACATACAGAAACCATAATATAACATGGTGGTTAAAAATATTATAGAATATTGAAATTCTTATCACAGAAATGGATTATTATTAAATAGACAACAAAATGCTTCTCACAAAGTGTTCATTGGATCCATGTGACTCTATCAATATCGCAAATGCCAAAATTAGATCGGTATGAAATAAAGACCAAATTCCAATGAAAGGCGGGTGTCTATTGATTACTGAAAAAAGCTGTCAACTCTATAAAATATCATTGAAATCGATCAATATGAAATAAATGACTAAATTCCAAACATAGGCGAGTGTCCATTGATTCTATGAAACTACAAAGTACTATAATATCAAGTATACCAATATGAAATAGATGACAAAATTCCAATTATAGGAAGTGTCCAATGACCCTATGAAACTATAAATCATGAAAAAATATCACTGTAAAATATCATGGAAATGATTCAGAAATTAAACTACACAATGCCTATAAAGAGGCGAGAGTTAGACTGAATCCTTGAAATTGGAAGTGAAGATAAAAATATCTATCCAATATGAAATGGGGATATAATCAAACTTCCTACACAAATGTTACATTCCAAATCGGTGAAACTATCGTCCACTTTGAAAAATATCACCATGTGTAATCGCTTGTCTATTGTGAAAAACTCCAAGCTAAAAGTGTGAGTTAAAATCCTTAACCAAAATGTATCAGGAAACTCAAAAGCTTGTTAGGAGTCAAAATTGAATTTTAAAAATCCCAAAACTGAGAATATAATCCAAGCATGATTAACATGTCGTGAAGTTCTTCTCAAAAGGAATCTCCAACAATGCTTTGATTACTTAACCCACAAAATGCAAGGAAAATCATGCACATATGTATAAATGGATTTGCAAATGTGCCCATGTATGGGTCTTATAAAAATGCAAAATTCCATGTATGGGTCTTATAAAAATGCAAAATTCCATGTGTGTATGTGTGCGCGCACACGCGTGCAAAACTACTTTTACATGCTTGGGGTTTACCAAATGCATTAGCATACATGGAAAGGACAACTTCAAGGGAATGAAATAGATGTTATATACATCCTGAAAACACAATAGGAAATCAAACCATTGTATATCCCTAAAGTGATTACCAATTCCTTTCTCTGTATATTAAAAAATCCAAGAACTAACTTAGAGAATTTTTCAAATAGAACCTTGTCACCAGTCTTGTCAAAATGATTGTTGGCTCCATTTACACTTCATATCCAACAATGGAAGCAAAATTGAAATATGAGATATCAAAAACCTTCTTCCAAACACAAGGGTAAAAACTCCTTTCTCATCAACACAACAAGGAATCCCAAAATAGTGTTTGAGGTTAAACAAGCATGTTAATCAATAAATATCAACAATGTAATAAAAAAACTATCCAAGAAATTAGTTTTACCAAATCAAGGGTTGATCCCTCTTCTCGATTCAACAACTTGAATAGAAGACTACACCATATAAAACCTCTTGTATAACAAGGTAATGATGAAACCTCATGTTTTAAAAATTTCATTCTCCATATCTCAAAATGGAATGGTATTTTCACTTGCTCTCAATCAACGAACACGGGATCAACAATAGATACGGTTATTACACTAGAAAAGAAATCTTCACAATATGGTTTACACTCACCAAACATTGTGACCAATGTTAACTCTAACTAGATTCAATTCCATACCTTAATCACCCTGTAAGAGAAATCAAGAGAGATCCATATGTCCCTCTCATCACATGGTTTCTTATTTCTTGTAAACAACCTGTACTCCCAACAAATGCACACTGCAAATGGAAGATCAACAAGCCCAAATGTCTACACAAATTGAATAAAACCAACTGAAATCTGATATCAACAAATGCAATCAGAAGTTAATCCAACATTATAACTATCTTTGATACCAAACTTGATCCATAAACCACTTTGAACCCTACATGTTACAATTCGGTTTACAAACATATACTTAAAATTTTGATCATTTTCCCCAAATTTATAAATAGGAATTGATTAAAATCTGATCCAAAACTGATTTAAATGTGCACCAAAATTGAATCAAAATATGAACTTAAACTCATTAATCGTTTCTAGTTTACACTATCAAAGGATCAAAATACGATTTTTTGGAAATGTATAAAAACGTTATAATTGCACCCAATCAATTAATATCTGATTTAAATATGAGAAAAATCAGATGTAATAGATGTAAAAGCGAACACAAACTCTAAAATTGATAACGGATTTCACCTATGAATCTAGCTACATTTCGGGATAGCTTAGAATGTCATCTGATCCATTATTAAATCAATTTGCAAGAACACTAATTAAAACTTGCAAAGAATAATGGATTTGAAAATTGTAAAAATATGTTTATCAGACTTTCGAAAGACTATGAACTCGGTCAGCGATGTCTTCCACCTTCTTGTAGCATTTTCACAATCATTTTCCCATTGTTTTAAGTCAAAAGCGGTCAAAAATTCTTCCAAAACGACGTCAAATGAAACTCCAATTAGAAAAATCAAAGGCTCATGTTGATCGTCCGAAAACTCGAACATATCCGGACAGTTCTATCAAACTCCTAAAAATTCATGTAAGTGGGCTAAAAATGAGCATGTTCATAAACCGCCATTAATGGGTTAATACACACCCTAACTTGATCTTCGTTCAAATACAACTAAACTCCTTTTATATTGTTTACAAGGAATTGGTGGGTTGGTGAAGGCGCATAACCTTTTACCCAATGGTCACGGGTTTAACTCCAATAAAGTATTGTTTTAGAATGTGGGTAGGATGTAATTCCGAATTCAGTGGAGGTTGTTTCTGTGCTTGAAATAGCCTTTAATTTCTCAATGTATTTTTGGTTGCAGCCACGTCTCGCACTTTGCTTTTTCCATTTTTGGGAATGCAACCTCATGCGAGCTCTACGTAGACTGTTGAGTTCAAACGGTTGACCACAATTGTATTAAACAAACTCCAACTATGTTGTAATGTAGAAATGAGTGGGAAATAGGCAAGTGCGCTTGAGTTGGAACATGGCAATTCGAGTTGGGATGTAAGTGGTGGTAGGCCACATGGTGGCCTGAGGACCCACCATGTGGATCTCTCCAAATTCACCATGTGGATCTCTCCAAATTCGCCAAATCACTGAGGTTCTTATCATGTCATGTGTTAGCACAAGAGGCCATGAAATAATATGGCATAAAACTATAGTGTAATTTGGAAAATTATTACACTAATATACCATGGCGGTTGAGTCCCTTTCCGAAACAAGAGTGGACCTCAATGTTGAAACAAAATTTGTGCATGCCTATCAAAGACCAAAGGGTTAGACCAAACATGTTCATGATCACATTTTACCTCAATAAACTATGAATTATGCAAATAGACTATGTGCACAAGCCAGGGTGTTGTAGACTTGCGCTTCCTTGTTGGCCCAGTTTGACCATGAACTTTGACCAGTGATATCAAGAGCAATTTCAAAATTGCACATGTCACAGCTGGTCAAAGGGCTTCGAACATGTCAAAAAAGTTTAATATTAATTTTGCAAGTAAAAAAATTATAGTGTAAAAATTGTTTGACAAATGTGAAGGTCTATATTTTTATTAAAATGTCACTTGAAGGGCGCCATTTCAAGCAGCCAGTTGCCAAGTTGCTAGTTTAACTTGCCACCATAAATGTTCAACTGAACTTTTCTCCAAACGTTTATTCATAATTTACATTGGATTTGGCAAACCTTCAATATGGATCTGCTGTATCTGGTAGTGGGTCAAATATATTTTAGACCTTTGTTTCTATGAGTTGTAATGTATCAGCATGGAGTAATAGGGGCAGGCAGTGATCAAAGTGGAGCTCTGAGCCATCATAGCATACCTGTGATTCTCGAGTCCCACAACTCTCGTTGTCCAACTCCCATGATTCACATTAATTGTATCCAATGTCCATTAAATTTTTAATAACTAAAATATTGAGCAAATGAATAAAAAAATGTCTTTAATTGGACATTCAATGTAGACTGTATAAAATTTCAATAGAGGAGTCTAGATGCAACTGGCAAAGTGCAACCTGTAGCCGCATTATGCATAGTAAATAACAACAAATAGATGATTGACGGGGCGCCTCAATGAATTTTGCTAAAAGACTAGTATTGATTATTAATTTGACAATTGTTTCACAAAAATCAGGTCTAGACTCCACATTAATTTTATTTGATTTTAAAACAGTAATACCTACCGCTACACATTAAAAATTGGAGTTGGACTGTGGAGAGGGCATGGATGTTGTTTGAGTTAATATTTGCAAGGAAAACAACTATTTCATCATTTTTAGATTTCTATTCAGAGCTTTGTGGCAGACTGCTTCATGCAAATTAAGGTACAGAATCGGTTGATAATAAAATCAAAGGGACCAGTTGGGGCCTTGCCTTCATCTTGCTGCAGATGTTGAAGCAAGCACACTTGTGAGTCACCTTATACTGAGAAATAGAATAAACTCTGCATAGTTTATATTTTCATTACTGAAACTATTGATTAAGCACTTCTCCATCTTAAAATTAAATATTCTTGTAGCTATTGAATGATTTTTTGGTTTTGTATTCTATGATTGATGAAAGTAAAAATTCAGGAGTATGTTATTGCAATTAACATTCAATTGCACTTTTGGAAAACAAATAAGTGGCAGAATTATTTGCCACTTCAAAATTGTCTTTGTTTTAACATTTGTGTAAGAGGTTTTAGCGTTGGTCCAAATTTCCCATTGGGACTCCATTTCTACTTATTTTTCTAATGCAACGTGTTTCTAATTTTAATATTATTTTTCTTTTAGTATGTTTTTATTTTTGTGAAAGAATTTTTATTTTTTTTTTTTTATTGTAAGCCCTACTCAACTGTGCTTTCATAATATATTATGTGAAAATGGACATAAAACTTATCTGGTGTTGAACATTAAACTTTGAGGGAGTGGATAGCTTTAGCGAGGAGTAGTTCACCAAGCGTGAAGAGGTAAGGAATATGAATCCATGACCCTCTGTTAGTGCAACCTTATATCTGAGATTTTAGTGTTGCATGATTATACAAATTATTCTAAATTATTTTCTTAAATATTCTCTATTCTCTAATTCTAAATTGTCAAAATAATACACATGGAAATTCATGTGAAAACACTATTTTGATATTTATTTATAATTATTTCATTGGAATAGTGACAAGTGTCGTGTAAGTTGTGAGAAAATGGCTTCCATTGGTCGTCAAAAAGGATAAAAACAATTGTCACTTGTTGATGCATTTGGTATCTCTCAACATTCTAGTCAACCATGTGATTCTCAAAATGAAGAATTTGATATTCTTGCACAAGAAGAACACGAGTTAGATGGAGCAGAATTTGTGGAAGAGGAACACCCATCAAAGAAACCTAAAAGGACATTCAAGGCCAAATGGAAAACAATATTTCCATGGGCTTATGCTATAAAAGACTGCAATGGTGTAGAAAGGATAAAATGTTCTTGGTGTGTCAAATATAAGAGAGATACTCCATTTGTTAAAGATGGAAGCACCACCCTTCAAATTAGTGGCCTTCTTACCCATGCAGAATCAGAGCCTCATAAATTTGCATCACAGCGTTTGGAGGGAGAAAATAAACAAAGTAGCATTCCAATCGCTAAACACATAGAACTCATGGTATATGTTGAGAAGGAGAGAATCATATTAGTGATGGAAAATATGTATTTTGTTTCCATACATGATTTATATTTGGAGCTCTATAAGCCAATTTGTGACTTGAACAGGTATAAAGGAACTCCACACATGCCTCTAACAGATGAATATTTTGCATATACAAATACAACATCTAGAAAAGAGTTTTTACAAGCTGCTAAGGAGGTTTATTGGAAAAAGTTGAAAGATGAGATATTTCATAGTCCATTTTACTCTATTTTAGTTGATGAAAGCACTGATCGTACTATGGAACAACATTTGATTGTTTATATTACATACTTGACAAATGGAGGCAGAGGTCAATGTGTAACAAAATTTATACGGCTCCTTGAAATAAAGGATGGAACAGCTCAAGCTATGTATGATGTCGTGATCACTCTTTTGACATAGATGAATTTATCCTTAATGAAGTTAGTTGGATTTGGATCTGATGGGGCATCTGCCATGAGGGGAATTCATGAAGGTTTGTCCATAAAGCTTCGTCAAGATGCTCCTCATTTATTATATATTCATTGCATAGCTCATCGAGAAGCATTAGTAGCAAATGATGCTTCATCTTATTTTCCGAGTTGCAATTTATTGATAAATTTGCAAATAAAATATATTCATGGCTTGGAAAATCTACTAAAAGACATGGAGCATTAAGAGAGTTAATGGATTCATTTCAAATCAGTAGGTTGGAGGTGTTACAAATTCATCAAATTAGGTGGCTCTCTAGAGGAAAGGTCATGGAAAGACTTGTCAAGCTCATGCCTACTTTGTTGAAAGAATGGGAGTTAGAGGAGAAAAAAATGTATGATTTGGCAACAATATTTCAGTGTACAATTTTGCATCCATTTACTTGCAGATGTGCTTATTGAGTTAAATAAGTTGAATAAAAAATTTCAAGAGGATCATGTTGACATTACTTCCATTGGGACTACTTTAGATATCACAATTGACATGCTTCGTAGGAGATTTCAAAGAGGCATATTTGGGGCAAGTACTCTACATACATCATCTTTTCTAACCAAGGCACAAGGAGGATCTCTTGAGTTTGTAGATGGAACAGGTACATTACATGTACATGCATTGAGATTTGAGAGCTTGCCTAAGTCACAAAGATCAAGGACACTAGATGATTGCATTGAATTGGGAAAAACCTTTATAATTAAGGTAATTGATTCTCTTGATACAAGATTCACATATTTGCCTATATTTAATGTTGCTAAATTTTTCAGTCCTCGTAATTACTACGAGGAGACAGAAGATAGAGATCGTCAAACAAAAAGATGGTTAACATGTTTATGTGACAAATTTAGTGTTGGGAACTCACCTATTGTGGACAGTGTTAAATGTTTGGGTGAGATGGATGAATTTATTTGTACTATTTATAGATCATATCCAAAAAAACATATGTTTGGAGCATGGGATCTATGTGGGGGTGAACCTGAATGGTTTGAAGGGTTTCCATGTTTGATGTGACTATGGCAAGCTATTCTTGTTATTCCAACAAGCACAACCGTATGTGAAAGAGGGTTTTCAAAGTTAAATAGGATAAAGAATGATGATAGATCCAAGCTTTCTTTGAGCACATTGGATATGCTAATGTTTCTATCTCTTTGTGCACCTCATGCTCTAAATGAGGTAGATTGGAATGCTATTTATGATGCATGGAAGAATAAAAACTCGAAAACCGCTTCCATTAGACAAATAGATGGTGAGTTTTTGGAATTTCTTTATATAAAATATGTTCTTTATTGTTTTTTATTTATAAAAATATTTTCTTTGGAAGTTTAGATAAGTGTTTTCAATATTTTATTACTAATTTAATAAGAACTTTTTCAAAATAATTAATGAATACTTGTCAAGAACATTTGACTCGGTCTAAATGTTCATCAATTTGTCTTGTAATGACTTGTATCTCATTTTGTGTTTCAAGTATTTTCCTTTTGAAGGAGCCTAAAAAATGTGTTGGTGATATGTTTTGCTCGCATTGAAGTGAACACAAGGAACATTTATATTTAGAACACATAAATTTTTTGGTAGTTTGATATTTTTCTTGATACTATTTATTAGATGAAACATGACTTTTTTTATACAACTAATTATTTTTTCTCTTATATTTAGCAAATTAAATTTGAGTAAAAGAACCTTGTGTTGTCATTAATTTTTAGGCTCATTATGTGTGTTAAAATTTTAGTTTGTCACTTTGTAATTCCAATGTCGATTAGAGAGTTTAATTTTAAATTTTTTATTGGATCTCACAATATAACTTATTCATTACATTATTTATGAAATGGAATTTATTACATTTTAAGGGGAGACACTCTTATTAGATATGATACATTGACATTTTTAATTTGTATAATCACCCATTTAAAAAAATTAATCTCTCTTTGTAAAAAGTGTTCAATTTTTGTGACATGTGTGAAATTTGAAGTGTAAAATGATCACTAATCAAGAGCATACAAAGTGTATGATTCAATTGCTCCAATAGGCGTTGGAAAGCTATCGAGTTCTCTTCCATACTATAATGGTTTAGGGAGAAATGGGGAAATTTGTACCACCCATAATGTCCTCTCGAATCAAGTTGTAATATCTTTTAAACTATCATGGCTTGTATCACTTTCAATATATTGTGTTTCATGGGAAGATGGGTTTTGGACCCCTGTGGTCTTGTTAAGACATATTCAAGATACCTTATGATTTTGTGGCTGATGCAATAATTGTAAGATGTTGTTATAAACTTGTCACAATGTTTTTCTCGATAGGAATATCAGTAACACCTTTATTAGACGTTTGTGATTCTATCATTGGTTACGATCATTTGATAGTGATAAGTTAGAATCTCTACAACATGTAGATGATAATTGGAAAATACATTATTTGTTTTGACTTAACCTTTGGAGCTATTATGTCTTTGTTTGAGGCATTATTGTTTATGTTGACCTTGGAAGAATTATTAATGGTTTTGGAAAGCAACTACTACTTGGCATGGAGATGGGTCATGGACCCGACAAAAATATAAAAGAGTGCATAATAGTTTGGAATCCGGGTTCAAAAAGATCTCGTGATAATTTTATTGGACTACTTCTTTGAATCTTATTTTACTTGGGTCAAAAACCATGATTAGGGCATCTATGGTGGCATTGTTGTTATCCATTGTTAATGTCATGCAATGTGGAGTTCTTGGTGGTCTCAAGCATTATGACTTTTACTATTATGGGACAATATTAATTTGAACCATAATTCAATTGCATGGGGAGAATTGTAAGTTCTCCATATTTGCATGATGGAGTTAGTTTACTCACTTGCTCTCAAATATGTGATTCTAGATACACGTAAAACCCTAGTGTAGTGCCCACATTTTACACACCCAAATACAACAGTAAAATACTAGGATAATTTTTTTGACTTACATTGCTCACGACACAACACAGTAAGGGCTCCAAGTACAGAACTCGACACACATGCGACAATCACATAAGTCATCGACTCACATAGACACATGCAGATGACATCGACATGTCGATACCACACTCTTCCCAACGAACGAATACTAGCAAAGACCCAACCACAAGAAACGTGACTTTAGGAACGGCGAACCCACGACATATCATTACTTTAAATGTATTTTAGTTACGGCTAACTTTCCAAGATCCTTATTAGGTAAGCATGATTTTCTCCCTTTTTCCACCTACATGTCCTAAAAATTCATTTCGCAGTTCACTTAATGTTCAACCATTTAATTTGTGCTTTACCCTTATGATGATCTTCATAACTACATAAGTATTTTCCATATTTCGATTTTATACAAAGTTCTAACTCTCCCATTCTTATGTCAAGATTTGGCTTCCCAAAATGCTTATTCAAAGTTTAGAATTTAACCTTGTTACACAAGTGAACCTAACGTGATGTCCAGATGAAATTTTGGGATTAAGGAAGACATAGATTTAAATAGCTTTTTCCCAAGAACATCCATCGATCACGGAATAGTTATTTTGCTACCATTATTATTATAGTTCAGTAATTTGTTGAATTCCGAATTTGATTTTTATATGTATATCTTTTGTTTACTCGACGTTTGGTCGCACCAAGGCAATTTATATTCTTTGTAACACGTGAAGTTTCTTAAATTAAGTCATAAGGACTCCAAAATTGACCTTAATCCTAATCTCCAATCTCGTGTGCAACATTCATATAATACGCTCTTATATCGCACTAAGGTCTCGTTCTTAGCATCGTCTTAAAACAAAGGAGTTATGACAACACTTGTCTGACATCATAAGGAAGTACAAGGCTAGGAGCATTAAAACTACACATAATCACAAGTGATCTACGTTCACAAAGATCACATATCCCTGCATTGCATGTTTCCGCATAAGAATTATTCTTTATTCCTTAATGCCATAGAATGACATAACAAGGGATTATGAGACAAGAATTCAGTTTCTAAGGTTCCCTAAAAACAACATCTTTCAACACAATTTCATATGCAAGAAATTAGATTATGGTTTTCTAACCACAAGTGAACATCCTAGTCAACTAGGGTTTAGTTCCATTCCAATTTTCCACCTAGGACTTTACACTCTCTTAAAGACTAGATTAAGGTTTCAAACATATTCACCCTATAAGCCCTCCGTAAGAGATCAAAGCACTCTATTGTCACTAGCCAAAGATGGCACCTATAGCTAAGAGGATCTATTCATAAGCAAAATTTTAAGTGCTAGAACCACTATTTCCCTAGCTCCATGATGTCATCTGGATCTCACAATAAATTCATTCGATGTAGAGGATTTATTTGACTGTGTTGCTCATATGTGTCTAGTTTATGTCGATGTCACTAAATGTACCTATTAAGACGATAAACCCCTCTTCTTGGGATCTTATTTGCCTAAACCAAGATGCTCCATCGGTGAAAAGGTTAAGTTCGTTCTACTGATTTAAATTTCTTATAAGGTAAAAAGGATCACGCATGCAGGCAAGTTAAGCACGAATATTTTATTAGAGTTCAGTGTTCCGATTAAAACTCTTTATTACGTTTACAAGGTAAGAAGGTAACCCAATGATTAATTTAATCATTTATTGAATACTGAGAAAGTACTACAATATATTAACTTCAAATTTTCAATTTACTATGTATAATTCAAACCCTTTTTTGCCATACACAACTAAGAAACAAATTGAACCGGTGATTAGATACACATTTCCTAAGTATCCCTAAAACTAGCATATCATGCATGTTAACAAATCTCAATTATAACTTTTCGGTAACAAGAGACTACATTACACAGTTATTCATTTTACAATGACCTATAAAAATTACAATAATAATAATTAAATTACACATCGCCTTTTTGTCGTCATTCTTCCATCCTGCAAAACCCACGTGAGCATGATATCGTGAATAAATCGCTGGCATGGCATCCACCCTAATCAATCATAATTATCATTTTTCAGTTTCCCATTTACATCTAACAATAATTACAATTTGCAATCGAAATAAAAAGGTCTAGAAACATGTAATCATTACATTTCATTTTTCTTCATTTTATAAACCTAGGAGAGAGAAAGAGAAAGGAAGAGAGAGAAAACATCGTTTTGTCAAAAGTTCCAATACACAACAAGTTTCATTATAGTGTTTTAAACAGTTATTTACGTGTGTTAAAAGTTTCCAGGGTGATTTGGCAACCTTACGAGGGTTCGCAGCTTTCTACTTTTACATTTTCTCACTAGCTAAAAAAAGTACAAAACGGCTCGGAGGCTAAGAAACTGTTTCCAAAAGTTACCTTCCAATGAGAATGCCCTCCACGATCAACTTTCTATGTGTTCCCAGATATACCAAGAGTTCATAGCAACTGACGGAATTGAAAAAGAGCGCACGGTTTGCGTTTGGCGGTTAGCTCTCCGGGGCCACTGGTCGTAGTTCACCCAGTTGTAAAATGCCAAAAGTTAGCTCGAGGGCCCAGAAAACCACATCCAAAATGACGTTCGATGGAGGAAACACGCAACGAGACATCTCCTACTAGTTCCCCTATATAAAGAGAATTCCTCAGAGTCAACGGAACTGAGAACTAGAAAACCATGTTCAAACGGCGACAAGTTTTCTGGAGCAACAAGACGAAATTGGACCAGTTTGACCTCGTCCAACTGCGACCGGAGGCCTACAAAATGGCTTCGCCAAACTATCCCGAAAGGTGCCCTTTCCTATGCTAAATGTTCCATGCATTTGTCTAATATAAACGCTAGAGGTTGGCGAAGACGGAACGTGATTTCTCTTTCCGGGTTTCAAATGGTGGTCCAAAACGAAAGTCAACTTTCTAGTTTTAACAACTCTCTACTATTGTAAATCAATGAAACAGGGCTCCTATAAGAGCGTCAAAAGGATGTCGTGTGATCGTTTCGGGTCAAACCAAAAATCAAGGCGACTCCTTGTATACCAAGGTACACGAATGAAACTTCACATCTCGTTTCCAGAGTTGCGAAGGGTACTTGGTGAGTCTCCAAAAATAGCAAAATTTAACTATTTTAAGCAAGAAGAAGGCCAACTTAATCAATGGAGAGTCAAATTTGTCTGGTCGATAAAACGATATTGAAGCGATCAAAAGGGTAAGAGTTTTCTAGATCATCTCGAAGCGAGGGTGATAGTTTGTGGTTTAAAGTAGGCGAGTTATAAAGGCTTCGAGAGTTGCGACATGACACTTTATTGTTTTGCAATGAGTTGAAGGAACATTTAACTGTATTACAAAAAAATATCCCATAATTTTAAAATTCTATTTAGTTGCAAAGGAGAACTAAAACACGAAAATTATGAGAGGTAAGGGAAGAAGAACCATGCCTGGAGAACGAAGTCGGTCGAAGCCGCAGGCTTGGGTTCAGTCTCTTGCTTGGCACTTCGTCAACTAGACCACGAGCGTCCCCAACTCCACCATTTAACATACATGTCTTCTGGATTCGACCCACCACTTGCTGAGCATGATCAAAGGGTTTCTTATTGTTGTTTGGATAGGATGAGATCTTCCTCCTTTTGTGCGTAGCCTCAAATCTTGCAACCATTAGACCAAGATTTTGAAGGCATTTAGTCAAACACTTCACATGCCTTAAGCATGCCTCCACATTTTGCACATTCTCATGTGCTCATCAAAACCAGCAACATAATGATTAATTTTCAGCATGATTCTACAAGAGGCCACTCATGTCAACAAATTATTTAGTAACCCTCATGCCTTTGAACATGCATGGCTGAAAGCCAATTAAACAAAAATGAAGCTTACATGGTCAGGGTATGTTCCATAAGACCACATCTCTTTGAGGCATTCTGTCAAACAGATCACAGGCCATTTTACACATCCATCTTGTGCATATGTTGCCATCATGGCATTCCATGAGACAACATTTCTTTGAGGCATTTTATCAAACAGTTCAATGCCTTCTTAACAGACCCCATTTTTTTGTTTATCCTGCTATCACTGTAGCCCAGGAGGCCACATATCTTTCAGGTATTTTGTCAAACAGTTCACACGCGTTGTGTAAGCCCTCACATTTTGCAACCATTTTGTGCATATCCCGAAATCATTGCAGTCCATGGAACTGCATTTCTGCCACGCATTTAGTCGAACAGGTCGCATGCTTTCACGCTTTACATACGCATCTACTATGGCACTTGCAACTGCAACATCTGACAAGGTTCCAAGGCATTTTTGGCCTTGATGGGAGCCCACGCAGGCCTGGGCGTGGGTTGGAAGAGTGTTGGCCGCGTTGCAAAAAGAACAGACACAAAACCCCTTCATTTTTGCATTATTTTCCACGCGGGTGTGAGTGGCGTGGCCTGGGCGCATGTTGAACATTTGTGGAGTCTGGCTTTCTGAATCAAAGTGTTTGCATGAAAGTTTCCAAGGCCATTTCAACAAACTCATTTTTGTGCACAGAAACTCTGCGCCCCAAGCCAGCCGCCCATTCCAAAAGCAGCGACCAAACCCTAGCGCAAAGTTTTGGGGCTTTTTCCACCCTTCTTCACTTGCCCTAATCCGCCCCCACAAACACGATTATTTTAAATTTTAGTTCTTTTATTTTATTTTTATTATTATTATTTTATTTTATTTTTATTTTTTTAAATTTTCCTTTGCGTACAACAACCCACACAGTGAGATGAACAAGACTCCCCTTCTACCCCAGAGGCGTTCGAAACTGAACGCAAGACACAGACCGACCATGGCCACGACAAGAGATTGTCTTCTCGCGCGGAACGAGGCGACCAATCCACACGAATAAAATCACTTATCGATAATCAACAATGAAATTGGTAACACATCGACGATCAACTGAAGAAGTTATCGTCCATCGATAATTAAAATACTAATATTGTTATCATTATTATTATTATTATTATTTACTTATTATTATTATTATTACCACTTAAAATGATTATTAATCATACTACAAGACTGACATGCCCGCTCGACAAAAGGGTAAACAATAATACTATCAAATAGAGGCCAATCGTCAATTAAATTAAAATAACATTATTATCACTATATATTATAAATATATAAATGTAATTACTATTCACATTGATAATGACTATCGGCCCAACTTTACCAGGCGACAACAAGGTCCTCCTTCAATTAGGTCAACGAACAGGACATTACACAGTCCCCACACAAAGGTGTCGATAACGACTCGAGAGAGCAAGGAGAGGAAAGGTGCTAACACATCACTGAGACCAGGCCAAGGTCAACAATGGTCAACGAGAGCCCACGCACACAAGTCTCCCAGGATTAGTAACAAGGTCGGCAGGTCAGGGACTAGGAAACATTGAACGGGGCATTACACCTAGATTTGGGGTTTCACTTTTATTAGGCATTTTAATGATCTAATAATAGGAACATTTCCATTTGAGTTGCATGAGTTAGAGAAGAAAAACAAAAGATATGGAGTGGAAGAGGATGACCACTCATGCATGTTTTAACTTGCTTGCATGAGGAACAATAATTGAGAAATTTAATATCTAAGGAATTGTTTCAAGTTGTTCTAAATTTGGGAAAATAGTTTCAAATCTAAAAAAGGGGCATTATGTGAATGCTCAATGTAGTAGAGACTCTGAGAAATCTTAGGCGATAGAATAGAAAGGAGAATGTAAGTTGGAGTAATTGTGACATTAGGAGTGTTGCATCTATTAGGGCACGACTTCATTTTAAGGCATGGTATTTTTCTTTCTTTAATATGAATACACACACACACACACACACACACACACACACTTTGCATTGTTGTATGTTATTTAATATAGGATTTTTTTGTGAATAGGTATATGTTTATGTAGTTGTGTAGGTATGCACGGTGTTATGCATCTGCAAGTTGCATACCTTAACACACACACACACACACACACACCCACACACAATGTTTCGAGTTGTCTATTTTATTAGATAGCCTTGGTGTGGCGAACGTAAAAATCCTCTTTATGTTTTTGTTGACCAATATGATGTGATGATGACTATGTGGTTGTTTCTCCTACAATCATTCTTATCCAAATGAAGACAATATGATTGGAATGATTGTGTGTTTTATTTCTATAAATGGTGTATGTTGAAAAATAATGAAGTGTTGTGAACAAAATGGGGTTTATCTTTGTCTCCCCTTAATCTAGCTTATTGATGCATGAATATATGTCTATGTAATTTCTTATCATGGAAAAAGAGACTTCATGCCATCTATGGTTTTAGCTGACCCATAATAAGCATGCAGGTTAAAGGGTCTTGTTGGGACTAGAAAAGCAAGAAAAATTATAACTTTTACATCACCGGAAAGAATGAATGAAAATTACTTATTGTAGTTTGTGTGTAATTCATTTCTTGGAAATTGGTATATGAATACTTGAGTTGAAGAATTCATAAGATGATATTTACTTAGTGCATCTTGTTTATGTAAATTTGTACCGATTTTGTAATAGCACAAAAATACAACATCTCCTTGTAATCCTATAGTTTAACCCCGAGATGTATTTTGTAAACCCTTTAAGGGTCTCTTGTGTTAAGAGAACGATGTATATAATGAATATATTTTTCTTAAAGAAGTAGGTGCTATGTAAATGAATTATTGTGACACAATGTGTTAGTGCACCCTAATGTATTTTGTATACGGAGTTTTACTTGGTCCTATATGTTAGATATCTTCATTATATTTCCTCAAACCTTCTAGGGTCCATACATGTTGATTCTTTGATAGTATAAATTGGATATCATAGAAATAATGAGATTGCCTTGTTTTTAGACATGGCTAAAGGATCTTGATACTATGAAATTTACATGTATGCCTTTCATTGACTCGCGGGAAGGGAAGGTTGAATATGACTCTAGGTGTACCATCAGATATTCTACTATGTACATGTGATTTATACTTCAAAATTAAATTCATTTATTGATAGGTTCTCGCTATAACTTAACACTTCAAAGGTTGATAAGTGTTCACCTTTTAATGATTTTTAAGTCAAACTATAGAGTGTGATTTAATGCCATGGGAATAAAATTCCTTACTGATCTTATCTATAAGTGATTGAATTTACATCATTTACAATAAAGAATATTTGCAAGAAATGGGCAGGAGAAGCTTTCATACGTAGGACAATGTCTATCATAGATATCATCAAACCATAGAAACTTTGTTTTAGTAGTAATTGCTTTATCAATGAATATTATCATAAAGTTGATGTGTCAATCGCGTTATCAATGAATATGTTCATAAAGTAGATGGATCAAATACTTTGAAGAGTCTATGTACACCCTTGACCTAAGTACACTCACATGCTTATGTTACATGTTATAAATAAGTATGAATGGACCATATATTAGCAAGCGACAAGGTTTAAGATTGATACAGACTCAATCAAATAACATCTACCAGGGATGGGGTGGGTCACTAAATCTATTTCTTTGTAGTTGTGAAAGAGTTTTCTTTCTTAAATGACACTTAAATTACAAAGGATTGACAATTTAATTCGTCAATATAATTTGCATGGAATTAGGTATATTGGACCCTTGAAGGCATGTCATTCGATAATAATATTGTTAGTGTAAGATATTATTTTTCTCATATTTATTTATTGTGGATTATTCCTACAAGTGAGGAGTTATCTTGCTTAGGTGTACTTAGGAATAGGAGTTACACTTGGACTTAATCATAGGAGTTACTCTTGGCCATCATTATTAGCTAAGTGGGAGTTACTCTTTGACTAAATATGCCAAGTGTGGGAGTTACATTTCTATTTTGGGCTCTTTTTCCACTATTCATGGAGGAGTTACACATTCACTCTCCTATTTGTACATCTTCATTTGTGAGTTATGGATCTTTGGAGGATCTTATGATTACTTGCTTTGCAATTTTCTCGTTTATGTGAATTTAATTAACTTGCGGTTGCATTGTGCATTTGTTTGATTCCTACTTGCATTGAACCAACGCATTTTCTTTATCCGAGAGATCTTGGTGTAATCCCGATAAATATCTTGTGGATTTAGGCATCATCTATGTTTAATATGCATGCAGAATATCCCCAATCCTTCTTAAGACAATAGATAGATGATAATTTAACCTATCATATCTAAACAAGGTAGTTGATAAATATGAATAGATTAAAATGCATTTTATGTTATTGAATGGTGTGTTACTTGGAATGTGCGTTTGAACTATGTTCTCACTATATGGATATCCCAATTAAACTCGGTGACGTTAACATATAGTTTAACATGAGTGTTATTTATTTTATATACCTTAGAGTCTAGATAAATTGGATTGTTTGATCTTATGGGTGATATACATTATCTTAGGGATTTAGGTCCAAACATTACCTCGCATATTATCTAGCAAACTTTTGACTCGACTAAATTGGGTCGATATTTGTGCTCTCTATAAAGCAAGGAGAATATATATTTTGTTGCTCTAAATATTTTTCTCTTAACTATAGATGACGTTCATGCTCTTCATTAATATTCTTGGTTATAGCTCTTAGTACATAGGCGCCTCCTCATATACACTCTCCTCATATACACTCTTTTGCACTGTTGACACTTAAATTACAAAGGATTGACAATTTAATTCGTCAATATAATTTGCATGGAATTAGGTATATTGGACCCTTGAAGGCATGTCATTTCGATAATAATATTGTTAGTGTAGGATATTATTTTCCTCATATTTATTTATTGTGGATTATTCCTACATGTGAGGAGTTATCTTGCTTAGGTGTACTTAGGAATAGGAGTTACACTTGGACTTAATCATAGGAGTTACTCTTGGCCATCATTATTAGCTAAGTGGGAGTTACTCTTTGACTAAATATGCCAAGTGTGGTAGTTACATTTCTATTTTGGGCTCTTTTTCCACTATTCATGGAGGAGTTACACATTCACTCTCATATTTGTACATCTTCATTGGTGAGTTATGGATGGAGGATCTTATGATTACTTGCTTTGCAATTTTCTCGTTTATGTGAATTTAATTAACTTGCGGTTGCATTGTGCATTTGTTTGATTCCTACTTGCATTGAACCAACGCATTTTCTTTATCCGAGAGATCTTGGTGTAATCCCCGATAAATATCTTGTGGATTTAGGCATCATCTATGTTTAATATGCAACAGAATATCCCCAATCCTTCTTAAGACAATAGATAGATGATAATTTAACCTATCATATCTAAACAAGGTAGTTGATAAATATGAATAGATTAAAATGCATTTTATGTTATTGAATGGTGTGTTACTTGGAATGTGCGTTTGAACTATGTTCTCACTATATGGATATCCCAATTAAACTCGGTGACGTTAACATATAGTTTAACATGAGTGTTATTTATTTTATATACCTTAGAGTCTAGATAAATTGGATTGTTTGATCTTATGGGTGATATACATTATCTTAGGGATTTAGGTCCAGCATTACCTCGCATATTATCTAGCAAACTTTTGACTCGACTAAATTGGGTCGATATTTGTGCTCTCTATAGCAAGGAGCAGAATATATATTTTGATTGCTCTAAATATTTTTTTCTTAACTATAGATGACGTTCATGCTCTTCATTAATATTCTTGGTTATAGCTCTTAGTACATAGGCGCCTCCTCATATACACTCTCCTCATATACACTCTTTGCACTGTTTGGATATGCCTCTTATGCGAATCTAGAATTTGATTCTAGAGTTGAAAATCCATAGCTTTACATTGATAATAGAATTTCACACTTTTATGTGTTAATGCGAGTATGTGCCCTATAAAATAGAACTAGAGAAAGTATAATTACCTAGTAACTAATGCAAGTGAACCTAATACATTACATTCAATATACTTTGGAAACTAGTCATTTGGGCTATAATTTCCTTAGTACATGACTCCAATTCATTGTGTTGTGAAAATAGAACATACGATTATATAATAGAAATGACACTATTATGTAGAATAAGAAGGGTCTATTCAAGAATAAAATACTTACTATTTTTGGCCTTAGCTTCTTAGTTAAAAGGATAATATGTTTGTTAAAAGGATAAGAAGTGTCTCTGTCATTATCATACTTGATATAATTCAAGGATGGTGAAAGTAAAATCTGTGATGGTTTTAATGATAAAGATTTATCTGTTTAGTATTTAATGATTGCATCAAATTAATATATGTAAAAATGTATTTCGATAGATGTGTGAACTTGACTTGGGGTATGAAGTAGATAAGGTACAATAAGTCTTATTAATAAAAGTTACTAGGAGTATACTAATACGGAATGTGGTTGAAATGCTATGAGAAAATCATGGTTGGTTAGAAAATCCATTTAGTATGTCTAAATTGATGTAAAAGGTGTACTAGCTATTGGTAGCATACGAACAGGGGATGACTTGCTTGTAGTATCTAAATAATTGTGAAATACCCATCAAGAGTCCCATATTTGGAAAGTTTCATAACTGCAAGGTTGAGAGTAAACCTTTATTATTTGCTGAAATAATTGATATAATGATATTAATTATAACATTATATAGAGATCAAGTAAACTAAAACATATCTGTTAAAGTGGTAATTAGTTGTGAGATAGTCATTGTGATTAGTCACGAAAGTTAAGAGAGCAACTTAAACCTATAACAAAGTTATCGGTGAAGATAATCTGCAATTAATTAGGTGGCACTTCTCTTCCATGAATGCTTATGAAAAACAGTAATAAAAACACATACGTATTTCATGATGTCGAAGAAGGGATGTTACATAATTTCAATTAATCATTTAAGCATTATGATGTTCCTTACCCAATAAAAACTATTATGACTTATTGCAAATGTATGTAGAAGAAGTTGGAATAAACTTCCTCATGTATTATACTACTATAACAAAACTCGCAGCCTTTGTAGCACGAACCAATTAGTGATGGCCTCGACCTTTGAAGCACTCTCACTTCTCCTTAAACCACATGTCCCAAATAGAGTAATGATTATTTTGCAAACTTGCATTTCTCCATATCATCTAAACCATAAAACTTTGATTGGAAACTATGTTATAGATTTAAAGTGTTAATTGTCAAGGTGACAACATACTTTCATGGAAATGTCATTAACATATCATATAGTTGAAGGTATGTTTCCAATTAATACGGTCAAAAGCCGACACTGAAAAGAGTTTCATGTATGTGCTATAATAATTACAATATAAAAACAAGATAGAACTTTAAAATTAAGGCTGAACTTCAAATACAATTGTTAGTGGACAGAGGACTTGCATACAAATTTCGACATCATGCAAAAAAATTTAGGGAAAAACAAAACTCTTCCATCAAAATTTTAACATCATCTAATAAAATTTAGATCAATGTGGGTTTCCACTTTTAACCCTTTCAAACCGTTAACTTATGCATTTGAACATTGAAACTGACATTGAAAATTGGGTCAAATTATAGCGTCAAGTGGACAACAATCATGGAGTGCTTGCACCTAATCCCTATGAGTGGTAAATTTCTATTGGTAAACGATATTTTTGTGCATTTCTATTGGAAACCAATGAACCACTTAAATCAAGAATTTGTTTGTAGACTTTGGTTCAAGCACGCTATTTTTGTCAAAGCCACAATAAAGCTCTTAGATACTATTATGGATGGTAGTTACATAACTATTGATCATAATGGACACTTACATAACTATTGATCATCTTCTATGTATAAATACTAAATGCCAGTGATTTTTCTAGCTTTGGACAGCTTATTTAGTGTGAGAAGTTTGGATATGCCCACCCTTATTATAACACGTGTTGTTTGCTTCATGTATAGGTCCTCGAATAATATGGTAGCATGACTCGTTTTCTATTTGCCCAAATCAGAAAGCCGATTCAATGAGAATTTGCATTTGGAAGTTCTTATTTCTAACGGATTAAATTTAAATCACATTACAATCTCGATCATAAAACTACACATAATTTTACTTGCTTGGAGTCTTTTGCATTACCAAGTTATATGTAAAAAATCTCTTATAACATTTATAATATGTTTTCTGTCTTTATAAAAACATTAGGCATTATATATTTCCAACAGTGGGACAAAAACCTTGTTATTACATTAGAGTTCTTATATGTTAATAAAAATGTCTCAATCTTTGTTTATATCCAAAGTTAGAGACTCCTTAGGAATTTGCACTATAATATAGCGTGCCCTTTACATACACTACTGTTTTATAAACTTGATTTACCAAATTTATAAAATCCCTTTCATGGAGTCATTCAACCAAAGATCACAACCATGGCTTGATTGTATCTTGAGATTCCAGCTGATCTTTAGCAGTCACTATGCAATATATGGGCCTCGTGCATTCTTCTACTAAACTTGCTAGTGTAGGTATATTGAAAAAGTAAATGAATCGAATGGTGGGTAAACAAAATAGTGTACATGTTATGCACTCGGTATCATGGCTACTTTTGCAAGGAGGCAAGGAATTGAGAGTGTAATACGATTCAACATTTTTGTACTCGATAGTTCACATTCCATATCTCGGATAATGACTATAAGAAACTATTGAGACACATATTGAAAGCTTTTCTATATGCTCTTCACAATATGCAATCTCCATAACACCCAAAAATCAAAAATATAACCTGGATAGAGTAACCACCCAAAGCTGTGAAAGATATGAGCAAAAACGTCTCTTCAAAACTAATTCATGAGAATTTAGGCACATAAAACAAAGAGGTGCAAGCTCCAGATCAATAGTGCTTCAAGGATAAAAATATATGCTCTCATTGCATTTGGCTCTTGACCTTGGGGACTTTCCCAAAAATAAAAACTAGTTAAAACATTGTAATTGGAATTTCAAATGTTAATTGATAAATATGCAAAAAAACATTTTTTTAGAAATGAAATTTCAACACGAAGGTCTACCTTGTTTGTCCTTTTAGCCATGTACATGATTTGCATTTTCTGACAAAGATCAAAGAATCAGAATTGCAACATAAAAGTTGCCTTCAAAGTCACCTCCATGTTTCCATCAATACAAAATCATATTAAAGAGCAGCTTGCAACATGCAACAAACATCATCAAAATCATGATGATATCAATCAACACAAAATACTTTTACAAGCCAATACAACTTAAGCTGGTCGTATCAATGGCTGTGCTTTATGCTTATGACCCATGCTGTTGACAAGTGCTCTACGAGTACAGATAGGAAACATGTTGATTTGCAGTGTTGGTAAATGTTTCAAGACAAATGGGAAACTTAATTGATCCCTTGAAGTGAAGCGGACCACCTCATTGAACCAAAGGCACATTAACAAATTTGTTATTGGTGTGTGCTCCCTTACAATAACAGAGGCTTCGGCAAGAGCTGCACGAAACAATATGGAAGTGTTAAAATAAAGCAGCTAAAAATACTTTGGAACCCAAATTCAATATTATCACAATAGTAACATAGTAAGTAAAAAAATTAAATGACACATCAATGCAACCTTCCCATGTTATTACTGAGGTGGACAAGCAGTTCACCAGATCTTTTATGTGCATCTATGCCTAACAAATAACTTCTCTCTGGAATTAAATAACTTCATCAACCACTTGCAACCAGGTTCATGTGGACAAAAATTGAAAACAGGTGTTGGAGCATACATAGAACTTGCATATCTATAAATAACACATTAGACACGTACAAATAAACTTGATCTGCATTAGGCAAGTTGGAAGAACCTGCACTGGGTGCTCCTAATAAATCTCAATGCAAAAATAAAGCTCTGTAGAGATCGTGTATTTATGTATATCTTCAAAATAAAACTGAAAAGGCTAAAAGTTTGAACCAAATGGTTACCTCATACAAAATTAGTCATTTAAACATTATTTAGATTGTTTTGCTCCTGAAAGTTCAACAGTATTGTAGCAGAATTCTATCAAAAACTCAGATATCAAAAATAATATTAATTTTAAATGCCATGTTTCATTAACATGGCATTTTCAGTTCTATTTGAACAATCATAACCCAAAAGATATAAGCAACTTATACTGAAAACTGTGTAACCAGGTGAGTTGGCAAAAATTGCACTTTGTTTCTACAGAAGCACTGGATGTAAGCTTTTCAAAATACCATCAAGATTGTAATTTCGATAAGTTTGTCCAATGTTACACCTTCATAAATAACTCTCTTTAAATCACTTCTATTAACTTAAAATTAGTATCTGAGAATAAAATGGAAATGACCATTCTCTATACCAAGCAGTTTAATAAATATAAAGGAAATAAAGTTATTCAAGCACACAACCTGACAGAAGTGTTTTGAAAGATGAAATAAGTACCAACAAAATATTAGAAATGTTAATCAAGCACCCAGTATGCATATTACTATAAAAGATTACCAAATTTTAAGCAGTATATTCCATTGTTACCAAGTCCAGAAATCTGGATCCATTCGGGAGGGTAACAAAATTCACAAACACGCACATCCATATACGAATAATTTTATAAGTATGCAGAATTTACCAAAATACAATGAAAAATATTAACAACCTAATATGAAATCTTTCTATATTTAATAATATATAATATATAAGGTTCTTGGGTGTCTTTTTAGGTAAAAACTAAAAGTAAATAAAATTCAGAAAAAACAGGGCCAACACAAACCGGACTTGAAAGATGAAATAAGTACCAACAAAATATTAGAAATGTTAATCAAGCACCCAGTATGCATATTACAATAAAAGATTACCAAATTTTAAGCAGTATATTCCATTGTTACCAAGTCCAGAAATCTGGATCCATTCGGGAGGGCAACAAAATTCACAAACACGCGCATCCATATACGCATAATTTTATAAGTATGCAGAATTTACCAAAATACAATGAAAAATATTAACAACCTAATATGAAATCTTTCTATATTTAATAATATATATTATATAAGGTTCTTGGATGTCTTTTTATAAAAAACTAAAAGTAAATAAAATTCAGAAAAAACAGGGCCAACACAAACCGGACTTATCCAGATAGGCAGAAAAATCAGGATCCAGACAGATTTTTTGCAGATCTGGACGGATTCAAAACTATAGGAAAAAAACATTGCCATAAGGAAATACATTGCATCATTCTAAAACCAGTTCAATATATACCACATATTTATAAACACGGCATTTTAAAGAATCCGAGATGGATTAAAGGCTCATTTCCGAACACCCAAATGAATCTAGTTAAATATTTCCGATTAAATGTTCTTCTTTCAGCATCAATTTTATATTTCATATTTTTCACATTTAAAGCTCTATTTCGCAGAACTGGAAAGACAAAATAGGAACAACCCACAGCAAAATTGGATGTTTTTACCTTTGTGACCACCAAACCGAGCATCTTTTGGAAACCCATCAAGACGATACTGGGTTAGTTGCCTGTGCACTTCCTCTGGAGTAGCTTTGTTCTTTTTAACTATAGCATTCCCCTCATCATAGACACAACTCCGAGCACCGTGCTCAGAAATAGCAATTGCAGAATTTGTACGCCAAAGAAGTGCCTCAAATACACCAATTGGATCTCTCCGGAACTGAGACTTTGAATCTACCCAGATAGAGTATGTAGCTTGAGGAAAAAGACGATGGCCTAACATCTGCATTCAAGAGAAAAAAAAAAATGTGTACTGAGCTAAAAAATAGTTAGTCAGTTTCATTGAACTATTTTTCCCTGTGTTATCTCTCCAAAAATTATTTATTCCTTTGTTGCTCGAGTTTCAAAAGCAGTAATGTCGATGTATGTGTCTTTCTCTTTCATAGGTTAAGCACAATAATAAAAGTAAGAATATTAAGGCATTTGATGAGATAGTATTAGAATATTTAGGCATTTGATGAGATCTCAAAGGGCAAGAGAGAGGGAAAGAGGGAGAGAATGTTAATAAGAAACCTGTAGTATACACATTAAATAAGCTCCCACGCAGCAGTCAATGGACTTGACAAAAAAAGCAGAAGCATGCATCTAAGTTGGTATACAGTCTATCCAATGATAGATTAGTTCAATAATAGAAATTTAAGTAAAATCTCTCGTAACAGCATTTTCTACGAGATGACAGTTTGCAAAATAGTAAATACAGACACCAAAGAACTTGTGAGAATATACGCACACATAATATAATGGTGATAACATGTTTTTGAAATCTGTTAGCTGGCTATAATTACGAAGTACAAATTTATATTCATGGCAGAGTTTGAATCAATAAAACAAATGCCAAAATCTTCATCAGCAGCGATAAATATGGTTCACAATTAAACAGAATGCTTTCTAATCTGCCAAAAGTATGTCAAAAAGATTGAACAGAAAAACTTTATAGCATTCAAATTAAGTAAAATTGTTTTAAATGGCAAGACTCGAACACACTTAGCAGGTCAAATTTCTAAATCCTTACTGCTATAAACTTCATAAACTTCCTCATTCTCGGCCAAAAGAAACAAATCGAAATAGACTAAAAGGTGAACTTGAAACAGGTGACTATTTGTAGATAATAACGGGCTATATTTCAGCTCAGCATTCAAAATAGAACAAGCAACTAAAACAATCAGTTCGAAAAAAAAGTCCAGGACGTTATATTAATATAAAATCTTTGTATGCGCCAAACCAGCTAGCTTATTCAACAACAAAATAGCGAGCGGCCAAAACATTCACAGCACTAAAGCTTTCTATTGTTACAATGGCTGTGACACAGGAGCTGAGAACCATTTGTCATATGCATCATCAATTATAACAAGGACAAGGAAGAATAAGCTAAGATAAACCAACTGTATATACTAAGAAAAACTGCAATAGTATCGGAAGCCCTGATCATAAAAACTAAAAAAAAAAAAAAAAAAGGGTTAAAATGTATGTATTGGGAATTTGCATCCCCTTTCCCATACCCCTCTCCCCCACCCACCCAAAGGCTGTGGCACTGGAAGATATCTGAGGCCTTGTACTGGTCCTTTCTGCCTTGAAACAGGTCCCTCTTCTTAATCCGTTGGAACACGTTGAAATTGTGGGATGGAATATGAGGATATTTCAATCTGTGGCTTATGCCTGTGTAGAACTTCAGCTTCCATCATGAAGGTGTTGCATGGCTAGTACCTGCATAGAATTTGAACTTCCATCATGAAGGCATTTAGAGGCTTGTCTGTCTGCTTACTCCTGCATTGCCTCTTGCAACAATATTTTGATCCGATCATACATAAGGAGCTTCTCAATCAAATACGGTCAGAATTGTTGAAAGGAAAAAAATCAACTGCTGGATGCATTTTTATTGCTTTTGATGTAATCCCTCAGTTAAATTACACACTCTCCCATCAATGCGATTTGATTTTTATGGTTATAAATTTTTATAACCGGGAGATGAATATTGCCATTCAACTGGTTGATGGCCCTAAGCAAGGCTGTTCAAATACCTTGGCTTAAACCTTCTCTGATGCCTATGAGTTGCAGCTCCCTAAAGTACTGGCTAGTACCAAGACTTTAGTTCCATGGTGGATGGGTACGGTCTGGTTCGGTGCCAGAATGGGTTAAAGGAGAATTGTTTCCAGGTGGATACTCAGAAGAGACATAGTGCTACTGCTAAGATCTGTTGATAGCAGTATGAGATGAAATATGCACGTATTTGCAAGCTAAGTTACCACATTTGAATTCATGGAGGATTAATTGTTTAAAAATCAGCCATAAAATTTCTGATTAAGAAAGAATTTGGATGAAAAAATACACTTGTGTTTTAGATGATGAATTTTTTTAAAAAGAATGAGCCCATCAAACCTGTCAAAACAACTATCCAACAAGTCACTGTTATAAATTGATTAAAATGAAAAACTTCAAAAAATGTTGAATAAACAATATTTTAAATATTTTCAAAGTGATAGATCAGATTCTTTAACTTCCCTATGGGCTAAGGCCTACTACTTGCATCATAAAGCTCTAAATTATAAAGAGCATTTAGCTCAATATCATCATCACTAGCATCATCACAACCAACATCACTAATTTCAATCTCAAGTTCATCACTGACAATCAACAATTCTTTTAGGCCTATTTGGTATTTGACAAATCTTGATTTTTTCTCATAAAAGTCGCCACATGTGTAAACTTAGTTTGCAAGTATAACAGCAGTGTGATGGACTTTTAACCAATTTTTGGATAGATATGGGAGGTTGCCGCCATATTCAGGGAGACGCACTATATTCAGGGAGGTTGGCACCCAGTCAGCTAAAATATGACATATTTCATCATTCCTTGGCCATAGTTGTTGATGTAGACCTACACAAGACCTAATCGTCTCCTGACAGAGTTAATGCAAGATGTTTGATGTCTTTATGAGTAACTAGCATTATTAGCATTCCTTCTTTCTGTGTTGCCAAGTGAAATCCTTCTGCTGCTTCATGGAATACCCTCCATTTCTCTACCATGTGTGCGAAGGAAATAACAGATATAGCCCATTTAGTATGCCATAGTCTCTTAACATTTCGTGGGTTGAGAAATATAGTAGCATCTAATATGGAGCATTATGATGGTGGAGGCATTTTTTCCTATAGCATGACTTTTGTCAATACCCATCTTGATCACAAAACCTTGTTTAAAGATGTGTGAGCGTGTATGAACAAGTGTATAGGCAGAAAGCTGAAAGACAACAAAAGTAGCATCAGACATAGTGAGGATGGAAATTTCAAAACTAGTACAGATATCTTAAAGATGTTCATCTGAACAATGCCGATAAATATCAATCTCAAGGAAGCTTGTATCTTGGATTTGTCACATAGATTCGCATATTGAAGGGTTCCATATTAATTAACAAATCCATCAAAATCCATCACCTTCTCTACAAATGTTCCAATGATCGGTAATAGATGGCCTCAATCTAGTTGCTCCACTGTTTGGGGCTCAAAAAAACATTTTGAAACAAAGAAACGACTCCAAACTCCGTAGTATGCCCAATATATCGCGATTTTTATTGCCTTCTCCAAGAAGAAGAAATACTTCTCCATGACAGTCAAATGAATGTCAAGTTTAAGGTCCGCCATCTTTATTGACCATTGTAGGTTACATACTTCCGCATAAAAATGAACATTGCAAATGGATGCTCGTCGAGTAGCATGAGAATAGGTGGAGTTAATCCAGTGGCCAATCGAGAGTCATATAAGAATAGACAAATATAAGTGATAGTGCTCTATGGGACCAGGGATACTAGCAATTCAAGCATAGGAATGTCGGATTAAAAATCCAGAATTAATAACCCAATCGCTATTTGCTAAGGAGATGTAAGATTTCAAATCTAACTTAAAATATATAATTGTTTTGAAAAAAACCCCGGTGGATCCTTTGACTGGCATGGAAGATCAAAGGTTCAAACTAGCTGGCTCCTCGCGTAGTAACACATTTTTGCAGTGAGATTCATATTCCTTCTGCCATTAGATGTTCATTATTTGAGTGTGCTTATCATTGTTATCCAAAATTGCACCCCCATGCAATTTTGAACAACTCATCTAAGTTGGGACTTAGACATTTTTTTGCTCAGGAAAGCCACGGAACACCAAGATGGTCTTCCACAGTGTGTGGGCGAAGTGTTTCGCGAGTTATCCTAACCCACGGGACAAAGCAATTAGAGTTCGAGAACTTAGGCGGATTTTGGATGGGGATAGTGTTTCACGGAGGTTTGTTAGTCTTTCGCCGCACTAGGGAAGTCAATCTTCCACAACATCGAATCGAGTCTCTCACGAGTTGAAGGCAAGGTCGAGCACCACGGGGTTTACACACCCGCAAAAAGCTATGAAGTCGGGGAACGCCCAAGGGCCACGTTTCTACCTAGAAACGTTTGAAAATGTGAAATGGGTACGAAACATGGGGAAACGTTGTGGAAACATCCCATACATTTCGAAAATGTCCCAAATTGTTTCAATGGTTTTTTAATTTTTAAAGCATCATAACTTTAAAAAATAAAAATACCTTCATTTATTGCACCTAAACCTAATCTACCTACCTAAACTTGCTAAAGACACTTCCTAAAAGCTATATAATGACATCTTGGGTCCATTCTAAATCACACTCTCATTTTTCTCTTGCTAAATTCAGTTTTCATTAAACTAGATATATTCTAGAATCTAGATTATTATCATGTATATGTGAATCATTGAAATTGTAACCATGTTGAATGATGACTCTTTAGAACTTCAAATTTCAATGAATACAAAATATTTTGAGTGCTTTATCAATTATCTCTTATGGTCCATGGAGTACAATTATAAAATGAGTACTATGTATATATATATATATATATATATTGTACGGACGTTTCCTTGCATTTCGCATCCAAAGTTTTTGAAAATTGTCATTTCGCGTTTCGTACCCATACCCGTTTTCATTTCCCGACAACATAGGCAAAAAGTTGAAAATCGGCTACAAGCGAGGTCCGTGGAGCAACGAGTGGAAAAGGAGCTTAGGACCTTTGAGGCATGGAAAAAGCAGTGTTATGTGGACTTGGAGAATATGGAATACCACGGAGTTGGTAACAATGTCGCGCAACAAAACATGAAGTTTTGCCCAAAAGAAGCTGCGCAATGCAAGGGAAAAGTGCCGCTAACCACCGCTGCGGCAACGAAAAGAATTTGAAAGCGACTAAGGTTGGAAGCCGCAACACACTAACTTATTGTCCCACGAGTTTCCCAATTGTAGCGTTCCGCGGGTTCTCAAAAGCGCAAAAGGAGGGAACATAGTCGCAGGTAAAGTGTCGCACAAGAAGGAGGAAAGACCTTCGCAAAGCATAGCAAGAGCGTGAAACGGCTAAGTGCGAAGCTTTTCAAAGCCGCGCAACAAGGAGTAGTCGAGGAAGGCATGACAAAGGCCGCGGAACATTTGAATGTCCCCAAACAAAGAGACTCCATGAAAATGGAAGGTAAGAGTTACACGTGTGCACAGGAGTTATTGGCTCACGGGCTTCTCAATCCACAAAGCGTTGAGGACAAAAGCCGCATAACAAAAGATTTTCTGCGCGAGTAAGCAAACCACGAACAAACATCGCGAGAAACATGAAATCATCGATGTCCGCGGATTGCACACATGAGCTGCGCCTAATTTGAAATTGACAACCAACCACTTCACCGACCAAAATTTAATGAAGCATGGGCACCGTCTTCCTCGACCTATAAATCGATGGCGTACGATTTTGGAGCCATGTCGAGCACCACTACCTATCTACAGCATCTATGGCGATTGGTCCTTGGTGGTTGAATCTCTGTTCTGTTGGCGCCTCTCTCTCCTTCTCTCTTCTTCTTCATTTCTCTGTAAGTGTGGAACTCATTCACATTAAAATAAATCCCTCTTGTGTCAGAATAATGACACCATGCCAAGATGGCACCGACTTCTCACGAGTTCCAAACCTCGGATTTGGTCTTTGTGATGCATGTTGTGTCTTCTACTGCCATGATGTAATATCCCCTTCCCATTCGAAGACCTTTGGCCTATTTTGTCAACCCGGTGGCCAAAGGAAAAATATAAAGGTGGCTTAAATTATATTTAATTGTTGGAAAAAGCATTTAATATGGGAAAATATTAAATGCTTGCATAGGGAAAATCCTTGGGAACTAATTGGATATTGTAGAGGTTGTTTTGGGTCTCTTCTTCCTTTATAAGGAGAAGTCGACTTGAAGGGAAAGATATTCCATACCATTTGATATTTTCTAATTTGTGTCTTAAGCTTGTAGCTTATGCATATTCTTTCATGTGCAACTGTTGTTTGCAAATATCTAACTTGTGGAGTAAGATCCCACAGGAACCCTAGCTTCGGTGGTGAGAGATCCATCCCTAGCTAGCAGGGCATTCTTCGGTAGTGAGAGATCTACCCTAGCTTGTCAAGTTTGGAGCTGAATTGATGCCCTGAATGTATTGGGCGACCTACTTTTTAGGGCAAAATTAGGGTTGTGTGTTTCTTTGTGCGAAAACTATTTTGGAATATTATTCTTCATATTTTTGTGGCCCAAGATCCAAAGTTCCAGCTCATTTGGACTTCTCTAGCAAAAGATATTAATTTTAGAAGTTCTCGATTGTTTAAGGCATATGTTGTAAATTTACGGGAACATTCTATTATTAGGAAAATTCCAAAAACAGTTCTATAATATTTGTTATTGTATTAGCAAGCTCCATTTAAAATTTCAAGAGATTTGAGCAAGTATTTTTGGAGTTATCCATTATTTTCTGTTCGCTGCCCTAGATTTAATTTTCTGCAAAAATCAGATTTCTGTTTGGCTGCAATTTGTCTGTATTTTGCATATTTAAAGTTGGGATTGCCTAAAATCCGTCTAGGGGCTAAAATATGTCCATTGGGAACATTACAAATGGTATCAGAGCTATTGTTCCTCCAGCCTGTGTGGTCAAATATGTCAAATTGGAAAGATTTCAATATGGGTTTTATGAAGGAAATGTTCACCAACATGGTGAAACAACAGGAAACCACTAACCTTTATTTGAGCCAGCTCACTCAGAATTTAAATCAAAGCAGGTCTTGGGACAATCAAGAAAAAGGTGAGAACAATAATAAAGGGCATCCAATAGAGGTGATTGATGAGGATTCTTGTTGGAGGAAATACCAATCTTTGAGTAAGGGTTTCAGAGATAATATGCCATTTCCAGATTATTGCATGATGAAGATTGGTAGCAAGCCCAAGCGAGGTCATCATATGCCGGTACCTGAATTACAAAAGAACTCATATGAAGAAGAAGAAGCTTCAAAAGGTATGATTTCCATTGAACAAAATAATTGTGTTAGTGGAACTTTGCTTGCTAGAGAAATTATTCCATCTCAGGAGAAGAAATTTGTATATGCAAACAAGGAAGATGTAATGGAAACATTGAAAAGGTGTGAGGAATGGAATAATAGAGCTAAAGCTGCTAAATTGATAGCCGCTCAAGCGAGACAACACCTACAAGAGTTCAAGGAAAAGATGTGGGCAATTGATGCAAGGAAGTCTACACCCACTGAGAAAAAGACTCTATGGAACAACTAGCACATGAGGAGGAGCCTCTCATGGACACTTGTGTGGAATTGCAGGCTGCTGCAATTTCCAAACCAGCAGCTCATGATAAGTTGTTTGGTGAAGATACTCAGCCCATTGTTGACAAGGATGCCAAGAATTTGATGCAGCGAAGCCAAGTCATCATGGAGATAAAGAATGATGATACTCCAAGGTATGCAGTGAATGATAATATGTCTAATTTGTTGTTGCACATTCAGATTTCTCTCTCATGAGAAGCATGACAAATTAGAGGACGAAGTTTACATTATGGAGTATGTTGAACCATTGGTCCATACTCATATTTATGAGCATCAAGAGATCTATATTTTGTGGCAAGATTTGTTTCACTTGACAGGAACAGGTGCCAGGCTTGCGGATCACTACAAAGCATGTTTTGTCTCTTGTGCATGACACTTGGACAAAACAAGATCAAGAATTGCTTGAGGGCAAGCAATTTTGGGAAGGGAGGATTGTAATATCCCCTTCCCATTCGAAGACCTTTGGCCTATTTTGTCAACCTGACGGCCAAAGGAAAAATATAAGGGTGGCTTAAGTTATATTTAATTATTATAAAGTGCCATTAATAAAAGAAAAAAATATATAGAGCACTTATAATAATTTATGATTTAATAATTATTAAATCAAGGATGGAAAAGGCCCAAATATAAATTGTTATCCATCCTAGGTGAAAAGGCGACTTGCCTTAGAAGGGGGAATGGGAACATAGAAAGGATAAATGCCCATTTTACTATGTATTTCCCCTAGAAAAATGCGACTTGCATTAGGAGGGAAAAAGTTGTTGGAAAAAGCATTTAATATGGGAAAATATTAAATGCTTGCATAGGGAAAATCCTTGGGAACTAATTGGATATTGTAGAGGTTGTTTTGGGTCTCTTCTTCCTTTATAAGGAGAAGTCGACTTGAAGGGAAAGATATTCCATACCATTTGATATTTTCTAATTTGTGTCTTAAGCTTGTAGCTTATGCATATTCTTTCATGTGCAACTGCTGTTTGCAAATATCCAGCTTGTGGAGTAAGATCCCACAGGAACCCTAGCTTCGGTGGTGAGAGATCCATCCCTAGCTAGCAGGGCATTCTTCGGTAGTGAGAGATCTACCCTAGCTTGTCAAGTTTGGAGCTGAATTGATGCCCTAAATGTGTTGGGCGACCTACTTTTTAGGGCAAAATTAGGGTTTCGTGTTTGTTGTACGAAAACTATTTTTGGAATATTATTCTTCATATTTTTGTGGCCCAAGATCCAAAGTTTCAGCTCATTTGGACTTCTCTAGCAAAAGATATTAATTTTAGAAGTTTTCAGTTGTTTAGAGCACGCTGTAAATTCCTAGCAGCATTCTCGTTATTCGGAAAATTCCAAAACAGTTCTATAATATATGTTATTGTATTAACAAGCTCCATTTAAAATTTCAAGAGATTTGAGCAAGTATTTTCGAGTTATCCATTATTTTCTGTTCGCTGCCCTAGATTTAATTTTCTGCAAAAATCATATTTCTGTTTGGCTGCAATTTATTTGTATTTTGCATATTTAAAGTTGGGATTGCCTAAAATCCGTCTAGGGGCTAAAATATGTCCATTGGGGTCATTACACATGAATGTAATGGTTTGTGCATCCTTTAAGCATTAAAATCGTGTTTGTGGCTACTCTCTACCCTATACTCACATTTATTGCGTTCTTGCCTCCCATTCTTTTTTGGTTCGTTGTGTGCGTTTTCTACTCACATCGTTTCCATTTTTGTGTGTTGTCAATGTGTGGGAAGGGTCATTTATGCAATTTCCAGTATGTGGCACGTTTGTCTATCCTCTCCTCCTGTGTTTTCTCCCCTCTTCCCCTCATGGAACTTGATCAACCCTCTCTTTTGGTGCTATCACTGCCTCTTTAACCTTAGGTTTTGCTTTCTGCTTCTCTCTCTCCTCCTGGTCCCTTGGATGTGTTAGAGTAGGTTAGCTTAGAGGTAGTGTTAGCATTAGTTTAGATAGGTAGAGAAAGTCGTCCTTCTTCGGAGGTCTGTCTCAAGATGTAAGTCCCACACTTGGAGACAGTCCCATGTTAGCCAAAAGTATTGATCTTCCATGATCAGATCTAGGGTGCTACTTTTGTGCACTAACATCAACCTTGACTGATCTGTTATACATTTAGTGTGCCTGGATTTTTGTTAATTAATAATTACCAAGTGTTTAAGGCTGTTCACCATTTTACACTCATGAAACTTGTGATCTTGCTGTGACTGACATCTTGCTATTTTATACGCCCCTTTATATAAACCCCATTCAACCATGATGGCTCTATTGAACTGGCATGGACAAAGCATTGGGTCAGTATCCTGTTGCCTGGATATTGCAGAGTAATCTATAAGCTTAATGCTGATCACCCAGCCATAACTATTTATCTTTTGTATGCAGTGCATCCATTTGTTCAAAAAATGTTTGTGGTGTGAAATGTGATAATTTTATACATGTTGGTGAGGCATTTCCTTTTCAATGAGAGTGCAAAGCTATGCTGGCACTTTTTCTGTGCCTCTGTAAATATTTATTTGACTTTCCTGGCTCTGGCAGATGGCTTGACCAGCCAGATAGTCTACCACTGTATTGAAGCCTCTTTTTATATAAATAAGTTTGAAGTCGTACATTTTATGCAGTCCCTAAAAATCTGACCCATTATATTTCGTATTTTCCAGTTTGGCTTACTCTGCTTAGTGAATGAGCTGTTGATAGGGGTCCCCCTTGTTGCATGGATTTGTTTTCTGATAAGGTCAATGATGAGTTTGAATCCCCTTTAATTTGAAGTTGACTGATTCTATTTGATTGCTAATTGAATCCCCATTCGGAGCACCAATAACTCTGTCATATTATATAACTTGATGCCTATCCAATTATTTGAGCATATACAATTAAGACTATTTTTATTTTTATTATGCTTCCTATACCAGCTTGTCCCAAGTTGTTTCAGGAAGCTCCATCGAAATTCAAATCGAAATATCCAGTTTCAGGCGGTATCCATTTGTGTGCTGGATGAATCGGGAGTGGAATAGTAAATTACTAAATTCCATTCCTGAGCTAATCTGATGTCTTCCAGACTTCAGGAATCAAACATTACATGTTTTTTTTTATTCAAAAAGGGCTGATTTTTTTAATTGAAAAAAATTGTCTCAGTATATGACTCGAGTCTTGCACTATACTATGGAATATTCGATTGTTCCTTCAAATCCATATATGCCAAGGAATGAATCCCGACGCTATAGTATGCAGTTTTTGAGGATAAGCATTTGTCTGTAGCGCTGGCCATGAAATTTTTGTAATGGATAGGTACTGTGAAGAGGGTGCCCTCAAACCGAACTTAGCTGCCATCTTTTTCCAACTGGATTGAACCATATAACATTATAATAATAGATGTTCTATTGTCTCTTTGACCATGTTACAATTAAATGAATCACATGCAAATACATTACATACTAAAATGAACTTGTTTGACACTCTATGCAGCATTAACCTTATGATAGTGACACTCCGTCTAGCATTACTCCCTATAAGATAGCTCATCCCGCTACTACCCTTCGTAAATTTGAATATTTTAGGTGGCATTCTGTACCTATCAATCTATTAACAACATTCCACTTGACTTCTTCAAGATATACATCTAAAAGACAAAAGAAACATCATACATGACAAAGGTAAAATAAATCTTTAACACCCAAACATTAAACCTCACTTCCAGCAATCCTTAGTATATCTTAATAGCTATCTCAAAATCTGAATCTTGAAGAATTGACAACACACTTTTCCTCCTGGCCTCTCCATACTTCTCTTTGCAGTTTCTATATCTCTCGTCATTCTGATTTTCATTTTATAGATATTACCCACTCTTTGCTTCATTCAGGGATCTGATGGCCTCAATGTTAGTAATGCTTAACCTTAAACTTTCCTATTGGTGAGAATACTTTGATGTCAGCTCATGGCCCAAAAGAACAGGTAAAATCGGATTCATATATTACTTTATCATTATTGATACAGCTTGGAAGTAACAAATTTGAACTTTTTCAACATAAGAACTGAAATAAAAAATTAAAATGGAAGAAGTACATATATCTTAGCAATATCATAGAGGTTCTCCTGTCTGTTACCTTTGGGATTTTACCATTAAGTCGCTGATCTGTAAACGGAAGATTATGAACAACAACGATGCGCCAAAGTCCAATTGTGCGGTTCTCACTTGGCACTTTTCCTTCTTTTTCTTGTGCCAATAATGTAACTTCATCCCAAAATGCTACATAGCAGACCTGCATTTCATTTAACATCAATTACATGCCTCGGAAAGCAGATGATCATAACTTGAGATATACAAGTCTTTATTAAAAGACTAAACGTTCAAGCCATATACGCACATACCTTTCTCAATGATGCCTCAGACATGCCAATAGGTTGGTATAGATCATCACCTCCACCAAATGTACATGTGGACACAACAGCTTTGCAACTATTCATAAATCTTTTATCCTCAAAATCAATATCAAAGCCACCAAGTTCACTATAGAAAGCACAATGTACAGTCATTGTCTCTTTTACCTGATATCAACATCCAAACAAAAACTAGATATTAAGCCCTGCAAGAAACTTATAACAAACATATATTTTAGTTGTGGACAGAAAACATGACACATGCTAGAACCAAGTTGTAATCCACAAATGTGGCATTCCTATCTAAGCATTGGACAAATTGTTACGTGACTTACTGTTATATCAAAAGTAATTTTGGCCAAACATTTGGACTCCCACAAAAATCTCAGTAATATCTGGTGTCTGGAGGCAGCATATAACCTTAAAACTTTCTTGTCTTTCACGTAGTGTTTGATATCCTGTGAACAGGTTGAAATTTTGGCTTTCTGTCTCTAGCTGCGTCAAATATGTAGAATTGCCTCCATCCTTTCTACTCTCCAAGGCCACATATGCTATGTTTCTAATAGAACTACCATGAGCCTGTGTGAATGGCAACCCCAAATGTTCGATATCCTCTGAAGGTAGAAGCTTCAAACAAGCTGATGAGACAAAAAGAAATTAGTGTGCATGCTTCAAATTAAAAATTAGAATAAACAAGCACTCCTCCAATTCAGTTTCCAGCGATATGCATCACTGTGCCTCAATAGTTGTGCTTTTGCAACAGTGGTGAGGAAACTGATTGTCCCATTCCAAAGTTTAAATGCATCCCATAATGGGTTAACTTTAAAATCATTTCATACATGTGCATTTGATTAACAAGAGGAATCAATTTGTAAATATAAGGAGCTCTGTAATGAGACTAGTAGGTTCCGCTACGAGGAGTCTTGACATGCAAATGTTTGCATCTGAACAAAGAGGAAGTTAATTCTAGGAAAATAGATTGGGAATAAAGCATAATTTTACTGTAGGGTAAATATAATGAGAATAGAGCCATGCAAAGGCCAAAGATTGCTTTAGGAGGATATAAAAAATGAAACCATGTAAAGGCCAAGGATTGGTTTCATAGGATAAAGCAAATAAGACCGTGTAAAGGATTGCTTTAGGAGGATTAAACAAGAAAAGAGTCACATTTTTGGAAGGAAGTCTGTATTTAGGATTTTTTTAAATAAAGGAGAGAGCTTCACTGTCATGGCAATGTTTATCATAATAAGGATGTTTTATTCTTGATGTTAAAAATCATGTGATCTAGCTGGGCCAGCACTTAATTTTACATTGAAAATTGTTTTGTCTTCAGTTCACAACTCAGAGTGTGTTGCCTGAGAACTTTTGTTGTTTCATGCACTGGATGAGTTGGCAATTTTTGTTCTTCTTAATTTGACTCAAAATTTCATTCTAAATTGTTTTTCCAAGCTTCTGGTTCGTACACAAGTGTCAACCAATGTTTTATAGCTTTTACACTGTACAGCAAAAATAATCTAGAAGGTTATTCGGTTATTAGCCTTCGTTCATTTCAATGGTATCAGAGCTGTGATTCTTAGAGCCATATATAGATAGGGGATAAATAGATCGAGGGCATCCTGCCTGTCAAGCTATAACAGCATTTATAGAATTGACTCAGCAAGAAAGAACCCTCAAACAGGCCAAGGAAGAAAGATTCCAGCCTTTGGTTTGAAATATTGACAGTATACACAGGCATTATCGCATAAAGTCAAACCATGAAACAACCATTGCTCAACATGAACAATAGACCCTATGGCTATTGTGATCCCAGCTTAAATTTGAAGCGGAAATGAACATAAATCTAAAATGTAAACTAAAAAGTGTAATGTCCCCTTTTCCAAATCGAAGACCTTTGGCCCATTTTGTTGACCCGACGGCCAAAGGAAAAATATAAGGGTAACTTAAGTCACAATAAATTTTTATAAGTGCCTAAAAGAAAAATATTAAAGCACTTATAATTATTTATTTGACTTAATATAAACATGCACTTATAAATTAATGTTGTAATATCTAGAAAGTGCAGAAGGGGTCTAATATTATTTATATCCTTCCCAGGAAATATGGTGACTTACCTAGGGAAGTGATCATGACAAATAGAAAGTAAAAAGGCCCATTCCTTATTTTATATCCCCTCTAGGCAAAAGTACGACTTGCCTAGGATTAGAATATTGGGGAGGTATTGGCCCTATGTTATATTTGTATCCTCCCTAGGAGGATTGGCGAGTTGTCTAGGAAAGACTATATTAGCTACCTAGAGGAAAAAAAAAGACCCAAAACCATTTTGTATTTCCCCTAGGAAAGATACGACTAGGCCCCTATTGGGAAAAATTGCATAGAGAATTGTGCTGCAAGCTGATTGGAGGTTAAAAAGGCTTCCTTTGAGTCACTTTGCCTATTTAAAGGTGAGGTCGACTTAGAAGAGGCATCCTATGTCATTTTATATTTTGCAATTAGCTTGTAAGCTGAAGCTCTTGGGCTGTAACTTCTGAGGACGAAAACCCTCAAGAAGCTTGGTGTAAAGAGAACGAAAACTCTCTTTTGCACTCCTATTTTGCATTGGGAATTCAGGTACAATCAGGTTATTGAACTATTAATTTTGGGTACTGCTGGAACGACCTATTGTGGGATAGATTGTGGCACATTTGGAGGACATAATATTCAGAATTGTGTACCTGCTGTTCTGAGTTGTTCTTCCAAATATATCCCTACTTTTCTGGAGCTGATTCGTGAGTCCAAAGCACCTTCAGGATTTGCTGTAACTCACGTCTGGGTCTGCAGACTTATTTAAATAAAATGCAGCAGTCGGGCATTAAAATTCAGACTTCCTTGGATGCTTTTAATGGTATTCTCTTGGCTTTTACTTCTTAAATTTATTGCAGCTTTAACAGATCTGAATACAGTCCTGTTTGATGTCTCTAATGATACCGGTCTTCTATGGTTCAAGTCGCCACTTCCAGTAATTAATTACAGCAGTCAATAACTATGATCTTTGTATGATTTTGTATATGTATTACGATCTAAATGGTCTCCATAATTTCTGCAAACATTTGAAGTGGAAACATGAAATAGAGGGGTGCTTTTTGTGAGTATAATACCAATACCTTAGTCGCAATTTTAAGGTTAAATCCTGGTCTGCATACAAAATTATTAGATTTGCACATGAAAGATTTGCAGTTGGGTGAAGGCTTGTTTAAAATCCAGCCTAGGTCTCAGGTGTCTCATCGGGGACATTCCAAAAAGAATTAAAATCTGTATTTAGTTTTGAAGACTTAAATCTAAATTTTTCTAGAAGAGATTCATGGTAATGAACAGCAAAAATATCATTAGAGAACTGACAAGAAATTGAATAGAATTTTATTGTGTTTTGGAAAAGTGATTTCATGCAGTAAATGAAATGAGGAAAATTTCCCTGAGAAAACTATGATTGCAAGCTCAGACCTAAAACATCCAAAACCACTCCTGAAACTAAATATGCTACAGCTTCATATCTTCTTGCCAACATCATGCTACCAGGTGGTCCTAAAATAACACATCAATGTCTGCCATCGCCCAAAATATTGTTACTGGATCTAAAGATACTCCCAAAAAAATTCAAGACTAGGAGACTGCTACAAGTTATGGCACATTGGAGGAGCATAAATGAACAGCAAAGTTCATCGTGATGGTAAATGAATTCATTATGGCCAGTAATGCCTTGAAAAAAATTCTCTATCACAATTGTATACACAGTTTAATCATCTACATGTAAGACTGCAAAAATAGATCTTCAGTTGCCCCCACAGAATGGAAGCAGTTCATTTTTTTAACAGAAAAAAACAGTCATTACTTACGCTCTGTACAGTAAGTCCCTCACAAAAGGAGTGAAAGAAAGAACCAGTCTACGAAAGATATGCTATGATTCTGGCATCAAAAAAATATCTGCCGAGGTACGGAAAAAGAAAGAACCAGTATGTAGAGGATACACTATGATTCTGGCATCAAAAAAATATCTGCCAACATTTATCGTGTTGGGATTCATAAGCACCAGGGAAAAAAGTTTACGGGTAAAAGTGTAATTTTTGTTTCATATATTCTTCCAGTTGGAATTGGCTCTCCAGAAAAATAGTAAACGAGCTGTTTTTGTGCAAATGCAATATCATGTCACAAAGCTGTGGTGTAACTAGTATATATCTTAAAAATTTAAATACATCTAAAATACAACAAGAGATATCAATCTCAAGGTTTCTTATCTTGGATTTTTCACATACCACATTGATTAATAACTCCGCTACATTCTCCACCAATTTCCCACCGACTGGTGATAAATGGCATCAATCTAGCTCGACCACTATGTTGGGCTCGGAAAAATCTTTCCCTAGACCATAGTTCGCATACTAGTATTCCGCAGACCAAAAAAATTGACTCGGCGAGATTCGTCAAATATTCGGGAATATTCGGCATTTTAAAAAATAACCAAATTTAAAAATAAAAAATTATGCAAAATATAGCTACAAAAAGTGTCAAATGAGTCAGTAAAACATTGAGGAAATGTTTTCTATTAGGTTTGAATACAAATACAAGTGTTATAAATTTATGATGATTATCATTGAAAATTATCATCATAAATTGCATATCTATGCAAGTTATTATTTACAATAATTTACATTTTCCTCTCATGCAAAGGATGCTCAATAGCTGTGTGAATATTAGTGGAGTGTGATGCATTTATAAGACAAACCTCAGCATGTTTCAACGTAAAACCTTCGTTTTCACGTTTTCCACGACCCTGCCACGTATGGGCAAATTTCAGGGTCGAACTTGCCGAATATTAGCTGTATATTACCGAATATTCGCCGAATATTCTTGGCGAGTACTTATGAATATTCCGCCTGTGGCGAATGGTGAGTTTTCATGGCAAATATTCACTTGTGCAGATTTCTAGTGAGCACTCGTTGAATAGGTAAACTACGCCCTAGACCAAAAACGAGCTCCAAACTCCACCTTATGGCCAAGATAATACAATTTTTCAATTTACTTATCCAAACAAAATGGAAAAACTTATAAGTAACAGTCAAATGGACATCAAATTTAAGATCGGATATCAATTGGGAACAACTTACTGACATTACAACCCTCCACCTGCCATTGTAAGATGCCTATCAATGTAACAATTATGGAATACATTTGAGTGGGACCATAAGCTTATAAAAATCTTCAAAATGTGTTCCCATAATCTCACCCAAGATTTATCGAAAAAATCAAAAAAAAATATATAACTAGCAACTAATTAAAAAAATTACCGGTAGAAACAAGAGTCGATATCAAAACCAACACCCAAAAAATTATCGCTTGGTGAAAATAAATTTTGTAAAATGACTAAAATCAAGGGTTCAATCTAAAGCAGAAAATATACTTACGCACTCGGACGCCATTTACGGATCGTGTAGGCATGTCCAGGCGATTTAAATTGCTCTCCCCACCTTTCTCCAATTTCTCCATTTCATTCGAACCGCGTATTCGTTCTTGGCTGCTATTCGAAAACATCATATCTGCATGAAAAGTAATTAGCAGCCTAATTTTGCATATCAATATCAATATTTTCGCAATTTCTCTTTCATTTATTGTTTCCAGAGTTTTCCTTCCTATTATCTTCAGCCTACTTCGGCATTCTGAAGCTGAGAAATAATGAAACAGACAATAGACGTAAACCCTAATTCTTGTGAAACCCTAACCTAAAATAATATCCATACCTATTCGGGGTGTTCGCTGTAGGAGGTTTTGAAGAGCACGAAAAAGAAGAGCCCTAAAGCAGGCAGAAGCAGGAAACAAATCCAGCATTTCCAGATATTTCTGAGAGCCCTGAAGCGCAAGCTGAGCCTCTCCTTTCTTCTCTTTCTCTTCACTTTGAATATCATTTTGGATGAGGCGTCGTCTGAATCGTCCTCGGAAACAACTACGGAAATGCTGTTGCCCGATGTTCGATCAGGCGAAATTGAGCTTCGAGATGTTGAATTACTCCACGATGTCACCATTTTTAAATTTTTTAGAGCTACCTATTTAGCCCAGCACAAAAACTTTCGCAGACTGATAAGCAGCTCAACCCCCACACACACTCATTAATGGTAAGAGAATAACATTCAGGAAGAAGAAGTTACTTTTCCTAGCACCACCAGACTCACTGGGACACTTTGGAATTGATTTGAATATATGCTTTGAGCTTTAATTTTCTTTTTCTATCCTCCTCCAACCAGGGTTCACAATTGAGCTTCCCAAGGCCTTAACCCCGTCAGAGAAGTGTGGGTTAAAATGTAGATGTCAAAAAAATTAGAATGTAGAAAACACTTGATAATACTTTTAAAATTGTCAAAAGAAGGGTTATGGTGAAAAAATACCCTTCAATAATTTGTGTAAACTTTTCACATCTTAAAAATATTTTAATGACTTCTACAAACAACAATCACCTCCAGGTTTTCTAGGCTTTGCGCATGATTCGCGGATACATTAGATAAGGCGTAATACTTGAAATTACCAAAAGTTTTAATATAATAAATATAATACTACTATAATACTACTATAATACTATTAAGCTCAAATCCCAAGTTTCTAGCAAGTTGTTGATGCCAACTCAATGAATACTTGAGCACAATTATTTAAAACAAAAGATTTAATATTGTCGTTTACGTTTCGGCCTTTTCTTGGGATTCATTCAAATGTTTTATCTACCACTTTGTACTTGTTTCGCTTGTTTTTGTAGGAGCCACCTTGAGAGACATAGAACAAAGCTAGGATCAACTTGCACACAAATATTTGCACACTTGGGAGACTGCACAACATGATTTGGAACAGATCCAGCGTGTAGAGTGGCCACTAGTTTGGATATGGGATGAGATGGATATCTGAGGTTGGGGAAGAGCTTGGAGAAAAGTGTTGAATTGATCTCAAAGAGTGACTTCAATTTGTGACTCATGAATGTAGGGTGTCGAGAAGGCTCTATTGGAGTCATGTTGGTGCAAAGGGTGGGATGAGCTCACAATGGTCTTGATCCAAATCGCCTAGATCAATTTGAGCTCGGTATGTAGACAAGCCACATGCCAAGATGATTGGATTAGCTCTATTTGTATGCAATGGAGAAGGATCTCAGGGAAAAGGTAGATGGGGCTTGCTTTCAGGAAAAACAAAGGTTGAGTCACTTGAGGAGCTCACCCATTATGACCCTTGTAAAGAAGAACCGAGCTAAGTGTCAAGTTGCTTCCTAATGTAAAGGTTGATTGGACCTATTTGAGATGGCAAGAATGCAAGGCAAAGGAGAGGAGCTCATTTCAGAGGAGGAGAATAGGTAGAGATAATCTTCTTCATCCATTGAAAGAACCCCTCCAAGTCATCATTGGTATCTTCTCTCTAATTGTTGTTCAATAGTAGTGATGTGGAGGCCAACAAGAATTTTATATTTATAGTTGTGCTCAAGACAATGATGCTCAACTCTATGCCTAAGGAGTTGAGGAAGAGGGTTGTGAACAAATTTAGGGAGGATTACGAAGGGTGTGTGTGTTTAATGGAGTAGTCTAATTTGGTAAAACATCATTTATGTGTAGTAGATCTGAATGCATATTGTGCATGAGGTGAAGCTCTTGGCTCTGAAATATAACCAATAATATCTCAATGTATTTGTTGGTGACATAGTTAGTGTGGGTGTTTCAATGTATGGATGCACATTTTCTTTAATTTATTTGGAAAATATCTAATTTTAGTGGTTAAAATACGAATGGATTTTTTTAATTGAAGTGGTAAGAATCCAAATGGGTTTTAATTTTAGCACTAAAATCCAAGTAGAAGTTAAAGTTATTTATTTTATTATTTACAAGTTTTCTTAATGATTTTGATAAGAGATCCTAGTGTCCCACACACAGTTTGATGGTATTCATGTGTTTATGTATTTATTTATTTAAGTCTCATTTCAATTATTTGTTTATGTATTTGTTTATTTAATTCTTATTTGAGGTTATTATGATTTTTAGGAAATTATAATATTACTTACACCATTATGATTGAGGGGTCATTTTGTTTGGATTACTGAAGTCTCTTTTTATTTAAGGTGTCAATCAACTGGTGATTAAAAAATAATTTCTCGATAAAAAATGTATTCTTAATTTTTATGACATGTGTACTTGATTTATTCTTGTCATATGAAGTGTAAAATATTCATATTACTTTTCATCATCGGTTGGTCCAATATTTTCCCTTCACAATAAAATTTAGACCAACCCTTCAAATTTGATCCCTTCCTCCAACTTCCTCTTCTTTTTTTTTTTTTTTTTTTTTGGTAGGAGAGGGAGGCAATGGGGTGGAAGCATTGGGGGACAGTACCACAAATGATGAGTCGATTGAGAATATGATGTCACAAATGAGGAGTCAACTATCAATAGTAAGGAAGATTCGAACATGTGACAAGTCAAGCAAAGCCCGATTTCTTATTGTCGAAGCACAACACATGGGCAAGTATTAAATTCATGTATGCATCTTAGTGCAAATTTCTCCTCAAGATGAACTTAATATTGTAATTAGCACCTCTTAGCATGCCAATGTGCACTGACGAAAGTACTTTTCCAAAATGACATTTGTTAAGCTCTCGTGGTGGAAAATTGTGCTTGTCGAGTCTACCTTAGTTCAGTAATCTGAGTCATTGGCACCTCTCACTTGAAGACAAATGTACCTTTCCAAAAGGTGTTTGTTAAGTCCTCGTATTGGAGAATTGTGCCCTCAATTCATTGTTATAGTCATCATTTGTTACTAGGTCAATGATGTAGCAAGACAACTCTATCAGTAGCTAATTGTCTAAAACAACAAATATTATCCCTTTCGACAACTCAAATTTAACAATTGTCGATTTCTCAACCGAGATGAACACGGGTTAAATGACATGTGGAGACATCATATCAAACATCGCCCAAATTTCATTGATTACTTGAACAAAAAATAATACTTAACATTAATTTAATCGTATTTAACTAAATATTTGTTATTGTGGCACTTTTAAATAGATATTATTGCTAAAATCACTACCAAATATGGTTAAGTGCCCAAAAGTGACAGATAAACATTATTAAAATAATGGTTTATCTATGCCACATTGCCTAATAATTTGGTGAAACCGTCAAATAATCCAATTTGATGATTTCGTACATGTGAATTCGATCCACCGCATCCCAATGGGTTTCATTTCAAAATCAAAATCATTTTGTGTTTATTTTACTTTATGTTTGGTTTTTCTTTATTTGCCATCATCATTCTATAATCCAACCATTGATGGTCATGGGTTGAGAATCATCTGTAATGGAGGTAAAAGACTATGGTATAACACTATCTCGGTTGTTATCATTGTGACTAATATTTGAAGTTTTTTTCATGATTATCATTTTCATTTTATCATAAGTTCACGTTTGTATGTTTGGGGATTACACCTTTACATGTTCATATTTCTATGTCTAGGAAATTGTTAAGTGTTTTATGGTGTTTCCAACTCCAACTAATTGTTTTTGACATCCTTGATTAATGTTTGTTAGTGGCTTTCATTTTTGAAATGTTTAATGGGTTTTGTTCTTCTTTAGCATTGACCCTCGCTTTCATGTCATGCATGAGGAAGTGTGTTTTCTTTTTATCATGCATGGAATCCTTCAATGGTTTATGGTGTTTCTAGGTATGTCTCGATAAAAATCCATATGTTTATGTTCTATTCTATTATGGGTTTAGGGTTGACATTGTAAAAACCTAAATTTGGTCTAAGGTACTTAACAATAGCCATTATTACACACTTTTATACATTTGGACAAAATGGCAAATATTTGACTCCTCTTACATATGTTTCCACCTTTATGATCAATCTTGTGTCCACTAGGTCAACCCCATTTTCCTAATCTTCACGTGCAAGATCACTTACACTCTATATAAGTACCTTATATCACCTACACAAATGTTTATACATCTTCAATTTCTTACTATTTGACCTCTGGGTCAAACTCATAGCCACCCATGTGGTTTCATTTATAAAAATTGTCCCCATGGTCAAGCTCATCTTAAAATTGCCCCCTTTGAACAATTCGTCCATAAACTATCCGAAGGGGACAATTTTAGAATAAGCTTCAAACTATCCACCCTCCAAAACCCAACCTTATTGTTCCGGTAGTCAATTTTCCAAATTGAGTATTTTCTTTAAGTCATTTTAGACATGACTTTCGGGCCTATTTAGGTAAGAATTGATGAAAGGTATCATATATATGCAAATTCTCTAAAGGCTCTACATATAACCTAACCACCTTAGAGATCATTATTCAAAATTTTACATTTATCTTATATCTTCTAAAGGCATCCCTAGAGCACTTCATGAGCCAAATTCGAGAGAATTGAGGTCAATGTTGCATGTTTTGAGTGAAGGAACATTCTAAGTTACATATTGATTACGTAGTTACATCTCAAATTAAACCTTGGGAGGTTTACATTGGCCTCGATCTAACTATGTTTTTTTGGACATGCAATTCAACACTCTAACATCATATGGGTGTGGGAGGTTAGTCCAAGCCAATAGAGTATGATAGTTTACTATGTCTTGTTGTTCGAGTATTACTAGGGTTTGGACAAAGAAGAGCTCAAATTTATATCTTCACACATGAATGCACAAACATGAACCTATATTCTAAAAGTTTGGACACAGGAAATCCTACACACAAAATTACAAGTTGATCATAATAATATGTAACATGTTTGTATATGTCATAGAGTTTCATTTATGGAATTGACTAGGGATGACACTTTTAGCCATAAAACTAACTAGTAGACCTTGTTAGGAATAGTTTAATTAGTGTGAACAATAATATGTGTGATGTAAATGAGTTGTAAATACAACTCATAGATTCTAGGATAGTTGAGAGAATCATGGTGTGAGAAAGAATAGGTGTGTGAGAGATTTGTGTGAGTGTTTGTAGGGATGTGAGGATCATGGAGAGATAAGGGGGATCATGATTGGAGTTGACTCCTTCTCTGTAGGAGAACAATGCCCTATAAATTGTAACCTCCTTCTATAATAATATATTCTGGGGTATTTCTCTTTCTCTGTGTTATTTGATTCCTGTGATAATCTTGCTTGTGTTCAGCATTTGGTATCAGAGTAGGCATTCCTGAGAGCTTCTTTGAACAATGGAGTTTTGATTTGTAAAAGGGGGCAGTCTAAATCTCTACTATTCACCTGGCGCATCAAACAGAGAGTTCAACGTTGGACTGGGATCTTTGAATCAGCATTAGATGGAATTGGAACTTGTTTAGCACCCCGTGGTTCATGCTTTGACTGCAGATCCATAGTGTATTTACATCCTCATTTGTGGAGTAAATTTTTTCTAGTTGTGCGCACATATAGATCCGGTTCTGTAATAATAGTTGAGCCATGATTGGTTGAATTCTGTCTCTATTCCGGTCCCTTCCACACGCATATGGCCATACACAGATCTATGCAAACCTGATATCCTCACCATTGGAGCTTTCGCAACTATATTTCAGTGCAACATGAGATTTAGTGGCAGTTTAGAAGCGTACATAGAAATGTGATAATAACACATGTGCAAGGCGTTCATCTTCACTCACTGATTGTTATTCTTTAAGACTTGTGTTCTCAGATCCGCGTGGTTGATCTAGCTTGCATGGAGAAAATGACATGTGAGCATCTTTAAAGCTATAGTGGATCATTAGCAGGTTACGTCCCTGCAATCCCTCGCTCGTGGAGAAAACTGTGGGCTTCAATACACATCCCGTGCATGCTAAAATGGGCAACGTGGAGCCATTAACGTCTTTCCCAGGATTTGTCAGTGTGAGTCATCATCCTTATTTTATATTTTCTTCAAGATTGTCATCTAATAATAGCATGTAGCTATATTAGATATGTTTATCATCATTATTAATATTAAGTCTAGGTTTATTAGACCTTTAGGTGTTAATATAGATTATTGATTAAACCGTTACTTAAAAAGTAATTTCACTTTATTACTTTTTAATTAAATATCAATAATTTATTTGTTTAAAATTCGATTGTATTGTTTTGTCGTTGTGTCGTTAAGTCTTTGCGTAAGAGTCAAAGTCGATTGTAGTGTGTCGTAAAAGTATCGAAAAAAAAATTCCTCACATTTCAACTATTGGATGCATTATCGCTTGTACGCGACATCCAAGTGAGGGGGTGCATTATCGATGGAGTTCGACACCCATAATGGAGATCCCGTTAGACAAATTTAATGGATTAAACTTTCACACTTGGAAAGTTAAAATCCAAATGCAACTTATGAACAAAAACCTATGGGGGATTGTAAGTGGAAAAGAAACACAACCAACTGATGCTGCTAAATTACTAGAATGGCATAGCAGGGATGACAAGGAAAAATCCATTATTGGACTTGCTTTATCAGATACTGAATTACACTATGTGGATTTAGATAAATCATCACTAGAGATATGGGATCTTCTTAACAAAACATTTGGGTCAAAAGCAACAAATGCTAAATTTTCACTAAAATTGCAACTCTTTAAACTAAGGATGAGTGATAGTGTGACAATGTCAAGTCACATTAATGAACTAAGTTCCCTTTTGAGACAACTCGCAGAAGTGAAAGCTAATGTAGTAGATGAAGATGCAAAAGCCATACTGTTAAATAGCTTGCCTCCAAAATACAACAATGTTGTATTTACATTAGGACAAATGCCTTCTCAAACACTTGAGGACATGATTTCAGCTCTCCTAGCGGAAGAGAAAAGAACTACAGAAGACATAAAAGAAGAAACTGCTTTATTTGTAAGGAAAAAGAAATACAATAAATTTCTTAAAAACAAAGAAGAACCAGAATGCTTCTACTGCAAGAAAAAAGGGCATACAATCTTGTATTGCAGAATTCGAGCTAAAGATTTACTCAATGGAAATCTTAAGCCAAATGAAGCAAATGTAGTTAAAGAAGAGTCAGAGAATGAAGAGGAAGACCCAGTGAAAGAAGATCCTGACTACAATTCTGAAGATTTTCTGTTCTAAATAAACTGACTGGAGGCAGGAGGCAAAGGAGGAGGAGGCTGATCAAGCATCTCTTGTTAGTCACCAACAAAGAGACTGCTTCAAATGTATTGGTGACTTCTATTTCAGTTGTGTGTTTGCTTTCTGTTGTAATAATGAACAGTGGATTATTCCTGTTCACGATTGTAATCAATTTCCTATATGAAATCTCCTAAAAATGGGAATATGATGAGAGCTAAAAATAAACTGTAAACAGCATGATCTTTCTTGGTTTGTGGTAAACCACTTTGAAAACCACCCTTCTCTGGTTTATGGTAAACCACTTTGAAAAACCATTTCATTGGTTGATGATAAACCACTTTGAAAATCATCTAGGTCATGAGTCAGCATCAGGCGACAAGTTACAGTTCAAGATAAGTTTTCCCCATGTTCACACTAAGGGGGTGAATGTTAGGAATAGTTTAATTAGTGTGAACAATAATATGTGTGATGTAAATGAGTTGTAAATACAACTCATAGATTCTAGGATAGTTGAGAGAATCATGGTGTGAGAAAGAATAGGTGTGTGAGAGATTTGTGTGAGTGTTTGTAGGGATGTGAGGATCATGGAGAGATAAGGGGGATCATGATTGGAGTTGACTCCTTCTCTGTAGGAGAACAATGCCCTATAAATTGTAACCTCCTTCTATAATAATATATTCCGCGGCATTTCTCTTTCTCGTGTTATTTGATTCCTGTGATAATCTTGCTTGTGTTCAAGACACCCTTTCTCCCCACGAAACTAACCATGTGCCCACGAACCCGACTAGGATAGATTTATAGATGACAGAAATTGCAATCCATATTGATGACTTTTTCATGAGTCTATTTCAACTTCCGAGTTTATTATGCATTTTTCATAATGGCAGAATCGGGAAAAATTGTTCCACTATACATCCCTTTGTACCTTTTACTATTTTTAGATATTCTCTATTTAGCATAATTCAAGTTGGATAGGAGCACCATTTATTATTTCCGAATCATTTGATTTGTCTTAATTATTTTATGGATTGTGCGTAAATTAATTAAATACATTTTAGCAACTCGTATACTAATTGAGCACCAAGACCTAGTTTTTCCTTAGTCCTATTAGGATTTCATTTCTTGTCTTTTTATGGTCTAATTTCTAGTTGAATTTAGATTGTTAGGGTTCCTGAAACCTTATTCCTCCTTATACTTGATTAGATTGACCATTAGTTTATCCTTGCTTGGTGTTTACATGTTTTCTATTAATTTTTCCTTTCTTGGTGTTTACATGTTTTCATCTTATGCCACCTAAGAGAGATAAATCTCTTCTACCTATTAGAAGAAGTGTTAAGTTTAGTGTTGTTATTGTTGATCATATTCTTATTTTTTAAACTCGGTTTTGTATCTATTTACAAAAGAAAATGGTGAACATTAATGAATTGCATGTTTCTTCTCCTATGACGCAAATGTGGATAATGTACATATGGATTTGTATGTAGATGATGCTTATAACATTAGTTATACTAAATTTAATTGTCTTACTTGCAAAACCACACACAATCCTAATCTTATGATAACCCTTATTTACAAATTTAGTGAACACTTTACATCATATCCCTAGAGATAGATGCAAGATTACACTTCACTAAAAAGAAAAGGAAAAGCTAGTTAAGGAAAGCTTACATGAGGAGATACGTAATGAGCCCTTGATTAATACTAATCCACCTTCAGAGGCTCACATCTTACATTAGGTGTTCAAACAAATAATCATATTGTTTATACTCATGTGTCTACACATATGGCTACACATATGGCTACACCAAGTATTCCTACTATGGGGACACCACATCCTACCACTCTTTTTTTTACGGGAGTTCCTATATAGCATACAACTTCATTTGTGCCTCATACACACATACCTACTTTGAAATGTTTGTTGCATGCTCCACCTCATAACAATGTTATGCACATTGTTTCTCATATGCAAAATGCATTTACACAATAAATTTTGGATATCCAAGCACAACCGATGCGAGATGTAGTTGAGGATCCCAATCAAGAGAATTCTTTGACCATACAACCCTTCGAGTCAACACGGAAAAACACAACATAGAAATAGGACAACTTTATTATTGAATCACAAAAGATGATATAAGCATAGACTAATTTCCAATGATACATTCTTAATCAATCTCCAAAGATATACATACAAACACAATCAATAAGTCTCACTTAGAGAATCTACACCATCATTAAATATTCAAGAACCCACAATTTCTAAAATATATCTCTTGTTACCAACTCTACTACTCCACTTTGAGGTTTTGGGTTTGTTTATATAGGCATGCAAGCCACCCAAAGGCATCTTCAAGCTTAGCTACACACTTCCCATCAAAACTCCTAAAGTTATAGAATGTTACAAAAGTAAGGCTCAAGACCCATACAAGGTGAGTTGGCTTAACTCTAGACTTTTGTAGACCACATTTATCAATCTAAGGCTTTTTCGACATCAACAAATCATCATAGCTTTGGTATACCTTTGAAAATTCAATGGAACTCTACAACATTAGTAGACTATCAGTAGCTTTGGTAAACATATGTGACACCAAACAAACCTTCACAACATGTCTTAGACCCTCAATACATAATTGGGGCCTTTGCGGCATAAATTACACTTCCATATCAACACATGAAAGAAAAAATATATTCTATTTTTTTATTGATACAAAATTACATGTGGAAGCTGGATGCTCTATATCATACACCTTGGGTAAATTAAAAACATGAGATCTTAGTCATGTGTTGTGACATCCGTAAAATTTCAACATAATTATTTAAATAAAAATAAACAAGTAATCTTTAGGTCACACAACAAGGCGACCAAAATTCGTGCTAAAAAAACGGTCTCATTATTATTATTTACACATAATAATAATCATTATATATAAAATGGTTATAAAATTATTTAATTATGACGACTTAAATGATAAGACAAAATTAGATTTTGTTTATTGAAACGCTATTTATTTTTGTTGCAAAACTTGACCCACTTCTTCTATTATGATAAATAATAATAATATTAGCGATAATATTACTAATGATAATGATCACAAGGTAGTAATACTAATATTACAAGATTTATTAAAAATCACGACCCACTTCACTTTATTCCATGAACCCCACAATTTTAATAATACTAATCATTATTAAGAACATGAAAAATACACATGTTGTTGAGGCGAAGCATGGAAAATGATAAATATCTCTCTCAGGATAACAACGTGGCTGCTCCAAATGGGACAAATGCGACTAAGGAAAATACTCCTCCTTTGTCTTCTTCTCCAACCGCGAAGGCTCCATCAAGGTGGGTTACGGTCAACAAAAAGAAAAACTCTACCACCCCTCGAAGGGTAACACTTCGCCTTGATGATTCTCATCTCTACTATTGGCTGGTTGGGTTCCATTGGTCTCATTTTTCTTGGCCGGATAGCAAAATGCTTCCAATGGTGTTGATATGCCATTCTTTGTTTGTTTGTTTGTTGTGCATCAGATTATTTTTTTGCTGTTGCTTTGTCGGTTGTTGGTTTTTACTTTGCGAGACAGGTTTTCGTCGTTCGGACTTAATTGTTCTATCGGATTTTGATCCATCTCTTGTGCTTTAACTTTCAATTCGCCCGAGCCTTGGTGTACAAGGGTATATTCCCTTTCAAAAACTATTTGCCAATAATAAAAAAATAATACTAATCATTACTCTTATTATAATCAAAATCAAACAATTATTTTATTTATCACATCATGGAATACCAACTTGTAATTAATTTAATACAACACCAATCTAAAAGAAAATAATAATTCACCACACAATATGCATCTTCATAATGCATTAAGAAATTAAAACTAATTAAAAGGAATATGTATTAGGGTTTTTGTGAATCGAGTAGTCATCTCATTGTAGGAGTATATCATGGCCATTAGATCAATTGATCTAGGTGATTGGATCTCGGGGCAACCCATGTTTGCCCTAATTTCTCTAGGAGGGAATACAAAAAGGCATTTTTGTCTTCATTCATCTTATTTGCAAGTTTTGGGAAGGTGGAAGAGAGGATAAAAATGCAAGCTCTCATATATTATTTTAATGGGGAGATAGGAAATGCTCTCACCAAAATAAAGGGTTGATTTAGAGATCTACTTGGTCTCCATTTTCATATTTAAAAGCATAGTTGTCTTTGTTGCAAGGTAAAGGAGATTGATTTCATGTTTATTCTAGATTATTTGTTTTAGTTTTAATCATGACATGGATCTAATTATGTTATTCTTATATCACTCTTTTTCCCATCCATGGAGTTTATTCATGGATTTAGACAAGGGTTACACACACGTGCACACATGCGTGTGCGCATACACCTCTATATATATATTCTTGTGTTTAAAATAAAAAATATGTACTTGTGTTTAAAAAACAAAAGGGTTTTTATTATCCTTGGTAGCCAAGAATGACATTTGGGTGTGAGGTCCGAGCACTTATTTAATTTATTAAAAAAATTACATGCATTAATTAAATAAAGAGATTTAAACTATAATGCAATAAAATTAAATAACACAGGACACAGGTATTTAACGTGGAAAACCCAAAGGGTAAAAATCAAGGTGAAAAAAGTTGAGATTCCATTTACAAGAAACATTTATAATCCAAAGTAATAATTCCTCTATTCACCTCACACCTCTCTACATAAATTTCAATTCACCCACGTGAATTCAATTTTTCACCTAACCTCATGGGTTAATTTAAATAGTTTAAATGGGTATGATTTCTCGTGAAGCACCCCAACTATTAATTAATTGATTTATAAAAACTAATTTAACCATAAACTTAAAGTTTTATATTAAATAAATTAAAATATATAATATTTTAATTTATTTAATTATAAACTATAGTTTATTTATAACTAGAACACTTAATATTAATGTTCTAACAACCCCCTTAATATTAAGTGGGGATCATATGCCAACGTTACTTGTTTATACAACAGGATTTACAATCCTTAAACCATAGTTAGGGTTTAGGCTAACATATCACATTTGAAGGATTTATACACCTTCATCATGTTAAACTTACCTTTTGGTACAAAAGGATTTGGAATCCATAAATCAGAAGTTATGATTTAGGCTAAACATGATTTGTGAGACTACATCTCACAGTTTCTCATGAAAAATCTATACCAACATCTCTAGGAGCCTTTATAAAGTAAGGACCTCCTTTATAACATGATGCAACATTACTAGACTACACAATAAACTTAGAGTTATAAGTTTAATAAGATCATAAAAATATCTTTTACGGTGCTTTAAATTTGGAGCGAAGTATAAAGGAGAAGGAAAAAACACATGGTCGACCATTAGGAGGTGGCATTGTCATGCACACTCCCCCTCGTAAGTAACTACGAAAGGTTAAGCATTCGCACAAACTTGCAAAACTTTACATCACATAATGGATTCATAAACATATTTACAACTTGATCTTGATCGGGCAAGTATTAGAGATCTATATCACCACATAAAGCACCTTCTCTCGAATGAAATGCATATGTATCTTTATATGTTTTGTCCTCTAATGTTGAACTGGATTATTAGTTAGAGCAATACAACTCTGACTATCACACAGAAGAGGAGTACTTCATTTAACTTCCATGTAAATCTTCGAACAACCGCTTTAGCCACATGGCTTATTTCACTACTTCCATTGCACTTCTATGTTTTTCCTCGGTGAAAGAGATGGAGATTGTCGGCTACTTTTTGTTGCTCCAAGTAATGACACATGTACCAAACTTGAACACATATCCAGTTGTAGATTTTTATTTATCACATAAGAAGTATAAAGTAAACCAAAATTAATTGTTCCTTTAATATATCTCAATATTATTTTGGGTAACTTCCAATGATCCTGATATGATTCATGCATGAATCTGGATGCAATACCTACTGTATATGCAATGTCAGGTCTAGTAATAATAAGATAAATCAAACTACCTACAAGTTTTCTATAAAGAGTAGGATTATCTTTTCGAATGCAAGTTTAGGATCAAATTTACAACCAACTTCAATAGGAATGACATCGGTTTATAATCTACCATATTAAACTTTTTAAGTAAGTTAGTAGCATATTGTGACTAAGATACATCAATAGAATTTTCATTTTGAAAAAATGTCATGTTGAAGAAATGATGCAATAGTCCTAAATTATTCATTTCAAAGTATTGTTTCAATTTAGCTTTAATTTTAAAAATTAAACTATTAGAATTGCTAGTAATAAGCAAATCATCAACATACAATACAATAAGAATAATCGATTATTTTCAATTTTAACAAAAAGATCATTATCTAGAAGAACAATTAGTGAAACCAATATCTTTGAAAAAATATTTATTTTTGCATACCAAGCTCTAGGAGCTTGTTTTAAACCATATAGATATTTTTCAATTTACAAACATACAGTTATTTTCCAGGTTCCTCAAAACCTTTAGGTTGATTCATGTAAATTTCTTCTTTTAAATCACCATTTAGGAATGCATTCTTAACATCCATATGGTGGATTTCCCAACCATATTGAGTAGCTAAGGCAATAAGAATCCTAATTGTGCTCATTTTTGCAATGGGTGCAAAGGTTTCTACATAGTCAATCTTGATTTTTGATTAAACCCGCGAGTTACCAACTTGGATTTGAACTTATCAATATTACCATCGGCCTTATATTTGATTTTGTAAAGCCACCTAGAGCCAACAATACTATGTTTTTTCGGAGGAGGGACAAGATCCCAAGTCGATTTTTGAATAAGTTGAATTATCTTTTACCCATCTTTCATCGTGAGATTCCTCTTCAAAAGAATGGTGTTTTAACTCATACATAGTCATTAAGGCATGATAGGTATGATGACTTCTAGTCATTTTACTAAGGTTATCAAGATTAGAGTTTTAAAGAAGAGATTGAGCCCATTTAGGTCTTTTCGTTATAGAGGAAACATGAAGAGACTCTTTTTCAACTATAGAATCATTGTTACCATCTATTTGATAATCACAATCATCATTGTCATTGTTGTCTAATTCATTAGGTTCATCATAGACAATAGAAATAAAAGAAGAAAAAAAGGGTTTTTCTAAGATTTTAACATTCATGTTGATCAAAGTTATATTGTTCCTATTCATATTAGTGAACTAGTAATAAAGGAAACAAGTAACTCAAAATATGAAGGGTGTATGGTACCTTGAGATGGGATGACGATATTGATGGGCACAAAAGAAAGATCCTCCTCTGTGACAAGCTAAGTGACCTGCAAATCAAGATAAATCAATAGAAAAAGATCGGATTAGTAGATAGGATGAAAGGGTTACTGACAAAGTCAATCCCAGAAGTGAAAACTTCCTATGATGGATGTCAACCCTCATTTTGATAAAGATAAGATAAAATCATATATTGATAAATTTAATGTAGCTAAGATTTGGATAATATGTAGTAAATATGAGATAAACAGAATATTAAAATGTAGAAATGTAAGGAAAGTACAAATCTGATTTAAATAGATGCTAAATAAACCAAACTTAGAAGGGTCGACGATGACCCGAAGCAGCAGAGGTCTATTCAAAAGGAGTGAAGTAAGTGGACCGAGAGAGTGATGTAAAATGTAGATCTTAAAGCTCGACAACAGATCGAGGCGATGCAAAGCACTAGAATGATGAACAAAACCTACGTAAGAGTTTGAGACATGGAGAAACATAGAGGATGCAAGAAAATTAGAGATCTAAGGGTAAATCGAGAAGATGGACTAGGTTGACGGTGGCCCGAGTTGGGTCCGGCGACTAAGGATTGGTAGAGTGGATTTGGGGTGAGAGAGAGGTAGAATGGTTAGATCTAAGACCGAGTGGATGCGAAACAAAAGACAAATGGTTGGAGATCTTAATGATGGAGAAATTGATTCAATGAAGGTTGGGTTGTGACAGTGATCAAACAAGGTCGATGACGATTGGGGTTGAGTTAGACTTGAGCGAAAAGAGATGGGTTGAAATGAAGACTGCGAGAAAAACGCAAAGCGGCCGAAAAGGCCAATACCGAGTCCTTGATGACAATTGAACTGCACAAGATGTTAGTGGTTGATATAGATAATAATATGACAATAATGAAGCAATGCATGCAAAGATGAAAGAGATCACCCTATAACTCCAAAATAAAAGCACAAGATCCCTAAGAGAACTTCTATATAGTTGTGGCATATGCAAAGGCACTCAAGAATGAAGCCTTGATCGCAAGAAAGTGAAAGTCTCCAAAATTGCATCCTTAAACAAGGAGGGGTGAGGGTAGCTTTATAGGGTCAACAACAACCGGGTAAGTCATCGATGACAATGAAGAGCCATCCATTTGGGTTGTGGAATGATGTAAAACTTGAGTCAAAGAGGCCCAAAGGAAGAGGGATTAGGGTTTAGATGGATAGGGACAAGCTAGGGTTACATAGGGAAGATAAATGGGTAGGTGGATGGTTGAAATGGAGTAAATAAAGATAGGGGTGGATAAAAACATTAAATGGGGGTGGTTGAGAGAATATAAAGGATAAAATGGAGGAATCTAGAGAGAGGAATTGAATTAATGAAGGATTATAATTAATTAGAGATGATTAAGGGTGATTAGGAATGATTTAGGGAGGATAAAATAATGGGATGAGGATTAGAGCTAATTAAGAATAATTAGCATAAATGGGATGAAATAATAAGATGGATAATATAAGATCAAAGGTGGGAAAATGGTGATTAATGGGATAAATTGAATTTAGGAGGGAATATAAAATTTAAATGGATGACCATGAAGAAAAGAGAGCGAATGTGGGGTGAAGGGTGGTGATATAAAATTTTGGTGTCTACATTTGCCCCTTTTTGATGAGTGGTTTGTGTTGGGCAAGCCACAAGACAAAAACAAGAAGGATGGAAAATATGATTGATTGGGTGCTCCCCCTTAACTAGGGGTCAATGACACAAAGGAAGTTGATCACGAGTTTGAAAGAGATAGATGAAGAAAAGTGGAAAGGATGAGAAAATAAAATGAGGGGATAAGATATCCCAAATGAATATTAAACAAAAAGTAAAAAGTAAAAGAAGATACGGTGGTGATTTCGGAGTCACTTCGGTAGGGACATAGCGACGACTGTGATGGAGGCAACGTTAATGGCCTATAGACCCTGTGAGTTAATAAAGATCACAACAATATGGAGGGAATCCACTCAAATGGATGCACTAGTTGTGGGACCAATGGGTCAAAGGAAGACATCAAAATATGCACAAATAAATGTGAGGATGGTGAAACAAGGGTTACGACAAGGTCATGGGCACAAGAGCATGCACTATCCTTCAAATATGAGGAAGCAAGTTAATATACGTCTTGGTGGGATAAGGATAAGAGATAAAAATATGGCCTGAATGGTGGGCTTGAAGATGAGAGATGGTGCCCCAAGAGGGAACACGAATATGGCCACAAAATGGACTTAGGATGAGATATGGATGATAGATTGGATAAGATTGGATATAATAAGGAAATAGATAAAATATCTGATGAGATAAAGGGATAAGATAAAATAAACATGAGGTAAGATAGACAAGAGGATGCGAGGATAAGATAAGATGACAGATGGATAGGATAAAATAAATAGGATTGATGAGATAAAATTGGATGAGAGGGTTGTATTGGATGTGATGGATAAAATGTGACCAAAATGAGATAAATGACACATAATCATAGCAAGGAGCGCACAAGGAAATGATGTTGCAAACCGGATTGGAGGTAAACAAGAAAAGGAGCCACTTAAGGCAATGCACTTGTAGCTAATAATAGGTGTTAACACATAACCAACGATAGTTAGTTATTCCAAGGATCATGAGGAAAATATGGAAAGTGAACTTATGAACCTAATGTCGACATGAAAAAGGGGGTTTAGATGTGACTTGTACATGGGAATATAGGTTCTCTGTAGGTGGGTGTCCCCGTGTATATGCTCCATTCTAGGTAATGGGATACAAACTGATCAATGCGGGAAGTTTGCTATAAATGATAAAGTTGATCGATGCGGGAAGCTTTCTTAGGATGCTTACTTTTGAAATTTTAATGCTTTTGTTTTATGAGATAGAAGGTTGATCAATGTGATAATCCTTTCGCTATCACAAAATGAAGGGAGTAGCCATCCTTCGAGGGAGTGGTCTACTTTTTACTTTTTAACTTTTGGATTTTGCTTTTTACAGATAACATGGATAATATATGCATGATAGTTGTCCTTCAAGGGATCGGTCTATACTTTTGATTTTTATGCTTTTATGAACAAATTTTCTTCGAGGAGAAATCTGTTTTCTTTTAACTTTTTTATGAGGAAGAGCTAGGGATAGCTAGGTAGACCACTTAGGAGGGGATAATGAATGTACAAGTGACACCCGTGGACCCTTAGTATGGTTCTAATAGGTGAATAAGAGGGTAATGGATGTAATGATCGTGAAGTTCTCACCAAGAAGGGAGAACCTATCCATAAGGAATATGCTATGAGTAGAGTTGTGGTGCCCATATTTAAGGTCACAACTAGGAAAGTGATGGTAGACCACATAGTTCCAAATAATTACAATGAAATATGGAAGAGGCTAGTGATGAATGGATGACCGGTGGGATGACTAAGTTCACAATGATAGGTATCTTTGATAATAGAGAGGCCGCAATTCCAATGCATTGAGAGGTTTCGTTTTGATTTACCATCGAGGAAGCCAATTGATAGGCCCTCGACCAGTACTTATGTGTGATAATGTATGGTCTAATCCAGTTAGGAGTGAACTTTCCACGTTGAATCCTTTCTACGAGTAGTGCGTTTTGATTTTCTTGAAGGATAAAATCATTGATGCTAAAGTCATGCTCTTTGAGAGGTGAGAGTGGGTGGAATAAGATGAGATAACAAAGTAGATGAAGGATAAGAAGAATTGGATAATATTAAGTGAGATTAGATGATGTGGGGGTTAAGAGGAGAGGACTAGTCTGATAATAGATTGTTCCTAAAATGATTGTGGAGATTTAAAGAAGTCAGGGTAAAGGGACACAGTGTCATTGATGTCCATGGGATGGTTAGATGAAGAAGGAGACATGAGAAGACTAAGAGAGAGGATTGGATTCTCCCCCAGAAGAGTTTTGCATCACTTTAGGAAACTTGGATGCTAATATGGATGAGAAGGTGGATGTCAAGAGGATATGGGGTAGGATTTCTATAAGGAGCGGTGATGATGCTTCTTGATTTTGATTGGATAAATGATTGAGGATCATGAGGGCGAGGAAGATTGATAATGTGGATGGCGTCGATGAAACAGAGCTTGGTGGAGGAATTACAACGAATGATTTAGATGGATAACCTAACTTAGATTCTTTAGGAGGTGAGGATCGATTGGGGTATTGGATTTGGATGTGGATGAGATGGAAGGAAGAGGATGGTCTTCATGGATGAGAAGGTCATTTTCCGCCATTAGATTATGGATGAGAGTTTGGAGAGGCTTACAATGTTCAGTGTCATGGCTTGGGGTGTGATGATAGGTACACACTACATTAGGATCAAACCAAGAATGTCTTGGAGTGTGTGGATTGAAATACTTGATAGGAGGAAGGGATAGTGCCGAGGTTCGAGTAAGCGTTGAAGGACTTGATATATGACCCAATGGGGGTTGTTGAAGAAGAGGTCGTAGATGAAGTGGATTCGGGAATAGTAGATGAGGGTAAAAGAGATAGTTTGATTTAATGAGACTTCATGAATGCCTTGAGTTTAAATTTGGAGTTGGAAGCGGTGGATATTTGTGATTTAGTTTTGATTATTTGGGACCTAATTGATTTTGAAGGAGGATTAGATCCGAAGGGGTGTTAGATTGCTTGGATCTGGATTGGTTGGTGATGGGTATTTTAGATGAAGGGCCTTGCCCTAAGATGGAGGGAGGGGCTCCTAAGAGAGATGATGCAACATTGGTTTTCCTAGGTTTGGTAGGAGGGAGATCCAACTTTTTGTGTGGATGTGTAAGAGATTTTTGGATAGGTATGCCAGGGTTCTTAGAACTTGGTTATAAGGTTTTACCCTTAGTGGGAATTATTATAATTTCAACTGGGGGGTCTCTTGAGATAAAGCCAAATGGTGTGGATTGTATTGGAGATGAGGATATTGAGGATGAAAGGGGTTTTTGGATGATGTGCTTGATGAGATCAAAAGGGGTCGTATATTGTATAGGTCTAGGATTAGTTGGTGTAAGGGTGATTGGTTTTGTAAATGGGGCATGTGTATCATTTATGGTCGTCTTAAGTGGGGGTGTTTGTGTCATAAATGTTTTAAGGGGTATCATAGATATACATGTAGATTTAGATCTAGAAGTAGGTCTATGATTAACTAAAATTAACTAAATCTATGTTAGCTAAGAACTAGTTAATCTAATCTAGGAGGACATAAAACGCTATAAATAAATATTCTAAAGTAGTATAAATTATTCAATAATTAAAATAATAGAAATGAAACCCTAATGTGTAAGAGTAAAGTGAGGAATGAACTCGGTGATTTAAGGTGGTCTAACGCGAGAAGTGTCATAGCAAGTGTGACAAGAAATTCGAAGCGAGGAATGGATACACGAGAGGTCCTAAAAAAGAGTGGATCGGCATATCTAAGTAAACTAGAGTGCCCATGAAGATTCTTGGGCACCCTGGTCTCGAAATAGGTGCCCTTGTCTCGAAAAATCCTCACAACTAGTCTTCTCGGGGTTGGAATGTGGTTTGTAACCTTCGTCATTTGTCACACTGGATTTATTGAACTACGTTAAATGTATCAAATGAAGCAAGATGATGTTGAAGACCTGTAAGAGACAAAAGAAGTATCAAATCCCTAAAAATGCAAGATTTAGAATGAATGGGTCGATGACCTCGGTTACTTGCCACAACAATGGGCTTACTAAATTGAGTGTTGCACTACATTTCGAACTCGAATGTAGTTCTAGTGTGTGTGTGCATGTCGTGCCCTAGGTGCTCTTGTGTCAGTCACACTTTGTGAAATAACAAGCAATAACTAGATGTATAAAATGTAATAGTATGTGTGCATGGAATAGAATAGAATCCCTCCCCCATGAAGTGTGATGCAGATGTCCTAGCTTGTTCCTTGATGATGGAGCTATGTGGATGCCAATGTAATAGATGGATGCAACTCTAGATGGAGTGATAGTAGTGTATGATGCTAGGTCCCTCATTATGGTCTCATAACTTTATATTTATATTGTTCGCTTTGTAATTTCATAATTAACCCGAAGAGGTCGACCACATAAAAGATAAGGATGAAAAATGGCTAGAAGAGGCCTAAAAAGTGGCGGGAAAGTGTTAGAAGGATCGGCGCCCGGGTGGGACCAAGGTGCCCAATACTAAATTTGGGTGCCCTAGTTACGGCTAAAATTGGGGATGTGCGAAAATGGTTGGGCATGTAGGTGTAATAGGTCACAAATTATGAAATAAAATAAATAAAATGGCCAAAGGGATGAGGGTTAATTAGTACTTTCTTTACTCAAGAACCTTCTAAATAGTAGTATGAGACCAAGATAAATAATTGTCTAATGTGCATGATTTTATGACTACGGTCTAGTTATGTTAGTGGATGTGATTGATTTGGAAGTGGGTATAGGTGTTGGGAATGGTAAATGTTGATGAAGAATTTGATATGATAGATTGAGATGTAGTGGTATTGGGTATGGCTAAGACGGTTGTAGATATAGGGGTTATAGATGTAGTAATAGGTGTATTTGATATAAATGTGGATGAAGGACTAGATGTGATAGGTGAGATGTGGTAGGTGTAGAGATAGGTGTGGATGTTGATGAGGTTATTGTTATAGAAGAAGTTTCTAAAGTAAAGGTAGATGTGGTAGATAATGGGGTAGTGGATGTAGGAAATAATGTAGGCTCTTGATTTATGGTGTTAATTATGTGAGCATCAGGTTCAAAAGATGTGGGGAGAATCTTATTTGATGATGGATGATTGGGGAATGGTTGTTTAGAGATGTCAAGGGGTTGATTAGGTGATGTGTTAGGATTTTCCACTTGGAGATCCTCCCTATTTATAAGTTGTTGGATGCAATCCTTGAAGGAACGACACTACTCAATGTCGTGACTTTGGACTTGGTGATATTTGATGTAATGACCCTCGCAATACCATACAAGTTTTGGTCATGAGTCATTAATGGGTCGAGATGGGGGAATTTAAAGGAGGTGGACCGTCATCAACTTGTCAAATACGAGATCCATATGATTCCCGAGAGGGGTATAGTTAGGAGGTGATATAAGAGATCTTTGTGGAGGCTCCGTGTGAGAAGTAGATGCGGATGAAGATTGAACCATGATGGTATTGGTGGCATTTTTAGATTTATCACCATGTGTGGGGGGACTTGATGAACTCGGTTTTGAGGTTTTTGATTGAATCTTAAGGTGGCCTTGCTCAAAGGCGCAAAGTTCAAGTTTGTGAGCCATAGTGAAAGCCTCTTCAAAGGTTTGGAAAGATTGAATTTGAAGAGTTGAGGAGATGTGCTTCACACAAGACAGTGAGAAAAGCTTGATTAGTTCATTCTGTGGAAGGGAGAATGATAGTTAGTTAATAATGATATGCCATCGTGAGATGAAATCTGAAATGTAATAGTCATCATATTATCGATTGGCATAGAGGTCGGTCATAGTAATTTTACACGCAATGTTAATCGAGTAATGTTTAAGAAACAATTGTGCAAGTTGAGTGAAGGTGAATAATGAGTGTTGTGGGATATTGTTGTACCAATCCAATGCGAGACCAACCAATGACATGGGAAACGTGCGGAGCATGAGATTTTGATCATGGGTGATAAGGTAACATGCATGTCTAAAAGCTCGAAGGTGTTGTTAAGGATCCTCCTTGCTATTGAACTTAGAGAACTTTGATAGCTCCCAATGAGGAGGATAACGCTTGATGGGAACTAATGGGTTGATGGGTTCATTGTAAATTTGATCATATGAAAATGTGGTCTTAGATCCCAAGGTAGTGGCTTCAAGGTTATCCATTCTACTTAATAGTACTTATAAGGGATCATTAGATGGTTGAGATGTTGAAGGATGAGATTGCGATGCATATGATGTGGATGGGTTGGGTTTTTGATATGTTTGATATGTTTGGGATGTGTTGGTGTTGGTGGAAGTGGTTAATGAGGGGGATGTAATAAAGGGGTTTTGAGTAGACTAGTTGAGATAAAGCTTGATGTTGAGATATAGGGATGCTATAAGATTGGTTAGATTGAATGGGTTGTTGTGAAATAGGAACATTTGATTGATTTGTTATGGGGTTGGTTGGGATGTAAGTGATATGTGGTTGGGATACTTGAATAGATTGGTTAAGAAGTGCATAGCTAAAGGCACCTCGAGGAGGAGATTAATGAGTTTTCATTGATTTAGATGGATGAGGTTGTGAGGTGATTACATTAGCATGGACATGTGAAGTGGAAATAAGGGGTGAGGTTGTGTTATGTTGCAAGTGTGATTGTTGAGATGGTTGAATAGGCATACTATTGACAATAGTAGATGAAGTGGGGATAATGTTGATATGAGGTAATTTGGGTGGAATGAGATCCACCAATTGAATAGATTGATGGGATTGAGGGATTATGGAGGACTTAAGAAATAGATAGTCATGAAGGACGATAAGATTAGCATCAAGGAGATCTCGAAACTCCTAAAGCATTCACGAGGGATACTAGGAGGTACAAGAGTCTCTAAAGGAGCAAGAGACGAAGGCGAAGATGGTCTAGAAGAAATGGATTGAGATGAAGTTGGTCTAGAATGTTAGGATTGTGGTGCTGAATTGCTTCACATATAACATGATTTATAGCTTATTTGGTTTACATAGTAATCAACACCGGTCAACATTAGGGTAACCATCGTCAGTCATGGTAACCGCTCACTAGTTACCTATGCATGGTAGTTTATATTTAACTCACGTGAATTAGATCTAACTTTGTTATAAAGTTGATCTAAAGGTTGTAAATGTATAGCTAAGGTGCCCTAAGTTTGTAGATGCTTATATTAGCGTGAAAGCTAGGGTTAGAAGGTGAATTGGACAAGGATTGAGTTAGATCCTTGATTCTCCTAGATTGAGAGAATGAAGAAGAAGAAGAGAAATAAAGAACAAGTTACATGAAGATAGAGCTTCCATGGAGAGAAACTAGAAAAAGGAAATAACAGGTACAACTACGAAGGTACATCTCAATGGTGAGAAGAGGGTAACATCTTCTTCTCGTATTTCCTTTGTATTGTCTTGTCTAAATGTAATGGCTTGCATAGTACACAAAGCACATAGTCTGTCATCTTGTAGATCCATAGGTTGTTGTAAGATATTGTATTGTAAATCCACGAGTAGTTGAGAGTTCTTGTATTGTAGATTCATGAGATCATATTGTATTGTTGATCCATAAGAATCTAGTATTGTAGCTTGTTGGAGAGTTTGTGGATACAAATAGTATCCAAATATTATAGAGGAGGTTGTCTTCATGTTTGCATAGGTTGATGTAGTGATGGAGAGACAAACTTACTTCTTGGTGCACAGTCATGGTTGCACATTGGTAGACCCATGTGAGAGGTCTTGTTGCAGATCCACAAAGAACTTGGTAGCAGTTTAGAGATGTAGTAGTTCCTGGTTATGTGAGATTTGCTAGTGGTTTGGAGGCACGGTTGTAGTGCACTCATGGAGATCCGTTTAGAGATCTGGAGGAGAGGAGATACTCTTGGAGAGATGCATTGTACTCTTGTATTGAAGAGTTGGTTTGTACTCTTGTTATATTATATATATGAGATCTCTATCTTTGGTGGACGTAGCCCACATTGGGTGAACCACGATACATGTTGTGTTATGTGTGTGTACTTTATTTTGATTTGGATTATTCTAGTTTATACTTCCACTGCTGTAGATTTTGGGGAATTGTTTAGATCTTGTGTGCATGATTGAGTTTGTTATTGAATCATAACACTATTCCATGATCCGAATTCCCAACATAGAAGGATTGGTTTCAATATGAGGATCATTTTGGATGACATGGTCTTCATGAAGCAAGACCATAAAAACACAAGGTTGGGAGATCAATGGTGTGGTCTCAAGTTCAGAAGTTTGTTGGGAAAGATCATTGGAAGAAGGGATGTCATTGGATGAGGTGGATTGTTGTGTTTTCTTGGCCGAGAAGGAGTGATAACATGCATGAAGTAGATAAACATTTGTTTATGTATTTTATTAACAAAAAAATCAAGCAACAAATTTTTTATCATCATGATTATTAAAAGAGTGTGAGAAAAGAAAAGAAAAAGGCTCAAAGGGGAACCTAGGAAAATGGCCAATCTAAGGTTGGTTTCAGGATGTTTTGGCTTTAGAGTCCTTAATATACCCGAAGGTATGTGAGGCCTGAATCTGTATAGAGTTTATAACGTGGCCAGAACACCATGGTGACTTTCTTATTGGGTGATGAAATACCAACAATTCCACAGTAAGGAGTGTTTATATGTGTGAATTAGTTTGTGTGTTTGGATGTGTGTGATGAGGTGAATGCAAAGTGTTAAACCCCCTAGTTAAACTATATTTCCAAGCAAGAATGAAAGGGTTATTTTTAGATCAAACAAAAATGTAAATTCGATGAGGACAACAAACAAGTGATGATAAAGAAAAATATGGGGAACAAAAACAAGGAATACATGGTATATATTTTTCCTTTTTATCTGATCTTCAAACCGAGCAAAAGTAAATCCAATAAATCCATGATGTAACGCAATAAAATAAGCAAGTGGAATCCATCACACATTCCTTCCTTGTAAGGTTAATGAAAATGGAAGAAAGAAAATTAAAATGAAAACAAATAACAAGACTCGCTTAGAAAGGGTGGGTCCCATCAGGCGTGCGAGAATGTTGATCGAAACTACCTTGTTCTTGTTGATTAGTGAACTAGTAATAAATGAAACAAATAACTTGAAATATGAAGGGTTTATGGTAACTTGAGATGGGATGACGATATAGATGGGTGTAAAAGAAAGATCCTCCTCCACGAAAGCTAAGTGACTTGCAAATCAAGGTAACTCAATAGAAAAAGATTAGATTAGTAGATAGGATGGGAGGGTTGCTTGACAAAGTCAATCCCAAGAAGTGAAAACTTCCTAGGATGGATGCTAACCCTTTTTTGATAAATCTAAGATAAAATCAAATATTGATAAATTTGATGTAGCTAAGATCTGGATAATATACGAGAAATCTAAGATAAACAAAAATCTTTGAAATGTAGAAATTTAAGGAAAGTACATATCTCGATTTAAATAGATGCTAAATAAACCAAATCTGGAAGGTTCGATGGTGACCCGAGTTTGCAGATGTCCATTCGACAACGACCGGAGTAGGTGGACCAAGACAATGATGTAAAATGCAGATATGGAATCTCTAATGATGAGATCGAAGACGAGATACAACACTGGAATGATGAATAGAAACTTGCAGAAGAGTCCGAGACAGGGAGAAACATAGAGGATGTAAGAAAATTAGAGATCTAAGGGTAAATACTAAAAATATGTACTTTGGGTCGATGACGTCTAAGCTAGGTTCATGTTTGTGACTAAGGATTGACAGAGTGTATTTGGGATAACGAGAGAGGTAGAATGATTGGATTTGAGACCAGGTGGATGCATTAACAAAATATAGATGGTTGGAGATCTGAATGATAGAGAAATTGATGCAATGGAGGTTGGGTCAACAACGATTGGACATGGTTGACAACGAATGGGGATGAGTTATACTTGAATTAATAGAGATGGGCTGAAATGAGGACCTATAGACAACCAAAAAGAGCTAAGAAGGGCAAGACTGAGTCCTTGATGAAAGCTAAACTTGCACAAGATGTTAGTGGTTGATTTAGATAATAATAAGACAATAATGAAACAATGCATGTAAAGATGAAAGAGATCTCCCTAAAACTCAAAAATGGAAGCACAAGATCCCCAAGAGATCTTTAAGATGGTTATCATGACTATAAAGGTAATCAAGAATGAAGGAAAGGTCACAAGAAAGTGAAAGTCTCCAAAATTGCATCCTTGAACAAAGAGGGGTGAGGGTAGCTTTTAGGGTCAACGGAGACCCATATAAGTCGGTGACTATGGAGAGTCGTCCATTTGGGTATTGGAGCGATGTCCAACTTGAGGGAAAAAAGGCCCAAATGAAGCGGGATTAGGGTTTAGATGGATAGGGATGAGCTAGGGTTACATATGGAAGATAAATGGGTAGGTGGATGGTTGAAATGAGTAAATAAAGGTAGGGGTGGATGGAAACATTAAATAGGGGTGGTTGAGAGCATATAAAGGATAAAATGGAGGAATCTAGAGAGAGGAAATGAATTAATGAAGGATTAGAATTAATTAGGGATGATTAAGGGTGTGTTGGCTAGATTTTCGCATAGTGAAAACCTAGGCGATCATGAGATAAATCTCCCTCATTTACCGATGAGGCTCTCGTGTTAGATTTGTCGATAAAAATATGATAGTATCTATATGGGGGTTTTACTTTAACTATTCAAACTCATGAACCATAGTCAGACATGCTGATTCTGCAAAGTAAGCATTTGTTAAAGAAAGGAAATATTTATAGAAGAAGGAAATAATAAAACATAGGGAAGAAATAGGGAAGATGTGCAACCTAATCAATAGATAACAGAGTTGATTGCATGCACATAAAAGAAACCAATAGATATCAACACACAGAATTATAAGCAAAGGCAACTCCAGATCTAGATCTAAAATAACACAAAGTTTATTAGAAGATATGAGATAAAAAGCTAGAAACACAATGCACCGTGACACAAAGTTCACCAGGAAATCTGCTCCTTTATATTCCTTTGCTTCAAGTGGCTATCAGGGGTTTCAGCACAAAGTCTGGAACACAAGAATGCTACTTACAAATTCTGATCATTAACCCGAAGGTTCTTCTTCTACTTATAGAATGTAGAAGGGAAAGTACAAATGGGAAACTCAACTGAACTGAAACATAAACAAGAAACAAAGATGACATCTGGCAATCATCCTCCTCTAACTTCTCCTCAAGTGACACATCTATCATTTAACTAATATAATCGTTCCACATAACTTAAAGCAATGGTTTCAAAACCAATAACTTTAAAGTTTTACAATTTCATCCAGGAACGTGGAAAATAGAAGAAGAAAGTCATGCCAGCTATAACATTTATATCTTCTTTTATTCTGATATTGAATATACTTGTCGAACATATAATTCAACATCTTCCCATCTATCTTAGCCACAACTTCCTTTTCTGTCCTGAACTGCAGCAAGCCTTCGTTCAACATCTTGATGCACGCTTCCACCTCCTCCAAGCTAGGCCCAGTGCCACCAATATCCGACAGTAGTGCCACCAGTCTTCTAATGGAATTCATCGTGAAAGGCTTAGAAGCTCCATCAATTCTCCCTGTACCATCAGAAGAGACCCTTCAAGGGAATCAAGCACTCTGCTAGGAATGATCTGTGTGTATGAAGTAACATTTCATCCACTTCCTCATGAGTGAAAGCAATGACATTGTTTGGTAAAGATGATGTCATACTCTCAAGTGCCTACATCCTCTTTAGCATAATTTTACAGATCTCCAAATGGAAAGATACTGCAAACTCCAGTTGCTTCCCCTTCTCGACCGATCGCCAGTGTACAATCCGCTCCACAATCAACATTTCTCTTGACAGTTTATTTATTTCGCCAAAGTACCGAGGTTACTCTCAAAGAATCGTGTTCATATCTATCGTGCTTGTTACAGCTTGCTTTAGCTGATTTGATGCTTCCTCCATAATGTTTAGATGGGTTGGCACCTCTCTCGAGTTGCAGAAGGCTTTGTGAATGATCGAGACTTTTCCATCTGCCGATAGCTTTCACACGGTTACTTGCATCTTCCATTTCCTACATCAGATGATCACTTACCTGCTTTTGAGCTGAAATGGGCTGAGTGGAAGATTTAGCAACCTTGGCAATGATCTCACACAACCGAGATACACGCTTCAAGTTCAAATTTCTACACCTTTTCTCTGTCAATCCTAAGGATTAGAGCATCCACAATCCTAAGGATTAGAGCATCTATCAATGTCTATGTGTCCCGCTTCAATTCTTCTCGTGGTGGCTTGACCAATGGGTACTGCAGTTCTTGTTATTTCTTCTCTTTGTGAGCTCATCCTCTTTCTTCCCCTCCGCTGGAACTGACATCTCAACAAACTTCTGCACCGACTCCTCGATGATCAACCTTGAAATTACCTTAGCAACTTTAGGTTTTCGGTCTTTCCTACTTAGACTCAAGAGCATCTGCAAGTCGTTTTCCTCCAAGTTGATTTCCTCTTCATCTGAAACCGCTACAGTGTTGTGGCTGCCATCCTCTGAATCATCCAAAGACAAAGCTCTTTCAAACTCTGCCATTTGCAGCTTCAACATTTCTTCGAGAGCAGTGCTTTGAACGGATTGGCTGAGGAGAAAAGATGAATGTTTCCGGATTCAACGGAGGAATGGTAGTGTCCTGTTGAGGTGTAATTGTCGGTGAAATCGAGTCTTTGGAGAAGCCGGAACTAACACCATGGCCGTAGAAGTGATCTTCTCCTTTGAATGAGACCTTCTGTGCACTTTCATCTTCTCAGGCCTGGTGCTGCTCTCTCCTTCATGCTTCCTCTTGAGCGAATCTCCTATGCCGAAGTTTCCCGTGATTTGATTCATCAAGGCAATATCCCCATGCCAGCAACCAATTTGAAGTATTGACCAGAACGGAGGAAGACCTTTCCTCAATCATATGGCAGCCCCCTACGCTCTCTTGAAGTACAACTCTATCTCCTCCCATTTGATGGTATGTGTTAAGTAACACAGACCCATTATCTTTAAGATCTGCAGGTATTCGTGCTAATCCAAAGTCAAACACTTACCATGGCCGATAACTTGTTTAAATATCTCTTTCTAACCTCGTACTCACTTCTACACTTCATCTAGAAATATTCCAATGAAGGCACATGTGCGTACTCCTAGGAGATAGTCTTCCTCGCCACTCCAAATGGATCGAAGTTTAGCCGTGCTGGGAATAACTCTTGCTTATACTGAGAGAAAAATTCTCGCTTCTAATCCTTGGGCTTTATGAATACTCTGGCAGGTGTAGTAGCCCACTATGATTGGGAAGAAGCTCGTAGACTTGTGCCATTTTGACGGAAGGTCGTGCATCTCCAGAAGTTGTTTGCTCAGCTCCATGGTGACCAATCTATCATTCGGATATCTGGGCAACTTAACTGGTTCTCCAGAAAAGCCGGTGACCCTGAGGTATGTGAAATCCACAAACTGAATGAAGAGACTGCCAATTCTGGACACAACTTCCCATGCTTCCTTACTCACCCTGTTGGCCTTTAGATCACTGTCTAGCTTGCAAATGAATTTGTAGAAGAATCCATCATTAACCACCTTGTAATATTTCTTACACGCAGTACAATAAGTTGTGGGTAGCACTCAAAAATAGGGTCCTTGGAAAGAACACCACATCTATCCAACTTGGAGAAGATGCCTTGTGAAGCTGCTGCATATACCAAATAGGAAGTCATTTTGAAGTTGAAAGTACGCCTCACGTTCCGGAGTTGCTCACCAATGTTGTCGCTAATGATTTCCGACCAATTGATTATTGAATTTGCCTGTTGATTTCAATGGTCCTGATGAAAGCATACATCCATGTGTGGAAGGTGTGAGCATTCGCTTCGCCATTTATCCTGTATAACAATTTGGAAATATCATCCACCTCTTGTACCAGATTGGACCGCAGAAGAGTTCTTGGGAACTTGGAAGGAGATCTCTGGGCTTCTTCATGTATATGTTGTTCATTATGTTCACGTGATCAACTCGTGCTTCTCTCACCTACTGCGGGCATCCTTTATGCTAATAGAAGTCACCACCTTTTGTGCCGGAATATTCAAACAATGATTGAAGAAGCGTGCATCCAACCGGATTATTGTTTTCCCGTAGCATCTCACACCGATCTGGATGATGGATGGTAAGACCTGAAACACTCCAAAACGAACTCGCAATCGGGGGTGTGTGTATGGAAATGCCTGCAGCACAAATAATTCCCCGCTTTTAATTGCACGCATGAGGGAATTCTTTCTTGCTTTGGATCACAATCAATTCGAAAGAGGCTCGAACCTAGGTCTGTATCTCCGATGTTAGTGAACTGGAAGTGATGCATGACTCTGCACGAGCTCTCTTTTCATCCTACTTTGCCATGGTTGTCTTTGTCTTTGTCTCGAGCAAGTCTTTTTCTCTTTATTCGGCAGAATTCTTCACAACTAGTGCAGATCTGGATATTTCTTCGATTCGAGAGGATATGTTCAATGTATTGGACATTGATTTAAGCTCCTTTCTCTTATAAAAGCACTGTAATGAATTCACGAAATTAATTGAGACAAAGATGGCAATGGAACATGAACAATGGATTTTAATCATAAAAATATGCATAATTCAAGCATGATGCCCCATAATTTGATATTTTATTTGCATACAAAGCAAACATGAATTTTACCAACTTCACCGAGTACCTGTATCCCTTATGCAGACAATTATCTAGACACGAATCAGTCTCCTTCAACCTATGCGCCAAATTTGGAAGCTTCCAACATTAATTATACTTTCTTCCGAGCAAAAATCCTCTTCAAATGTGGCGCACTTTTTATGCAGGCTGCACTTCTTTGCTTTTGAATTAATTAATCCATCCTTATGGCAGCCCCTGCTTATATAACCCTCATGATTCTATAATTAATTATTGCCCCTCCTATTCTTGGCAATTAATTAATTAATTAATTAATAAGATTTTCTCTTCAAATGGGGCGCCTAATTTGTGCATGTTCATAGCTGCCATTAAATAAATTAAATTTATTTAATTTTAGCTCTCTACTTCATTCCACTTAAGCTTCATAGTGTGCTTTGACCTCATCCACTTTGAAAATAGGAATTAATTAAATCAATTAATACTTTAAAAAGTATTATTTCTCTCCCAAATGGGGCGCACTTTTTGACATGAAGGGGCTGCATTAAATAAATAATATTTATTTAATTTTAGAATGTCTAATTCCAACTTCCTTTATCCACTTTCCCTTTGTTGACTTTTCCACAAACCTGGGCGCCAAAATTGGAGAAGAATTTAATTAATTTATTGCATTTAAGGTTGCCTTTCTTTCCCTAAAGGGGTCGCACTTTTTGGTATGAGGGATTTCTATTTTTAAAAGTCAATTGACAATGGGATTATTTACCCTACAAGGCAGCTCCGAAAATCCCATGATTCACTTAAGTTGTTTGACTTTCATAATGAGATTATTTACCCTACAAGGCAGGTAATAAAATCTCATTAATGCCTTAGTGATTTTTGTTTTATTCCACAATGAGAATTTTTACCCTACAAGGCAGGTAAGAAATTCCCGCCTGCCTGCTGCCTCTAATTTTCCCATTGTGACTTAAGTGGCGTTGCTTCCATGGGAAAAAGTACCTTCTTGGCACAAAGTGTGCACAAAATCCCCACACCGCCTCGCCGCTTCTAAAAATCCCATGATCCACTTCAAACCCTTTTTTTCCAAAAATGCGGCCAACCCATAAGAAGCTTTTTGGTGCACGACTTCATCTTTTTTAAGAGAACCAGACCTCCGATGGTGAATTCCTTCTAGCACAACGTGCATAGGTGATCTCCAGATACTCCAGAAAAGAATCAGGCCAAACCGATAAAGGAATCGATCCAGAAAAATTTCACAGAAAATGAAACGGAAAACACCAAAAACACAAAACGTTGCCAGAAGTCACAAATAAAGCCCATGATTCATTCTTGGTTAAAACCCTAATGGTATATGGGAATAATGACATATACGATCACAACAAGGTTAAACCGAGCACAATTTGCCTCAAACGAGGCTCAAAATAATTAAATACAAATTTTCCACAGACAAATCCCAACATGCTTAATATAACAATTTTGGGCATCCGGGTATTTGGCAAAAATGACTAATATGGCTCCTTGGGAATATCTCGACAGTACTACGAAACTTTCTTGCAAGAAAAACACACAACGACCCATTATTTTAAAAGTACGATTTTTTAAAATAGGATAGTCGAAATTCTGTGGTGAAACTGGGACACCCATCGGCTCCGTCTGTGGACATCTTTTCCTCTATCAAAATGACAAGGGAAAAGATGAGATCCCAAAGCATCTCTGGTTTCGTATCTTGTCTTTTGGGCACAGCGTTAGGCAAACAAAACAACACAACACAAAAACAAAACAAGGAAAAACAAACAAAGTTTTATTTATGTACATACAGGTTTTACTCTGCTTTTCATGTCCGAACAACTTCAAGTGTTGCCCATTGAAAGGCAACGGTAATTCAACTCCATCCTGATGAGCAAGAATGAAGCTATTTGCTGGCGATCTTTTTAATCACAAAAGGCCCTTTCCATAGTGAATCAAATTTTCCGTGCATGCCTTTTGCTTCTCTTCTCTTGTCCCATAAAAGGACCCAGTCATTGACTTCAAACTTTCTTTCCCTGGCCTTTTTGTCGAAGATGACTTTCACCTTCCTTTGATGCTCTGTCAATCTATCTACAACTTGAGTCTGTACCTCCCACAATTCAGTCAGGTACATTATCCTTTTATCAATAGCATCAGTGAATGTAAGGGCTCTAGAAAGTTGTAGGCGGGCAGTTCCAAGGTAAGAGGCAGCTCTGTGTCTCTTCCATATAATAGCTGAAAAGGGGACATGCCTATAGCCCTCTTTGGTGTAATTCTATTGGCCCATAATGCATCAAACAACTTCTTATGCCAAGTTCTTTGATTCTCCGTTACTAGCTTTCGCACGATAGTCACCAAAGTTTTGTTACTTGATTCAGCTTGGCCATTCCCTTGTGGATAGTAGTTGGAGGAATGTACCAGCTGGATCCCATGAGTGTAGCGAAATCAACCAGCTCCTCAGAAGATAGATTCGGAGCGTTGTCTGCTACTATTTTATTGGGCACGCCAAACCTGACAATAATATTTTCTTTTATAAAACTGCACACCTCGGCGAAAGTGGCGTTCTTCACAGGAATGGCTTCTACCCACTTACTGAAATAATCAGTAGCTATGAGAATATAGTGATGGCGACACTGGAGGCCGGGTTGAGCATACCAATAAAATCCATTCCCCATTGCTGGAAGGGTTCTTCAATTACAATTAGTTTTAATGGTAATGCGAGCTATTTTACACGCCCAACAAAGTGTTGGCACACTGCAGCACTTGGATACCCATTCTGCGCGGTATCTTGAAAAAGTGTGGGCCATTAATACCTTACTTGTAGGATCTTGTGAGCAATGACTCGGGCTGAGAAATGACCACTGCAAGCCATGTCATGAAATTGTTTTAAGAACTGATCCTGCCGAGCTTTATCTACGCATCGAGAAATACGCCATCAATCCCTCTTTTGTATAAACCATTATCCTAAAGAACAAAGTCTTTGGATTTTAATTTAATAGTACATTTCTCTTTTCAAGAAAGATGATCTGGGCATTCTCCATAAGTCATAAAGTATGGAATGTTACTGTACCACTCTTCCACCAAATCTATAAAAAGGACCATAGGCAAATCTTCTTTCATATCTTCTTGATCTACCTCTAACGTTGTTGTTTTCATCTCCATCATCAATTCACAAAGACCTCTTCCTCAAACCAGCTTTGTAGGTTTGATATCCAGGTCATATTCTTGAACTTTCATCACCCATGTGCCTCTTAACAGTCCTAATTCTTGTTGGGTGAGAATAGATTTCACTCTGACAAGATCTGGAACAGGACCACAATATGCAAAGAAAGAATGTAATACCCGAATTCTTTACACGCCTTTACCGCATGCATATGCATGCTTGTCCACGGGGAGTATATTTCAACTCATAAGCTTTGAGAGGCATGCTCATGAAAGCAATCGGAGCTTCTATATCCTCTTGATTCTTTTGCATCAAGATTGCTGACATGGTGTGTTCAGAGGAATAACAATAAAGAATAAATTCTTTACTAAAGTCAGGTGAAACCAAGACTGGGGCTTTTGACAGGCCTCCTTAATCTTCTCAAAAGCTTCCTTCCCTTCACTGCTCCATTTGAAATCTTGTGTCTTCTTCATCATATTTGAGATATGACGGGTTAGCTCAGCAAAGTCAGGGATGAATCTCCTGAGAAAATTAACTTTTCCAAAGAAAGAGTGAACTCCTTTTTTGGATGTTGGCAATGGAAAAGTCTGAATGGATTTGACACGTTCCAGATCTATCTTGGTTCCTTCCTTGGAGACAATGTGTCCTAGTAGCTTTCCTTCTGTTACAACAAAGATAGATTTCTTAGGGTTCAGAGAAATACCATGTTTGCGGCATTGTATGAAAACCTCTTCCAGATTTGAAATGTGCATGCTTCTATTCTTGGAAAAGACTGTCAGATCATCAAGGTACACCACTATGCTTACATCCTTGAGATGAGCAAAAGCTAAATCCATAGCTCTTTGAAATGTAGCTCCAACATTGATCAAACCGAATGACATTTTTTGATAAGCAAAAGTTCCCCAAGGTGTAATGAACGTCGTTTTGTATTGATCTTCTTCAGCCACCTTGACCTGATTGTAGCCTGAGAAACCATCAAGCATGGAAAGCATTTCAGATCCAAAGTGACCACTGCGCAGAGTGTGATCCATGATGGGGATGGGGTAGTTATCTTTCAATGAGGCTTGATTGAGGTTGCGAAAATCTACGCACAACCTAATCTCGCCACTCTTCTTTCTCACAGGAACTATGTTGGCTAACCATTCAGAGTGATGTATGGGATAAATTATCTTTGCATCTAACAACTTCTGGATTTCTGCAAAGATAGTCCTAGAAATAGTAGGGTTATGCCGCCATGCTTCGCTTGAAAGGATTTTGTTCTGGTTTTAATGGGATGTAGTGTTGAACTTCTATAGGCTGATATGTTTTTAGATCTTGGTAAGACCAAGCAAAAACATCCATGTATTTCTTAAGAAGCTCTGTAAAAGCTTCTCTTTCTGTCTCGAACAACACTTTCCCAGATTTACTAATTTGGGATCATTGCTTGCTCCCAAATTTAGTAACTGTGTATCGGAGGAAGAACCTTCCCCACTTTCTTCATTCTTTTTAAGCATCTGATCATGCTTGTCAAACATTTCCTCAAGAGATACCAAGCCTTTAGGAATTTTATTTACCTTCAGCTGAATAATCTCTCGACTTCCCGAGACATCCGCATCCATCTTTCCCATAGTAGTCCTGTCTCGAAGGTGAGTTACTTCCCTCATAGTAGATCTCTTTGAAGTTGTCCTTCTGTCTCTAGAAATACAACAATCTACTTGTCATCGTTAAAAACTTGCCATTCTTTGGATGTTGTCAGAACTTTGGGTGGAAAACCGTCTCAACTTTGTAATCCCCCGTGTCTAAAAGTGTGGGTGGCTGATATGGATTTAACAAAGCCGTAGTCAATGCAAGTGAATCAACTCTAGAATTTTGTTCTCTCGGAATGTAGGATACCGAGAAAGCTGAAAAATCCGGGATGGCAAGAGTGGACTCGATCTCTATAATGCCAATTTTTTTCCTTTTTACTTGATAGAGACCTCTTATCTCGCTTAACAATCATCTCAACATCTTCCTTTGCATGTAAGAGCTTGATTCCCATTGTTCTTACCTGCTCCATACCCAATAACAGTGCTTCATATTTTGCCGTGTTGTTAGTATTTTCGAACATCAATTTGAAGGAATGTGCATGCACCTTTCCCTCAGGAGAGATAAGAACAACGCCTGCACTGGATCCAAATGAACAACAACTACCATCAAATTCCAGAGACCAAACCTTATTGTCGAGTCGATGTGGTTCTTGGATCACAGGTTGAACTTCTTCTTTATCAATTTCTAGATAATAGACTCCGTGATTAGATTCCTGAAACAAGATCTGAGATCTAGGATCCTCAAATTTTGATAATGTGTACTTGGATTTCTTCTCAGTTCTAACCGATTAACTCCTTTGATTGGTATGTGCGCATAAGACCAATCCATCTTGAATTCTCCGCCTTGACTCTTTATACAAATTTCTACTCAACAACATGCCATAAGAAAATGGGATGTCCATTCTAAGGATAGTCATTTTCAATCTTTTGTCCAGGAAAGAAGTAAGTACTTCCTGTGCATCTTTGATTTGCCCAACCAGAGGAACTTGCCTTTCCATTGAATAACATCTTCCAATGGTTTTGTCAATGTGAGTCCTAGAGCATCAACAACTTTCGCAGGCATGACGTTGTCAGAAGCTCCAAAGTCCAAAATGCAGTTGCTCAGTTTGTATTCATTAATAAGCAATGACATGTAGAAAGGCTCAATTCTCTCAGACATGGAAGGAGAAGAAGTAAAGGAGAAGAGCTTGCAGCCACATTATTTGAAGGAGGAGTAATCTTTAGACTTGACAAGATACCCCGTGAAGTATTATTTGTTGGAGGGTTAGGGCCATTACTTTGCACATACTTAACCAACTTATTCAATTGATCAGGAAAAACCCTCAAATATTCAGCTTCTGACATCTGAATCTTGGTTTTCTTTATGTGATCAATAATATCAAAAGATTGACTTACTCAGCTGCTTGTCCATTTGTCCTCTGCTGTTGATTAGGAGACATTGCATGCTTGTCCCTTGGAGCTAATGAAGAAGGAAGAGGGCTACCTCTTTTCAAGATGGTAACATCCGGCCTAGGATCTTCTCTTTCCCTTCTCTGGCCACTTGTGGATGCTTCAACATTTTGGTGTGTTTGGGACCTTGTAAACACCGTAAATGTGTGACCATCAGAATCTTCAAAAGATTCATAATAGCCATCATTAGATTCATGGTCCAGGTATCCGATATTGGAGTCGCCACAGGATCTACAAAGTCTTCTTCGTCGAATGATTCACCATCACCAAGATCTTCATTATTAGTTTCTAAGTTATTTCTTGGGAAAATTCAATTTCCAACCTTTGAGGCACAGCAGGGAGTCAGTTTCGGTTTTGATTTTTTCCGTTGAAAGGCCGAGTAGGGGCTGTTCTTGAAGGGGCTACATTTCCTCCTTGAGCCATCTATTTCTTGATCTGCAACATATCGTTGGCTAACCTTTGTAGCAAAGGGTTAGAGGAACTTATTGAGGAGTCCCATCAGCTTTATGGGTTGATTACTTGATCTTTCTAGCCATGATCAAGTCATCCTCAACTTCTACTGTAGCATTTTGAGCTTCCAAGAGACTAGTAGGTCTCACCCTCCAGAGCTGATATCTAACTTCTGACAGCAAGGCATTTATAAAAAAATGTCTTTTGGTTCCCATCACTTAGTGCAACAAAAGTGGGGATCTTATACAAAATCCTTTGGAACCTTGCAATGAAGTCCCTCATATTCTCGTTCGGCTCCTTCTTTAGTTGTATAAGCTAGGTAATCAATGTCTTTGGAATCTTACGTAGGCTTGAATATTTTCAGAATTGTTCTTGCATGGACGCCCGATTCGTTATGGTTCCAGGAGCCAACCGATAGAACCATTCGCCAACCAAATCATGTAGAGTCTCGATGAAAAGTCTGACAAAGACATCTTCATGCTCTACCGCAAGTACACCACAAGATATGAAGAACGCAACCAAGTGGTCGTCGGGATTCTTCTTGCCTCCAAAGAATCGGGGAAATTCTTTCGGGATCCTTTGGGCAGATCGTGCATAGGTGGAGTCAAATTCAGTGGCCCAAAAGCTACTCTCCATGGGATAGGTAACGATTTGGTTCCGATTTTGATTTCGCATGTTGACCTGGAGCACGTCTTCTCCTTGTGTAGACTTGATGGATAATTCCGGCCGCCAAATTATGTTGAGACGATCCGGATTTGGATGTGTGTGTACTCTTCTTCTTGGTGAGAGACTCTGGATCTCGTGACTTTTAACTTGAGGATGATTGAAATTGAATTACTCTTGCAATCAAGAAATGATCGGTCCTTCGTTGTGCCTTCACTGATCGAGTGAATGGACGTTCACCAGTCGACAATTTAAGTAGGAAACACTCGATCTTCAAGAGATAAGCTTTGATCCGCAAAAATAGTAGTTCCCAAATGATTCGCTAAAAAGCTGTTGGTTAGATTTTTCGAATAGCTGAAAACCTAGGCAGTCATGAGATAAATCTCCCTCATTTACCGGTGAGGCTCCCGTGTCAGATTTATCAATAAAAATATGCTAGTATCTATATGGGGGTTTTACTTTAACTATTTAGCTCATGAACCATAGCTGTATAGTTTCTCGCCAGCAAGTAAGCAACTGTTAAAGAAAGGAAATATTTATAGAAGAAGGAAATAATAAAACATAGGGAAGAAATAGGGAAGATGTGCAACCCAATCAATAGATAACAGAGTTGATTACATGCACATAGAAGAAACCAATAAATATCAACACAGAGAATTATAAGCAAAGGCAACTCCAGATCTAGATCTAAAATAACACAAAGTTTATTAGAAGATCTGAGATAAAAGCTAGAAACACAATGCACCGTGACACAAAGTTCTCCGGAAATCTGCTCCTTTATATTCCTTTGCTTCAAGTGGCTATCAGGGGTTTCAGCACAAAGTCTAGAACACAAGAATGTTGCTTACAAATTTTGATCATTAACCCGAAGGTTCTTCTTCTACTTATAGAATGTAGAAGGGAAAGTACAAATGGGAAACTCAACTGAACTGAAACATAAACAAGAAGTAAAGATGACATCTGGCAATCATCCTCCTCTAACTTCTCCTCAAGTGACACATCTATCACTTAACTAATAGAATCGTTCCACATAACTTAAAGCAATGGTTTCAAAACCAATAACTTTAAAGTTTTACAATTTCATCCGGGAACGTGGAAAATAGAAGAAGAAAGAATAGAAGAAGAAAGTCATGCCAACTGTAACATTTATATCTTCTTTTTGTTTTGATACTGAATATACTTGTCGAACATATAATTCAACATCTTCCCATCTGTCTTAGCCACAACTTCTTTTTCTGTCCTGAACTGCAGCAAGCCTTCGTTCAACACCTTGATACATGCTTCCACCTCCTCCAAGCTAGGCCCGAACTTCGCAATATCCAACTGCAGTGCCACCAGTCTGCTGATGGAATTCATCGTGAAAGGCTTAGTAGCTCCATCAATTCTCCCTTGTACCATCAGAATAGACCCTTCTAGGAATTAGGCCTCTGTTAGGAATGATCCGTGCGTATGAAGTAACATTTTCATCCACTTCCTCATGAGTGAAAGTAATGACATTATTTGGTAAAGATGATGTCATACTCTCAAGTGCCTGCATCCTCTTCAGCATAATTCTGTAGATCTCCAAACGGAAAGATACTGCAAACTCCAGCTGCTTCCCCTTCTCGTGATCCGTCGTGTATAATCTACTTTGCAATCAACACTTCTCTCAGAAGTTTATTTATTTCGGCCAAAGTACTTAGGTTACTCTCAATAACTATGTTCATATCTATCATGCTCATTACCAATTGCTTTAGCCGATTTGATGCTTCCTCCATAACCTTTAGACGGGCTGGCACCTCTTCGAGTTATACAGAATCATGACGAATGATCAGACTTTTCCATCCGTCGATAGCTTTCACCTAGTTACTTGCATCTTCCATTTCCTGCATCAGATGATCACTCCCGCTTTTGAGCTGAAATGGGCTGAGTGGAAGATTTAGCAACCTTGGCAATGATCTCGCACAACTGAGATACCTACTTCTAAAGTTTAACTTTCTCCACCTTTTCTTTGTCAAGCCTAAGGAATAGAGCATCTATCAATGTCTCGTGTGTCTGCTTCAATCCTTCTGTGGTGGTTTGACCAATGGGTACTCTGGTTATTGTTATGTCTTCTACCTTGAGCTCATCCTCTTTCTTCCTTCACTTCGGAACTGACATCTCAAAAACTTCTACCCCGACTCCTCGATGATCAACCTTGAAATTACCTTAGCAACTTTAGGTTGTCTGTCTTTCCTGCTTAGACTCAGGAGAAGCTGCAAGTCGTGTTCCTCCAAGTTGATTTCCTCTCCATCTCAAAACCGCTACAATTTTGTAGTTTCCATCCCGTGAATCATCCAAAGACAAAGCTCTTTCAAACTTTGCCATCTCGTAGCTTCAACGTTTCTTTGAGCAGTCTTGACAGTTGGCCGAGAAGAAAAGATGAATGATGCCGGATTCAATGGAGGAACGGCAGTGTCCTGTTGAGGTGCAACAATTGGTGAAGCACTGGGTGCTGGAGAAGCCGGAACTAACACCATGGCAGTAGAAGTGATCTTCTCCTTTGAATGACACCTTCTGTGCACTTTCATCTTCTCAAGCCTCGTGCTGCTATCTCCTTCGTGCTTCCTCTTGAGGGAATCTCCTATGCTGAAGTTTCCAGTGAATTTATTCATCAATGCTTCATCAAGGCAATATCCCCTAAATCAACAACCAATTTGAAGTATTGACCAAAATGGCGGAGGCAGACCTTTCTCAATCGTATGGCAGCCCCATACGCTCTTTTGAAGTACAACTCTATCTCCTCCCATTTGATGGTATGTGTTAAGTAACACGGACCCATCATCTTTAAGATCCACAGTATCCATGCTAATCCAAAGTCAAACACTTGTCGCAACTGATAACCTATTGAAATCTCTCTTTCTAACCTCGTACTCACTTCGCACTTCATCTAGAAATCTTCCAATGAAGTCACATGTGCGTACTCTGGGAGATAGTCTTCCTCGCCACTCCAAATGGATCGAAGTTTAGGTTGTGTTGGGAATAACTCTTGCTCGTACTCGAGAGAACATTTCCGCTTCCAATCCTCAAGCTTTATGAATACTCCGCAGTGTAGTAGCCCACTATGATTGGGAAGAAGCCCGTAGACTTGTGTCGTTTTGACTGAAGGTCGTGCATCTCCACAAGTTGTCTACTCAGCTCCATGGTGACCAATCTATCATTCGGATATCTGGGCAACTTAACTGGTTCTCCAGAAAAGTCGGTGACCCTGAGGTATGTGAAATGTAAACTGAATGAAGAGACTGCCATTCTGGACACAACTTCCCATGCTTCCTTGCTCACCCTGTTGGCCTTTAGATCGCCATCTAGCCTGCAAATGAATTCGTAGAAGAATCCATCATTGACCACCTTGTAATCTTTCTTGCACGCAGGTATAGTAAGTTGTGGGTAGCACTCAAAAATAGGGTCCTTGGAAAGAACACCACATCTATCCAACTTGGAGAAGATGCCTTGTGAAGTTGTTGCATATACCAAATAGGAAGTCATTTTGAAGCTGAAAGTACGCCTCACGTTCGGAGTTGCTCACCAATGTTGTCACTAATGATTTCCGACCAATTGATTATTGAATCTGCCTGTTGATTTCAATGGTCCTGATGAAAGCATACATCCATGTGTGGAAGGTGTGAGCATTCGCTTCGCCATTTATCCTGCATAACAATTTGGAAATATCATCCACCTCTTGTACCAGATTGGACCGTGAGAAGAGTTCTTGGGAACTTGGAAGGAGATCTGGGCTTCTTCATGTATATGTTGTTCATTATGTTCACGCAGTCAACTCTGTGCTTCTCTCACCTACTGCGGGCATCCTTTATGCTAATAGAAGTCACCACCTTTTGTGCCGGAATATTCAAACAATGATTGAAGAACTGTGCATCCAACCGGATTATTGTTTTCCCTGTAGCATCTCACACTGATCTGGATGATGGATGGTAAGACCTGAAACACTCCAAAACGAACTCTGGCAACTGGGCTGTGTATGGAAATGCTGCAACACAAATAATTCCACTGCTTTTAATTGCACACATGAGGGAAGTCTTTCTTGCTTTGGATCTGTCAATCAATTCAGAAAGAGGCTCTGAACCTAGGTTTGTATCTCCGATGTTAGTGAACCTGGAAGTGATGCATGACTCTGTTGAGCTCTCTTTTTCATCCTACTTTGCCATGGTTGTCTTTGTATTTGTCTGAGCAAGTCTTTTTCTCTTTATTCGGCCGGAATTCTTCACAACCAGTGCAGATCTGGATATTTCTTCAGATTCAGAGGATATGTTCAATGTATTGGACATTGATTTAAGCTCCCTTTCTCTTATAAAAGCACCTGTAATGAATTCCTGAGATTAATTCAGACAAAGATGGCAACTGGAACATGAACAATGGATTTTAATCATAAAAATATGCATAATTCAAGCATGATGCCCCATAATTTGATGTTTTATTTGCATACAAAGCAAACATGAATTTTACCAACTTCACCTGAGTACCTGTATCACTTATGCAGACAATTATCTAGACACGAATCAGTCTCCTTCAACCTATGCGCCAAATTTGGAAGCTTCCAACATTAATTACACTTTCTTCTAAGCAAAAATCCTCTTCAAATGTGGCGCACTTTTTGTCTGGGCTGCACTTCTTTGCTTTTGAATTAATTAATCCATCCTTATGGCAGCCCCGCTTATATAACCCTCACCATTCTATAATTAATTATTGCCCCTCCTATTCTTGGCAATTAATTAATTAATTAATTAATAAGCTTTTCTCTTCAAATGGGGCGCCTATTTTGTGCATGCTCATGGCTGCCATTAAATAAATTAAATTTATTTAATTTTAGCTCTCTACTTCCAGTTCACTTAAGCTTCACAGTGTGCTTTGACCTCATCCACTGAAAATAGGAATTAATTATATCAATTAATACTTTAAAAAGTATTATTCTTCTCCCAAATGGGGCGCACTTTTTGACATGAAGGGGCTGCATTAAATAAATAATATTTATTTAATTTTAGAACTTCTAATTCTAATTTCCTTTATCCACTTTCCCTTTGTTGACTTTTCCACAAACCTGGGCGCCAAAATTGGAGAAGAATTTAATTAATTTATTGCATTTAAGGCTGCCTTTCTTTCCCTAAAGGGGTCGCACTTTTTGGTATGAGGGATTTCTATTTTTAAAAGTCAATTGACAATGGGATTATTTACCCTACAAGGCAGCTCCGAAAATCCCATGATTCACTTAAGTTGTTTGACTTTCATAATGAGATTATTTACCCTACAAGGCAGGTAATAAAATCTCATTAATGCCTTAAGTGATTTTTCTTTTATTCCACAATGAGAATTTTTACCCTACAAGGCAGGTAAGAAATTCCCGCCTGCCTGTTGCCTCTAATTTTCCCATTGTGACTTAAGTGGCGTTGCTTCCATGGGAAAAAGTACCTTGCTAGGCAGGTACAAAATCCCCACCTGCCTGCTGCTTCTAAAAATCCCATGATCCACTTCAAACCCTTTCTTTCCAAAAATGCGGCCAACCCAGAAGAAGCTTTTTGGTTCACGACTTCATCTTTTTCAAGAGAACCAGACCTCCGATGGTGAATTCCTTCTTGCACAACGTGTATAGGTGATCTCCAGATACTCCAGGAAAAGAATCAGGCCAAACCGATAAAGGAATCGATCCAGAAAAATTTCACAGAAAATGAAACGGGAAAACACCAAAAACACAAAACGTTGCCAGAAGTCACAAATAAAGCCCATGATTCATTCTTGGTTAAAACCCTACTGGTATATGGGAATAATGACATATACGATCACAACAAGGTTAAACCGGAGCACAATTTGCCTCAAACGAGGCTCAAAATAATTAAATACAAATTTTCCACAGACAAATCCCAACGACAGAATATAACAATTTTGGGCATCTGGGTATTTGGCAAAAATGACTAATATGGCTCCTTGGGAATATCTTGACAGACTACAGAAACTTTCTTGCAAGAAAAACACAAAACGACCCATTATTTTAAAAGTACGATTTTTTAAAATAGGGTAGTCCCAAATTTCAGGGTGAAATCTGGGGACACCAGTCGGCTCCGTCTGTGGACATCTTTTCCTCTATCAAAATGACAAGGGAAAAGATGAGATCCCAGCATCTCTGGTTTCGTATCTTGTCTTTTGGGCATGGGGTCAGGCAAACAAAAACAACACAACACAAAAACAAAACAAGGAAAAACAAACAAAGTTTTATTTATGTACATACAAGTTTTACCCTGCTTTTCATGTCCAGAACAACTTCAAGTGTTGCCCATTGAAAGGCAACGGCAATTCAACTCCATCCTGATGAGCAAGAATGAAGCTATCTGCTCTGGCGATCTTTTTAATCACAAAAGGCCCTTTCCATAGTGAATCAAATTTTCCGTGCATGCCTTTTGCTTCTCTTCTCTTGTCCCATAAAAGGACCCAGTCATTGACTTCAAAATTTCTCTCCCTGGCCTTTTTGTCGAAGATGACCTTCACCTTCCTTTGATGCTCTGACAATCTATCTACAACTTGAGTCTCTGTACCTCCCACCCCACAATTGATCAGTACATTATCCTTTCATCAATAGCATCAATGAATGTAAGGGCTCTAGAAAGTTGTAGGGCAGGCAGTTCCAAGGTAAGAGGTAGCTCTATGTCTCTTCCATATAATAGCTGAAAAGGGGACATGCCTATAGCCCTTTTTGGTGTAATTCTATCGGCCCATAATGCATCAAACAACTTCTTATGCCAAGTTCTTTGATTCTCCGTTACTAGCTTTCGCACGATAGTCACCAAGTTTTTGTTACTTGATTCAGCTTGGCCATTCCCTTGTGGATAGTAGTTGGAGGAATGTACCAGCTGGATCCCATGAGTGTAGCAGAAATCAACCAGCTCCTCAGAAGATAGATTCAGAGCGTTGTCTGCTACTATTTTATTGGGCACACCAAACCTGACAACAATATTTTCTTTTATAAAACTGCACACCTCGGCGGAAGTGGCGTTCTTCACAGGAATGGCTTCTACCCACTTACTGAAATAATTAGTAGTTGTCAGAATATAGTGATGGTGACTGGCTGGAGGCCGGGTTGAGCATACCAATAAAATCCATTCCCCATTGTTGGAAGGGTTCTTCAATTACAATTGGTTTTAAAGGTAATGCGAGCAATTTTACACGCCCAACAAAGTGTTGGCACACTTGGCACTTAGATACCCACTCTGCAGTATCTTGAAAAAGTGTGGGCCAGTAATACCTTGCTCGTAGGATCTTGTGAGCAGTGACTCGGGCTGAGAAATGACCACTGCAAGCCATGTTATGAAATTGTTTTAAGAGCTGATCCTATGAGCTTTATCTACGCATCGAGAGAAATATGCCATCAATCCCTCTTTTGTATAAACCATTATCCCAAAGAACAAAGTCTTTGGATTTTAGTTTAATAGTACATTTCTCTTTTCAAGAAAGTTGATCTGGGCATTCTCCATAAGTCAGAAAATAGGCAATGTTATTGTACCACTCTTCCACCAAATCTATAAAAAGGACCATAGGCAAATCTTCTTTCATATCTTCTTGATCTACCTCTAACGTTGTTGTTTTCATCTCCATCATCAATTCACAAAGACCTCTTCCTCAAACCAGCTTTGTAGGTTTAATATCCAGGTCATATTCTTGAACTTTCATCACCCATGTGCCTCTTAACAATCCTAATTCTTGTTGGGTGAGAATAGATTTCACTACAGTATCTGGAACCAGGACCACAATATGCAAAGAAAGAATGTAATACCTGAATTCTTTACACGCCTTTACACGTGCATATGCATGCTTGTCCACGGGAGTATATTTTAACTCATAAGCTTTGAGAGGCATGCTCATGAAAGCAATCAGAGCTTCTACATCTTCTTGATTCTTTTGCATCAAGATTGCTGACATGGTGTGTTCGGAGGAATAATAATAAAGAATAAATTCTTTACTAAAGTTAGGTGAAACCAAGACTGGTGCTTTTGATAGGGCCTCCTTAATCTTCTCAAAAGCTTCCTTCCCTTCGCTGCTCCATTTGAAATCTTGTGTCTTCTTCATCATATTTGAGATATGACGGGTTAGCTCAGCAAAGTCAAGGATGAATCTCCTGAGAAAATTAACTTTTCCAAAGAAAGAGTGAACTCCCTTTTTTGGATGTTGGCAATGGAAAATCGAATGGATTTGACATGTTCTAGATCTATCTTGGTTCCTTCCTTGGAGACAATATGTCCTAGTAGCTTTCCTTCTGTTACAACAAAGATAGATTTCTTAGGGTTCAGAGAAATACCATGTTTGCGGCATTGTATGAAAACCTCTTCTAGATTTGAAATGTGCATGCTTCTATTCTTGGAAAAGACTATCAGATCATCAAGGTACACCACTATGCTTACATCCTTGAGATGAGCAAAAGCTAAATCCATAGCTCTTTGAAATGTAGCTCCAGCATTGATCAAACCTGAATGAAATTTTCTGATAAGCAAAAGTTTCCCAAGGTGTAATGAACGTCGTTTTGTATTGATCTTCTTCAGCCACCTTGACCTGATTGTAGCCTGAGAAACCATCAAGCATGGAAAGCATTTCAGATCCAGTGACCACCTGCAGAGTGTGATCCATGATGGGGATGGGGTAGTTATCTTTTAATGAGGCTTGATTGAGGTTGCAAAAATCTACGCACAACCTAATCTCGCCACTCTTCTTTCTCACATGAACTATGTTGGCTAACCATTCAGAGTGATGTATGGGATAAATTATCTTTGCATCTAACAACTTTTGGATTTCTGCAAAGATAGTCCTAGAAATAGTAGGGTTATGCCGTCACAACTTCTGCTTGAAAGGATTTTGTTCTGGTTTTAATGGGATGTAGTGTTGAACTTCTATAGGCTGATATGTTTTTAGATCTTGGTAAGACCAAGCAAAAACATCCATGTATTTCTTAAGAAGCTCTATGAAAGCTTCTCTTTTTGTCTCTGAACAACACTTTCCCAGATTTACTAATTTAGGATCATTGCTTGCTCCCAAATTTAGTAACTGTGTATCAGAGGAAGAACCTTCCCCACTTTCTTCATTCTTTTTAAGCATCTGATCATGCTTGTCAAACATTTCCTCAAGAGATACCAAGCCTTTAGGAATTTTATTTCCCTTTAGTTGAATAATCTCCTGACTTCCTGAGACATCTGCATCCATCTTTCCCATAGTAGTCTGTCTCGAAGGTGAGTTACTTCCCTCATAGTAGATCTCTTTGAAGTTGTCCTTCTGTCCTAGAAATACAACAATCTACTTGTCATCGTTAAAAACTTGCCATTCTTTGGATGTTGTCGGGAACTTTCGGGTGGAAAACCGTCTCAACTTTGTAATCCCCTGTGCAGAAAAGTGTGGGTGGCTGATATGGATTTAACAAAGCCGTAGTCAATGCAAGTGAATCAACTCTAGAATTTTGTTCTCTCGGAATGTAGGATACGAGAAAGCTGAAAAATCCAGGATGGCGAGTGGACTCGATCTCTATAATGCCAATTTTTTTCCTTTTTACTTGATAGAGACCTCTTATCTGCTTAACAATCAACTCAACATCTCCTTTTGCATGTAAGAGCTTGATCCCCATTGTTCTTGCTTGCTCCATACCCAACAACAATGCTTCATATTCTGTCGTGTTGTTGGTATTTTTGAACATCAATTTGAAGGAATGTGCATGCACCTTTCCCTCGGGAGAGATAAGAACAATGCCTGCATTGGATCCAAATGAACAACAACTACCATCAAATTCCAGAAACCAAACCTTATTGTCCGAAGTCGATGTGGTTCTTGGATCAGTTGAACTTCTTCTTTATCAATTTCTAGATAATAGACTCCGTGATTAGATTCCTGAAACAAGATCTGAGATCTAGGATCCTCAAATTTTGATAATGTGTACTTGGATTTCTTCTCAGGTTCTAACTGATTAACTCCTTTGATTGGTATGTGCGCATAAGACCAATCCATCTTGAATTCTCCGCTTGACTCTTTATACAAATTTCTACTCAATAACATGCCATAAGAAAATGGGATGTCATTACTGAGATAGTCATTTTCAATCTTTTGTCGGGAAAGAAGTAAGTACTTCTGTGCATCTTTGATTTGCCCAACCAGAGGAACTTGCCTTTCCATTGAATAGCATCTTCCAATGGTTTTTGTCAATGTGAGTCCTAGAGCATCAAGAACTTTCGCAGTGAGGCATGGCGTTGTCGAAGCTCCAAAGTCCAAAATGCGATTGCTCGGTTTGTATTCATTAATAAGCAATGACATGTAGAAAGGCTCAATTCTCTCGGACATGGAAGGAGAAGAAGTAAAGGAGAAGAGCTTATGCCACATTATTTGAAGGAGGAGTAATCTTCAGACTTGACAAGATACCCTGTGAAGCATTATTTGTTGGAGTATTGGGACCATTACTTTGCACATACTTAACCAGCCTATTCAATTGATCAGGAAATGCCCTCAAATACTTAGCTTCTGACATCTGAATCTTGGTTTTCTTTATGTGATCAATAATTTCAAAAGATTGACTTACTCAAATTGCTTGTCCATTTGTCTCTGCGTTTGATTAGGAGACATTGCATACTTGTCCTTGGAGCTAATGAAGAAGGAAGAGGGCTACCTCTTTTCAAGATGGTAACATCCGGCCCAGGATCTTCTCTTTCCCTTCTCTGGCCACTTGTGGATGCCTCAACATTTTGGTGTGTTTGGGACCTTGTAAACACCGCAAATGTGTGACCATCGAGAATCTTCAAAAGATTCATAATAGCCATCATTAGATTCATGGTCAGGTATCTCGATATTGGAGTCGCCAGGCGGGATCTACAAAGTCTTCTTCATCAAATGATTCACCATCACCAAGATCTTCATCATTAGTTTCTAAGTTATTTCTTGGGAAAATTCAATTTCCAACCTTTGAGGCACAAATGAGGGAGTCGATTTCGGTTTTGATTTTGTCCGTTGAAAGGCCGAGCAGGGGCTGTTCTTGAAGGGCTGCATTTCCTCCTTGAGCTATCTGCTTCTTGATCTGCAACATGTCGTTGGCTAACCTTTGTAGCAAAGGGTCAAAGGAACTTATTGAGGGAGTCCCATCGGCTTTATGGGCTGATTGCTTGATCTTTCCAGCCATGATCAAGTCATCTTCAACTTCTCTTGTAGCATTTTGAGCTTCAAGAGACTAGTAGGTCTCACCCTCCGAGTGATATCTAACCGTGACCCAAGGCATTTATAAAAAAATGTCTTTTGGTTCCCATCACTTAGTGCAGCAGAAGTGGGGATTTTATATAAAATCCTTTGGAACCTTGCAATAAAGTCCCGCATGTTCTCGTTCGGCTCCTTCTTTAGTTGTATAAGCTAGGTAATCAATGTCTTTGGAATCTTACGTAGGCTTGAATATTTTCGAGAATTGTTCTTGCATGGACGTCGATTCGTTATGGTTCCAGAGAGCCAACCGATAGAACCATTCTCCAACCAAATCATGTAGAGTCTCGATGAAAAGTCTCGACAAAGACATCTTCATGCTCTACCGCAAGTACACCACAAGATATGAAGAACGCAACCAAGTGGTCGTCAGGATTCTTCTTGCCGTCTCCAAAGAATTTCGGGAAATTCTTTCGGGATCCTTTGGGCAGATCGTGCATAGGTAGAGTCAAATTCAGTGGCCCAAAAGCTACTCTCCATGGGATAGGTACGATTTGGTTCTGATTTTGATTCTGCATGTTGACTGGAGCACGTCTTCTCCTTGTGTAGACTTGATGGATAATTCCAGCCGCCAAATTATGTTGAAGACGATCCGGATTTGGATGTGTGTGTACTCTTCTTCTTGGTGAGAGACTGGATCTGTGACTTTTAACTTGAGGATGATTGAAATTGAATTACTCTTGCAATCTGAAGAAATGATCGGTCCTTCGTTGTGCCTTCACGATCGAGTGAATGGACGTTCACCCAGTTCGACAATTTAAGTAGGAAACACTCGATCTTGAGAGATAAGCTTTGATCTGCAAAAATAGTAGTTCCCAGCCGGATTCGCAAAAGCTGTTGGTTAGATTTTACGAATAGCTGAAAACCTAGGCGATCATGAGATAAATCTCCCTCATTTACCGGTGAGGCTCCGTGTCGATTTATCAATAAAAATATGCTAGTATCTATATGGGGTTTTACTTTAACTATTTAGCTCATGAACCATAGTTGTATAGTTCTGCAGCAAGTAAGCAATTTGTTAAAGAAAGGAAATATTTATAGAAGAAGGAAATAATAAAACACAGGGAAGAAATAGGGAAGATGTGCAACCCAATCAATAGATAATAGAGTTGATTGCATGCACATAGAAGAAACCAATAGATATCAACACAGAGAATTATAAGCAAAGGCAACTCCAGATCTAGATCTAAAATAACACAAAGTTTATTAGAAGATATGAGATAAAAAGCTAGAAACACAATGCACCGTGACACAAAGTTCTCCGGAAATCTGCTCCTTTATATTCCTTTGCTTCAAGTGGCTATCAGGGGTTTCAGCACAAAGTCTGGAACACAAGAATGTTGCTTACAAATTTCGATTATTAACTCGAAGGTTCTTATTCTACTTATAGAATGTAGAAGGGAAAGTACAAATGGGAAACTTAACTAAACTAAAACATAAACAAGAAGTAAAGATGACATCTGGCAATCATCCTCCTCTAACTTCTCCTCAAGTGACACATCTATCACTTAACTAATAGAATCGTTCCACATAACTTAAAGCAATGGTTTCAAAACCAATAACTTTAAAGTTTTACAATTTCATCCGGGAACATGGAAAATAGAAGAAGAAAGAATAGAAGAAGAAAGTCCTGCCAGCTGTAACATTTATATCTTCTTTTTGTTCTGATATTGAATATACTTTTGAACATATAATTCAACATCTTCCCATCTGTCTTAGCCACAACTTCTTTTTCTCGTCTCCGAAGCTGCAGCAAGCCTTCGTTCAAAGCATCTTGATACGTGCTTCCACCTCCTCCAAGCTAGGCACGAACTTCACAATATCCATTTGTAGTGCCACCGGTCTGGCAATGATGGAATTCATCGTGAAAGGCTTAGTAGCTTCATCAATTCTCCCCTGTACCATCAGAATAGACCCTTCTAGGGAATTAGGCCTCGGTAGGAATGATCCGTGCGTATGAAGTAACATTTTCATCCACTTCGTCATGAGTGAAAGTAATGACATTATTTGGTAAAGATGATGTCATACTCTCAAGTGCTCGCATCCTCTTGACATAATTCGTAGATCTCAAACAGAGAAGATCTTTGCAAACTCAGTGCTTCCCCTTCTCGTGATCCGTCAGGTATAATCTACTTTGCAATCAACACTTCTCTCGGAAGTTTATTTATTTCGGCCAAAGTACTTAGGTTACTCTCAATAACTATGTTCATATCTATCATGCTCATTACCAGTTGCTTTAGCCGATTTGATGCTTCCTCCATAACCTTTAGGCACGGGCTAGCACCTCTTGAGTTATACTGAGAATCATGACGAATGATCAGACTTTTCCATTCGTCGATAGCTTTCACCTGGTTACTTGCATCTTCCATTTCCTGCATCAGATGATCACTCACCTGCTTTTGAGCTGAAATGGGCTGAGTGGAAGATTTAGCAACCTTGGCAATGATCTCGCACAACTGAGATACCTACTTCTGAAGTTCAACTTTCTCCACCTTTTCTTTGTCAAGCCTAAGGAATAGAGCATCTATCAATGTATGCTGTGTGTCTGCTTCAATCATACGTGTGGTGGTTTGACCGATGGGTACTCTAGTTATTGTTATGTCTTCTGCCTTGAGCTCATCCTCTTTCTTCCCTTCCACTTTGGGCCGACATCTCAAAAAAACTTCTACCTACGACTCCTCGATGATCAACCTTGAAATTACCTTAGCAACTTTAGGTTGTCTGTCTTTCTCTTAGACTCGGGAGAAAGCGCAAGTCGTGTTCCTCCAAGTTGATTTCCTCTCCATCCGAAACCGCTACAATTTTGTAGTTTCCATCCTGTGAATCATCCAAAGACAAAGCTCTTTCAAACTTTGCCATCTCGTAGCTTCAACGCGTTTTTCTTGAGGAGCAGTCTTTGAAGCAGTCGGGAGAGAAAAAAGATGAATGATGCCGGATTCAATGGAGGAACGGCAGTGTCCTGTTGAGGTGCAACAATTGGTGAAGCTTGGAGTCTTGGAGAAGCGGAACTAACCATGGCGGTAGAAGTGATCTTCTCCTTTGAATGACACCTTCATGCACTTTCATCTTCTCAAGCCTCGTCCGCTTTATCTCCTTCGTGCTTCCTCTTGAGGGAATCTCCTATCTTTGAAGTTTCCAGTGAATTTATTCATCAATGCTTCATCAAGGCAATATCCCCTCGTCAGCAACCAATTTGAAGTACTGACCAAAATGGCAGCAGACCTTTCCTCAATCGTATGGCAGCCCCATACGCTCTTTTGAAGTACAACTCTATCTCCTCCCATTTGATGGTATGTGTTAAGTAACACAGACCCATCATCTTTAAGATCCACAGGTATCCATGCTAATCCAAAGTCAAACACTTGTCGCGCTGATAACCTATTGAAATCTCTCTTTCTAACCTCGTACTCACTTCTGCACTTCATCTAGAAATCTTCCAATGAAGTCACATGTGCGTACTCCTGGGAGATAGTCTTCCTCGCCACTCCAAATGGATCGAAGTTCAGTTGTGTTGGGAATAACTCTTGCTCGTACTCAGAGAACATTTCCGCTTCCAATCCTCAAGCTTTATGAATACTCTGGCAGGTGTAGTAGCCCACTATGATTGGGAAGAAGCCCGTAGACTTGTGTCGTTTTGACTGAAGGTCGTGCATCTCCACAAGTTGTCTACTCAGCTCCATGGTGACCAATCTATCATTCGGATATCTGGGCAACTTAACTGGTTCTCCAGAAAAGTCGGTGACCCTGAGGTATGTGAAATTCGTAAACTGAATGAAGAGACTGCCAATTCTGGACACAGCTTCCCATGCTTCCTTGCTCACCCTGTTGGCCTTTAGATCGACATCTAGCCTGCAAATGAATTCGTAGAAGAATCCATCATTGACCACCTTGTAATCTTTCTTACACTGAGTACGATAAGCATGGGTAGCACTCAAAAATAGGGTCCTTGGAAAGAACACCACATCTATCCAGCTTGGAGAAGATGCCTTGTGAAGCTATTGCATATACCAAATAGGAAGTCATTTTGAAGCTGAAAGTACGCCTCACGTTCCGGAGTTGCTCACCAATGTTGTCGCTAATGATTTCCGACCAATTGATTATTGAATTTGCTTTGTTGATTTCAATGGTCCTGATGAAAGCATACATCCATGTGCGGAAGGTGTGAGCATTCGCTTCGCCATTTATCCTGCATAACAATTTGGCAATATCATCCACCTCTTGTACCAGATTGGACCGCAGAAGAGTTCTTGGGAACTTGGAAGGAGATCTGGGCTTCTTCATGTATCTGTTGTTCATTATGTTCACGCAGTCAACTCTATGCTTCTCCCACCTGCTGCCGGCATCCTGTATGCTAATAGAAGTCACCACCTTTTGTGCTGGAATCTTCAAACAATGATTGAAGAAGCGTGCATCCAACCGGATTATTGTTTTCCTGTAGCATCTCACACCGATCTGGATGATGGATGGTAAGACACAAACACTCCAAAACGAACTCGCAATCAATTTGTGTATGGAAATGCTTTGCAACACAAATAATTCCCTTGCTTTTAATTGCACACATGAGGGAAGTCTTTCTTGCTTTGGATCATCAATCAATTCAGAAAGAGGCTCGAACCTAGGTTTGTATCTCCGATGTTAGTGAACACGGAAGTGATGCATGACTCTGCTTTGAGCTCTCTTTTCATCCTACTTTGCCATGGTTGTCTTTGTATTTATCGAGCAAGTCTTTTCTCTTTATTCGTAGAATTCTTCACAACCGGTGAGATCTGGATATTTCTTGATTCAGAGGATATGTTCAATGTATTGGACATTGATTTAAGCTCCCTTTCTCTTATAAAAGCACACTGTAATGAATTCCGAGATTAATTCGGACAAAGATGGCAATTTGGAACATGAACAATGGATTTTAATCATAAAAATATGCATAATTCAAGCATGATGCCCCATAATTTGATATTTTATTTGCATACAAAGCAAACATGAATTTTACCAACTTCACCGAGTACTGTATCACTTATGCAGACAATTATCTAGACACGAATCGGTCTCCTTCAACCTATGCGCCAAATTTGGAAGCTTCCAACATTAATTACACTTTCTTCTAAGCAAAAATCCTCTTCAAATGTGGCGCACTTTTTATGCAGGCTGCACTTCTTTGCTTTTGAATTAATTAATCCATCCTTATGGCAGCCCCCGCTTATATAACCCTCACGATTCTATAATTAATTATTGCCCCTCCTATTCTTGGCAATTAATTAATTAATTAATTAATAAGATTTTCTCTTCAAATGGGGCGCCTAATTTGTGCATGCTCATGTTGCCATTAAATAAATTAAATTTATTTAATTTTAGCTCTACTCTACTTCAGTCCACTTAAGCTTCATAGTGTGCTTTGACCTCATCCACTGAAAATAGGAATTAATTAAATCAATTAATACTTTAAAAAGTATTATTCCTCTCCCAAATGGGGCGCACTTTTTGACATGAAGGGGCTGCATTAAATAAATAATATTTATTTAATTTTAGAACTTCTAATTCCAATTCCCTTTATCCACTTTCCCTTTGTTGACTTTTCCACAAACTTGGGCGCCAAAATTGGAGAAGAAATTAATTAATTTAATGCATTTAAAGCTGCCCTTCCTTCCCTAAAGGGGTTGCACTTTTGGTATGAGGGATTTCTATTTTTAAAAGTCAATTGACAATGGGATTATTTACCCAACAAGGTAGCTCGAAAATCCCATGATTCACTTAAGTATTTGTTTGACTTTCATAATGAGATTATTTACCCTACAAGGCGGGTAATAAAATCTCATTAATGCCTTAGTGATTTTTGTTTTATTCCACAATGAGAATTTTTACCCTACAAGGCGGGTAAGAAATTCCCCCCGCCTCTTTGCCTCTAATTTTCCCATTGTGACTTAAGTGGCGTTGCTTCCATGGGAAAAAGTACCTTCAAAGGTGCACAAAATCCCCACACCGCCCGCCGCTTCTAAAAATCCCATGATCCACTTCAAACCCTTTCTTTCCAAAAATGCGGCCAACCCGGAAGAAGCTTTTTGGTTCACGACTTCATCTTTTTCAAGAGAACTCGACCTCCGATGGTGAATTCCTTCGCACAACGTGTATAGGTGATCTCCGGATACTCGGGGAAAAGAATCGGCCAAACCGATAAAGGAATCGATCCGAGAAAAATTTCACGAGAAAATGAAACGGAAAACACCAAAAACACAAAAGCGTTGCTGGAAGTCACAAATAAAGCCCATGATTCATTCTTGGTTAAAACCCTAATGGTATATGGGAATAATGACATATCACGATCACAACAAGGTTAAACCGAGCACAATTTGCCTAAAAGCGAGGCTCAAAATAATTAAATACAAATTTTCCACGAGACAAATCCCAACGACAGAATATAACAATTTTGGGCATCCGGGTATTTGGCAAAAATGACTAATATGGCTCCTTGGGAATATCTTGACAGACTACGAAACTTTCTTGCAAGAAAAACACACAACGACCCATTATTTTAAAAGTACGATTTTTTAAAATAGGATATCATAAATTTGCAGGGTGAAACTGGGGACACCAGGTGATTAGGAATGATTTAGGAGAATAAAATAATGGCATAAGGATTAGAGATAATTAATAATAATTAACATAAATGGGATGGAATAATAAGGTGAGAAAATGGTGATGAATTGGATAAATTAAGTTTAGGAGGAAGCTAAAATTTGAATGGGTGACCATGAGGAAAAGAGAGTGAACACGGGGTGAAGGGTGGTGATACCAAATTTTGGTGTCTATGGTTCATGTTCTATTTAACTTCACGTTTTGCAAGATCATAAATACTAAAACCTTTTGTTTTTCCTCCATAGCCTACAAAGATGCATGGATATGAGGTTTTATCTAACTTCTTCCTTTTTCTTTAGGAATGAAGATAGAGGCAAGGCTTCCAAAGATTCTCAGATGAGATACACTAGGTTTATTATTAGTCCACTTTTCTAAGGGAGTAGATTGAAAAATGAATTTAGCGGGAAATGTTAAGAATATGAACAACAATATTCATTACTTCAGCCCATAAAAACTTAGGAACTTGAGCTGAGTGTAACATGGTTCTAGCCATTTCAAGAATGGTGCGGTTTTCCTTTCTGCAATACCATTCTATTGAGGAGAGTAGGGATTAGTTAGTTCCCTTTGTATACCACATTCGATACAAAATGAATCAAATATTTTACTAATATATTCTCTATGTTATCTCATTGTGAAAATCCTTTACGGATGAACCGTCGGAGTCGTAAGAAACCTTAGGTTAGTAGGACATGCGCCCTAAGGTAACCTCCAGATTTTAAAGAAGTTGGCTCTTCTTTTCGGTATGAGCTGAGGGTAAGAGAAAACGAACTAAACTTTAAACTTAACAAGGGCGATGTGCGAAAAATGAAAGAGTTAACTCGTAACGCAATTGGCTGAAATAGAGAAAAAGGTGGGCAATGAAAAGGGTGGACAAGATGCACCACAAACTAGAGATGATCCACACGAACACTACTCCAAACTATCCAAGCACAACTTCTGAAGATAGCAATAACACCAAAACGTGCATAGTTATCTACGTCAAAATAAAGGCTATCAGAGATAATACAGATTACACAAAGGATGGACGAATTGCATCACAGGGCATATTATATTACTCCAAATAATGTGCACAATATTACAATAGATAAGAGGCAAAATGCCATTACAAATCTTAGAAAGAAGGCTAAAGCTCCAGCCTCCTGCCTTTTACAAAAGAAGAACTGAGATAGAAGAAGAAACTAACTCTAGAAGTGTCTCCCTATTTTGAAGCCTTCGATTTCAATATATAGGAGGAGAAGGGTGTGAGAGACCCTTCTCGAACTCTTTTAATTATGATAAATGGTGCGAAGTGATAGAAATAGATTTTTTAAGATATTTTTCACACTTTCCCATTATCTTTTCTTTAAAGAGTGAGAGCCATGCCTATTTAATGCATCTCTTAACTATTTTACAACCGACTCCCTTGGAGCAGACTTATTCTTCCAAATCATTATTACATATTTGGATCTTTAATTGCTTATGCATTGGGTCCTAAGCTCATGATTCAAGCGACGCCTATCCATGCTATTTTTATGAGAATGACACTTTGAATGCAGGTGAACAAATTAAGTATTCCTAGGTTCACACTCTTCACACGAAACTATGCATTAACTTCATCCCTGAAAAGACCAGCCGAATGACCCCTTGCCTTTGATCTTTTCAAAAGATCTGAACATTTAAACTTTTAGATAGGCACCATAATTGCCCTTACGTGGATTTTGGCTTATCGCCAATATTTTAGCAATCTTCCTCAAACTCGAAGCCGATTTATTATGAAATCCATGTGGAGGTCAAGCACTTCTCTAGGGTCTCTACTTCCATTGTAGCTTCTGGGAGTGTGTTGGGCTGACACCTGGCATTATTTGTAATCGGGCCACTTTCCTTTGGGTAAGTAATGAGCCAGCCACATATCACTGCGAATTTTTTTACTTTGGGCGGGTCATATACAGTTGACTCCACATGTAAGCTCCATGAGGCTTTGAGGCTTTCACTTCCTTTGTTTTCTAGAACTTGCGCCAAGTTGATGGTTAACTGTCTGTGAGATTGTTGCTTCCTTTTGAGTTTAACTTGTTCCAATCTTGGCTTTAATCGTGGATTCAACTGTATTGTCGAAGGCTTGACTCCTGGTGGGATTCAAAACTGCGGGAACCTTGATTGAGCAGGAATTTGCTTGTTATCTAATCTTAGCGGGCAACGGAAATTAGATAACATTATCTATTATAAGTATTTTGTTTTTACGAATAGAACTATTATCAACTAAAGCTTTAAATTCTTTAAATTTTGATAAAACATCTAATTTATTTTTAATAAAGAAAGACCAAATCATGCGAGAATAATCATCAATAAAAGTAACAACATACAAAGAACCATTTAGGGATGGAACTTCTAATGGTCCTCTAACATCATTGTGGATAAGTTCTAGAAGCTCTAAGGAGTTAACTTCATTATGATTATGAAAGGGGTTTGTTGATTTCTTACCACATAAGCACCCTTCACATGTTTCATGAGCATGAGAGATAGGTGGCAAACCAGTAACAAGGTTAAGCCAAGACATGTCATACATGCTCCTAAAATTAACATGACCTAATCTTTCATGCCATAATTGAACATCATTCCTATTTTGAGTAGAAAACATGAAGCATATGTAAAACCTTTAAAAACATATAATTCATTCTTTTGCATTCCTTCAACAATAACAACATTTAACTCATTCTTAATAAACTATTTATCTTTTAATAAAATTACACTATAATTGTTTTAAGTTAGTTGTGAACAAAAATCAAATTTATTTTCAATTTAGAAACACACAAAACATCATTTATAAACCCATTGAAAACTTTAGATTTTCCTTGACTCTGAACATCGAGAATGGAATGATCACCTAGATAGATTTGATCATTACATTCTCTTGATATCAAATAGAATATCATATCTATATATGTCATGTGCCTAGATGCACCACTATCTAATATCCATTCATTTTCTTTGGTAGTAACTAATGCAACATACAAAACAATTACATTAGGTTTTTATTATTCTTTTGATTATGATTTGGTTTGTTTCCTTTTTTTTTGAAATTTGGCTTGTTTTTTATTTACCCTACAGTCTTCTTTTTTGTGACCAAATTTCCCACAATTGTGACATTTCCCATCAAACTGACTCTTAAATTCCTTGATTTCTTTTCTTTACTAGGGGTTTTAAAGTTTGATTTTTGATTCTTGTTAAACCTAGAAAAAGTTATTCTTAGGTTTTTGTGCAAGAAGTGCCTAAGTGGCATTTTGCTTCGAATCAAATTTCAACATGACCCGCTCTTCCTAAATTAGGAGAACACTCAGAGTAGAAAGGTCGGGAATATCTTGTTTAGTTTGATATTTTGAATTTAGAATGGAAATGAAGTTCCTAAATCTCTCATGGATGTTCATTTGAATAATAAAATATAACAATTTATCATGAATCAAATTACAATTATATCTATCTAATTAAGATTTAATTTTTTAATTTTTACTAGAAAATTATCTAATTTTTCGTCTCCCTTCATGGGAGTTGTCATTAACTCAAGAATCAATTTTATAATTTTTGACAAACGTGTACCTTCATGCATTGATTCTAATAATGTCCAAGCTTCACTCAGACTTTCCTAATTTCTAATATAAAGTAGGAAGTCATCTTGCACACTTCATAGTAAGATAGACATTGATTCTTGCACTTTTTGTTGAAATGTAGATATGTTGTCTATTGTTGCATGTCTTTTGGTAGGTGCCTTCTTCGTATCATTTACGAAAGTCTAGAGTTTGCGTGCCATGAATTCTTCCTTTACTCTAATCTTCCGGATGTTGTAGTTTGTCCCATTCAACATCTTGTGTCTTGTCAATGTTAAAGTGATTAGACCCCATTTTAAGCTTTCAAAATGTTCAAATGAAGAGAAAAAGAAAGTTTATTACGACAATCGAACGTTTAAACCGATATTCTTCACTTTAAAAAAAAAAGGTTCTTATGAAGGCAAAAGATTCTACAGATTTTAGAAAATCCCCATGTCATTTTTCGGTGAGAATATGCGTTGAATTTCATAGTTTTTTCCCTCTTCCACGTAAAAATTAACATGTCACCAATTCTTACAAAAACATATCAATTTTGATAGTAAATTTCACGACTTTCAAAACTAAATTATAAACGAAGTTTTTTTAAGTTTTGAAATAAGCTTCTAATTATGACATTTTTGCATACCTACTGTCAGTAATAATAAAAAAGCTTTTATGAAAACTTTTTTTGAAAAAACACAAGAAAAATACAATTTATTTTTAGACTCCTAAAAAATTATATTTTAAAATATCCTAAAATAATCATTTTCTATGAAAAATTTAAAAAACAATGGTGAGGAGATTTAACTCCTTTTGGGACCAAGCTCACAACCAAGTTGATTCTTGAGTCATGGGACGAGGTGGATTGAGATGAGAACCGAGACCCTCATATTTCATTTGCCGAGCCCACTATTGGGTGAGTCAAAGTTACACGACAAGCTCATTTCTAATGCAACCAACTTAGGAGTCAATGCAACAACCATGTCATATGTACAAGACAACCAATAATGACGAGGTCTATGATGAGCTCAACATCAACACGACAATGTATAGATGTGGCCTATGACATAATAAACCATCCATCGTAGAGGCTTTTTAAAGCCATATATCACCCTTCACACCGCCAATGTGGGACTAAGTCCTTATGAAGAATTTCCATTGGTGAGTTAGGAGGGCTCGCCACACAACCCAAGCTAAGGTGCCCATGGTCAATATAAGAACAGAGTCCCTCAGAAACTTCCAACCACCCACATGCGGCTAGTTGGTTGAGGGGACCAAGTTAGGCATGAAAGGTCGACAATTAAAGAGATGAAGAGCTATGCGTAGGGGTAGGTAAGAATTTATTTTGTTTTGGTTTAGCGGTCGAGCCCAAGCCCAAGCTCCAAAGAACATGTCATGTATGTATTGATGGTGGTTAAGTAATTAGGAGAGCGGTGGTCTTTTAAGGTATATTATTATATCTAGAGTTTTATGATATGCAATCATATGTCAAGGGTGATTAGATACATAGGTTTACAAATACGTTAACTATTATATACTAAGCCAATGTTCAAAATAATTTTTATTATTTAATACAAGCCTTCACCATGTATTTGTTATGCCAAGGGTTTTAGGGTTAAAAATATATGTCAAGAAATTTGAATAAAAATTCGGTCCCCATTCCAAGGTTATTATCCCCGAGCTAATCAAAAAAATCAGAGCTCTATTTTTGTGGGGTTTTTCTCTTACTTGGAGACCTTCACTTTAACCTTGAGTTGGTTCCCAAAATAACACCCTTGGGAGATGAGCAGCTTACCTAAGTGGGTTGGCTTTGAGAGAATGATGAACAATGGAAATTTCTTTGTTGTTGATAGCCAGGGATTTGTTCAACACTCAACTCGATGAATGAAGTCAAGGAGGTGATCAGGAGGCAACTTCACAAAGGGGATGGCTTTACCGTGCTACTTTTGGCTCTGCATGGACCAAGGTGAGAGGACCTAGTTGGGGATCTGAATAAAGGAAAAGATTTCATGGTTTGGTTTCCTCTATGGTTGGTGTAACTTAATTTGAAGCAAGTGCAACCAAAAATACAATAATTCTCACAAAGAGGTGTCACTCAATTTCCGTAAGCACTTGACATATAAATACATATAAAAAAGGTAGCTAATGAACAATATTAGATATTGCATTTGCATAACATTATTGACTAAGGATACTTTGAATGATATTGGATCACGAATTGGTGGGATTCTTAGCAAAGCTTACTAAATGGAAAAATTTAAGCTCAGCTTTGCAGAATAAGCATATTTATGGTTTTTAGGTATGATATGCTTAGTAGGTATGAAGGTCATTGGTTATTTGTTATTGATATTTGAAGGGGAAGGGTAGTTGATTTTATGACCTTGGTATCTTAGTGTTCCCATGGAATGAATCCATCCTTAACTATGATGCTTGAAAAGAACAATCAATTTAACATGGTCTGTGAAATAACATTTGCATTCATTGATACTCAATGTGCACAAATGTCATCTACAGTCTTCACAATCCTAACTACAAATCATGGAGTTAGAGCTGAGATAAAGCACTTGCTATATTTGTCTTATACACCCAAAATACCCTTAAGGGATTTACAAAAACTCTTCAAAAGTGATGTTGCCTTTAGGATTTTACAACAGACTAAACTATTGCAAAATATACACTATTATGTAATAGTTTAACAGTAACTAGAAGAATACAACAACTAAGAAATACCCTTGCGTACTTAATAAAGTAAAGCCAATGCAAGATAGTAACAAAACCAATATTTCCTCATTCATTCATTCAAAACATGAGAAACGAGAAAGTATAGCTTTTCCAAAATAGAGAGAGTCTATTCATGTAAGTTCGCTAGGGAACACAAACAAATGCCCTCAAAACCTATTAATGGTTGTGCAACAAAACTACCTTAGCTCTTCTTTATAGTCTGGATACAAAAAAAATGCTTTGCAAGAAGGTGGAAACTAGAACTTATAACTTTAATAAAAAAATCTACAACTACCCCCAATCCATCTCCTCAAAGAAAATGAAAGGCTTTACAATATATAGCAGATGAGAGAGAGAGAGAGAGAGAGAGAGAAAGAAGAAAAATATGATCTCCTTCTACAACCACCAACAAGGTGCATTAAAATCCTACAAAGGAGCATGGGCTACTGCCAAAGTCATTCATTCCTTCTGTCTTGCATGTTTAGAGAAGAAACAAACACCATACTTCATCAATATGGGTCGTTGATAAACACTAGGACTACAACTTGAATAAAAATATGTTTTCTAATTTTTCTCCCACCAAATATCATCAATTTCTGAATCTGATGATGCCAAAATGAAGGGCTCAAAGAGACCTTTCCAACGATATAAATTTTGCAAGATTTGGAGCAATGAATCGAAATATATGGCCTTATAAAGTTTTACGTGTCGGGATGAACATGAACTTAACACATGACAACTTTGATTAGTTCAGGGGATTACCTCTGCCCACATGTGCATTGCTTTTACTTTTACTATGTGTCAGTCTTAAACTGGTTCATGGATTGGGCTTTACTTCCTTGTGCTTCCCTTTGCCTTCTTTACTTTGCGGGTGTCTAGTCTTTTTTAATGAGAAGCAAGCCAATTAAATAATGCCATGCTCCTTAGCAAATTTCAAACTATCCTTTACTTTGACTGATAGTGGAAAAGTATGAGCCAATAGGAAAGCTCCAAATTACTTTGTAATTCATTCCTTTAATATCCCTTCTGACAAAGTGTGAAGTTCTAGCCAATGAGATCATTCCATGCCCCTGCACTGTGTCAGACACTTGATAGTCTCATATGAAAACTAGAAAGTGTGATCCAATGAGAAATCTCCACACACTTCGCAATGTCAGTATTTTCTTTATCTTCTTCTACCCGTTGCAAAGCATCAACCAATGAGGAAGCTCCACGCCCCTCGGATTGTTAGACATGCCTTTAACCTTCGCAATGTCGATCGCGAAAAGTGAGTGATAAAAAGGCTTCACGTAGCTTCAGGTTGTCAGTCTTGTTAGATTTTACCTTTGTGTCACAACTTCAAACTTGAGCGGACTTAGAAACTTTTGGGCTTCATAAAAATGTTGCCACGTATCCCCTGATTTGGCTACCCTTGACTTTCCTGCACTCCAACATTTTTTTAAGCTCACTTATTTCACAGACTTGAGGTCCATTGGAGCCCATCTACTTGAAGAATTCTAGAATGCCGACATGTGTCCACCATTGGTCATTGATCTTACGCCATCTGTCATCTTCTTCACCTGCCACATATTCTTTGACCTTTGTTGACCTTTGACTTAGTGCACCGCCATGATATGGACCCGAAGAATTATTTGACACAATTTAATCCAGGACATGAGGTTCGTGGAGCCCAAATGCATTGAGGAGAGCCAAAATCTTGCCACATGGCCCCTCCTTTCACCCTTGAGATTTTACCATGTGTCCCCCGCTTTGACCTTGGCACTAAATTTGATAGGTAAATGGACGTCAAACAACTTTTAAAACATAACCCACTAATGAATTAGCCTTAGTCTCCGTAGGTTGTTTTAATGCCAACGAATGATGCTTTTGAGAGGTGGAATTTGACGGCCGTTTGAATGTTCCAGTCTTCATTAAAATGGCTAAGTCCATTTTAACCAAGTTTTTCAACCATTCCTGCAACTTTTTCCTTTATGGTCGGGTTGCATGCTCTTGGACCTTTAGAGCTTCAAATTTTTGGAGAAAAATAAATCATCTGGTATTGATTACATGTTCTTCATGAAAGATGTAGACATATCTCGACCACCGGGAGTTTGAAGCTTTTATACTTTGATTTATCAGTCCATTGAACCAGTCCCCCGACATTTTTGCTAAATCTTCTCTTTTATCTTGCTAAGGCATGAGATCTATTATAAATTGATGTTTCTCTTTGACTTAGATTGATATTTGAAGCACGAGGAACAATATGAAGCACATAAAAATAGTTAAATTTATGGGGAGTCTACGAAAAAAACCAGCGCAATCCAAGGAACTAGATTGAGCTCTAACACCTTCGATGAATTATTTTTCCTACACATTGAAACATTAGAAAAGTACATTAAATTTTATAAATATATTCAAACAAAAATAAAACTTACTCGTATGAAGAAGTGGGCTCCAGAGAGTATTCAACACACTAACCAAAATAATATTGGAAATATTTCACGAGGAGAAATGTGAGAGGGTGTTTGTTGAAATGGAGGGGGCATATTTATTTCTCATGGGTTGTAACCACCCACCAACCATTGGAACCTTTAATTTAATTAATTTATTAAATTAAATTATTTAAATCATGCTCTGGTACCATGTGAGGTCCGAGCACTTATTTAATTTATCAAACAAATTAAATATTACATGTATTAATTAAATAAAGAGATTTAAACTATAATGCAAGAAAAGTAAATAACACAGACACATGTATTTAACGTGGAAAACCCAAAGGGTAAAAACCACGGTGAAAAAGGTAAGATTCCATTTACGAGAAATATTTATAGTCTAGTAATAATCTCTCCATTCACCTCACTCCTTTCACATACATTTCAATTCACCCACGTGAATTCAATTTTTTTCACTTGACCATGCAGCCAATTTAAATAGTTTAAACAAGCATGACTTCTCGCGAATCACCCCAACTATTAATTGATTGATTTATAAAAACAATTTAACCATAAACCTAAAGTTTATATTAAATAAATTAAAATATATAATATTCTAATTTATTTAATTATAAACTATAGTTTATATAACTAGAACACTTAATATTAATGTTCTAACATTGGGGTAGGGTTCACTCCCCACCCCAAGTCACAAGTCATAGGCATGGGTCAAAAGGGGCAACATGGCCATGTCATCCCACTATAGTAGTGGGATGAGTTGATCATGTCGTCTCATAAACAAAAGAAAGGGGTGACATGGCTTTATCTCTCCCAATGTTATATTGGGGATGACACAACCATGTCCTCCCCTATCAATTTTTAAACAAGGGTCGTCTGAGGCTAGTTGTGTTGACACCTATTTTATTACAATAAAAACATTCAACCACAAATGTTGTATAAATACATTCAGTTATTACAATGTTTCTTTCCTTACCAGTTTACCAACTAAACAATGTGGATATGTGTTTAAATCTAGTTTTCAAAGAATAATATATATATAAATATAAAAGATATATAAATGTGTGTGTGTGCGTGTGTGTACATTTATATGTGCATACAAGAGTTCATAAGCAACGGCAATTTCTTTTAAACAAGAAAATGAAGGTGATGATACATAGATAATTCGATTTTCTTTTTATTTCCATTCACATATAAAATGAATAAATGTAAGTGTCATACCGCAACAATGAAAGAGGTGATTTCATTTTTCATTTTTTTATTTTTATCAACTTAGTTTCAAATATGAATCTTTATTTGAATAGTTGTTTAGGTTTAATTGGGAGTAGAAATTACTAAAAGGGTGTAAGTGTATGCACTCATACTTATTTCTTTTCAAACCCAACAACAAATGTTACACCCCTTTTAGAAACAAAATTCATTCCAAGATAACAAATCAATTTTTATTCCTTGGAGTTGTATTCTGCTCACCTTGGAATTATGTTCTAAATAATTCAACTTTTTCTCTTTGATTTTAAAGGACAATAACTTTACAAATCAACAACAATAGCTAAATACATGCCATGTATGTTGCGTAATATATGCACTCATACTTGTTTCTTTTCAAACCCAACAACAAATGTTACACCTCTTTTATAAACAAAATTCATTCTAGGATAGAAAATCAATTTATATTCCTTGGAGTTGTATTTCATTCACCTTGGAATTATGTTCTAAATAATTCAACAATTTCTCTTTAATTTTAAAGTATGATAACTTTACAAATCAGCAACAATAGCTAAATACGTGTTTGTGTTCATGCTTAATTCATTCATACATACATAAAAATTAGAATTTGCATTTGCAACAAATGCTTGCATCTAAAACCCATATGTACATTCACATCCACACTTAGATACAAGCTTACACAATAGTATGCACTTGTTTCGTAATTTTGGTATAGCTACAAAGAGACCTCCAATTTCTAACAACCATCGCTTTCAAACCTATAACAATGCAACAAAAACATCTACAAGGAGGATATAAAAACATTCATCCTCATTCTCTCAAGATAGGAATTATCACTTCTATACTGATTCACATAATCTTCTACCCAATAAAAGAATCACTCAAATTTCATCTCAAAAAAGGGGTAGCAATTGGTTGACACAAAACCACATTAAGGAAAAATTAACATAACCAAATTACTTGACGACAACTAACAAAAGGTGAAATTTTAGTTTTCTTTCCAAAACATACACACAATGTAGATCTAAAACAATCTACTCAAGGGCATGAATACCAAGGACATCTAAACCGTGGGACCCTACATCTACATTGATAAATGGAACACCACAAGGAGTTAAACTTAATTATGCCCAACATGAGTCCTTACATCCACTCTTCCTATGAGGTAGTGGAATACTCATTAGGATACATTTTTTTCTTTTACTATGTATAAATTTTCCTGCAATAATTCTAAAATTTCCTCCTTATCCACCATGAAACACAATTATGGTTCCCTACATCATTCTCCCTATACACACCGAACATCACAACCACAAACAAATTACAACACCTATAATTATCTCACAACTCTTAACACAACTCAAGAGAACATTCAAACCACAACATTTGAAATATTCACACAAGAGGATATTCAACCAAATAATAAGAAACAATAAAAATAGAACCTACCTCTTGCTTCACATGTCCAAATCTCAAATTACAATCCCAAAATATCAACTCTGACCCTTGCTCTCCACAACCCATTTTTTTCCTAGCTTTCTCTCAAAACTTTGAATTGCATAACCCCTTACCAAAATAAAAATTCCATTAAAAATATTTCACCCAAAAAGGAACTGATCACTATAGTCCATAAGGTTGCCTACTTAACACTACACATTGTAACTTCACCACTTCAACAACAATTTTTTTACAAAACCCAAGTCAAAGTCTTGAATTCAAAATAGGAATGATTGAACATTGTAAAACAAATTAAAAACATGATTATTCACGAAACCAAAATCTATATTCCATGTAAACATAAATTCAATATTATAAAAACACAACCTAGGAGCTCCACTTCATGTTTTACTTGGCCCAAGGGTGTAATGAGCCTCCAAAAGAGAGCTTATCATATGGGTATAAGTTAGGGATAAGTTTGGGGGTGATAAACATAATTTTACTGACCCAAACTAAGTCCTAAATTTATATTTAAACAAAAATCTGAATTTCAACTTTAGAAAGGCGATAAAAGTTAGAAGAAATACCAATAACATAATTATAAGCTCATAGACAATATCAATAAACATTAGGCTATTAGTAAGGTGAACAAATATAACAAGAAAAAACACCAAGGTCCTAGGAACACCACAAGATGACATCTCCTAGGACCTATTAGTTTAGAGTGATTCTTCTGATGGATCAGTCCTTGCCTCTCCCATTTGTGGATTCCAAAAAGCGTACTCAAATATCAACTCCTTACACACTCAGCTGAAATCTTATATATGTCCATGTAACAATGTCAATGAAGATTAAATCATAATTAACATATGTAATAATACATTCATCTCCTAAGAACACAACAATCATCACTACACATCATCATCTACAACTAAATTAAGTAACATCTTTGCAATAAATATTTGAAAAAATGTGACATCATGTAGTATTCATTTTAATAGAAACACAATCAAAATCAGTTAATCAATATATGTCTATCACAATCCATGGTGCATCATATTTCATTACTAAGCTACACATCATAGTACAATCATCATCATCCATATGCTAATAAGTAAGAAGGTCATCCAAAAATATCGACAAGATCTCATACTAAAAGAAAACATAGTAACCAACATAATTCGAGTAACCATAGTCTATATCAAAGTGATCAAATAACGAAATATAAAACAATATTATCCTTACATGATATGTATTGTGATAATTCTAACATCAAAATCACATACTACTCTATAGTACTAAGTATCAATAGACAAGTGTTTTGACTGGAAAATATATCTATCAAATAGTGTTTAAGGAACAATGATCAAAAGTGGCATGACATCCGCCTCTCCTTAAACACGACTTCCTCCTAGAATTCATGGAAATATGTGTGGATACAAAGCTCTCAAAGGTGTTTCATCCTCTTGGGTGGTTACATACTTGACGTACACGTTCCACTGCACCTAGACTTGATCTAACTCACTACCTCGAAGGCATAGAGTCATGCACTCCAAAATGTGAATAGGTCCCAAAGTTAGTTGTCTATCCTCTTCTACCTGTAATGTTGACTAGTAAAACACACAAGAGGGGTATATAATTTACCTCCTAAGAAGGGATACATGAAACGCATCGTGAACAAAGGAAAAATTGTGGCAAAACTAGGTGGTAGGCAGCTAGTCCAATTAGCTATAAGATCTCAAAGGTTCCAATGATCCACAAGTGCAAGCTTAAAACCCTTTCCATAATAGATTGGGATCTTGCATGACTTTAGTCTCAAAATTACCTTAAATCCCAACTCAAAGTTTTGGTTGGTCCTCTTGGCATCACCATATTACTTTTGTCACTCTTGCGCCTCTTGTAGGCGTTGTCACAATAAACACAACTTGTCACCCATCCTATAACATCATACACCTAACAATGACTTGATCCTCTAATATATCCCAACGGAGTGGAGTCATGCACTCCTTACCATATAACGCCTTGTAACACACCACACCAATGGAATTGTAGTTTATTATTATTATAAAAACTCAGCCAAAAACGTAAAATCCTCTCAATGGGAATGTTAATCCATCACGTACATGTAGAGCATGTCCTCTAACATATGATTTACCCTCTATGTTTTTCCATATTTCTCTAGATGGTAGGTTGTCACTGAAGTTCAGTTGAGTTCCCAACACCTCCTAAAGTTTGGTCTAGAAATCGTAAGTGTATAATGGGTCTCGATCTACAAATGATCTTACGAGGAATCTCGTGTAAATAGACAATCTCACCCAGATAGACCCTAGTTATTAGAATTATTGTCTCGAGTCGTCATAACAAGTGAAAAGTGAACCACTTTGGTTAGTCTATCAACTATGACCATAATGAAATCATGATGGTATGAAGATATGGACAACCCTACAATAAATTCCATCCATTCCGAAATAACATGTTGATATAGAATATTAATGGGATGTTGGTGCTTGGCCTTAAACCTCTAACACTCTAAATAACAAGACACAAAACCTATTATATCATGCCTCAAACCCATCCAATGGAATAAATGTCTTAAGTCTGCATGCATCATCTTCACCTTTGGGTGAGTTGAATAAGGTGCATGGTGGGCTTCAAAGGACTGCATTGTGTAAACCTCCATCATAAAGAACATAAATACGCTCCTTGTGATGCAATAGGCCATCTTTCTCCATACCAGTGTACCTTCCCTTAAGGGTCCTATGTGACTCTATCTGTTGTCTCACTGCTTATGTATAATCGGTCGTTAGGAATCGATCCGAATCCTACTCCTTAAATCGATCCTAATCATGTTGTGATTGCTAGACATGTCTCATCTTGCTCAAGGCATCTATAATAATGTTATCCTTTCCCTTCATGTACTTAATCTCAAAGTGATACTCACAAAGGATCTCCATCCAATGTATCAACTCGACATTAGATTGGGTTGTGTGAAAATGTGTTTAAGACTCAAATGGTTTGTCAACAATATGAACTTGTGACTAAGGTGAAAATGTCACCATCGAATAATGCTCAAACTAATTCTACAAGATCTAAATCATGGATAGGATATCCAAGCTCATAATCCTCAAGTGTTTAAGACTCGCATACAATATCACATGACCATCCCGCATAATGATTGTTCCAATACTAAACAAAGAGGCATTTGTGCAAACTAAAAATCATTGTGGTGTCAAGTATTGCAAGGATGGTAGCTATGGTGAGATTCTCTTTGAGTGTGTATAAGGATTTATCGCACTTCACACTCCACTCAAACTTCTTACCCTTTCACCACAGGAAGTAATAGGATGGAGAATCGGGAGAAAGCTTGAACAAAACAATGATAATAGCCCGACTAACCCCATAAAACTACGCATCTCGTCTTACTAGTAGGTGCATGCCACTTTAGAATGACATAGATATTTTAGGTATCTATAGAGATACCCTCACTAAAATAATATGGCCCATATACTTAATTTCCGACTGGAAGAATGGGCACTTGCTCAAATCGCCATAAAGGTGGTCTTGTCTTAGACATTGTAATACCCAATGAAGGTGGTCCTCATGCTCCTATGGTGAGTGGGAGAAAATGAGAATGTCATCAATAAACACTATCACAAAGTGATCTAAAAGGTCCTGAATACATGTTCACGAGGCTCATGAAAATTGTTGGAGCATTGGTCAAACCAAAAGGTATTACAGTGAACTCGTAATACCATATCTTGTGTGGAAGGTAGTTTTGTGAATATCACCTATGTTATCCTCAACCAATGATATCCTTAATTTATATCTATATTTGAAAACACTGGGACACCTCTCATTTGATCGAAGAGGTCATCTATCTTGGGAATAAGGCAATGATTCCGCACCATGACCTTGTTCAACTATATGTAATCTATGCACAATCTTAGGGACCCATGCTTATTCTTAAGGAAGATAACCGACACTTCCCAAGGTGAAACACTCGGTCAGAAAAGCCCCTTATTCAAGAGTCTATATAACTACATTTTTAGATCACAGAGCTCAAAATTCATCATCTTATAAGGTTCTTGAGAAATAAACTTTTCTCTTGGAATCAAATCTATGCAAAAACAATCTCCCTCGTGGCAAGAATCTAGACGAATAAGAGGGAAAAACATCAACAAACTCTTAGAGAATGTAGTGGTTATCTAATGAGGGTCCAAGCATATCCTCCTTTGATTGGTCACTAATACGATGGAAAGCATCTTGAATCCCTTTCACATACATCATTTTAACTTCATAACGAATATAATGTAAAGGAAAACCAATCTATAGACACTGTAAAGGTCACCTCCACACCAAGATCATCATGACAAACAATTACTTTGTTACAGAAATCCACCTTGGCTTGATGAGTCGTGAGCTAATCTATCCCCAAAATAACCTTATAAGAACCCATGGGAATGATACATAGATCAATTGTAGAGTAAAACACTCTTAAATCAAGAACAATCTTTCACAAGGGTATTAATTGCTAATTTGGCCATAGTGGTCAACTTTACATCCTAACCCTACTCATGTCTAGCTGCCACTAGCCTACGGTTGTCCATGACTAAAGGGAAAATAAATGAATCGAATAACCTAACTAAAAAAAAAATAGATACTAGTATTCCTCAAATACTATATGTTTCCTCAACCATGGTGACATGATGCTTTACTTGGCGGTTGTCAACTACCGCATAGACCCGGGTTCCCTACCCAAGTCTCTAACTATGGTCTCGATACAAGGGCCTTCCCCTTTCTATTATAGTAAGTATTTTTCAGCATGACCTCTAATAGTAATCCTCACTACCACTAATGTAAAACCAACTCCTTGTTGTCTTTTGCCCTGCTAAGCATTGTCAACCCTTTAAAAATTGTGCCTTATAGAAGATGTAGGCCCTTTCCTACGTTACTATTGGGATCTCATTGAACTTGTATGTTTCCTCTATGGTCTCTAATATATGTACAACCCTTGGGCCTATCATCCTGAACCTTTAACTCTCTATGAATCCTGGCGGGGGCAGAATCATTGAAGTTGTTGCCGAGGTGGTGGTTAAGGAGTGGAAACTAGGGGTCAAAATTCACCCGTCATAGGAGGTGGTGTGCCTCGAGACATACTATCCCACATCACATTTAATATAAAGTGGATGAAGTATTTAACATATTAGGTATTCCCCTATTCTATTATGTAATATGGGTCTTCTCCACCAAATCTAGGGTTTTGCGGAGTGTGCATCCTCACTACACTTCCTATATCAATATTCAACTCTTGAATGAAATTCTACACATGTAACTCCTCATCACACATATATTCCACATATTTAATCAGCTCTAAGAACCTCATCTAATACTCTTTCATTGTACCTATTAACTATCTTAGCTCGTGAAACTCCTATATACACCGATGTACATAAAGCATGGAGATATATCACAACCTAAATCTCTCCTCAAAAACTCTCAAGTCACTATTTTTGAGCTCAAAATGGAGATTTTTCTCCCAAGATATCTACCAAAATCATGTTCACTCTCTCAATAAGTGAATGAATACACAAACCTTAATGTTTCTTGTGTGGTCCCATAGCCTAAAACACTCTATCAAGCTAGCTATCCAAGCCTTGGCTCGTGATCTTGTGGTATCTCCCGAGTAAGTGGGCATGTTAAGCCTCATAATATCTATGATGTGATTTATTGCATCCTTTTGATAAGGTCTATGTTTCCTAGGTGACCCATGCTTCCTATCTTGATTGAATCCCTCATGGGGCTCATGACCCCTATACATTTGATGCAACCCTCTATCCATGGAAGGATGTCAAGGGATCATTTTCATCTCTCTCTCTCTCTCTCATTGTGATATCTCTCCTCTAATTGAGGAGTGGGGAGAATCCTAAAGCTCATGTGATGGCCTTCTTTGATGACCTCCTATGAAATTCCCATCTCTCAAGTACCCTATATCGAAGTGTTGTCATTACCTCATGTAAAACTAGAAGGATCTAAGGCCTAAACACCTTTGGCTCTGGCTCTCATGCCATGGTAGGCTCACTACGTATAGGGTCTTCCATCCCATGCTTGCATGATGTCATGCACAAATCATGATAGGTGCTAGATGATTACGAAAACAAATAAGGACGAAAACAACCAAAATAATTTTACCAAAGACCTAGTGTAGCAAACACATTATGAAACCAGTGTGATGCCTATAAAATTTTGGCATACTTTTTAAAATAATTTTTTTAAGTAACAACGAGGGCACACAACAAGGAAACCAAAATTTGCGTAGAAATAAATGGTCTCATTGTTATTATTTACAAATAATAATAATTATATAAAAAAACATTTATAAAACAAGTTAACTAAGATGACATAAATGATAAGACAAAATTAGATTTTGTTTATTAAAACCCTATTTATTTTTGTTGCACTTGGCCCACTTTCTCTATTATTATTTAACCCTTAATTAAATTTTAGGTCATTTTAATTAGGTGTAGATTATATTCGATTCAATTTCACATCTTACAAATATGTTATAATATAAATATTAACTGAAATTTAAAACTCGGGTCGATAGAAACAACTAGCATACACCAAATCAACCTAAAATGTAATTAAAAGCTCAAAACAAATGTATGAAGACACTTAGCTGATTTCGGATGACTTATAGAGAGATTTGGGTTTTCCCAATAGTGAAACTAGAATTTATTAACCTAATTGACCTTCATAAACTATCATGATTGAACAATACGGTCCTAACCCTATTGTACATTCTTAGAGCTAATATAAATCAAATTCTGCAACTTTCTCGGGTTGGTTGTCTTCCTAGATTTGTCTCTTGATTTCAAACCCCAATTGTTGCACACATGCAACAAGGCTCTCTGAATGAAATGAACATCATCTTAAACCCGGCCATGGATGAAAATCCCTAAAAATGAACATTAAAATGGTTGTGGGCACCCGAGTGCACAGCCTGACATTGGAACTACTATGAAGAGGCCTCAAACCACACATCTTTCTCCACCTAGCATGTGATATCTAGATAGATCAATTAGATTTGGCATTTGCTTTGATCATATTTTATTTGACTTGGATCTTGCTAAAATACTTGGAGAAAGGATGTTTGAGTGCTTGTAGATGAGAGATATGACTTCCTTGACCTAGTTTGTAGCTTCAGACCTAATGTGCATACTTCCATAATGATTTTAGATGTGTTATTACAATATTTAGGGAGATTTGAATGCCTTTGGTAAGTGTATGAAGTGAGTGATCTAGTGAATTGCTTGAGGAATTCCATATTAGTAAATGATCGCTTTCTTATATAAGGTTTTGTAGATGATTTATCGAAGAAAGGCTAACCCAAATGAAGTATAAGACCCAACGAAATATTTCAATTTAAATGTGCATTTATTTGGAAGGCATGTCAGTCTAAGATCTTACAAGTAGGTCGGGACTAGATGTAAAGTCTCGACCAATACGTGCGATCCTAAATGAGAGCGGGAAAATCTCCAAATGAAATTTGGAGATGATAGACTAATGTTTTATTATTAATTTTGTGTATTGTATTCTCGGGATGTGTTGACATATTAGTGTGCAAGGATAACATAGCTAAATAACAAAGCTCAGAAAGTGTTATGTAGGAATGGAGAAGTTGTATTTATCATAACAAGAGTGCATAGTCAAATCAAGGATCTGCTAAAGTGCAAATTACCAAATTTGAGTGTTTACATTTCCCCTCCTTTAAGTATGAAATTGAAAATTGCATGCTTAAAGGAAATTGTACCTAAGTGTGTAAACACACTTTGCCTTTGTTTGAATGTTTGTTTTGTAGTTGCGTTATTGTGTTTGGTGTTGGCATGCTCTATGATGAAACCTGCAACATAGAGTGTAGTTAATGTTTGTGATAGATAATTGATTGTAACTCAAGTAAAACATGTAACAAAAACAATTTATAGTTGAAGTGAAAAGATGTAAACAAGGAAAGAATACACTTGTTTTCTTGTGCTTTGATTTTTCTTGGAGATTTATATCTATTGAACTTTACTAAAGGATTAGGGGTGATTAGTCCCCAATAAGTGTCGAGGAGAAGTCAAAGTGTTAGATTCATGCAACTCAACATAGAAATGTACAAGAGAGAGAAGAAGAAAGAGGTACAAATACACCCTTGCGAAGGAAGAAGAATGTGTACCAAAGTTAGTAAACAACTTTGATATCTTCCCTTTAATTTTAATAGGAGAGTAAAGCCTACCCATGAAAACGTTAGTTGCTTCACTTCCTTCCATAACCCCACAAATCACACCAATGCAGATAGATCTAGACCTGATTTTGCAAATAAGGACATATAGTACAAAGAAGATAATCGGTTTCCCAAAATATTCCCCATATGTCGTATATCTTAGTATGAACTAAATAAAATAAATGCTAAGATATGTTGAAAACATGCTAATAACGTTAAACTAGGAAGGATACCCATGCCGCCAAGTTTTTGAAACTAAGTGTTAATGCAAAGTAGGAATGAAAACTTTCATCCCCCTATACTGATATGAACTAAGTAATCTGAATGTGAAAATTTGTAAAAAAAAGTGTATACATAGGTGAAAATTTTAAAATGTCAAAAAAATTGCTATCTATGTGACACTACATTTATGGGTGCATGTGCCATGTTTTTACTTGCATATGCCCCCATATTTTAATCTATGTCTTCTAAAAATGTAAAATAAATTTGTATAAATGCCTCCTCTTTTGAGGCATGCGTGAAAACCATGTTTTAGCATATGACTCAAAAGAAATAGGTGTGTATTGCTAAAGGAGATATCTTAAAAGTCGTGTCAAGTGTTGAAGAGGTGACCACCTTGGAGAACTGTACCTACAAAGGAAATGTGTTTGTGCATGGTGGCAACCATGGTGCACAACAAAAAATGCTAGCAACAAACAATGATAGTAGAAAATAAAATAACCTGACAATATATGTAGGAGAAAACAAGAACATCATTAATGCATCATATTGCAAAAATGACATACAAAAGCATACAAAGGCTTTGGGCCTAAAAACTTGGGAAACCCACATTGTCATAAGATAATCAAGGCATGTAGGCCTACAAATAAGAAATTTTAAACAATATAGGCTTGATTCCACAAACATGGGACAACCACAATGTCAGAAGACAATCAAAGCAAATAGGCCATAAGTAAAAAAAAAAAAAAGCAAGTAGTAACACACACACAAACATGTATGCATGAAACAAGAGTGTCAAAACATGATAATATGATGTAGTAACCAACACGAGTGAAATATATGAAACAATAGATGTCAGCGCTTCACAAGACATGTGTGTTAGTATGAAAATACTCAAGTACACTATTTATATAATTGAGCATAAATGAGGAAGTGAAAATTAACAATAATAGAACAATAATGATGCAGGAGCATCCTTAATGATGATTGGTGAAGAATAAAACAAGGATAATAAGCCATTCAAGTCATGCAAACATGTATTAGGGGTTTGATTTGTTTTCCCTCCAAAATTTGAAGTTTAAATATTTGTATTCTTGATTGTAATAACTCTTGAGTAAGAGTAAAAGTGAAAGTTAGGTGGATATGAGTTGTTATATGATTAGGATACATTGGAAGGAGATTAGAATGGTCATAGGATATTGTGTTGATTATGTTTTATCTGTCATAGGTTATGTTTAGTTGGAAAAACAAACTTGACTATTGTTATTTGTAAGTTGAGATATTATATCAACAACTAGAGAGAATCAAGACTCGTCTTAGGATAAGGAATAAGATAGATATGGATATGTCTAATATAGGAGATCCATTTAAGGAGTTTGAATTAAGATTTCAAGAGATATATTAGAGAATTTAATAGGATGATTTGTGCATGGGTAGTAAGAGGACACATGGGAGATCATGTTGTAAGCTAGAAACTAGTAAGAAGATCCCAATGTAATGTTGCAGAACAAGATGCGAGAAAAGAAAGGTTATGAATGCATCAATTTTGTGTTTCAATTGGTTCCTCAGGTGTATATGGGATCATTTTCAATGGTATGAGTTCATGTTTTAATAAGAATGTTCAAATTTTCATAATCTACCTCCAAACAACTTGTACTTGTGTTGTTTGTTCATTGCTTCCTTAAAATAGGGGTTCGAACCAGTCATGATAACTTTTTATTCCCAACTCCAAATGATATGAAATTTGGTATGTAGGTGAAAGAGGTCATTATATAGATGTATTTTTAATATTTTATAATAATTTGAGTATTTTTGAAGTTATGAAGCATTTTTCTATCTAGTTTGAGAATGCATGCAAACTGTTTGATATAATGTCTGTCTGGGAAAACAGTCATAAATTTCAAATGACTCAATAAAATGTATGAAAATTTGAGCATATGATCCTTGTATATATTTATATAAGATATTAAAATTATGGAACAATTTTCCTTGTGCAATAAAATATATACATAACAAAAATTCTCAGACATTTGTATGTTCTAACATCTTATGCATGTCTATGATTGTATGAAGTATTCTAAGTTGGTTGATGTAGCTTATGAAGGATATAAGCATATGTTGTGATATCTCTTAATGGACCAAGTGAAAATCAAGTTGCAGGAAAGGGAAGTTCTTAAGAACTAAGACTTAACTCAAATGAATGTTGTGATCTTAGGGAAAGGCATTGGCAGATTTTGGCCTCATCTCCTCTAGACTGAATTGTGGATATCAAACTAGAGGTAATATGTTCTTGAGCACTGAGTTGGAAGTTACAAGAACTTTTCATGTATTGGATAATGAAGGTATGGATCTACATAACTCAATGTTGAACATTGTTGTGATCTCTATATGGTCATATTATGATGCTTGAAGCTAAGGATTGTTACTTAAGATACCGTGGGATCTCAAATCAGTATTTCATGACTAGAATAGAGTAGGTTGAGCTAAGATTGACATAATTTTTGGTATGAGAGCATGAATAAAATCTTTTAAATTCATATTTTTGGTAATATTGAATGATATAATGCAATTTTCAGATGACAGGCCTTGATGAAGAATATTGTTTGTCATGAGCCTTAAAGATTCTACCTTTCTTGAAAACTTCCATTAAAGAATGTTAAACTCGATAATTGAATATTTATGGTTTATTATTTAATGATTCAGTCTTGATGATCCTTGATACATGTGTGTACTTAATAAATTGTGGAGTGATGAATGGTTGACAAGTTGAGAAGAGGGTAAACAAATTGTCCAAAAAAGGAAAAATTGAGGTATTAGTGACCTATAGAGAGGTGGAAAACTATAAAATAAGAAAGCTATTAGAAAAATACCAAGAGACTAGGGTGCAAAAGACCTAGGTGAGGATGAAGATGATCCATAGAACAAGGTGGAAAAGACTTGGGTGAAGATATTAGCAATGGAGAGAATGAGTGTTGGGAATTCGGGATTGTGGAATAGTGCTATGATTTAATAACAAACAAAATCATGCACATAGGATCTAAACAATTCCCTAAAATCTATAACAGTGGAAGTATAAACTAAAATAATCCAAATCAAGACAAAGTACACACACATAACACAAAGATGTACCGTGGTTCACCCAATGTGGGCTACGTCCACCAAAGATAGAGATCTCATAAATATAATACAACAAGAGTACAAACCAAATCTTCAATACAAGAGTACAATGTATCTCTCCAAGAGTATCTCCTCTCCTCCAGATATTTAAATAGATCTCTATGAGTGCACTACAATTGTGCCTCCAAACACCACCAACAGATCTCACATAACTGGAACTACTGCATCTCTGAACTACTGCCAAGTTCTTTGTGGATCTGCAAACAAGACCTCTCACATGGGTCTACCATATGTGCAACTATGACTGTGCACCAAGAAGTAAGTCTGTCTCTCCATCAATGCATGCATAACCTGTGAAAACATGAAGACAACCTCCTCTACAACATCTATATCTACATGGATCAACAATACAATATGATCTCATGGATCTACAATACAAGACTAGATCTACATAGATCTATAATACAAGATCTCACCAACATGTGGATCTACAAGAATAAACTCTATGTGCTTTGCATACTATGCAAGCCATTACAATGAGACAATAACTATACAAAGGAAATACAATAGAAGATGTTACCCTCTTCTCACCATTTAGATGTACCTACTATTTCCTTCTGTCCAGCTCCTCTCCATGGAGACTTTGTCTTCATGTAACCTGTTCTTTCTTTCTCTTCTTCTTCTTCATCTTCATCCTCTCAATCTAGGAGAATCAAGGATCTAATTCAATCCTTCTCTTAATTCTACTTCTAAACCCTAGCTTTCATGCTTATATAGGCGTATATAAACTTAGGGCACTTTTCCATGCAATTACATCCAATAAATCTACTTTAATGCTAAAAATAGATTTAATTCCCGAGAGTTAATTAAAACATCATCGCACAGTAATAGACGTTGGTTCGCCCTAACCAACGATGGTTCTTATCTTGATCGATGGTAGTTCTTATGTTGATCGATGACGATTACACACGACCGACACCGATTCATGTTAGAACTAGTAACATGTAAAACATGCTATCTTTGAAGCAATTCAGCTCCACAACCAAACAATGACTAGACTAAAGGGATTAGAAGAAGGAAAATGACACGAGAAGAAGGAAAGCAATCGGTCTTTGAAGAAGAGATAAATGAGATAAGAGAAAGGATATATAAATTGGGGTCTATAATAGAGACCATGATGATCGAATAAGTTGGATGGAAGATGAGAAAGAAGGTGAAGTGGCTAATTAAGCTACTGATGGAGAAGAAGAAGAGGTAAAAGATGATTGTCTTGAAAAGAGAAATGAAGAGAGACACTCATAGAAAATTGAAGAGTGAGTTACCTTGTGAAGATGTGAAGTGAGTTCTCATTATGGAGAACATGAGAGGAGTGCCAAAAGAAGCACTTAAGGAAGAGAGTAAGAAAAATGAGAGAGTGTCCATGAAGAAGACACTTATGAAGATGTTTTGGTATCTTGTTATGCTATGTCACTTTTTGTTTCAGTTTGTACATATAGGTGTGAAAGGTGGCCTTAAGAAGATCAATGATATGGCCTTGATACAAGAAAGAAATGGGTCGGACAAAGAACCTATCGAGAGAGATGAAGAAATGAATGAACTTGTGATAGTTCAAGAAAAAGAAGTGCATTCTAAAGCACCTAAAGGAGAATAAGATCATGATAAAACACAGCTGCATGTAGGTGAAGAAGAGGATAAATCAGATTTTCATAATGCCTTTGGAGATGATCTAGAAGAGATAGATCAAGTACACCAAAAGGAGATGTTGGTGAACCATGAAGAATTGAAGAGAGATGTCATCATAGAGCAGCCTATGGGAAGATGGAAAAGAATTCAAAAGCTGATTTTAGTCATGAATACAAGGAAGAAATTTCACAAAGCCATGGAAAAGCACACACCAAACCAACGGGTTCTTAAGAATGTAAATTTTGTTTCTAAAGCTGATTTTGTTCCTATTTATAATGAAAATGCAGGTGTACAACATGGTGAAAGAAAACAAAAAGTTGATATCCCAAAGTTGACACAATAACATGGCTACAAGTTTCCTAAATTGCTCGAGATGTTGGTGAACCATGAAGACTTGAAGAGAGCGTCATCATAGAGCAACATATGGGAAAGATGGAAAAGAATTCAAAAGCTGATTTTAGTCATGCATAAAAGGAAGAAATTGCACAAAGCCAAGCCATGGAAAAGCATACACCAAACCAAAGAGGTTCTTAAGAGCGTAAATTTTGTTTCTAAAGCTGATTTTGTTCCTATTTCTAATGAAAATGTAGGTGTACAAGTGAGCCTTATAAGAATGCTCCACCATTAAAGGAGGAATGACTTGTAGAATAGAAACATTAATGTAATCTGGGAGGTAGTGAAACTAGTTCTAAGCACAAATGCGATAAACATAAACATCACAACGACATAATAGAATCAGATCTGAACCATGAATAACATGAAAACACACTAGGGTTTGGTCTATAAACACAGATATTTGGAACAAAGCTTCATATATTGATTATAATCATTTATAGTAGCCATATTACATCAAAAAGGGTCATATCAGACCATATACATCAAGGAATAACATCCCAACCCTACAAAACTACTCTGCATCAGAGAGCCCTAGCTATGTTCTTCCATCTCAGCTCTCTTGTTTCAGACCGAGCGCCTACATCTATGCATACATCATCCTTTCCTAGCCTCTCTCTAGCACTAAATAACAAAATATCAACCTACAACAATAATGACAACCCCCAACATCACAACCCCTTTATCCCACAACATTCTTTGACACTTTTTACCTCTAAAAAATCCTCTCTTTTTGGACCCAAGCACTCCTTTAAATAGAATCTGGATCTTCCTTCACCACCATAGTTTCACCCATGAGAAGATCTCATGCTAGGTGGAAATGTGTCCTCCATACTCGAGTGCTTATGCCAGCTTGCAAAAGCCTCCACTAACTGTAATGATCCTCCTTTGGAATATTCCCTTCATGGAATATTCTTTCCTTGAGCTCCAAGACTCCAGGATGGCACCTTATCCACTCATCATGCCTACTCGAGCCTTCACATTTTTTCTGTGATGCCACCTTAGAAATGTGGCTAAGTCCCCAAACCCTTTCCTACTTTCATGTGCTAACCTTTTCTCCTGCACCTTTCCTTGAGCACTTTTCTACCTTACTTTCCCTGCGTGCGCGTGCTCTTCCTCTACCTTGGGACTTAGTCAATTTTAGGGTCTAACATCACCCCACACTAAAATTTGTTGTCCATCCTGGAAACAACTGATCTTCTATAAAGAATAAAGAATGGGAGGAAATAATAACATGCTTCGGCTTGCGCCAAAGAATGAAATAATTTCATCATTACTATTGAAGAAGAATTGGGAAGTCTTTATTCAAGCCTGCTTCAATCTTACTCCAGGCATCCACCTCATTTTGTGCTTGTTGAAATAGATCCCCTATCAATGCATTGACTTCATCAAATGACAACTCCTCACCCTTAGCCTTCAGTGTATCAACAATTTTTTCCATTTTCTTGCTAAGGTCGCTTAGCATGCATCCATCCTGCGAGTGACCTAGGGATACAATTCTTTCACTTTATTTTTAATGAGACCCTTAGGCCTTGATCACCTCAGACTTCTTCTCGACCTCCACAATTATTTTGTCCCATTCTACCTATTATTCTTGTTCTTCTCCTGAAACTCCTTTAGGTCACCTCATGGGTAGTAACCAATATACCTACCACCCTATCCCTATCCCCACAGTTTTCATAGACAACTTGGCCATGTGTGTCATGGTTTTTATTGAGGCAAGGAGCTCGGAGTACCGAGTTATGGTTTCCTCAATCTTTGATTTCTCCTTGGCCTTTTGTCATGCCAAAACTTCCTCTTTTAACTCCAATGCAAGTGGTTGCTTCTCCATTGTGATCAAGTGCATCAAATCCTCAGGTAGAGAAAATATGACTCATACTTTTTCTCTTAGGAGGGGCCAAATCTGGGCATGCTAGAATGATGGAGTTTGAGATAGTCTACCTTTTTGTATGCCTCACACACTTTCACCTTTTCTCTCTCAACTCGGCCTTTAGTTGTGCTACACAATTATGGACTCCTTCCCTTTTATCTCCTTGTCTCTCTCTATTATCTCCTTATTCTTTTCCTCAATTCATCCTCAGGGATTTGATTTTGTTATTCCTCTGAATAACCAAGCCTCTACTTCTACGACACCTTGTTGAGCACATTACAAACCTGTTCATTAGTTAACCATTGAGTATCCATAATAGGATTCACCTCACTAGGGTTCTCTATTTCTATTATTGCATCCGCACCAACTTTGAACTCGGGCTCATCAACATGAGACTCAAAATTCCATGACAACATCTTCTAGTGTGCGTGTGTATGAGCTACCACTATCAAACGATGACCAACAAAAGAGTTGAGTTGATATGTGGGTATTGTGCTCTGGAAGCATGCGTGAAGGACTTTTTAGGGTCATTGACATAAGTCATGTGTCCTTGTGCATTTTGTTGCACGCCCTTGCCCATTGTAGTTGTGCTTACTTGCCATCGGGAAGCTCACTTGCTAAGTTGGGATCTCTGCCCATGCTCCCATACTCTTTCTTGCTTCCTCTATTTCCTTCAATACCTCCTCAGTGTTGTGCTCCACTTCTTGCTCCACCAAGTTTTGAATGATGCCTACCACTTCCCTTTCCACCGTATCCTCCAATTTTCCTCGGCCAAGGGTGGGGTCTTCTGCACATTTGTCCCCACTTCTTCTTCACTTCCTCCCACATTATGAGCACCTTCCTCATAATCATTTTCTCTCCTCATCAGATTCATGTATATCATGCACAGGGGGACTCTTACCTTCCTCGCGCTCTTCATTCTCCTCCTCGGATTCATCATCCTTCCTTTATGCTTTCTGTCTTCTCGAGTAAACTTCACGCCATCTTTACTTTCTTCTTTGGACTCCTCTAACATAGGAGACTCTTCTTTCTCTGGTAACTTCTCCTTAATAGGGGAAATTCCTTTTCAAGTGACTTCTCCTTAATGGGGATTTCTTCCTCCTTGTGTAGGTACTTGGACCATGCACGACTCTGTGTGCTACTATGGTCTAAACTATATATGTATGCGCGCTCGACACCCTACTTGTTGTAGTCTCTTCCCTTTCTCTCTTCATCCCTTTCTTCATGGTAGGGTCCTCTAGGATGGATACATCATCCTCGAACATATGCACCCTTCTTGAACTTGGGCCTTAGGTGTATATACACCCTTGCCACCATTTTTCCTATAATAGGTATTGACATATTTCACCATACATACGTCATGGGAGACATACTTCTCCACATATACACATGTTTCTTAGGGTATACCAACATTCTACGTACAGTGTGTGGTACTCTGGTCTACCTCACTTAGATCAAATCTAAGTTTCTTAGCCTCCTTGAACCTATTGATGACACTCTGAAAATATTGTGTTGTGAAGGAAAATGGTAATTTACACCATGGGATTTTTGAGCCATCTACCAAAGTAAATCTACCTATGTAGAAGTGTTGGTATACTGCAAAACTCAACCTCACCATGCACTAGGTTGGTAGCTGCTCAAGGATTCTCCATTCTTCCCCAAATGCATCATGCATTCTCTTGTACCACTTCTCCAAGTGTGCCTTATGTGCAGTAGTCATTGTGTCACAAGTGTATGCTTCAAACCTCTTCATGGGGAAGGTCCTCATCAGGGTACTCCTAGACATAGCTATTTGGCCCATCGGGCACTCAATCTCTGAAAACACAATGGTAAGAAGGACATTACCATACATGATCTTGTCCCCATCATCACACATGCATCTATGATCTCTTCTGTAATGAAGGCCGAGAGGTTGTAGATTTTCCCTCTGAAATTTTCTTGCAAATATTCAACCACCTCTTATCACTTGTGTCCAGTGCTCTTGTCCATTCAACTTGGTTAGCAAGTGCATGGCCATCTTCATAATTGGGTTGGTGATCTTGGTGCTAATATCAAAGTAGTGTGAACCCTTCTTATACTCATATTTGTGGTCATTTCCTTGACTACATCCTTGTCACCCAAGTCATCATCAATGACTCTCCATGCATATAAGTCTAGTGTACTTAGAAATCAATTGGGTAGTCAAGTGCATTCTCCTTCTGTACAAAGTAAAAATAATCCTCATGCACTGTGACATCAACCATTAGTACAACCTATCGGGTTTACCAAAATATGGCAACTCATAGAGTTGCAAGAGTCCACCTTCTCTAATGTGGTTTTCACGAGTCATCATAAATAGGCTTATCATCTTGTGTCCTCTCTCCCATCGGGTGAACTAACTCCAATGCCATTTCCTTCTCCGTGGTGCTCATCCTATGGTTGTAATCACTTACAACCATCTTCCGCATGTGAGACACCCATTCCATCCCTAATAGAATGCCATTGGGGTACTGCATCTCCGTGTACCACTCTTCATTAAAACTAGTTGATGTGACTGGTTTTCCCTTACCTTTACCCTTTCCCTTCTTAGGTGAAGTGTTTGATCCCTTCCTTGGTGCCATTTTTTCCTCATTCGGTCCTTGTTAAGTTCTTCCTTTCTTCTTTCTTTAACTCTTCTCAATCCCTGGCTTCACTCCTCTGTGAAATTCCTCCAAAACCCATGCCCTAGCTCTATAAACCCTAACTAGAAATATCTCCTTCCACAAGACAACGTAAAATCCATGGGAATCCACCAAAAACTTCTTCACTCATGCCCATGTACTCCCTTTCCACTCTAGTTCACAAACTTTGCTAAATCTTCTTACATGCACTTAAATCTCCATAAATTTCTTTTTGCAAGGATGCCCTAGTTTCGCAAGAGCTCTTCAACAAAAAATGCAAGGTAAAAAGAAATAACTTACCCCTGACCTTCTATTTATAAGCTTTTTTTATTTTCCCGCACAAACTCCCATGCCACCTACCAATGTAAAACCACATTAAAGTCATTTTTTCCAACGCCATCCTTCCACGTGTTTTGTCAACACTTTTCCTCCATGCCCAATCTGTGTGAAACCCCCCAACCTTCAAAGTGCAAACCACATTGACCACATCAATCAAACCTAGTCCTTGTCACCACCTACCTCATGTTTCTCTGCACTTTTATCCTTGTACATGGTTTTTATAAAGATTTTGACACCAATCTCCACCCATATACACTTTTCTATATGCACTCTTCTGACCTTACACACTTTTGATTTTTCCACTTGGGCCACCAATCCACATCATTTTCAACACTTGCTTCTTACCAGACTCTTCACAGAGACTCTCCTTTGACACCTTCCACCCCACACTAAAAAGATAGATGTGGTCCTCTATGCATAAAAACCCTTTCAAAAAGTAACTAACTGCGGCTACGGCAAAATGTGCCCACAAAAAAAAAATGAAAAGACAAGAAATGATGAAAAGGGAAACACATAGAAAGGAAATTGCATTAAGGGAAATCCTAAGCTACATGACAATATTTACCTTATTTACAAACACACAGAAGACTTATTTATAGTAGGGCTTCAACCTACTCCGTTAAAGAAAGGGAAACATTGTTCCATCCAGTGCTTGTAACTAGAAAGCACTGAATCAAGTATGTAAGTGATAGTATATGGTCCCAACCAATGCACCTTGAGCTTCCTTGGGTGGCGCAAGAAACTTAGAATCATACAATAGAACCATCTTCCCAACCTCAAACTTCTTGTTTTTAATATGATGATCATGCCATGCCTTCTGTCATGCTTTCTCCATCTTCTGACTCCATCTGGAAATGGCACACCTCTCATCCAACTCCATAAGTTTATCAATGTGCTCCTCTAATGCTTTTCATCAGCCAATCCTCCTGTGTGTAATATGTAGAGATGGAAACATGAATTCCATAGGAAAACTACCTTTGCACCAAACACCAATTGAAAGGGTGTGGCCTTGTTCAACCTTTTATAAGTTGTTCTATATGCCCATAACACTACAGAGACTTTATCATCCCAAGTCCTCTTCTTTTCCAACATCAAAAATCTTAGTTAATGTGTGGCTTAATATCTTGTTAAATGCCTTAGTAGTTCCATTAGCCTGAGGGTGATAGGGCAGTAGTTTTGTGATGGGCCACCATGAACTCTACCAATAAGATTCAAATAGTCTCATTTAAGAAATGTGTACCCCTATCACTTGTTAAGCTCAATGGACATCCATATCTGTTGATTATATTCTCCCATAAGAACCTAGTTATTGTAGCCACCATGTAATCCTTTGTAGGTGCCACTTCTTTACCCACCTTGTAAGATAATCTATGCAAGTGATAATATAGCGTGAACTTATCCTACACATGGCTGGGGAAATAGGGCCCACAAAGTCAATTTCCCATTTTTCAAATGGCTCTGCACTAGTAATAGGTCTTAATGGCATTTCATCTCTCTCTTCCTAGTTTACCAAGGCACTGGAAATGATCACATGCCTTGCAATATTCAATACAATCCTTATAAATTGTTTCCCACCAAAGGCCTACCAATAGGATCTTGTGTGGTCACATTCCCACATAGTGACCTCTTGCAATGCCACCATGAGCTTCTTCCATGATTGTAACATGTTCATGCTCTAGCACACATCGACACAAGACCTCATCTCGGCCTAACTTGTATAGGTCTCCTCTAATCAACATATAGGGCATGGCACATATAGCTAACTACTTTTTTCTCCAAGGCCTTCATTCCTTTTTGGCACACACCCATCCGTAGGAAAAAAAACAATATCCTCTAAGTCAGAGGGTGCGTGCTGCAATCTAAACAATTGTGCATCTGACATCATGTCCTCGATGCTTTATGCATCTCACTTGAGTTAATCCATGATAGATGGTTAGGTCCCAAATTTTTTTACCGGTTTTACTATGACCAAAAATTTGAACTCCTGAAACAACAAAATCCACATATGTGCCCTTGCAAGAAAGGTTTGTTCACCAAGTACTTTAATGCCATATGATCCATGTAAAAGATAAATGGAGTGGCCAACAAGTATTTCCTAAACTTGTGTAATGCATAGATCATAGATAATGCCTCACGCTCCGTCGTGGTGTAATTTTTCTTAGCTTGTGTTAATTTCTTCTCATTCGAAACACAAGGGATGATCAACAATCCCCTCTCTAGGTTGTGCCAACACTACTCCTATCACCATACCTGATGCATCAACATGCACATGGAAAGGCCTATCCCAAGAGGGAAAGCACAAAATGGGTGCAGTAGTAAGTTTCTCCTTTAAGGTGTCAAAATCCACCTGTTGTGCCTCTCCCAATAGAACTTACTTTTATGTTTCAATAACTCTTCTAGGGGCATGGAAAATGGGCATATCCCTTGATGAATTTCTGTAGTACCCTATATGCCCTAGGAACCCACACACCATGCTTTGACTGGTAGGCTCCTCCAATCCCACTATAACAACAAATTTTTGGGGTCTACCAATAAGCCTTCTTTAAAATAATGTGTCCCAACAACATGCCAAAAGGAGTGGAAAAAACACATTTCTTAATATTCAGAGGAGATGCTCAACTACTGCATCTCTCAAACATCAACCGTAGATTGTCACAATGATCTTTGACTAACCCATACACCATCCAGTCATCTAGGTAAACTTACAGAAATTTATGGATGAAGTCTTGAAAGGCCTACACAACAATGCGTGAAAAAACAAAGGCACATTCTTCAATCCAAAAGGCATGACCGTATAAGAAAAACTTCCCCATTTAGTGGTGAAATTTGTTTTCTCTGGTCTTCCTTCACAATTCTCACCTAGTGATAACGAGAATCCATCTGTAAAAGAATAGATCTCTTTCCCAGCTACACCTTCTAGAATCTCTTCTTTAGTAAATGGGGTTGGGAAAGGATCTATGACACATGCAACATTGAGATCCCTATAGTCTACACATATCCTTATTCTTCCATCCTTTTTTATACTAATGACCATTGGGGCTCACCCATTTAGATTCCTCAATGGCCTCAATGATCCTAGATTCTATCATCTTATCAATTTCCTCCTTAACCTTTATGACAAATTTGGGTTCATATATAGGGTTTTTTTAGATGGGGTGTGCACCTTCTTTTAACTTGATTCTCATTTTCCCCAATGAAGGATGAACCCCTTTTAATTCATGGTACCCACACGGGAACAAATCTTGGAAATCACATAGTAGTTCAACCACTTTGAAACCTCTTGGTCTATCCAGTAGTCTCCAATAATAGCTTCCTTGGGCTCTGCTTTGGTACCAATGTTAACCTTCTTTGTTTTCAAGGGTTCATGGTAGGTGCGTGCTTTCTCATCTACCTTATCAATCTTCTTCATACCTACCTATAGATATGGTTAACATCCAAATTTTCCATCTCCTCACCATCCACAAGTACACCAACTTACCCTTTTCTTTCTCCATGTAGGCATGCTCAAGTTGTACTTCTTCTTCCACTTCTTCTTCAACAAAGCATGCCCCCAACTTAGGTTCTCCTATCAACTCCAAAATTTGGTCCTCGGCCATGGCACAATCTCCCAAGGTAAGGCACTTGACTACTGTAGTGCCTCATTCACCGATTTCTTAGGGATTGGTACTCAAAAGTCTGGATGATATCCATTGTCATCTCCTGCCAATTCCCCATCTATGATGATGTAACTCGAATGGATGTACTAGGCAGTGCACGTGCATAACCCTGTAAGGTGGAATAAAATTTGTGCACCCATAGGGAAGGAGGTAAAGCTTCCATGCCTCCCATCCAAGTCTTCTCACACTCCTGAACATGGCATGAGGTGGATCCCTTCCCATCATAGTCACAAATTTGAGATGGTGCATTACTTCAGAGAAACCTTATAGAGAGGGTGATTCTCACTGTGCCATTCTAAAAGATTGTCTCGATGGGTCACCCACCAATGTGTTTTTTTTCACGTAAGGTATAGGTAAGCATATTCCTTCTCTCCACTTGACACTTCCATTGGATCTCCATTTCATGTAGAAAGACATCAGGGTTTCCCTCCCTAGTGTATTGTGGAAACTTCCTTCCTCCCAAGTGCCTCACTGAGTGCACTCTAACAACTCGAGTCTCAGTATCCTTAGATGCCTTCCAACCAACTCGTATGTCCCATGTGCCCAATTATCACATGTAATACTAGTTGTGTCACTTATAGACTGAGTGTCTTCCCACTGAATGGATCCTTCCTTTGATGGATGAATGACATCGGGGTCCTTGATGGTGCACATATATTCTATCTAGGTCCTCTTCTCCTAAGGGTTCCACATAAGGTGCATAGACCTTCCATCAGTTAGTGGGATAATCACATGCTCCTCCTTGTTTTCAAAGCTGATGTACCCCTTATTGAAATGTAAGTCAAGCATTATTATTAATGTAACACCAGGGGTAACCCAAGAAATGTTGAAACTAAAAATATCGAAATCCCCTCTGAATATAGCTCTAGAACCTCAAAATCTCTAGTAAAATTTTCCCCTTGAATAGTTATGGATGCACCCTTCAACACTCTCAAGAGGCATGGCCTTTGTCTATTAGCCATGTACAACACATTCAAAGATGGTTGTAATGGGGGCCTCCCCATTTGATTCCATGCATCTAGAGTAAGGACATTGACCTGCACCTGTGTCAATCAATATATTACTCAGGAGCCACCCATCAACAACTACATTTAGTGTGATCTCCTTATCATAATCAATGTTGTGAGGAGGTAGGTTAGCATGTAGGACTTGTCTCTCATGCTCTCCTCAGCACACGTGGTACCTTTCTCTAGCCATTCTCCCAATAGAGGAATAATGTTCTCCTACCATAACATCTGACACACTTCCCTAACCTCATCCATCATCCATATCCTTGAGGAACCTCAACACTCTTCTTCTTACTCCAACTTGCATGATTCTCCTTTAGACACTAGATTTCCCTTGCAAACTCCTAATCACCTCCATGGTTTCTTGGTACACCTCCTTCTAGTGGGTAGGATCAAGGATATTTCCCATGTAACACTTCTTCTCTTGTGATAAGAGGCCTCTTCTTTGGTACCTCTCGGGCGTGTGTAACCTCAGCGTGTAGTGACCAAAATAGGCTCTAGCTCGGAGTTAAGCACTACCCTCGGCATCCATTGTGGGTTGGTCCTCTTTACACTCACCATCCCCCATGCCTTTTCCTTCTTCTGGTTCTTTCTCATGTGGTCATACAACTCTGGGAATTCTTCATACTTGTGCTTCTTCCCACACCATGAGCATTACAACAAATCAGGCACTCACATGCTTGTAGTGTTCAGTCGATCCACAATTGTAATAGGTCCCATGGGGAAAGTCACCTCTTCCTCCATGACCATTACGACCTCTGAAGCCTCCATGAAAACCTCTTCCTCGACCTCCTCCATCTACACATGCCCTTCATATTGATGATCCTCGGCCTTAGAACTACTCCCAATGTTGGTCTAGTGCACACCGAGATCAATGGCATCATGGATTTGGTCTATCAATTGATAGTCCTTTGTATCATGAGTAGTGGATGTGAAAATTTTATAATAGAGGACACATTTTTCTTATGGTGCATGCTACAAAAAGGACATCTACTAGGATCATGATCTCCATGTGATAGATCTCACAATCTAATGATATGGCATGCACCATCTTTCATGGGAAACTATCCTTTGTGTGCCCCTCCACTTCACAATCCATGCACCAAAGTCCCGTGTGTTTCATGAGCCAAATTCATAGATAACTTCTCAAGTTGTTTAGCCATGGAAGTAATCTGAGCTTCCAAAAATGGACTCATGCTAGTGTCAATGCTCCCCATGGCCTCAGTGTGCACAAATAGCCTCCAAGGCCTTGTGGATCCATGAAAGTTTTGTGTGAAAGGGCTCACTGAAGGGCATGATCAAGCCCCCAAATGAACCATTGTGCATGTTGGGATGGATGGATATCATAGGATAACTTTGATAGGAGAGTCTTAAAAAATGTGCATCATACTCCATACATCTCTCCCATACCTTTTGGATTTCCTTCAACATTTGATGCTCTTTGTTTGAACTCAAGAATGTGGAACTCTTCAAGAAGTCATCATGCAATGCGGTATAATCCACCACCATCTGATGGGGTCATACTTCTGGTACCACTATATGCATGTGCCCTTGCAATGTAGTTACAAAACTTGACTTTACTTTCCACTGGGGGTAGTGATCCCCTTAGCATGCCATAAAATTCACATTTATGGACATGCTCTGGCATCCTCAACACCCTTGTAATAGGTAAGTGGAGTGACATCTCATAAAACACCTTGTTGTTGAGGTGGTTGAGGCCCTTTCCACAGATCAGGACCTTGATTCCCTCTATGTGTTGCCTCCACCACCAGACCCACTAGATCCACTAGCTCCTATACCCCTGGATCCACCACGATCCTCCTCCCATAGTAGGTAAGGGTCTAAAGTAGTTACACTCTGAGTCCCTATTTCATCATGCTAAACTATGTTTGTGCCAATGAACCACTATGTGATGTGAACCACTTCTAGATGTGATGCCCAAACTTTGTGTACCCCCACTTTGCCCAAATGATGTGCCAGAAAATATGCCTCCAAACACAGGGAATGTCTATGTGGCCATAGATGTACTAAATGAAAAATTATACCTCCTAGGTGTTGTCGACTACCAAGACCAATGCCAATTGAACAAAAAACTTCTCTCGGAACTGGAAAACTAAGTGCAAGGGTTTGGTCACTATGTGGGTCAAGATGTGTGCACCTATGGCTCTTCTTCTTCCTTCATATGATGAGATCTCTCCAGAAGCTAAGGGGGTTTCTCTCCCACTTTCCAAGATGGGGTAACATAGACTACTCAGGTTCCATGCCCTCCACGTGAACCTCAAATCCTTCCCACAACATCTGCCTCCATAAGTCCATCACATTGATAACTTCATGTTGTCTCACCAACTCCCTTTCTCGTGCTTCATTATACTTGAGCCACCTCTCCTCTCTCTCTCTCTTCCACAAGGTCCACCATCTCCACCACACCACTTTCGTGCCCCATGCCTAGTGAGAGTTTAGCTAGCCATAGGAAATGCTTCCAAACTCAAAGTGATAATCAAGATCTTGATGGATAATATATAACATGCAAGAATGATCCTCTTGGCTCCCTTAAGAACTCAAACTCAACAATCTCTAGGAAAGAATACATAGAGATCATGTATTCCAAGTGTATAGCTAGTCAACACACCTTTCCACCAAGTGATCAACAACATGAGTCAAGTCAGATCAACATCCTACAACCATTGATATTCCTCCTGGGTCCAAACATGAGGTCTATAGTACCAACTCATCCTTGATGCATATGTTGAGAGCCATTCATACAACTCTCTTGGGAAAAATAAAAGAATGTCTCATAGAGCTCATGATATAGGTTCTCCTCCACCCATTTACGTGCATCAAACTCAGATCTAGTGTTAAATCACTGAGAAAACTCATCCTCGTGCTTTTAAGCCAAGTCTCGAATGTTGTCCAAGGTCAAAGCATTTCTATCATCACACACCATTCTTACAATAACTTCAAAAGAGGTCTGAAAATGGAACCAAAATGTAGTCTCATTTACCTCTTACCCTCTAATCTCTCTTTTAACCCCAAGCATGTTGGCCTATCACCCAACATAAGTTGGGTGCTCACCCAAGGCAGCATGCGCAGGTGTCGAGCCCCTCTTTTATGTGAGCCTTGTAAGAATGCTTCACCATTAATGGAGGAATGGTTTTAACAAAAACATGCATGTAATCTAATATAGAGGTAGTGGAACTAGTTCTAAGCACAAATGCACCATGAGATAAACATAAACATCACAATGACATAATAGAATCAGATCTGAACCAAGAATAACATGAAAACACACTAGGGTTTGGTCTATAAACACATATATTTGGAACAAAGCTTCATATATTGATTATAATCATTTACAAGTAGCCATATTACATCAAAAAGGGTCATATCAGACCATATACATCAAGGAATAACATCCCAACCCTACAAAATTACTCTACTGTAGAGCCCTAGCTATGTTCTTCCATCTTAGCTCTAGTTTTAGACCCGAGCGCCTACATCCATGCATAACATCATCCTTTCCTAGCCTCTCTCTAGCACTAACAACAACAACATCAACCTACCACAACAATGGAAACCCCCAACATCACAACCCCTTTATCCCACAACATTCTTGCAGCACTTTGTTACCTCTAAAGCCTCTCTCTTTTTGGACCCAAGCACTCCTTTAAATAGAATCTGGATCTTTCCTTCACCGCCATAGTTTCACCCATGAACAAGATCTCATGCCAGGTGGAAATGTGCCTCCACTAATCGTAATGATCCTCCTTTGGAATATTCCCTTCGAGAATATTATTCCTTGAGCTTCCAAAAATCCTCCACTAATTGTAATGATAACTTCTTGCACGCTAACCTTTTCTCTCCGTGCGCCTTTCCTTGAGCTAAGTCCCCAAACCCTTTTCTACTTCACGCTAACCTTGACTAGGGGTTTCATTTGTTTTCCCTACAAAATTTGAAGTTTAAACATTTATATTCTTGATCTGTAATAACTCTTGAGTAAGAGTATAAGTGAAAGTTAGGTGGATATGAGTTGTTGTATGATTAGGCTACGTTAGAAGGAGATTAGAATGGTCATATGATATTGTGTTGATTCTGTCTTATCTATCATAGGTTATGCTTAGTTGGAAAAACAAACTTGACTATTGTTATTTGTAAGTTGAGATATTATCTCAACAACTAAAGAGAATCAAGAATCATCTTAGGATAGGGAATAAGATAGATATAGATATGGTTGATATAAGAGATCCATGCAAGGAGTTCGAATTAGGCTATAAAGAGAGAGATCAAAGAATTTAATAGAATGAGTGTGCATGTGTAGCAAGAGGATACATGATAGATCATGTTGTAAGCTAGAAACTAGCAAGAAGATCCCATCTACCTCTAAACAACTTGTATCTTGTGTTGTTTGTTCATTACTTCCTTAAACATGGGGTTTAAAATAGTCATGAAAACTTTTATTCCCAACTCCAAATCATCTAAAATTTGGCATGTATGTGAAAGAGGTCATTCTACAGATGGGTTTTTAATATTTTATAATAACTCTAAGTATTTTTAAGTTATGAAGCATTTTTCTATCTAGTTTGAGAATGCATGCAAACTGTTTGATATAATGTCTGTCTGGGAAAATAGTCATAACTTTCAAATGCCTTAATGAAAATGGATGAAATTTGGAACATATGATCCTTGTAGATATTTATAGAAGCTATAAAAATTGTGGAATAATTGACCTTGTGCAGCAAAATATATGCATGAATTTTTTTTTCTATGATGTATGTTCTAACATCTTGTGCATGTCTGTGATTGTATGAAGTATTCTAAGTTGGTTGATGTAGCTTGTGAAGGATATAAGAATTTTTGTGATATATCTTAATGGAACAAGTGACAATCATGTTTCAGGTAAGGAAATTTTTTAAGAACTAAGACTTAACTGAAATGAATGTTATGATCTTAGGGAAAGGCATTTGCGGATTTTGGCCTCATCTCCTCTAGACTGAATTGTGGATATCAAACTAGAGGTAATATGTTCTTGAGCACTGAGTTGGAAGTTACAATAACTTTTCATGTATTGGATAATGAAGGTATGGATCTACATAACTCAATGTTGAACATTGTTTTGATCTCTATATGGTCATATTATGATGCTTGAAGTTAAGGATTGTTACCTAAGATACTTGTGGGATCTCAAATCAATATTTCATGACCAGAACAGAGTAGGATAAGATAATATTGGAATAAAATATCCCCTAAAGTATGTGGAGAGAGTTCCCCCAAATGATGAGACCATAAAGAAACACGAGTGCTCCCATAAGTATGTATCGATTTGTGTGTCGTCTATCCAAATTAATATACCAAGTGAAAACATGTGTGTAAAGGAATAAAACATGTTATCTATCAAACCAAACTGATGAGCAACATATATAATACAAAGTGCTAATAATTCAAGTAAGATGCACATGTCTTGATATTGTATTTTTACAAATATTTGAATGTTATTTTTTTATCACAATGCATAGCTATGTACAAAAGTGATGGGTAACACCAAGGCTACCAAGTGTCATTCAAGAGGTCAACAAGGCCATGTTGTTCAACTTATTTCAATGAGAGTCAAGGAACAATCCAGTTTAACGAAAGTAGTACAATGCTATAATATATTATTCATCAGTGTAAGGAGGGCCCATGGCCTTTAGGGTATGAATCCAATGTGTCATACTATGTTGATAATCATGAGAGTAGTCATTGCAAATAGTAGTCATGCTAGTAAGTAGAGGATAAACAATGCTAAACTTATTTAGGGTGAGTGTCCTAGATATACGTCACAACCAATATCCTGTAAAATCTAATGGTATGTGTCGGGGAGCAAGAAAGACCCAAGCTTTAATGGTGATAATATGAAGGATGAAGGTAATTATGAGCATAATATAACCTTTAAAAAACCATTATAGGTGTGAGAATGGGTGTAATGTCAGAAGGTTTAAGTCCTAAAGGATGCAAGGCTTCATAGGTACAATTTTTTTTTTTTTGTATGCAAATTGAGTGGCACATGTGGCCAATAATGACCATGAATGTAAACAATACTAGTAAAAGTATCAAAATGTGATGGTATGCAGGAAAATTGGTAGAAGAGGACTACGTTGGGGATCTTTTTGTTGTTGTAGGTAATAAAACAATATGTCCATATGCTTTAAGCTCATTGATTAAGCAGATCAAAGATTGTAAATAATTGGTTCTATGTCTAGAAATGCGATGATAGTTGCAAAATGGGATACCAGATCGGTGGGAAAGCTTAAGATCATAACAATTTCAATTGGAACAAAAATGAGGAATTTATGATCGATCAAGATAGGTAGAAAATTGTTTGGTGTATCAAGATGAGCCAAGATAGTAATAGGATGTACAAGCAGAGAGAATCCAAATTTATGACCATATCATGTAGTGGTTTGGTAGTAGAGACATCATTCTTAAGCTAATAATGCCAATGTCGAGTAGAGACATAGAGGGAATGAAACATAGATTCATCTTCGTCAATTGGATTGAAATTGAGGTTACACAAAATATCATCATTGAGGTCAATGCCATCATTATCTCTATAAGTAGAATAATCAAGTGCATCATGATGTTAAACAACATTGTCCAATAGGTCATAGTAAGCTGTTGGTTGCGAAAGAGTGATAAAATATGAGGGAACGATTGAGGTTCTAGGATCTATATAATTTTATACTGAGATGATTATGAAATGAAATCAGAGTGGTGACTAGTTTCACCAACAACATAATTATCAAGATGATCTATAAGAATGAGTTGTAATGGAGGAGTGATAAAAATGGAAGTTGTGGATGGGACATGTCTAGTTGACAATACTAAAAGGGATCAAGATCGGTGGCTATGGTGTGCTCAATCCCATTATGGAGGAATTTAACATAATGGTGGAAAGTAAAAGGAACAACGTACATATCATGTATCAAGGAATCCCAAGAGTAAATTTTAATGAAGAACATTATCCATGATATGAAAAGTGGTTTGTAATGTCGTAGGGCCAACATGAACATTCAAAGTGATAGTGCCTAATGTGGAGCGGGTAACATTATTGAAGCTACAAATAGTAGTAACATTAGTATTGATCGTAAAGACACCTTTGCACGATAGAAGAGACTTAGGACAAATATTAAGACTAGATCCATTGCTAATCAAGATCGTCTAATGGTTAATACTCCTTATAGGGTGCGATTGGATTAGATATAGGGGATATAAGTGGAGGATACAAATATGAGTTGCCCCTCATGAGTTGCTTAGTGTGACGTGTGGTGATAACATTAACAATGAGAACTACATATTCGAGCTGAAATGAGGAGGGAACCAAGTTGAACAGAACGACCACGAAATGTATATCCACATAAGGGGGATAAACGATGTGGTAAGTAGGATAAGGAGAATAACTCTTACCAATAAGCAAAACATTGACATGGACCTAGTTAGAGGAATATTGGCCAATGCTAGCATACAGGGGAGAGTTGTTAGTCATGAATCACGAGCATATAATATAAAAGATAATGACATGGTGATGCATAAAAAGAGAGGAATATAACATTAACAAGGATCAAAAGAAAACTCTAGAGAATTAGGGTTTAGATATTATCACATCTAATACACAAGGAAGGCGAGAAGATCCTAGATTACGTGAAAGGTTCGATCAAAAGCGGGTTCACCAAAATGTTTAACTCTTAATTAAATTTTAGGTCAATTTAATTAGGTGTAGATTATATTAGATTTGATTACGAGATCTTACACAATTTTTACAATATGAATATTAACTCGGATTAGATACAAAGAAATAACATACAAAAATCAACCTAACATGTAATTAAAATCTCAAAATATATGTATAGAGGCACTTAGATGATTTTAGATGACTTCTGGATAGATCCGGGAGTATGAAATAGTGAAGTGAAAGATTTGAACTCGAATGAACTTCACAATTGAGATTGTGGTGTGAATCAACCTAGGAAAAACCGTACCAAAATTTCATGACCATACCGTACACTCCTAACCTTGTTGTACAGTCTTGGACCTACGTAGAATTAACTTTTGTAACTTTCTAGGTTGGTTGTCTTCCTGGATTTTTTTTTGCTATCAAATCCTAGTTGTCGCACATGCAACGAGGGTCTCTAAATGGATGAACATCATTTCAAACCCTATACATGGATGAATATTCCTGTAAAATAAACATTAGAAGGGTTTTGGGCATCCTGTGTATCCGCCGATGTTGGAACTAATTTGAAGAGGCCTCAAAATGAACACCATTCTCCACTTAGCATGTGATATCTAGATAGATCAATCAGATTTGACATTTTCTTTGACCATACTTGCTTTGACTTTAATCTTGCTAAAATACTTGGAGAGAGGATGTTTGAGTGCTTGTAGATGAGAGATATGGATTCCTTGACCTAGTTTTTAACTTCATACATGATGTGGGTCTTTACCCTAATGACTTCAAATGTGCTATTGTGAGATTTAGGGAGCTTTGAATGCCTTTTGTAAGTGTATGAAGTGAGTTCTCTAGTGCATTGCCTTAGGATTTTCAAGTTAGCAAATGAGGTAGTGTTTACTTGCTTATATAGGGTTTTGTAGATGATTTATCTAAGAAAGGTCGACCGGATGAAGTATAAGACCCAACAAAATATTTCAATTTGAAAGTGCAGTTGGAATACATGTCATTATAAGACCATACAAGTAGGGACCAAATGTACAGTTTGACCAACCAACTGTATGGTTACGAATGGGAGCATGAAATGTGCTAAATAAATTTTGGGATGATATTTTGATTTTTCCCTATTGATTTTGTGCATTGTATTCTTAGGATGTGTCAACATGTTAGTGTGCAAGGATAAACAAGCTAAAAATGGACCTCGAAAAGTGCTAAGTGGGAATGGAGAAGTTGTATTTATCATAACAAGAGTGCATAGTCAAATCAAGGGTTGCCAAAATACAAATTACCAAATTTGAGTGTCTACAATTATGATACGTAAAAATAATATTACTAATGATGATGATCATAAGGTGGTAATACTAATATTACAAGGTTTATTAAAATTTCGATCCACTTCACTTTATCCCACGAACACCACAATTTAAAAAAACTAATAATTACTTTGACTACATTAAAATCAAGCAACTATTTATTTACCACATCATGGAATACTAATTTGCAATTAATTTAATACGAGACTAATAAAAAAGAAAATAATGATTCGTCACACATTTTGTAACTTTGCATTAATAAATCAAAACTAATAAAAAAGAATATGGATTAGGTTTCTTTATGTGAATGGCCATCCCATTGTATGATTATATTATGGACATTAGCTTAATTGATCTACGACATCGAGATCTTAAGCAACCCTTGTTTTCCCTAATTTTTCTATGATGGAATATAAAGAGGCATTTTTACCCCCATTCATCTCATTTGTAGGTTTTTCCAAGGTTGAGGAGAGGGTTGAAATGTAAGTTCTCATGGAAAATTTTAGTGGGGAGATAGGAAATTTTCTCACCTAAATAGTGAGCCAATTTAGAGATTGACTTGGTCTCCATTTTCATATTTAAAAGTATAGTTGTATTTGTTGTAGGTTAAAGGAGATTTATTTCATTTATTTTATATTTCTTCCGATTCTTTTTTAGTTTTAATCTTATAATGGATTTGGTTATATTATTCCTATATCACTATTTTTCTTTTCCATCCATGGAGTTTATTCATGGATTTAGACAAGGGTTAAGTATATATACATATATGCACACACTTGGGTGTATATATATCCAAGTTAAAAAATCGTTTGAAATAAAAAATTAAAACTTGCATTTATAAAAAACAACGGGGTTTTTATTATCCTTGGCGACCAAGAATGACATTTGGGGTAGGGTTTCTCCCTACCTTGGGTCATAAGTCGAGGTCACGAGTTACTGAGGGTTGACATGGTTGTGCTGCCCCAATATACTATTGGGATGAACGACCAAGCTTTCTCATAAACAAAAGAAAAACGGGTCATGAATTTGTCACCCCAATATTATATTGGGGGACGGCATAACCGTGTCATCCCATATTAAGTTTTAAATAAGGGGTTGGTTATATCGGTTAGGTGACACCTATTTTTATTTCATTAAAAAAACATTTACGATACAAACATTCAACGAGGAATGTTTTATAAATGCATTTAGTTATTAAAATTTTTCTTTCCTCATCAATTTACCAATTAAACAATGTGGATATGTGTTTATATCTAGTTTTTAACATCACAATATATAAAAATGACAAATATATAAAAATATATAGATATATAAATAAATATATGTATATATAACAATTGTATATGTGTCTATACATTTATATGTGCATACAAAATTTCCTAAGCAACCATTTTCTTTTAAAATGGAAAATGAAGGTGGCGATACATATATAGTTTGATTTTTAATTTCCATATCCATTTCAAATGAATAATAGTAAGTGATACACTATAGGAGTGAAAGAGGTGATTTCATTTTTTTAATAACTCGGTTTGAAATCTGAATCTTTATTTGTATAGTTCTTTATGGTTTAATTGGGAGCACAACTTAGTAAAAGGGTATAAGTGCATATATTGTAGCATGCCCGGGTATGCTGCAATATATGCACTCATAGTTATTTTTTTTGCAAACCCAACAACAAATGTTACACCTCTTGTATACAAAAATTCATTCTAGGATAACAAAACAGTTTTTAGTCCTTGGAGTTGTATTTCATTCACCTTGGAATTATGTTCTAATTAATTCAAAAATTTCTATTTAATTTCAAAGTAAAATAAGTTTACAAATCAACAACAATGGTTAAATGCAGGCTTGCATTCATGCTTAATTCATTAATATAGACAAAAACATTGAACTTAACACTTATAACAACTTTTTCCATGTAGAACACATATATACATTTACATCCAAACTTGGATACAAGTTTACACAATAGTATGCATTGATGTCATAATTTTGGTATACTTACTGATAGACCTCCAATTTCCAACAATTACCCTTCATTCGAACCTGCAACAATGCAACCAAAATCCACATAATCCACATAATCCCTAACCCAATAAAATGATAACTCAAATTTCAAATAAAAAAGGGGTAACAAATAGTTGATACAACACCATATTTAGGCAAAATTAACATAAACAAATATCTTGGACAACAACTAACATAACTTTGTAAAATTTTAGTTTTCTTTCCAAAACATACACACAAGTAGATCTAAAACAACTTGTTTAAGGTGATGAATACCAGAACATATAAATTTGGTCCCCTACATCTATATCGATAAATGGAATACCACAAGGTGATAAACTAAATTATGCCCCACATGAGTCCCTACATCCACTCTTCTTGTGAGGCAATGGAATACTCATTGAGGTACATTTTATTATTTACTCGTATGAATTTTCTTGCAACAATTCTGAAATTTCCTCTTTATCCACCATGAAGCACAACCATGGGTCCCTACATCATTCCCCCATATACACAATAAAATCACAAACAAAAAAACATTACAACACTTATAACTATCTCACAAATCTTAGCACACTGAGAGAGGATTCATACCAAAACATTTGGAATATTCACATAAGAAGAAATTCAAATAAACAATAAGAAACAATAAAAACAAAACCTACATCCTACTTCACATGTCCAAGTATCAAATTATAGTCCCAAAATAACAACCAACCCTTGCTCTCCACAATCTAGAAATTTTCAAGCTTTCTCTCAAAAATCAGAATTGCCTAACCTCTCCCCAAAATTAGAATTTCCATTTAAAAATTTCACCTAAAAGGGAACCAATCACAATGGTCTACTAGGATGTCCGCTCAACACTACACATTACCACCTTAGCCCTTCAATAACATTTTTTTCCAAAACCCAAATCAAATTCTCAATTTCAAAACATGAATGATCGTGCATGTTCTAAATAAATCAAAACTCAATTATTCACAAAACTAAAATATGTATTCCAAGCAAACATAAATTCAAGATTACAACAACATAATTTAGGAGCTCCACCTCGCTTTTGCTTGACCCAAGGGTGTAATGATCCTCAAAAAGAGATCCTATCATATGGGTATAGGTCACGGCTAAGTTTGGGGGTGAGAAACATAGGTTTCTTACCCCAAAATAAGTCCTAAAACTGCATTTTAAAAAAATCCGAATTTCAAATTTGGAAAGGCGACAAAATTTAGAACACGTACCAATAACATAATCCTAAGGTCATAAACAATAGAAATAAACATTATACCACTAGCAAGGTGAACAAATAGAAAGGGGGAACCACCAAGGCTCAGGAACACCACAATACAAAATCTCCTAATACCTATCGGTTTATAGTGACTCTTTTTATGGATTAGTCCTTGCGCTCCTATTTGTGGATGCCCGAAAGTTTACCAAATACCAAATCCTTACACACTCAGCTCAAGCATTATATATATCCTTGTAACAATGTTATTGCATAGTAAATCATGCTTAACATATGCCATAACACATTCATATCTAAAGAACACAACCATCATCATTACACATTGTCATCTACGTCTAACAAAAGTAACATCATTGCAATAAACATTTGAATAAATGTGACATCATGTAGTATTCATTTTGATAGAAACACAACCAAAATCAATTATTTAATATTTGTCTATCAAAATCCATGACGGATCATATTTCATTATTAAGCTACACATCATAATACAATCATCATCATTCATATGCTAATAAAAAAGAAGGTTGTTCAACAATATTTGACAAAATATCATACTAAAAGGAAACATAATAAGCAAGTATAATCCGAGCAACCATAGTCTATATCACTATGATCAAATAACGAAATGTAACACAACATAATAATTACATGATATGCATCGTGATAAGGCTAACATCAAAATCACATACTACTATGTAGTACCGAGTATCAACGATGAAGTGTATCATCATGAAAATATATCTATCAAATACTATCTAGGTAATAATGATCAAAAGTGGCATGCCATGTGTGCTCTTCCTTAAGAATTCCATACCTTGCAACTTCTCGCAACATTGATCCATGTTGCATTTTTACTTCTTTACTTGGTTTTATTTGTATTCCTTGTTATAGGTTTACCCTAAAATAGAATAAAATATATGGTGAAATATCCTAATTATTTTAGAAATGTTGCTCATTTGATCTGGTGTCATATATTGGGATATGTATGGTTGACTTGTGGCTAACATAATATCTTATTATGTCATATCTCATTTATTTATGCTTTCATATGCTTAGTAGGTCATGATATGTGGTTGGTTTGCATGACATATTATGGTATATATAAGAGTTAGTAGCTCATAGATGATCATTATATTGAGCACTTGATTCTTATTGTATGGTTTGGAGGTTGCCCTCAAAGTGTCCGAGTCATTCTACTTGCATAATGTGATGTTTTCTCTCTACTTTGGTTTTCCTTGGTGTTATTTTTGTTGATATTCATATCTATCTATATAATTTCATTACAATTGGTATAAGAGCTTAGATTTGGGCCAAATTTAGGTCAAAGACCCTAATTTTGAGTATTCGATGATACTCACTAATGGTTATAAAAAAATTATCCATTTTTAATGAAAGCTGTGACATTATTCAAGTAAGGTTCTCTCTAAATTTCAAACTTTTTAAATTTGTTTTACAAAAGTTATTACCATTTTAGTTTTTTAATAAACCTACTTTATAGCCACAATTTGTGGAATTTTTCTAAGTTATTTATAATTTTATAAAGCTTTCCAAAATTTAACAAGGGTTTTCCCCTATATTTTTGTCTATTCGAAGTGAAATATTCCAACCCTAAACCCCGAATCCCTACTCTAAACTTGAACTCGAAAACTTTGATCTCGAGACACGAATCTAAATATAAAATCATGAAAAGTCTAAAAATAAAGAAAAAGGAAAGGGTAACACCACTCCTGGGAATAATACTCGGGACATGGACATGGAAGGAAGACTCGTTGAGTCTTCTAACCTAGGTTTTTCCTCAATTGATCATAGAATTAGTTATCTTGAGTAAGATTTGCACAATTTGCAATCAACAATGGATAAAAAATATGCTCTAGATGAGGTCAATGAAAAACTGATCACAATGAAATCAAAACTCATGACAACCCTTTATAGTATATATCCATAACCATAACCAGCTAACTCCCAACCATGTTAGTCGGGGCCTCCTATTAAGCATAGTTCAAGTTCAACACAGCCACATCACTCATCTTGTTCTAATTTAGGGGGTATAAATATGACACCAAAAGTGGAGATGGAAAATTTTGATGGTAAAGACCTAGTCATGTGGATAAACCAAATAAGGATTTTTAGGTGTATCAAGTTCCAAGTGGACATAAGGTGCTTTATGAGAATCCTTGAATTGAGAACCATAAAAATTCATTTGGTAAAGATGGATGTGCGAGAAGAAGAAAAAGAAGGGTGTCCATGTTACCTAGTCAATGTTCACAGATGACCTCTAACTGCACTACAATAACAATGTTACAGAAAACTATTTTAGTTAGATATGAAAGTTGCATCAAATAGGGACAACCAAGGATTATATCCAGTAGTTCTAAAATTTGTCCTTATGTGTGGATGATATCTCAAAGGATCATTTAAATGATCTATTATTGGGCCATCTCAAGGATAACATCCAACTTGATGTCCACCTGCTTAATCTAGGTTCGATATCAAAATCCACGATAGTTTCTCACCAGGTAGAGGAAATATATTTGGTCAAAATAAGGGCCCTCACTACTTATAAGGAACATATGATTCAAGCACAATCATTTCCCCAACCTACCCGATTAACTCCTTAAAAATTGAACAAGAGCAAAAAAATGTCTATATAACAATTGTGATAATACATGGAGTAAGGGACATAAATCGAGTAGAGAAGAAATTATTCTACATTGAAGGGCCCAATGAGGAAGAAGATGAGGATGAAACAACTAGTGAAGTGGAAGAGGTGTTGTAAATTGAGGTGAAGAATCTCAACCATCTCTTACCGTACAATTTTAGGCATTAACACCCCATAAACCCTCAAGCTAGTTAGGTTTGTAAAGAAACAAAAGGTAATGTTATTGATTGAATTTGATAATACTCACATCTTCATCGGTCATAAGTTAGCCTTACGCTTACATTGATTTCTTTATCTAGCCCCAAAGTTTCAAGTCATGGTTTAAGTTATCAATGGGAGATTACCTACTAGATAGCCCCATGTATACCATTTTAATGAAGGGTACAAACATTGTGTTAGGGGTCCAATGGCTTACTACCTTAGGAATTGTTGAGATGAACTTCCAGGAGTTATTCATGTGTTTCCATTCTAAAGGGAGGACTTCTAAGTTGCGCGGGATGAAGACAACATCTCCATAGCTAACGAGTTCTCATCAAATATAAAAATGCTTAAGAAGGGTGCATATGGGTTTGTGGCACAATTATTTTCACTTGAAATCCCAACCATAAAAAGTCTTATATCGTAAGATATATATGTAATTATTAATGAAAACTTAGTTGTTTTTGGGATATGACTAAAGGGTTACCTCCTAAATGAGATAATGATCATGTAATTTAGTTAGTAATTGACAACTACCCACCCAATATTCGACCTTATTCATACCCATATCTATAGAAGAGAGATATTGAGAAGATGGTACGTGAGATCTGGTGTAGACAATCAAATTTAGCAATTCACTCTTTGACACTACTAGTTTTGACAATGCACTCTTCTTTATGATAAATGTAGCCTTCCCATTCCAATTTAGTACATTATGATGGCCCTTGTTTAGCTTGTTTATCCTTGCACATTGAAAGATAATCAAATTATGAGAATACAATGCATAAAATCCATAGACAAACATCAAGTAACAAGTTCCAAACTTTAGATTGCATGTTTTCCTTCCACAGTCAAGATTTGTATAACTTGGTTAGGATAGTATTGGATGAGTTGTACGAGTCTTGGGACAATGTGTTCTTCAATTGTGCTTTCAATTTCATATTCTTTTTGGGTCTTATAATCCCTCTGGGTCGGCCTTTCTTCGAAAATCATTTATGAAACTCTATATAAACAATTAAACACTACCTCATTTGTTAACCTAGAAATCGATGGCAATACACCGATACACTCACTTTCAACACTTGCCACCACACCTTTTGCCACCACACATTATTTTATGGATCCTACTATAGATCTATTGACACTCTATTCATTCCTACACCCTATTCGTATGGGTTCCTCTACACACATTACTCTACACACATATGAAACCCTTGTTACGACTTTATAAAACTACATCTACTAATTATGACAAGGTTACTCCGATTCTTCTAATACTTGGGCATTATGCAATTACTTTATGGAACCTCTTTACCCACTAGGGATACTCACTTGTTACATCATACCCTCAAACACACCTCCATACCACTCCTTATCCTATTTCTACTCTTGGAGCACCCCCCCTTTGACACATGACATGACGTTTTCACTACCCCTCACAACATGACCACTTATTCTATTATCATCCTACCTAATTCTTTATGGCTCCATATTTTACCCTCAACACCCATTTTTTGTGAGATGATACTACAAATTTAGCCTAAAAATTTCATGAGATTACATTCACCTTTTAAAATTTGGTAACTCAATGCTACCCCTCTTTCATGTACATAGATAAGCACTTTGAAAATACATAAACATTGACATACTTTCAAAATACAAAAATAATTCATTCATATATTTTGGGCTTGATGTAGAACATACACATAGAAATACACGATGATAGGTGCTAGCCGTCCCTTTACCCATATTTTCTATAAAGATGGGGGCATCTATTTTACACTACATCCAAGTGTTATTATTTTATTATAGTTCCTTTCAACTTCATCATTATACTTGATTACATATATTGTGTACATGTTATCTTTTAAGTTAACATGACTAACGATGAGGAAGACTATGGACTCGTGACGAGGAAGACTTTGAAACCGCGGGAATTTTTTTGAATTTTTTGATATGGTTAGTGTTAGTACAAAATCATAGCACCCCAAATGAGTTCTCAGATCTGATTTTCTAAGGCAGAGTCATTTGGTGTGATTTGCATAACATTGAGCTTTCCCCAAGGTGTGGGACCTTGCAAATGGGAAAGCTCTCCAGAGAAGGTTGGTTCCTCTTCCTAAACTACCTACCACAAGCTATTCTAGTGCAAAAAAGCTAATCTAATCCTAATCTAACTATCCAAGGAGACAGGGAGAGAAAGAAAACAAGAAAAAATAGAGCCTACACTAAAATGGTGATACACCAGAGAAGGAAAATTGTTGATCATCTAACCAAACTGCCATGAAACAAAGGGAGGTGAGCAATGGAGAGGATGAACAACTGCATCACAAGGCCAAAGATCATATTCACATAGAAAACATTTCAAACCCAACAAACACAACTCCCAGATCTACAAATGAACATCCAAAACATGCACATGTACCCTACAATGAAGAGAGGCAAGAAGAAACAACCAAAAAATGAGCAAGGATGGACAAATGCATCAGAAAACATGTTTTTATTGCTTCAAAAGTTTACACAGAACATCATTTATGAGCAAGAGGTAAAAATGCCATTTACAGAGCGAGGAGGAGGTTTGAACTCCATTTTCATCCTTGAGGAAGAAAAGGAGGGGGAGGCAGAGAGGAAAAATGAACAACTTTACAATGAGCCCCGACCCTTGTTTTATAGATTCAACACAGAGGGAAGAAAGAGAGAGAAGTGAGAAAACTAGTTCGAGGCTCAACCACCGCTATAGATGCCTCGTAAATCCACCCACAATATGTCACTTCTTATTCCCAAATGGATCGAATTGAATCAGATCGGTGGTTGAGGAAATCGGATTCGCGTTAATGGTGGGATAATTTTCTTCCTTTTTTACCTACCGGCCCATGCAAAAACTTATTTTTTATATTTCCATGGCATAGAGGATGTCGAGACATTTCTAGAAAGCCTTCTCCTCTTAAATCTTATCCTCCAATCAAAATATATGACCATTTGAATATTAGGGTTAGGTCCGTACACAAGAGGGAAAATAGTTTGAAAACAGGTCCCTTTTAAATTGGACACATGGAGGGTTGGCGCATGTCCGAGGGTGGCCTCTGTATTTTGTTTTTGGAATGGCGCGGGGTTGACACTTGTCTTCTTCTGCGGCTCAATTTCCTTATGTTTTTTCCTAAGTCCTTTGCTTGGCGGGGTCATATATCTGACCGGGGACACGCGGCGGCCTGACGCTTGCTTGGAAACCCCCTTTCAATCTTGCTCTTGAACTAGCGCCGTTTGGACACTTGGCACTCTCCACCGGCCTACCATCATGCATTGACTATTCAACCCAAATCGTTCCCTTTTTGAGACTGGATGCGTGGAGGCTCCGCGCTCACTTAAAAGCTCGATCAAGATTTGCCTTTGAAGGAGCATCGGGTTGACACTTGGAAGCCTCCGCAAGTCTTTGGACTTTTCAACGACCCTTCTTACCTTTCCGGACCTTGGGCTACGTGGAGAAGCCCGACGCTTACTTGATTCCCAATTTTGGATTTACCCTTGGAGGCATGTAGGGCTAACACTTGGCTGCCTCCGCTTGCACTTTTATACTTAGCCCCTTTTTAAGGCCCACCACGTCCGCCTTTGACTCTTAGCTTTGACTCTATCTCCATTTTGGGCCTAGGACATGTGGGGACATGATGCTTGTTCAAGCCTCCTTTTTGGATTCATCTTTGGAGAAGCGTCATGCTGACACGTGGCTCTCTCCGCTATCTCCTCCATACTTAGTCAATTTTTGGATTCTTTCTGAACTGTTTTTAGTCCGAAGACTTCAAAACTTCACCATTTCTTCCCTTTCTTGTTCTGGATTCTCTGCATCGCTTTGCTCTTCCTTCTATGACCCTATCATTCTATTTCCGAGCCCACCTATAACCTATAAAATAGATTTAAGAGAAGGATTAAGCTCGGCAGAGCCGTTTCTTCTCATTCTTCCTGTGTAGGGTAAAATTTTACTCTTTTGGGCCTCTGGTTTCCTTTGCATCATTCTGGAATGTTAGCTCGTGAGTCGAATCGTTTCCCTTTTCTTTATGTGTGGGGCTTGTTCGACCAATTTTTTTAGGGGTGAATTTGGTATAACAGTTAGGGGATCAAGACTATGGGGACTATGATTTTCTTCAAGATCCCTCGTAGGCTTGTCCAAGTTCCTCATGGGATGTAATCTTATAGGGAAACAAGATGACACTTGTAGATGATTAGGTTGTAGTCAAGGACCTGAAGCATTTTGTGGATGAGCAGGTGACCCATTTCATTATTCCTGATGCTCTGGTTAATAGATCCACTCAATGGTTGCAACATGCACTTATTGGTAAGTTCCTTGGCCCTAGACCCAATATTGATATCATAAGAAGATGTGCGAGCAAGAAAATGGATGCCAAAAGGGTTTATGGAGATATCTGCCATGAATAAGGGTTTTTTCTTAATACAATTTAATAATAATGAAGATTATTTGCATGCTTTGGTTGATGGTCCCTAGTTTATGGGAAAGATGGGTTTATTTCTTATGAAATGGACTCCATCTTTTGATCCAGACAATGTAAATATTAGGGTTATGCCTATATGGATCAGTTTTCCTAGTTTTCCTTTATATTTTTAGGATGTTGATATATTAACTGATATTTCTAAGTATTTTGGGTCACTCATTGATTTTGATGGAGCCACCAAAGCTTAAACAAGACTCACACACGCCAGATTTTGTGTGAATGCCTTTATTGATAGAGTTTTGTTTTACTCGATCTTGCTTTGTATTAAAAATTGGGCACTTGGTGCCAAACTGTTGTCTTGAGCAGACCAAGCTTAAATGTAATAAATTCTCCAAATCAGGCCACTCCTCCTGGATCATTAAGAAAATAATCAGCACTAGAAGAAACAACTTGGGCTGAATATTTCTAAAGTAGAACGTCTCATAGGAAATAAGATATTCTTTGTAGAAGAACCTTTGTTTATCGGTTCTACTCTTATTTCATCAGATAATAGAGACAAATAGATAAAAGTATTGAGTTTTTGGGAAGGCCCCGCTTCAAAAATCATATTAAATTTTCGAGGCTTGAATGGGGATTTCTTTAGAGAGACCCCTAAGGAGGAATTGTGGACTCGGGTGGTTAGAAAAAGAGAAATATAGGGAGGAACTCTCCTCCTAGAACCAGAAGCACCTCCAAATTTTTTTAGGGGGCATCGAATGTGTGCTCTATATTTTGTAAGCTTTGTTGTTCTTTTGTTGTGCTTTTTACGTGATGTTGCCGTGATTATGTTGTGGTTCTCCGATTTTTCAGCCAAAGTGTTTTGTTTTGATTCATGTCTACTCTTTTTGTTCTTATTGTTTAACCAGGGTAGGTCCCCTATCAAAAACCTTCATCCTTAATAAAAAAGTTAACATGACTAACATGTGTCTTGTGCAACATTGACATCTCTTGTGTCGCATATTTTCACCTATATTTTCTTTATATCATATTATCATGTTTTGACACTCTTATTGTATACATGCTTGTATGAGTGTATTATTTTTTGTTTGTTTTCATTTCTTGTGGCCTATGTGCCTTGATTGTCTTGTGACATTGTGGGTGTCCCATGTTTGTGGCATTATGTCTATACTTCTTGCTCATAATTTCTCTTGTTTGCATGCCCATGGGCCTTGATTATATTGCGACTTTGTGGGTGTCCCATGTTTACAACATTACACCTTTGTGTGACATTGTTTGCATACTTGTGACATTTGATTTCACTATTGTTGTACTTGTTTTCTCCTACATGGATTTGTACTATTTTTCTATCATTTATATTGTTTCTATCCATCACCATAATTATTTTTATTGTGCGTCATGGTTTCCACCATACAAAAAGCAGATTCCTTTTTACAGGTACAAGTTCTTTAAGGTGGCCACCTCTTCAACATTCTACATTCTCCTACAGTTTCTCATACATCTAGTGCATGAGTATGCCTATTTTATTTTGAACCAAGTGTTCAACACGGTTTTTGCACAAGCCTCAAAAGATAGAGCATTCATCCTAGTATATTCTACATTTACAATGAGACACATGAAAAATTCTAAGGCAAAATACGAGGTATAAACATGGTACATGTACTCAGAAATCTATTCAAACACATAAATTCAAACAAAAATGAACAAGTTAAAAAATAGATAGATTGGTCAAGACCATATGTACTATCATGACCCTACCACACAATTTTACCAGGGAAATTACATCAACTTTCTAAACGAGTTTCATATTTTAAGATATAATTTAAGGTTTTTGTACAATTTCGGACTCTGTTTAGACCATTACAAGGGGACATGGAGTACTTCACTCCTTCACCATAACATTCCATTTCAAGTACATTTTCAGAATATTGGAGGTATGATTCTCCTTTCTCCATCAACATTTCAATACATTATAGTTTCTTTTTAGTTATGTGGAGCATGTGAAGGGCATGGGGGCACCCATTATCTATTATACTATATGTTTTTATTTAAATAATCAGGCCTAGATCCATCTTCAAAGGTGTGGTCCATGGGGTTATGGAAGGTATCAAAGTGGATAATTTCTTTGTAGGCAAACTTTCCTTTCCTCTTGCACTCAAAAGGAAACATGTCGAGTTTCTAAATAACTTTGAGAACCAATCTTCTTCGTAGTGGGGTGTTTTGGCACTTCATTATTCTTATTCTCTACTTGACATTCTATGTTGGGTTGCATGCACCTAACACTTTGGTTTCTCCTCGGAATAATTGAGGATTGATCACCCTAATTCTTGGGCAAAGTTTACTAAATTCAGAAATGCAAAATCTTCAAGCACAAACAAAGCATGAGAGTTTCTCCCTTCACAAACAAACATGTTTATTCATTCCTTGTTTACATCTCTTTCATTTCATTCTTATGAAAATGAAAATCTTTCATGTTACACTTTATATTGAGTTAAAGTTCAATTCTTTATCATGGACATTGACTACACTCTATGTTGCAGGTTTCATCATGGAACATGCCAACACCAAACACAACAGGATTATGCAAAACAAACACCAAGTGAAGACAAATTGTGTCTACAAACTCAAGTATCTTTTCCTTTAAGCATGTAATTTCATTTCATACTTAAAGGGAGGAAAATGTAGACACTCAAATTTGGTAACTTTCTTTTGACACTATTAGTTTTGACAATGTACTCTTGTTAAGATAAATGCAAATTTCTCATTCTCACTTAGCACATTTTGAGGTATCTTGTTTAGACTTTTTATCTTTTCAAACTAACATGCCATCCAATTCTAAGAATACAATGCATAAAATCCATAGAAAAACATCAATTAATAAGTTCCAAACATCAGATTGCATGATTTCCTTCATGTTGTCATGTAAATGTGCAATAGGGAAATTTACAAATTCCAAACATGACAACAATACCCCTGTGCCAAAATTTTCATGTTTTATCCTTCCGAGGCACCCTAGGTCTACACAGTCAGTTCGATGACCTCTAAGATGATGTTAACTCAGTTCCCTAGGTGATTTCGGAAAGTCAAGTCAACCCCCTAGGTGATTTTAGGAGTTCTTGAAAAATGCAAATTTCGAACAGTTGTGGGAAGGGCTATCACTAGCCTTCCTAGGATGGGAGAAACCCCTAGAGTGGAACGAAGGAGAAAAAAAAACGTGAAGGTGAATTGAAGGCCTAGGAACATCACGGAGGTGATTAAGAAAGATTCAAAAATGATTTGGAAGAGTTGGGGCAGTTTCACCAAAATTAGGGTTCACAGGCCTAGCAAACGATGCACATGCCAAAAAAGTTCTTGAGCTTCGGAAGTTGATTCCAGGAGCTTCGTATGGAGTTAGGAAAAAAAATACATATTCAAAAAGGGAATTATAATCCCTACAATATGGTGAAATTATATTTTTCACAACGCTTCGGTGTAATGGGTTTTTGCACGTAGTTTTTCTCATGCATAGGTAAGGGACCAGATCAAAAATCCACTTTTTCAAGGCTTAAATGGATGAATAAAGATCTAAGACACCCACCATTGGATTCAAAAGGAAAATTTCATTCAATTTAATATAAAATTTCACCAAAAAATTCCATCGGGAACTCAAGATATCACCGTTTCAAGTTTCCCTCTTGATGAGTTCTCACAGTTAGTCAAATTTTAGGATGGACATGTGTCAGCTCCAAGAGCACTGGCACAATTTTGTTCCCTTTCATCCCTCAATAAAATGGACATGAGGGACATAAAAATGTGCCTAACCCTATAATCCATCAAGTCACACATATGACCTATTGAATCGCCAGTTCGGCCCTCTCAGTGCTTCAAGAGCTCAAACCCTCAACCGTCAGATTGTTGACAAGTGGCGGCTTACGGAACGCTATAAAAATTGATGTCCCTTATGTCCCTTTGTGCAAAGGAACATCAGGGACATGAAAATTATCCCAGCCCCAAGGGAGTCTTTTGGTCACTCATATGACCCTCTCTAGTGCTTTTGCTCAACCCCAAGGAACAAGTGGAGATTGAATCCTCAACGTCAGATCGTTGCCATATGTCATCACCTGGCACGCCATGAAATTTGATGTCCCCTTTTCCCCTTTTTGAAAAGAGACATCAGGGACAAAAATGTGCCCAACCCCAAGAAGCCTCATGGTTCCTCATATGACCAGTTTCTAGCCCCCTAGTGCTTCTAGCTTGCTTTTTGGGCTTAAACCTTCACCGTTGGATCTTCGCCACTTGTCATCACCACGTGCCATGTGAAAATTGATGTCCCTCTCATCCCTTAATGCTTAAGGGACATGAAAGTGTGCCTCACCCTGTCATTGATTTTTTTAAAATATTTCAAATCCTTCCTACTTCTCGCTTCTAACTTCTTACTCTCCATACTCTGCAACTTGTCCAGAAGCTCCATACACCATTCTTTGTACCTCAAACCAGCTCCACTACAGAAAAATAAACCTCTAAATACATGAGAATGCAAATATTTTTAAGGAGAGATTGACTGAAATAGCCGAGAGGGATGAAGAACAAAGGAATTCTTCAGAAATCTTCATTGTCGTGAAGCAAAAATTCGAAGATATCTAAGAAACCAAAGGTGCACGAATCGAGATGAAGTTTTTTTTTGTGTTCATCATTTTGGAGACCATAAAAATCCCCATAACTTACCTCCCATTTTCATCAAGGAGTGCTCACAATGAAGAAATATTCCTTTCGGCTCAATAAAGGAAAACTCGATTTCCCATCAAACCGACAGTTGAATTGAAGTGAAATTTCACCGCGAGAATAAGAGGAAAAGACCCCCAAAAAAATTATTTATTTTTGCAAATGGAGAAGTAAACTAGACCTGAAATTTTCAAGGTCCATTAATGGCTTCCGTGTTCAGGGGTGCGGTCAAGTCAAATTTTGAAACTTTAAAATCTCCCAAACTACTGATCGGGTAGGTCCAAGATTTTGAGGGGCGATATTGGGAAAAAAACCATATCAGAAAACTTAGTTCTACAACAATCCAACCACCAGAAGCCCACTTTCTAAAAATAACAGGTCTTCTACACATGAGACTACTATTTTGGGAAATTCGTTGCTCAGAAGAAATTGCGAATGAGGCGGTGAACACATAAGAGGTATTTGCGAGAAAAATTCATCAAAATGTCATCTTGGTCCAAAATTGGCACTTACTAAAAATAGTAAGTGGCCTCATGAGCACCTGCCAAAAATAGAAGACTGGTCAGAAAGTGAGGGGAACACAAAGGGAAGGAGGATTTCTAGTTACCACAGCAATCAAGGTTCGAAGGAGCTGATTTTTCGTACTTGCTTAAAAATAGTAAGTTGTCCTATGGGCACTTACTAAAAATAATAAGTTATTCCAAAGGGCGATTTCACAGAGGGAGCACGTTGGGAGTTGAACATTCAAGTTGACATCACCAGTTGGAGACCAGAGAGGGAAAATTATTGACACTTGCTAAAAATAGTTTCCTTTTCAAATATAGCAGGTGTCAAGGAAAAATGAAGTTTAGATTCGTAGGGGCGAAAACAATGCAATCTCATTCATTAGACTATGTGGGAGTAGATGATAGTGAGGTGAATTACATGGATCTCAATAGTGTCTTTCGACACTCATTTCATGCTTCAATTGGTATGTGTGAGGTGGAATTCACAGTCGACGCCGTTAGACTATTCACGATGTGTTTCATTAGGATCGTGTTCAAACCAACTAAGCAGTGTGGCAGTGTTGCAAGGAGTCAAGGTAGGATTTGTTCCAAAGCTTCAGTATCTTCATGAGTGATGCTCATGGTCACCAATGGAATCATTCAACAATGTTTTTAACACTTGGTTTGCGGTGTTCACGTGTCATCCGAAGGAAGTATCTTATGGTATGAGACATTCGAGGATCCAGATTTCACTACATTGGAGCATTGCATCGGATTGGTCAAGTAGAACAGTGGATCAATGAGGCATTTTCTTCACCGACATTGTTCTCCCTCTCTCTGCTCACTTTCTCTCTCCTCTCCCCCAACTTTCTCTCTCCTCAATATTCTAATCTTGCGTTGGGGTTGCACTTTTTCACATGCCTTAATGTTTTCAATGTAATAAGTCACCCTTCAGTTATAAAAGGGGACTTAATGTTTTCCTAGGAATGTGAAAAGTTTCAAGGCATATGAAGCGTCATTGGGGGGTATATGAAGAATCACCAGGAAGATGAAGAGTTATTCTTCTTCTATAAATTGTAATGCACTCCTCATTTGATGGCCCTTCTTAGCTATTCTTGTGAATTCAAGAGAGAGAAATCCTTGTGAAAGATCAAAGAGATAGCAAAATTCTTCCATTCCCCCACTCTCAAATTTCTTCTATTTCTCATGCTATGTACAATTTCTGCTTGAGCATCAATACAAGAAGAAGGAGTTTCCAGCCTTTTTGACTAAGGAATCTACTGATACTTTGTGTTCATTAAATTCTATTTGGTCTTGTTGTTGTTTGCAGTATTGTTTCTTCCTAATTTCAATGCATGTGATGAAACTTCTAACTGGTGTATGCAAGAATCTAATTTTATACTTTCACCATTAGTTTCCTTTATCTAACATTCTCACTCCCTTTCCCACTCTCATAGAAAATTCTTGTCTTACAGGTATTTGCAAGCTTTACCGCAACGTCGGTGGAGTGCCCTGTTGGATCCCCGATGCAAGGCCAACACGAGAAAAATCACTTCACTCACGCATGCATATCACGACAACCGCATCGGTTAAGTAGAGGGACTTAGATTCCCAAAGCATTGGTAAGAAATCCACCAATTTTTCCCCAATATTTTTTCTCACCAAAAATTTTTGGTAGCCACCGTGGGGTAGACTTGGTAGAATCTGCACCCAAAATATGACCTGCAAGGTCCAAAAATTAAAAAAAAATCAAATATTGAAAAAAAAAAAAAAAATAGTTTATGAAAATCCATTTTTGAAAGATACACTATCAATTCCTGCACATGACCTTTCATATTCCACAATGTCCTTTTGTATTCCCACTACAAGAATTTACAAAAGTGGTGAAAGGAGATACACCAAGTTGAATAGATCAAGAGGAATTTTTGACCCCACTTTCAAGGCTTTGAAAAATCAGCAAGAACGAGTTAGAGACAATCCCTACTACTTTTCTCAAGCCTCATCCCCATCTAGGTCATCAAGTAGTTCACCTAGAAATCCCATCCAAACTCCTGTTGATACCCCCCTTCAAATTATCCCATTTTTCAACCATCATTGAGCATTGAGTTCCTAGAGGAAGAAGAATTTGAAGAAGAATTTGTAGAAGCAAGAGAAAAAATAGAAACAACAATGGTGGATGAAGTAGAAAGACCTCAACCCATTGTTCCATGGGGAAGAAATATAGGCCCACTCACTCTCGAACCACCTCTCCATGATCTACCAATAGTTTCCCTAAAAAAATTCCAAAGTTCAAAGGCGATGGCACACAGATACCTAAAGAACACATCGCCACTTTCACCACATCATGCGGGATTCTTGGAGTTGAACATGAAGACATTGCCGTAAGATTGTTTCGTGGAATATCTCTAGAAAAAGTAGTAGAATGGTTCTACCTCCTGCCTGCCCGATCCATCACTAGTTGGAATGACATCAAGACTACCTTCGAGGAAATATTTAAATCAATTGAAGACTATCAGGACCTCTTGGTGTAGTTGGCTCAAATGAAGAAAGGAGAAAGTGAAACTATGAGAGACTTCATGGCTCGTTTTGAACGGTTTACGCACAGGATATTGGAAGAAGATTTGTTGTCTGAAAACAATATCAAGAGATTATTCATAAATGCTCAATCATTGGAGGTAGGATTTTTCCTACGAAGAGTTAAACAAAGGAAACACAAAGGATGGACATTGAAGTTGATGATGATCTCATCCTCTCTAGAAAGATAAAGAATCCATCAAAGGGCAAGGCCCAATGTCCTGGAGATGAGAGAACCAATCCATCACTGCAAAAATTGGCAAATGAGATGACATCTTTGAAGAGGGAATTCTTTAAATGAGTATCTTCTCAAAGAAACAACACAAATAAAATTGTAGGAACACCCCAAAGGCTTGCCTTAGAGGCCCCACCCATGAGTAAAAATTGTAGGATTTAGGAAAGTGAAGCAGATCTTGAACAAGAAAGTGAAGGTGATGATCTCCTAGAAGTTCATGAGCTTGAGAATGATACACAAATCATTTTTTGTGAGTATTCTGGAGGTGATGAAGACAACGAAGAAGATGCAACCAACTTCTCATGTGTGGTATTCACTCATTCTCAATCTAAGAAAGGATCCTCTTCCTCCATTACTACTAAAAAAAAAGAAGATTGATGATCCTCCTATGGCGACTCTGCAAAACAAAATAATCAGTCGAGGATCTCCACTCCCACCTTGTATGGAGTCTACATTGGAGAAACTTGACCCTGTAGCAAGCACGAGGTTTCCCGCTACTCCAAGTAAGTTTTCCAATGTTCCTTCCAGTTCTAAATCTAAATCTACTCCTATAAAACTAGCGCTTCAAAAGTTCCTAGTGTGCCTTTCAAAATACCCTCCATTCCCCAGCATCAAACCCTTCTTCCAAACCTACCCCGACTCCAAAATCAGTCCCTTCATGCCCCTTTTCCACATTTACTCCCTTTGACTTCGTAGAACATGTGAACAAAGCCAAGGTGCAGATTCATGGCGAATAAGGAATCTACTGATACTTTGTGTTCATTAAATTCTATTTGGTCTTGTTGTTGTTTGTAGTATTGTTTCTTCCTAATTTCAATGCATGTGATGAAACTTCTAATTGGTGTATGCAAGAATCTGATTTTCTACTTGCAACATTAGTTTCCCTTGTCTAACATTCTCACTCCCTTTCCTGCTCTCCTAGAAAATTCCTCTCTTACAAGTATCTGCAAGTTTTTCCGCAGGGTCAGTGGAGTGCCCCTGTTAGATCCCCAACCACAAGGCCAACTGGAGAAAACTCACTTCACTCACGCATGTATATATAGAATTTGCATTGCTTAAGTAGAGGGACTTAGATTCTTAGAGTGTTGGCAAGAAATCCATCAAATTTTCCCCTGAAAAATTATCTCGCCAACACTTCCCAGGTCAAGGTTTTATAGTTTGGTCAAGATACTATATCCAGTGTTGAATGACATGTATGGTATTAGACCAACATGTTCTATAACTATGCTTTAAATTTCATATTATTTGTTAGATCTTATAATCCCTCGGGTTGCCCTTTCTTAGATAAATTGTCTATAAAACCCTATGTAAGCAAGTAAACACTACCTAATTTTCTAACCTAGAAATCCGATGGCACTATACCAATACACTCATTTTCAACACTTGTAAAAGGCACCAAAGGCTCCCTAAATCTTGCAATAACACACATATAGTCAAAAGGGAAATAATATCTACATGTTTGAAGCTTCTTACCATGCCAAGACATCAATATCTCTCTTTTACAAGAACTCAAACATCCCTTCCCCAAATATCTTAGCAAGAGGCAACTCAACTTAAACATCGTCAAAGGTAGTTGTCAAATCTAGTTGAATTCATAGATATCGCATGCTAGGTGGAGAACAACACATGGTTTGAGGTTTATTTGGAGTAGTGCCAATATCTCTGCAGTGCATTGGGATGCCCACAACAAAACTAATGATTTTTTTGAAAGAATTCCCATCCATGGCTAGGGTTGGGGATCATGTTCCAAATATTCAAATAGCTTTGCAACATGACCGACAACTAGGTTTTGATAATGACACATATTTCTAGGTAGGTGACAGTTCCATAAAGTTACTGAGCCGAAACCAAGTAGGTCTAAGACCATACAGAAGGGTCAAAACCATATAGATGGTCTTAACATAAGTGTATGGGTCTTGCCATAGGTCAATTTCTAATTATAGTGTCCAGAATGAAGCATCATTACGTTCATATCTTCCTATTTCAAAGTAGTGAATTCTCCCTAAAATTCCCAAAATTATCTTTAATCAGCTAAGTGCACTCATTCCTTTGTGTTTTCAAGTTTGTATCTAATTTATCATATGAGTTACAAGTATAAAAACATTATTTTGATTTTTTAATTAATGTTGGAAGATAATTAATCAGAATAATTACATATTGCTAACCCTTACATCCTTTGGTGTACCAATTCACTAAAATCATCAGGTTTCATGTTAAATCTAATTAGTCGTAAATAGATGGAAGCAAGTATTATTCACCCTATTCACTATTCTTACTCTTCTCCAATGGTGATAGTACAAAAGAAGGATGAAACTTGGCACATGTTTCTAGACTACAGGGATCTCAAAAATACATGGTAAAATATAAGTTTCCTATTCATGTCATTAATGATTTGATAGATGAGTTACACGGTGTTGTTTATTATATAAATTTAGATCTTCGATTAGGATATCATCAAATCAAAATTTGTGATGAAGATATTCATAAAATAATATTTAGGACACATGAGGGCCACTATGAATTTCTAGTGATGCCTTTTGGCCTTACAAATGCACCATCTACATTCCAAAGTTTGATGAATTCTATCTTTTGGCCATTTCGTAAAATTTTGTCTTGGTCTTCTTCAATCAAATCTTAATATATAACAAGACATGGGAGGGACACACTGCAACATGTAAATAAGGTTTTGGAAACCCTTGAATAATAACACCTTTATGCCAAGCCCTCTAAGGATTCTAGAAGATGGATGTCATGGTATATGTTTAAAGAAAAATAGTAGCTCAAGAATGAAGATGCAAAGTTTATTTCAAAAATACAAACCTCTATACTCGATGACTTCCTACAAAAATAGGTGTCTTTTCTCATGTTCCTTGGTGGAGAGATAGAAATTGGCCTTACTCTCTTTTGTCTATACGAAATCCATATTGGTTATCAAATTATTTCCCTCAACATGTGTTGGGAGAAGTTCTCAATCATCATTAGAATATTATATCGTGGGATTTAGTTTGGGCTAAAAGGGTTCTAGTATGTGGAAATCCTTCATTGAGCCTTAAAAATCCCAGTTTCTCTAGTGTGTTATTTATCATGGCCTCCCGGTTGGGAATAGGCTTAAGAACATGGGGGTTTTGAATCCCCATGTCCTGCTTGCCATTAACCTTAGTCCTTCAAATACCTTTTTAGTTTTTTTCCACATGCTTAGTTAGAGTATAAATGATTCATGCCCTTTTCTAACCCTTCATTCCATAACACTTTACTTGGAAAATAGTTGTTTTTCAGGGGACTCAACCATGCTTCCTACAAAATACAATGTTTATTGACTCTGATATTTCTTGTTGATATTATTTTTAATATTTGGAAAGATAGAAACCATGTTATTTTTAATAATAATGTTATGGAAATGGGAAGATATTTCTTTGTGACTCGTAAAATTCTTTGTGATCCCCAATGTGTTGCTTTAGATCTAGGTCCAAGAGGAAAAAATCCTCTTGTAAGTGGAGCATTTGTAGTCCTTGCTTTCTCACTAGGGAATGCATCTATATAGTTAGTCGTGTGTTTCAGAATCTCCTCATTGTTTCTTTCCTTCTTAGGGTTATGATGGGGTTTCCACATGCATCACTCTAGAATTAGGTGGATTTTCTCTCCCCGCCATTATTATCCTTTATGCAGATCTCATCCCCCTTCACATGCATGTGGTGGTAGTGTATTTGAGAGTCAATGGTTAGCATTCCCCCCAAAGGGGAAATTTTTGTTATTGGACCTTGTCATTTCTCCTACTTTCCGAATGATGAAGAAGAAAAACAACAAAATGATGGATGAGATCCTATCCCGAATATGACACACCCCTCCAACAAACCATATAGTCCACCTTCACCTTTTTAGTCACTATGACCAAAGTGTGCTACATAATTGTCTTGTGTTTTATGCTCCCATGCTTTGATTTTATAACCATTTTCATTAAAAATCATACTTTTATTGTAGTTATGATTATACAACCTTAATGTTGTTTCTTTGAGATGAGTTTTCCTTCTTCTCGAGGCCTTTTTTGGCTTGATGTGACTTGCATTCTAGGGTGTTACTCTTTCCTCCCGTATTTTTGTACAATCAACATTATACTATATATTTCTATTAATAAAAACGCACTTTTCAATAAAAAAGAAAAGAAAATTAACATAACTAAAATCAATTTTTTTCAAATATGAAGAAAATAATGTTGGTTATAATTTGTAACATGTTATCCTTAACTTGTCTAATGATGATTTAAAAAGAACAAATATAGTTGCACATGTTTTATTTTATTTGACATGATGTGAGTGTTGAGAAACAACTAATTGGTCTTAAGTCATCCATGGTGAAATTAAGGTCATGACATTTAACATTTATGAGGGGCATCCAATATTTATCTTAAATGCAATGTGCATTCAACAGAGGTTGTTCATCTTACATCTACCTTGGCACAATATTATTTAGGCCACCCTACACTCTTATTATTTAACTAAAAGAAGGATTTGATATTGGTATGTTGTACTTTCACTTTGTGAAGGTAATAATGTAAACTCTAATTTTAGAAATTCTAGGCTCAAATCAATTGTTTCCACACATCAATTTTTCTTCATGGGTTAGATACCTAGTACCTATATTTGGGATTTTTGACATACTAGGACTAACATAATAAATATCAATATGCTGCCAAAATATATTTAAGAAAAGAGGAAATTTTTCAATTTTCTATTGATCAAGAGGAAAGTGTGAGATGTCACATATCATTGGTTTATATTAATTGTTCAAGAGGGAATATTTGGTTCGAGTGTCTAACCTCTATAGTGTAGCTTTAGAATGAAGATAATCAATCATCATGGTGATTTTCTCAAAATTTACTTGGATTACTCCACATCAATAGAGATTAGCAAACATCCTAATAAACTCATTGGAGATGAGACAGAAAAAAATTAAGGGCGAAGTAATCAAAATTTTTGATACAAGAACACAAAAATTAACTCATTTAAGTTTAACAATTTTTAATTTATATTTTTGGTTTGGGATGTTAAAATGAATAAAAAGTCAAATTTTTGATGAATAAGATCTTATATTATATTAACAAGTAAAATGATACAAGATAATTCAACAAAAATGGGTGGTATGGAAGTACGCCCCGAAGCCACACAATCAAACTAGGCTTAGCCTAAGAGAGTCAACTATAACATAATAACAAAAACATAGAGGAGATGATATTAAGTTACCACTGTAAAAATTGACCAATGAAGGGTGGATCATGATCATTGGGCGAGAAAAGATCTAGGGAGGTCTTTTCCATTGTTAGACACTTCCCAACCAGAGCCAGGTTGGTTCTCTTCTTCATTATCTTCAAGCACCTCGAGTGGGTGAGATGGAAAAATCCATTATGGGGAATTTGTTCGACGGTGGAAAGAGGCTCAACCATCATGGGAGCAGCGTGAATCGGGGGCAGCCGATGAGCCCCAATCGAGATGGAGGTGTGGTGAAGGGGAGCCCCAACCTGGTGGTGAGTTGGAGGTAGAGGAGAGAATCTATTCCGTCATGGTTGATGCGCACGGGGATGATGAGCATGGACGAATGAGTGATGTTGCGAGAGGATCCGACGAACCACCTCGGGGATGACCACTTTGGGGAGGAGAGCACCGGGAGGGGGAAGGTGGTTCGTAAGAAATGTTGCAAGGGTGTCGCCCCAATGTTGAAGAAGGGTTTGGAGGTGCTCCACCTCGAGGGCCACTTTGTTAGCTTGAACTTGAATATGTAGTAAAACATTAGAGATAACCATCGACTTATTATATATAGAGAAATGCAAATCAACCTCAACATTAACAAATAAGCAAGAATTTTTTCTTTCCAAAGCTAGAAGAGAATTTCCCCTTTGAAAGCATGCCAAATTTGGGAGAACATGTGAGGCATTATGGGATTATCTCCTAAAAGAATATGTTGTCCAGGTAAAACATTCTAGTCTGAAGGGCAGAAAGAATGAATGAATCCAATTCAAGTTTTTTGGGCTTTACTACAATACCAGAATAAATGGGATAAGGTTTCTAAGTGTCCATAGAATGGGCATTTGGGGCCGAAACACCAAGATGAATTAGACGAGAACTAATGGGAAGGCCTTGGTGAAGAACACACACAAAAAATGAGAAATTTTAGGTTCCACACATGCAGACCAAACAATATCGAATCTCCTTTCTCCAGCTAGATGGAGAAGAATATATCCCCACAAAGTGTTGATCTTTCCAACCATGGGTAGATGGGGTGAAATCCAAGCATAACCTTTACTAGTAGAGTAATTTTGGAAGGGGGTGTCCATGAACCACTTCCAGTTTGTCCACCAAGGATGAGAGAAAGCACAAAGATTTTGTGGCTCATATGATTAAAAGAAATGATATCATTGATACTGACATGATCATGTGGGGCCAACTTGAATTGAACTTTGAGTTCATTCCAAGAGTGCCAAGCTTGGATACATTTTCAAAAAAAGGTCATATATGGTACAAATTCCATGCTTGAAAATCCTAAGCGTAGGAATCTTGAGAACCTCTGCAAGGCATTGATCCTGAAATTGAATGATCGACGACCACCATAAAGAGTGGTGGTTAGCTGAAAGGCCATTATGAAATCCATTTCCCTTCCATTTAAGCTAGGGCTTGATTTTATCCTAGGATTTCTAATTACTTTTGAGCACGAAGGTGCTAACCACTTTGACATGGACATGAGCGATGAGAAGATTGGTAAAGCCTAAACCTTCCAGGCTAGGTGGCCATATGGGGAACCCTCCACAATGCCATGACACATGAGCACTTTCCAAGCTTCTTTTCCTTTGATATGAATTATCCATTTGGCACACAAAGTGCATGTCCTTGACGTAAAATGTCAATGAGGCCCAATCCTCCAGATTCTCTGGGAAGACAACAAGTCTCCCATGCAACTCTGTGAAAACCCTTTGCCAGAGGATGTATTAGACTAGAGAAAATATTTGAGAAGCTTTTCCAACTTCTGCACAAATTTTTTTGGATGGGACCCAACAAGAAGAATAATAAACGTGCGTGGCTTCCAAAACTTTGGAGCAAATATGGAACTTGCCCGCTAAGGACAACAGTTTGGTTATCTAGTATTCCAGCTTTTTAGCCACCCATTGAACAACATATTGCCAAAGATCTGCAGGTGACACTTGGAAGGAAAAGGAATGCCTAAAAATTTAAACATCTCACCATGGTCAATCATTTTCCATTCATACAAAGCCATCAGAGGGGTGCAGGGAGGAAGGATTTCCTGTAACATTGTGTTTTTCACCATCAATGGAGGATCCGGAGGCTAAATAGAAAGTTTTAAAACTACATGCATTGCTAATGTTCTTTCATCCTCAATTAGTGTAAGAAAAGAGTCATCAACAAAGTGACCATTGAGAAGTTGGGTGTTATTGGAGGATGGTAAGGTAATTCCCCTAACAAGCCCTTGAGATTTAGCTTTGGCAAGTAGATAGCCAAAACCTTCTTCCATAAGGACATACAAAGAAGGTGCCAAAAGGAAACCTTTCCATATGGATATGAAAATCCCAAAAGGGGCTAAGCTATGTCCATTGATGGAAATTTGGGTGGAGGCATTCAAAGAGCATCTTGATAGATTGAATGAAGATAGGGCTAAAACCTAGAGCTTGAAGCATGGCAAGAATGAAAGGCCACTCATCTCAATCTGCATGTGCCTTCTCAAAGTCGATTTTAATGAAAAGGGATGATTGGTTGGATTTGTGAGCCCATTCCATGCCTTCCCATATGGCTATGATATTTTCTAGGATGTAACGCCCCTGAATGAAGCCAATTTTCTCTGGCTGGATAATGCATGGGAGGATGTGCCACATCTGAATGCCAAGAGCTTTGGAAATTACCTTGTAAGAAACATTGAGCAAGGTAATAGGTCTCAATTATTAATCATCTTAGGGTCTCAAGATTAGGGATGAAATTGATATTCCCTTTGTTAATGTGAGTGCTAAGCATTTGATTCTGAAATCCTTCAAGGTATACCTGATGAAGATCCAAACAAATGTATCCCAAAGTGATTTATAAAATTCATAGGGAAAACCATCGCAGCTAGGAGGCTTTATCATTATCCATTTGCATGACCACCTCTTAAGGTCATCGAGGGAGAGCACGTGATCATGGGTAATTTTCTATGCTTGGGAGAGTTTACATGGCATCGTGGCCAAACATTGATCCAACGTAACTCGATGCTCATTTGAGGCGTTTGAGCTTGGAAAACCAACTTGTAATGATTGAAAAGGCTTACAACATGAGTTGGGGTTTCCGTGAGCCAATTTCACCATAAAAATGGCACATAATTTTTTAAAAAGGAATGTTTGGATTTGAGGGAAAGAAAGAATTATTTTGAAACATGATCTCCAACTTTGAGCTAGTGAAGTGGCACATAGATTTGAGTGCTATGAAGCATTATAGTTATTTGCGATCTAAATTTTTTACGAAGCTTTACCACATGGAGTTGCAAGAGTTTGAAAATGGATTCCCCTCGAGTGCCACCACCACCTGGCTAAGGGTGGAGGAGGTAACAGAGTAGGATCTACACCGAATGTTAGCTAGTTTTTCGACCGTAGATTCTAAGAAATCTAGTTGTCCTAGTCATTGCATCCTCCCACCATTAAGTCCAGTTGGATTGAAGAGGTGGATGGTAATTTTGTAGATGACATGGCTAGGGAGTTAAATTCCAAACTCACTTGATGTGATTGAGAGTGGGACCATGTGCTCCATCAAGGGTATTAAGAAAAAATTGGCCTTTATGACAAAAAGGCCTCTATCTTCCAAGTGATATGAAATCAAATAGGGAAGTGGTCAGAAAGGACAAAATCTGGCATCACTTTCACTGGTAAAGAATAAGTGTTGTAAAAATCAAAAAAATCTTGAGTAGACAGCATGACCTTGTCGATCCATTTAAGAACCCGATCTGATCCACCTCGAGAGATTGGACCAGGTGAACCATGTTGTAGAGGTGGGTTTGCGAGAAGCATTGGGGTCATTAAACCCAAATTTATTACGCATATAGAACCACACCTCCCTTTCTCCAGTTGTCCATCACATAGGCAAGTGCCCGTACTTATCTGAGGGAAACTCAACCATATTAAAGTCACCGCATATGACCCAATAAGCATTAGGAATTTCATTTGTTATCCACCACTAAAGATCGACCCTTTCAGCTACATCATTAGAGGCATAAATGTTGATGAATCAAAAGGGTGGCTTTCAATATTAAATAAGGCTTAGATGTCATGATTGGTGGGGTAGACACCATGATCCATAAATAAGGGCCACTATTAGGGATAAAAAATGGAGATTAATCCACCATGTCCTCCATCATGATTATTGGTAAAATCCAGTTGTTAGGACAGATGGATTTACAAACCATCAACAACTGAAAACCTATAATTTTCACTTCCTGTAGAAACAAAACATCTAAATTGGCAATTTTTGACAAGCATCGCGAATGACATACTTGTGGTTGGAGTCTGTGAGACCCACACATTCCATGACATATAATTCATGAGAAATGATGGTGAGGGCCATACCATCCACATCCAAGCCATCTAAGGCATCAAATTGATTTTGTAAAAATGAGCATTATTGTGCTTCAAAAAATCTTGCAACTCAACTTTCCTTTGCCTGACATATTCTATATTATACTCCTCCTCTAGAATCCACATTGTGTGTCAGGATATGCTCGCGACTGGCCATGGAGTGGCGAGAGGGACTTTGAGCCCTTTTGGATGGGCCATGTGAACCGGTTATTAACAATTGTGAGGTCGGAGGTGACGAGGGAATGTAGATGGAATTTTTTGAGTCCATGAGAATCATGGCCACCTTGGGCGTGTAGGAAAATTAGCAAGGGGACTAAAGTGTCTTTGGAAATAGGCTCCGTGGAGCGAAACTAGCAGAGGTCTGTTCCTCAACAACTGGATCTTTCGAGCCATTGTTACTGGGTACCTTGGCTTGAGCTATTTTATTCTTGTTCTTCCACCCTCAAACAATTTTCCACCCTTCCTCATATGGGGTTTGAAATATTCATAGGCCTCCTTAGGTGCTGGGTGATTGCGCAGAATGTAGAGGGGACAATCCTTGATCTTATGATTAGAGGTATGGAAATAAAAACATGTGTTAGGTAAGTTGATATAAAGCACACGTTGAGAGTAGCACATATCTCCCATTTGGATCTCCACAAATTCCTTCAGTTCTTGGGAGAGGTCAACTTCAACACAAACACATTTATTTGGGTGAGTGTTATAGAAACGTTGTGGTTCCATGCATACAAATCACCCGATAGAGGAAGTGATTTGGTGCAAAAATGAATGCATGACAAAATGGCAGGCTAGGAAACTCCACCCAGACAAGGACTTTGAGGGATGCATACTCAGACACCATGAAGTCTTTGGTCCATGGAGAAAGAACCAAAAGGGAGTTACGCACATACCATGTGGCCGAGTGGTTCAAGATAGTTGGGGCATGCGAGGGGTCAGAGAAACGGAAAAGGAAAAAACCTTTAGTCATGTTTTGCACACTTTTGAGCCAAATGTCGTGAGCGGCCCAAAGATGAGTTAACCCATGACTTTAGCATGCTTTCGAGAGGATACTGACCCAAAAAACCCAATAAGTTAGAGCTATTCTAACCACTAACACAACATTAAATTCAAAAACATGTAATACAACATCGAGGAGAGAAACATTACCTCGTGAAAGACCTTTGGAACAAATTTATAGGGGCATTTATGCGGTGGTGCCATTACTTGTATCCCCACTATCTCTAGCCTCGACAACAATAGCCATGCGAGAGGTGGAAGGAGGCATTATATAAGGGTGCCCAAAGGGTGGAAACCCTATATGAGAAAGGTACAATACGTCAGAAGAGGTCGCAGTATGCCATGTAAGTATAAAACCCTGTAAGAGCTGAAAGTGATCGAGTTCTCAATGGAAGCAACTTTGAAAAGTCCCAATTTGAATTAATTTAAAATAAGATTTTTGAAATGCATCTAAACCCAATAGTTGAAGATAGTGTAGAAAATTTGTACATTGGTGGACTAATTGATAAATCAATGGCATGTCATGATGTGATTGGTTTTTGTGAGGTAGAAGTTGGACAATAGTACATAATACTATGAAAAGCATTAAAGAATATAAAATCACCTACTAGACATTTGTAAGACAAGATGCATCACAACTATTGTTCTTCATTCAACAAGTGACTCCCTTCCCTTAATTAGTGGACACCCATGATTCACATGCTTAGAGAAATCGAGGAAAATAAATAATGCTTGTATGATGATAATTAATACTTTATAAAGAATTAATAATGATGTTGATAGATATTAACTATAGGTTTTTGATGGATTTCTATCTCTTTGATGTGTATACAACTATGTTTATAATGAGCTCCAATTGTAAATTTGGTACAAATTTCAAGCATGAAATCACACACAAATGTAGAATAATATTAACACACAATAGAATTCACATAAAATTCACACGGGATTATATAATTAATCTAAGTTGATTAATTAAATCATCTACAAATATATAGAATTAAGACATCCCGGTTTCAAGATCAAGCTCCCTACAAACTCTTAACACCACAATAACTTAATCACCTAGAATCACTCACATCTATTCTATTCTATGTGAGTTATTTAACAACTTTATAACAATATTAATACTTACTTTTTATTGTGAGTAATTACAACATAAATCACACACGAAATTAATATTTAATCTCACACTAACCTATACAAACAAGAACCACGGGGTGGCAAGTTCCTGCCTCTTGAGTAGAAAGAGGAGAGCTTGTAATTGCATTCAGGATACAAGGTTTATTTGAGGTAGCAAAATAAAACTTGAAAAGTTGAGAAGTAGTGCTTAGTTTTAGAATATAATCTTAAATGTGTGTATTTTGCTTAATCACATAGGACATCTAAATTATGGAGGACATGACGGTTAAATATGCAGGTATTAGAGCTCTATTTGTAATTTAAAATTGTTTTGCTTATAATTTAATATAATGTTTTTGAGTTGTGGTTGTACATGACACTAACATTGATGACCCTAAAGAATAAAAATAATTTCATTATTTGTATTTACTTTTGGAAAACTCTAGAAAACACTTAGATTAGAAAAAATGAAAAATAGAGCAATCTCAAATAGATTTGAATAGATTTGATGTGACTTTGAGTTAATTATCAACTATTTTATTAAAGTGCAATTGTCATGTCAGTACATGTGTCACTCTAAGAATTTTTGAATTAAAAATTTACAAAAATATTTGAGTGGAATAAGGCCCAAAAATTGTCCATTCACTAAAAACAACCAATAAACATCAAACAAATCATTTTCTTTGATTTTATTATTTTTAAGAAATTGTTAAATTCAAAACTCAACATTAGAAAAGTGAATAGTAATTCAAAAATATAAGATTTCAATTGGTTGAGAAGGTTTTAACTAATAAATGTAGTGAAAAGTATAGTAACTGTAAAGCAAAGGGAACTATTAATGTGAGAAATAACATATAGTTTCCTAACCTCCATAGAAGGTTGGTTCCTCTACCTATTCCTAATGCTAAAACTACTCCTAGAAAGGAAATGTAACTATTCTAACACTAACCTAGAATTCCAAGGGACCAGGGAAGAGAGAGATGCATAAATCAAATTCCTAAACTAAGGGAGGTGATAGACACCAAGAACAAGGGGAGTGGAGATATTCTAAGTGAGTGAAAATGGGGAGAAAATAGAGTGGGAGAGAACAGAAAAAAGTGCCATAGTCTAAACAACATTTACATCTCCATATTCATGGGGAAAACAAATTTAGGTCCTACAAAGAGACAAAACATGCACAATATACCTGCAAATAAAATAGAAGGAAATAAATGCAATACAACTCAAGTTAGGGAAAGGAAAAGCCACAAAACACAAATTTTATTACTCAAAAGGATGCACAATCCATTACAATATAGGCACAAGGAAAAAAATTTTACAAAATGCCCAAATTTGAGGCTGTAGCTCACAAAAGTTTGGAACAATTTTGACAAGAGTTCCTTTACATTATAGAATGTCTCCCCTCAAAATGAGGTGAATTTTACAATATATAGATGAAGATCCTCAAAATTGCCTCACCAACTGGAAAAATTTCATTAAAGAGGTATGGGAAGCCATACAAATTGGTACTTTGATTGCACATGGGAAGTCATGGGTGCCATACCTCATTAAACTAGTGGTTGAAAAAACTTTGTACTACTTCCATTAATGTCTGGTTCATTTCTACATTTCATCCGATTACATGCATTTTTGCTCTCGGATGGTAGCATTTTCCTTCTCTCATGACTGGTTGCATAATTATTCTGGTGTCGTCGACAGAGCATATTTTTTTTATCATTCGGTTGTATTACCTTAATATTATCTCTGTTTATCACAAATGCATAATTGCATAAATGTAACCGGATGGTAGCATGCATTTTCCTATATTGGCACCTTGTCATTCATCATCATGTGATCACTTCCTTTTCCACTACCCATTCAAGTAGCAAAAAAATGCTACTTGGTTCAAAATTTAAAATGCTATCGGCATGCTTTACCTCCACAACACTCCATTGGTTTACCATTTACTAAAATCTATCGACCTACTTGCTATAAATTGGTACTCTTATGAAACATGCCACTCATCTGACTCGTACGGTAAACTATTACATCTTCTACCGATCAGTCGACTACCATACATACTTGCTACTAGGTAAAATAACATTTAAAATGCTACTGACTGGTAACATCTAAAGATGTTACCACTGAAACACTTTCACTATTTCTTCCGCTGACCCCACCAACCACTCTTTTGAACATCATTGCCCTACATACCGATCCAATCTGATTGTGAAATTTAAAATGCTATTCAGCCCTTAACATGTAGAATGTTATCGATTTCAATAGCAAATTTCTTACCTTATCTTCTCTAACAATCAACTCGACTCCTTTACCAATTCTTCTTTTCCCAAGTTGAAGACCAACTCGGATGAGCCAAACCACAAGCTACCCTACAAATTGCAAAGAATATTTCACCCATCAAATGTCCAATGCCTCCAGACTATTAAGTTATCCATTTTTCAGGGGTGTAAAAATGGATAACAATTGGTGACTCGTACAAGATGATCTTCTGCTAGATTTGAAAGACCAGTGACCTGGAGGATCCATTGGGCATGGAGTCATTTGATTTAAACTGAAATTGATCTGACACCGAAAATTCACCCCTCAAAACCTTTGAAACAACTTTGGGACATGTCATTGCTTTAAAACCCCTGGGTTGGAGACTGATTGTTCCATCACAAGACCCTACCGAAACTAGAAAGTGCAAGAGAAACAAAAGGCACAACTATATGTACAAACAACAAAATCATACACATCCAAATGGAACATGTAGAGAGTGCACAAGCACTTATTACAAAAAAAAACCTAACTACAACATAGACAATGTGCTACAAGCACTTAGAGAGGAAAATAAAACTAAACTAATATATACAAAAAGAAAATTTGATTTAATAACAATGCTTGAGATAGATTCCATTGACTGAATATGTAATTCTTCTCCATCCAGCTTAGATAATGGAAAACATTGTTTGTCTTACATCTTGAAATCAAGTAAGGGCCACTCCATATTACATCAAACTTGGAGTGTCTTCCTGGTTTTGGCCTTATTGCACATCCCATTTCAAGACTAGATCTCCCTCTTGGAAGCTTCTAGTTTTTCCTTCTTATCAAATCTCATCTTAATCTAAGCCTAGTCTTTCTCCATTGCTTGCATAGCTTGATTTCTGAGCTCCTCAAGCTCCATGAGCTCTACATACCTCACTTCCATGGCCTCAAATTCAGATAATTCAGTTGCTTGATAAGTTCCAATGTTAGTAACTCTAGGGATATTGGAAACCTTACTTCCCTTCCATAAACCAACTGTAAGGAGAGATACCTATTGACCTCTTGGGAGTGATTCTATCAGCCCATAAGGCTGATTTCAACTTTGTGTGCCATGTTCTTTGGTTCTCATCTAGAGTCCTCCTTATGATTTTCAAAATATTTTTGTTGGTGGACTCAGCCTGCCCATTACCCGAGGGTAATAATTTGAGGAAGTTCTCAAATAGATGCCATTTTCACTTCCCATTTAGATATTTTGTCCCAAGAAAATCTAAGGCATTATCTGATATTATAGTTGAAGGGACACCAAATCTAGTCACAATACCCTCATAAAAATCTAGGATGTTGGCTCATTTTCTTCCTTGAGTGCAACTACCTATCCACTTGGTGAAGTAATATGTGGCTATAAGGATCCATTTGTGACCTAAGCTAGAGTTTGGATTAATCACTCCAATAAAATCTAGCCCCCATTGCATGAATGGTTCATTAACTGAGATATGGTGGAGTGGAAGGGTTATAGCTTTTCTTTACCTATGAAGAAGGCACACTTCTTGCATTTTTAATCCATGCATAAAATCATTAAAGAGGTTAGGCCAATAATACCCTACCTTCATAATTCTAAGATTTGTCACCCTTAGGAAAAATGACCACCTGTTTCTCCATCATGGAACTCATGTAATACTTTCTCTATTTGATCTTTTTTGATGCACCTTAAGAGGACACCATTGACATATTTTTGAATAAAACAACATCAACCAACACAAATGGAATACAATGAAACCTGAAATACCTTCTTTTTTCTTTACTAAATCCTAGAGGGCATAGACCTATTTGAAGGAAATGGATCATGTCCTGGGTCCAACAAGGAGTGGGGCATGAGGCATTGCTTATTGTTCTTGATCATCTTGTAACACTAAAAAACTTCTTCCTCTTTACTTTCTTGCATGTTGATTTGAAGCCAACTGCTCACAAAAACCCTTTACCCCATGGACCAACTTGGTCACCTTAATATCAATGTCATATTCCATGACTTGGGTAATCCAACCAATCTTTTTTCATTAAGGTCCTTGTTTAGAGAAAATATTTTCACACCAACATGAAACACTAGTAATGAATTTTGTTGTTTGAAACAAGTGCCTAATTTTTCTTCAAACTCCTTATAATAATGAGGACATGTTTTTCAATGAAAGAGTACCTCACCTCATAATCTTCCAAGCTCTAACTGAAGAAAGTAATGGGCTGCTCGGATCCTTCCCTTTCATTTGCACCATACCAAGAAGAGAGATTGTGTCGAACCACCAAAAGGCATAGATAGAGAATGAAGTCCTTGGAGAAATATGGGTTGATGAGAGTTGGAGCTTGGGATATTGCATGTTTGATAGCCTCAAAACTCTCTTTTCCCTCCATTGTCCATTTGAATGCAAGGTTCTTCTTCAACATCATTGTTAATGGCTTAACAAGAGTGGAAAAATCAAGCACGAACCTTCTGGACAAAATTGATTCTCCCCAAGAAGCTTTGAGAGATCCTTCTTATGACTTGGCAAAGGTAGAGCAAAGATAGCTTCAACTCTTTTCTGGATCAATTATTAATCCTTCTTTAGAAACAATGTGGCCTAAGAGTTTACCTTCATGAGCTAGGAAAATACATTTCTTGGGATTTAGAGACACTCCAAATTCTTGCGCATCTCGAATACTTTCCGAGGAGGTGAGAGGTGATAAACCACATGCATTCTTGGAGAATACAATAATGTCATCTAAGTACACAAGAACCATCTTTTTATCAGCCCCTTGAATGCCATGTCCATAGCCCTTAACATAGCTCGACATTTGATAGGCCAAAAGGCATTTTCCTATAAGCATATGTGCCCCATTTGGTGGTGAAAGATGTTTTGAATTGGTCTTCCTCTTTCACCATGATTTGATTATAGCTTGAGTATCCATCTAGCAATGAAAACCTCTCTGAACCAGCTACTACTTGCAATATTTTCTCCATGGAAGGAAGTGGATAATGATCCTTGAGAGAAGCTCTATTCAAGTCCTAAAATCCACACACAATCTGATTTCTCCATTTCTTTTCTGAATGGAATAAGATTAGCAACCCATGAAGAGTGTTTGATTGGAAAGATGATACTTGCCTCAATGAGCTTGTTTAGTTCCTTCTTCATGAGAGGCTCAATATGAGGGTTCACTGGCCTTTTTTTTTGTCTAATGGGCTTAGATTTTGGATCTAGCTCAATAGTGTGTTGGGCCAACTTGGATCAAATCCTCTCAAATATTCATAACTCCAAGCAAATATATCTAGAAACTCTTGACAAAGTTGTAATGAAATCAGATTTTTCTTGATGAGTACTTACTTTTGCCAATTTGGAGCACTTTTCCTTCTCCAACCAAAACTGGTTCTGAATCTTCACCCTTGACCTGGATGTTAGATTTTTCTTTCGAACTGGTCATTAGGATTGAAGATTGACTCTAGAGTCACCAAACCTTTGGGAGTTTTTTTTTCTCAGCTGGACTACTTGATCCCCATATTGTCTTTCCAATTTGTCTTGATTCTTGGAAGAGAACTCAACTTCTTCTTGGAGGAAATTGATGATTTTTGATCACTTTCAAACACTTGCCAACTCTGTGTGTTATTTTCGGAAAGTTTTCCTCACCACTACTTTGATATGAGGTTGAGTTTGATCCTTCTTGATATCTTCAACAACATCAAATCTTGCTCCAATTGCTATGCAAGTCTATGTTCAACCTCATTTTTCTTCCTTGGAATGGAATTAATGTTAAAATGCTTCAAAGTCTTCAATGAGATCCCATACTCTATTCTTATAGCTCTTTAAGAGATCATTTTTAGTAGCATTAAGCCCTCTAATTGATTTACAACCAGCTCACTATCCCAAAAACTTGTAAGTTCTTGATACCTCTTTTCCTTGCCCAATGTAATCCATGGATTAATGCTTCATACTCAATTGTGTATGTTATTTGAACAACTAAATTGAAAACTAGAAAGTGAGTAATACTTGTTACCTTTGGGAGATATAAACATTCTCCTCCTCTTGCACCTTTCTTACTCCTTGAACCATCAAAGAACAATTGCCAAACTTCATTATCATCTTCATCATTTGGTTTGGTGATGCTAGGAAGAGGTGGATTTTCTTCATGTAGACAATAGATTCCTAATTCAACTTCCTCCATCTCTTTGTATGGATCATAAGCATGTCTTTTATGAGCCCACTCATCAAGTGTCAAATCTGGAATGCCTCCAACCTTAGTATTCTACTCTTGAGTGCTTTGGAAATCTTCTTGATCAAAAATTACAAATTGGCATTGATTGGACTTGGCATGTAAGGCTCAATGTGGTAATTTACAATTGGTTCTGATCAGATTGTAGCTTTAGCTCCATACCTTGTTTGAAGAGCATGTGGGACCAATCAGCTGATAGGTACCCACCAATTTTAGCCATGAAATCCCTTGACAAACACAAAAAAAGAGTGGTGGTAAATCAATCACTGATATGTCTTGTTGAGATTGTGACATTTGGGCATGCATGCAAGTGTTAGATTCAGATTCTTGATGATTCCAACTATTCCCACTATTGTCCCATCTAATTGTACCACTCCTTTTGAGACAAGTTCATACTTTAGACCCAACTGGTATGCTATTATTTTTTAGGCATCACTGAGCTACTTTCCCGAGTCAATCATACAATTGTGTACCAGGTTGTTCCCAATGATTAGAGATACATAAAATGGAGGAGGTTTCATATTTCTACCTGGTTGACCTCCTTCTTGTTGAGTTACATTGGTGAGCACCTTTTCTTGATCTTTGGATGACTCATTTGAGATGGATAAGTTGGCCATGATGCCTGCAATAGATCCCTTTGTCCCGGAATCATCAAAGATTCCCACATAGAGATACTTACATTTTTTTCTTCATTTGATCAATGATGTTGAATGGAGATGGGTTATCTTTTTCTGCCCCTTCTTCGCACAACTTTCTCTTGCACATGAGTTGATACAATGGAACTCTAGGCTGATTTTGTGAGATTTGAGGACTAGATTTGAGTTACTAACTCCTTGAGTGTGATAGAAGGTTGAGAAGCATTTGAATTTGATGATTTCCTTCTCATATTTCTTTCTTAGACCTTGTGTTTGTTTGCTACACCCTGAGAAAGAGACTGATTTATCCACAAAATCCTTTGCTTGCCAATTCACTAGTGAAGTATCATTCTGGGGTGCCTCTTGAGTGTGTTTGCTTGTTTGATTTTCTTTTTCATTTGTCTCTTGAGACACACCAACACTTTGTACCATCAAGGCTTGATTTAGCATACCATTGAAACATGTTTCCTGATTATGGGGTTATCCACAAGGGAAACACCATTCATATTCTTGTGCAAGGTTATTTTCTGAACTAGAACCAAGGCTTTGGATGTTGAAGTTACATTAGGATTATATGGTTGAAATGGCCTAGTAGTAGGAGGTTGTCCTTGGTTTTGATTAACAACTTGAGTAGGAGGTCTATTAGACTGATATGAGGGCTTATTGGGTTGGTACTGAGGCTGATAGGGTCTAAAATTTTGAGCTTGTTTGCCTCTTGAGGGTTACCAACTCATTCCCTAGGTTTGTAATTGTTTCATGACCTCTGGAGTTTAGTTGAGGTCGTTAGAAGAAGAGGTAGAAGCTTCATTGGAACTCTGATTTTTAGGGGTAGGAATAGGGCTAACTCAGGTGTTTTGCTAGAACTAGGATTCCCCATTTCTGGATAAATAGGCATAGGTGGCCTAGGTGCAAGTTTACCGGCTTGAATTAGGAATTATAATTTCAGCTCTAATGGCTATGGCATAAGCTCTTGGTAAGGTTATCCCTCCCATAGATTGTATCATGATAGATATATCAGAATTTAGAGCTTTAAGGAAATAGAGAAATGCACCTTCAACAATTGGTCTTATGGTAATTGGAATCTTGTCCCATGTTCTTTGGAATCTGAAATTGAAGTCAACCATTTGTTCATTTGGTGCTCTTTTGATTGTAGTCAACTTCTCCAAAAGAGATAAATTGTCTTCCCTTTCCCCGAACTAGTTACAAAGTCTGAGCATAGTTCATTCTAGTTTTGAATTGATCCAATGCTGCTAAGCTTTTGAACCATTGCAAATATTTTCCTTTGAGAGAAGAGGAAAGAATTTTGACTGCCACATCCATATCAATAATCTCATGAATGACACAAACATTTGCAATGTCTTGATGTGATCAATTGGGGGTTGTGTGATTTCTCATGAAAGAAATATGGAATGTTTTTAATGCTTGCCACTAGAATTGGATTTTGTGCATTGAGATTAAGTGGACTACCCGTGAAATTGACAAATGGATTTGGTGGTTGTTGAGCCATTCTAATTGGTCTAAGAACTCTAGTTGATTGAAGAAATGGCCTACCAGGTGGAGGTGTTGAAAGAGTCTATGTTTGGTGGAGATGGAGATCTGAACTTGTCTTCCTCTTCTTCCTCTTCCTGGAGATAGCTGCAAGTATTCAAATATCCCTTCTTCTCTTGTTCTAGACTTGGTTTAGATCCTTCTCATGAATTGAGAAACTGTGCTGCTAAAACCACTAAATTTTATAATTGGAGTCACCAGATGTGTTGTTGCAGTAAAGCCTCCAAAGGCTAGAATTTCACCAAGACACACACCCAATCTTGATAAAACATGAAATATTTGACCTCTTTGGTCCCACCTGAGCATGCAAAAATATTATCACCAAATTACAACACCCTCTTGATTTGTCATGAACCATGAATGAACAATCAATGTAATTGGGTAACATGGGATTATCTCAAGGTGTGGGACCCTACAATTGAGACAAACCTCTAGAGAAGGTTGGTTCCTCTACCTATTCCTAATGCTAAAACTACTCCTAGAAAGGAAATGCAACTATTCTAACACTAACCTAGAATTCCAAGGACCAGGAAGAGAGAGATGCATAAAATAAAATTCTAAACTAAGGGAGGTGATAACACCAAGAACAAAGGAGTGGAGATATTCTAAGTGAGTGAAAATGGGGAGAAAATAGAGTGGGAGAGGGAAGAAAAAAGTGCCACATCCAAAACAACATTTACATCTCCATCTTCATGGGGCACAACAAGTTCGGGTCTGCAAAGAGATCGAAACATGCACAATATACTTGTAAATATAATAGAAGGAAAGAAATGCAATACAACTCGAGTTAGGAAGGAAAATCCACAAAACAAAATTTTATTGCTCAAAAGGATGCACAATCCATTACAAAGTAGATATAAGGCAAAAATATTTTACAAAATGCCCAAATTTGAGGCATGTAACTCACAAAAGTGTCTAGAACAATTTTGACAGAGTTCCTTTACATTACATAATATCTCCCCAAAATGAGGTGAATTTTACAATATATAGAGAGAAGAACCTAGGAATTGCTTCACCAACTGACCAACTTCATTAAAGAGGTATGGGAAGCCATCTATATTTCGCCTTTGTCTTTCTGGTGGTAGCATAAAAATGCTACCATCCGGTAGAATTTAATATGCTCTCTTGGCGTGCTTTACCTCGTAACCTTACATTGAGTGCATGCGTTGTCTTCTTTATCGACCCTTCTTCTACCCATGGTAACACAAAACATACTCTTGACCAGTAGCACTTTACATGCTTACCCGGCCAGTAGCATCCGTACATGCTACCAATGGTAGAATTTTGAGTCTTTCTTGGTTGGTAGCATCTAAGGATGCTCACGATGCTCTGAGTTGTTTCTTCTGTGACCCCAAAGACTACTCTTTTATCATCACCCCTTCTTGACCAATAACGAGTTAAAATGTTGTCGGTGGTAGCATGTAAATGTTACCGACTTGAGCAACATTGCTACCTTATCTTTCTCTAATGAATTGGATCAACCCTTCACCAATGCTTTGCCCGGTTTGTCGTGGCGAGTGGGCATGAAGATAACTCGGCCTAGCCAACTGCAAACTACCTTGCAAATTGTAGAACATTGCGCCCATCCGCCAAGCGCCCATAATTGTTAAGTTGAAAAAATGGATAACATAACCAAAAATGATGGTTTTGCAAGTGGTTTACCAATCGATTTAAAACATATATATTTAATGTTAAAACCTAATTACAAAGTAAATGAATGTAAACTATGATATACAACTGCTAGATACAATTTGACACAAGCAATAAGCTAATAAAATATGAAACCCTAAGTGTGAGAGAGAAAGAGAGGAAAGGACTTAGCTGATTTGTGCTTTTCCTAGAAGGCGATATGGACTTGGGAAGATGATGAACAAAATGGCGGACGTCGTAACTACACACTTTGCAAAATCGGGAAGCTGTCGGACAAGGCCAAACTAGGGTGTATGGGTGTCGAGAGACCTTTATTGGGAGCTCATGACTACAAAAGTGGTCGGAATCTAATTTTTGTTGTGTCACACCAATGTTGCTAATACTCACTTTGTTGGTCGCCTTTATGTGACACCTTGATCGTTGAGTGTAAATGTAACCCACAAAAAAATGTTCACTTGTAAAACCCACAAAACCACATCAAATCCCAAAAAGAAAGATGCAATACGGGGAGTTGGGTGACCCTGATTGTCACCCAACAGAGTGAACTTACAACTAAGTGATGCACTACATCTCAGACTCCATGTAGTTCTTGTGAGTGTGTAGAAATTTTTCCCTAGGATGCCCTTGTGCAAGATGCACTAGATAGTGAGATAGATTTGCTAAAAGATGCAAATGTGTGTATGGAATAGAATGAAATTTCCCTTCTATGCACGAGTGTATGCACAAAATGTAGTCTCTTGTCCCTTAAATGGATGCTAGATGGATGCCTTTGAGTGCTTTGGATGCCTTTGGATGCAAGCTTAGGTGATAATAGTAATGCTTAGAGATTGGTCCTTTATTTTGATCAAATAGCTATGTATTTATATGATTCCCTTGGTTGAATTTCATAATTGACAACCGGAAGGCCGATCCATAAGAAAATAAGATGTTGAAAAGATAAAAGAGACCCAAAAAGAGCAAGTCAGGTGGAACGAGGTCAAGGGTACCCAGAGGGGACGAGGGTGCCTGTGCGCTTTGCGTCTTGGTCACTAGTGGTAGAAGTCATAAAAGATAAGCAAGTAAAGTTCTAACTGGGGTGTAGGGTGTGAAAGACCAAATAGAAAATAAGAAACAAAGACAAAATTCCAAAGATAGTTGTCAATTACCAGTTTTCTCGCTTAGGAATCATGTAAATGATAGTATGTTTTTAGGACCTAGAAATATACCCAAGTGCGTGATTTTGTGTCTACACCAATAATGGTAAATGATGGTTTTGCAAGTGGTTTACCAACAACCACATCATGACGTTCAATACTTTTATTAGTTGTCATTACTTCTTGCATCATGAAGAAACTACGAGAATCGCTCACGCATGAACATGAATACTTCATTTGCTCTTATTTTCTACAAAACAACACACAAAACGGGAACTCGAAACTAAAAACACTGCAACACATAGCTGAAAATGTCACAACTTCATTGCGCATTTGCCCGTCGCTTCTTGCTAGTGAGAGGATGTTGATTGTCCGCTTTCCTCTTGTGCCTTTTTCCTCAGTGATGACACTTCTAACTCATTGGATTATAAACATGAGGCACATTTTACATTTTGAACGTTAGGTTACACGAAAATACGTTTGTGAGGTAAGTTTTATTTATTTATTTTTCAATAATTTTGATACTAACAACAAAAAATGATGTTTATTAAGACTTAACCATAAGGAATTTATGGTTTGACTAACCATGTGATAATAAATGAAAACACCACTATATGTGACTTTTGTAGTGACTATTACAAATGATGCTTTGACACTTCTTAATACACTCTATATTGTATTACAATAGTCATGTCTTACTCACATTGACAATACATTTAGACTTTAAATCACATATGGATCTACATACATTACATATGTAATTACCAAACACATATTATGACTTATTTCATACCTACACTTATTATTACGCTAAAGGCGATTATATAGTCTTCACCAAAGCAATTATTCACTTTTACAATAGCCAATCAAAATACATCATTTGTAATTTAATAAGTTTTGACTAAACACACACACACACACACACACACACACTTTTTCTCTAATTCTATTGGCTAGAGCTTTATTTCTCATGGAGCAAAGGATTTTTCATTAGTTGAAAACTTTCTATTTTAACCTCAACCAATCAAAACATTGGAAGTATCCAAAAATTGAAATATGATCCTTGTGAATAAAATGTCAAAACAAAATTTACTATTTGAGAACTAGAAGAAAATCATATGCTTTATGTTTTTTTGTTTTATGTGTTTGTGCCTTTTCTAATTTTTATATTGATCATTTACTTATCATAGAGTGATTTATTTATCTCTTATGAATTTTATTTTCTTCCTTCTTGAACACCATACTTCAATTTAGAAATTATTAAGAGTTGTTTTATAAATTTGTATTGTCAAGAATTACATACCACGGTAAATAGTTATTTATTGATAATCTTTGTATTATTATGGTTATTGTTTGGTTATTTTTCACACTTATTTTTAATTATTAAAAAAATTGACTAGTAGAATTACACCAAGTAGATTTTTTTATGTACATTATTTCTATCTTAGATTTTTACTTTTTCTTGTGTATGTAAATTTTCATTTTTAATTTGTAGCTAAATTTTATGATATTAATTAAGGCAACATTTAAATAATGAATAAGTTGGAAGAAAAACTTTATTCATTTATTTCTTTTAATAATAAATAGACTTTTAAATAAAACACACACCATTGAAAGTAATAAAAATTCAAAAGTGTCTACAACTACCTAAAAGTGTCATCTTTTAAATTAATTTTTGTATTGTAATTAAACTGAATTCTATTTTTGCATAATTAAACTTGGAAGTCTAAAAACAAAAATCTAGTTATTATTAAATTTCAATACCAATTTGAAGGCTTATGTAATTTTTATTCCTTCCAAAGATATAAAATCAATAGATTTGAAGACACAAAAAGAAGCCACTTGAAAGCTCACGGCATTTTGTGACCTTGTGACTACAAGTCAATGACATATTGCCACCCTTCATTTTTAGGATAACCTATCTTAATTCTAGTTATAATTCATGATTGTTGGAGGGATCTTCACTTAGAACTAACTTACAACTACCCTACTATTTCACTTTGTTCATTCACTCTTAAAACAAAATTTTTGGTAGGATTTGCCATTTCATGGCCTTGTTTCAATATTTCACCCACAAAGCAAGACATCTTCTCTTCCAAATCCCTGTTTTGATTTCCTTTTTATCTGGACTGGTAAATTGGGTTGAACTGAAAATTTTCTGAGTCTCTTTATAATATGCCTACCTTCAAACCCATTAAAATTTGTAGAAACCCAGATCATGAAATTGAAATTACGACTGTTCTTTTAAATGATTTTGGCTAGTTTTCTGCAACACATTTTGCTCCCAAAGCCCTTCCTATACTCAATAATTGTGAGATGCTTTCAGAGATTAAACCAACTTTGATACAAATGCAAATTTGGTATATATTTCAAGCATGAAATCACACACAAATGTAGAATAATATTAACACACACTAAACTTCACATTAATTTACACGATATTGTATACAAATATATAGGATTAAGACATCCTATTTTCAAGCTCAAGTTCCCTACAAACTCTCAACACCACAACAACTTAACCACCCTATAATCACTCACATCTATTCTACGTGAGTTGTTTTAACTCACAAAACAACATTTGTTATAAGTTGTTTATTTAACAACTTTATAACAATATTAATACTTACTTTTACCATGAGTAATTACAACATAACTCACACACCTCACATTAATATTTAATCTCACACTAACCTATACAAATAATGCGAGAGCTAACATATAGTTTCCTAACACTAAGTTGTAATATTATCATTCATTTTTACGATGGACCACAAAATGTAGTACACAACATCGATCATTCATCTTGATGACGAACCACAAAATGTAGTGCACAACGTTGATCGAGTCATCTTGATGATGGATAAAAAAATGAAGTTTGTAATGTCTATCTTTCAAAATTTCTACGCTTTCCCAACCCCTAGCTTCCACCACCCACCCCCTGCCATCCAACAAAAATATTAAAACATTTTTTTGATGAATAAGATTTTTACTATATTAACAAGTAAAATGATACAAGATAATTCACAAAAAAAGGGGTGGTATGGAAGCATGCCCCAAAACCACAAACCAAACTAGGCAAAAAATCCTAGTATTAAGGAGGAAAAAAACATTTTAGATTATGAAAGCTTGAAGTCATTACTTTATTTGGAATAATATCCTTTTAATCGAGCTTTAACATGCATTACCTTTAACCAAATGAAAAAAGGAAAAAAATGACTGGACAAATGGTATAGAGCACTAAAACACGTTTTGTGCGGCCCATGACACGGAATTTTCTCATACGTCTTAACCTTGCAACATCACTAAGGAATAACATACTATATATCATTTCCATATTGTTTTTTAGATTCGAGACACAAGTGGCCATGGAACAACAAAATTTGAATCTTTAATTAACTTCTTGGACAACGCCCTATGTACTATCGTCGGGAGACTCCACATGACCCTGCATGGCATCAAAACTCTCCACAATGCTCTTAACTCCCTTGGTATCCGTAGCCCATATCTTAATAGGGTCCATTGAGTGGTAATCTTCTTAAGGAAACTAAATCCACCATGACATTCTTGGTCGCACATGACAACCAACTCCCTCTGTTGGATATTGATATCTACCCAGGCATTCTTGGGTACAAAAGGAATAAAAATAAACAAGGTATCAAGGTGCATTTTGTTGGTATAACATACCTCCCGGAAAAAGCTACTGATGTGTATGACGGGTAAAACAGAGGTTCCCGGTTGGGTTCTCAAATGTAGGGAACCAATCTAAGACCGGCCACACCATGTAGATACAAAGGTGCTTAAGGAGCGCTCAAGTCATAAATTTAGAGGACAATAGCCCTAGACCTAAGATAGCTATAGGTTTGCGAGGCCCTGACCAAGATAAAGATGGGTATCCTGTTAGGATTTTGAAATAGAAAATAGGGTGCATAAAACCAATGGGTGCAATAACAATAAGACAAGGTAATAGATCAAATCAAACTTATATCTACTCTAATATATTTAACAATGAATGGCCAATTACAACAATCACATACACATAAAATGAATTACTAAAGAGAGTTAGAAATACTTACTTGTAGTGTTTGTGTGAGATATTGCTAATGCATAATCCTTCCTAGAGACAATAACATTGAGAGAGAATCGTTATGGGTGGAGAAGGAGAAATCTCAACAAGAAGATCTCCAGTCCTAACTCACTATTTTGACCCAAATGCAAAAGAGGTAAGAATCAAGATTGCAAATTCAACTAAGAAGTGTGAAATAGTGCGAGTAAGAGCATATCATGCACAATTTGTATGTAAACACACAATTTTCAAGTGGCGGTACTACTAAGAAAACATGGTGGCATATATACCTAACACCATCACCCATGGGTGATGACATCGATGATGGAAAAACCAAAACATGTGTCATTGCCCATGGGCGATGACATCAGCCTTGGGGGAAATACTGCGAGGTCACCGGTTGAAAACATGAGGAGCAAAGGAAAAGAGATAAGTGGGGGTGAGTGACGAAGGTCTAGAGTGGTGAAAGCAGGTATAATAACATGCAACAAGAGGAAGCAAGTGGACATGATAGAACAAGTAGACATAATAGGTGTAATGTGTGAACAAAGGGGGCAAATGAGGTAAATATGGGGTGACTAAGGCTAATAGAAACATCTCTCAAATGTTGTAATCTAGCCCACATGCCCGTGTCCGATCATACCCCAATCTTGGGAGACCCCTTAAAACATCCACTTAGGAAGATAATACATCAACAACCCTTGCTCAAAAGAAATGGTTAACAAGCATAAAAAATATGGTGTATACATATGCCCCAATTGAAGATTATCATGTGTCACAATAGTAAAACATAAGATGGTATTTGGAAAAATATCTATGCAACACAAAATCGAAAGGAAATGTTGAAAGTAAAGTGTTGAAATTGAATTATTGTTAAGAAAGAATGAATGATAAATGAAATATACCTGCCTCATACTTAGTTACCAATGTCAATCAACTTGCACCGTGGTGGGTGCAATATTTACTTGAAACCACTGAATAAACAAGTGAAAAGAAACACTAGAAGATAATTAGTAAAATAAGACAAATCACCTAGTTAGGAGGGTTATGAGAGTGATGATATCCAACATTGAAATGATGGGAAAATGAGGTTTCAGGAAAAGCGACGATAGAGAGAGGTTTGATATGTCAAACCAGAGCATCTCATCACCACAAACGCGACACAATTTACAACATTATTTTAGGGTTTGTGATGTGAAAGATATGAAGGTTTGAGGGTCAGAGAAGATCACAACAAAACTCGTGATAAAAATTACTATAAATAGTAAAGGGAGGAAATCATTTGTCACTTTACTAATTTGAGATTAAGATAATTTAAGCTATGAGATAATCCAAAGTGAGTGATTTTAGTGACGATGGCGAGAGTACGAGACAATAGACGAGGTGGTGAGACAGGGCATGTGGCGGTGTGAATCCCATGGTAGGTGTTGTTTTTGAATTGGGAATGGGTAGCTAGGAGAAAAAGTGAAAAATGCATGCCGGGGCAAATTTAGCTAGTGAAATTTGCCCCAAAGATAGTTGAAATGTAGATTGAGTTGAGGTCTAGGTGGGTTTGGGAGAATTTTGAATTTAGAGGTCATTAGGTTAAGTTTTTGTAATTAATGCAAAAGAAAGTTGTAGGACCTTGAAATGGACGGGATCGATCATGCTATGATGACCACCCGTAATAGGGCCGATGACATTTGTTTGTTGGAAAGCTTATACCATGGCCCATGACATCTTTCCATCGGGTGACGAGGTAGGGGAAGTACCAAATTTTGCTTAGGGTCCAAGGGTATTTTACTAGCGAGGCCGATATAGAAGGAAAATAGGAAATTAGATGTTATTAGATGCATGTTGATTACTTGGACGATGGATTTATTGAGATCTTATAGGTACTTATTTGATGTTTTGCATGTGCCACAGAGGACCAAAGCTGTGGATATTAGTATACGTGGCATGGTTACGAGACATTGAGGAGGTTATTCGCATAGGACATTACATAGTTATAGGGCCTTGGATTTGGAGGCATTATGCAAAAGGTGCGATTCCTATTGGATGCGAGACCCGATATCAATGTTTTTGATGCATTCGGGGTTTAGGTCCAATACCTTTAGGTGGAGGGCCGGTAGTCAAATTGTGGAGGCTATAGTGACATTGTATGATGTCCATGCTATTTTCTAACTTTTGGTTCATAGAGTCCACATGTTTTGTGATGTGCCTATGGATACATGAGAGATAAGAGAACTTACACGATATATGAGAGTCGAGTAATGAGTATCATCGACTCATTGATGATTAGATTATGTGGCATATATGTTGCATATATTCGAATATCTAGAATGTTATCATTGGGATGATTGTGGCATGAGTCTTGTGTCACAAGGAAGATGGAGAAGTACCACTATGTGTCTTTAGTGGCACGTAGGGATGCTTTGGAAACATGGATAAAGTTTAGTTGTGGCACAACCACATGGGTACAACTAGTGCATGATCTCGTATAAGATTCGGTGAGACAACAAAGGGTAGTAGGGTCCGTCATACTTCTATCAACTTGGATATCTAAGTGGTTTCTGATGTATAGGCCTACGGGTACACTGCTACTGAGGAGACAAGAGATGCCTCGAGGATTCTACAATGGGAGGAAGCCCTACAAAGTGAGGCCGGTGGTAGTCTTTAGGAGATTGCCATAGGTGAGGTAGAAAGCAAGTAATGTGACAACCCTATAGAGGGATAATGGCCTAGTTGGCCAACTACAACAATAGTTATAAGGATATTAAATACTACTGAACATTATGTATGGTGGGTAGAGACACATCCGATAAAAAAACTATTAGTGCAGATTGCTCAAAAAATTATAACATAGACTTATTGAAACAAACTACACATAATTAATACCGTGATAATTTTATTCATTTTGACTCGTACGTGATATAGTATTCATGTAGAGATGAGTTTTTATACAAATGCTTGATCATATTAATTAGGATTCAAGTCTTATCAATCAAAACTATTTCTATCCCACAATATCTCCACTAATCTCTCTTACCTATCATTTCTCACCTTTCCATTATTCTCTCACCTAGAATATCTCTATTCTAGTGAGTTATAAACGTACATATTAAAAATATTCTTCACACATAATGAATTACTCACACTAATAATACCCTTTACATGTGAGTACTAAGCCTAATATTCTTAACATTCCGCCCTTAGTGCGAACACGGGAAGACATTATCTTATCTTCAATGTTGCCACCTCTCTGCAAGCTCATGATCTAGATGGTTTTATTTTCAGGATAGACAACAACCTCCGGAATGGTTTTACAAGTGGTTTACCAATAACCAAAACAAATGATAGTTTTCCAGTGGATTACTAACAACCACAACATAGGATGGTTTTCCAGTGGCTTACCAACAACCACAACAAAGGATGGTTTTCCAAGGTCAACCAACAACCTAGATATCATGATGTTACAATACTCTTTCAACTCTCATCACCTTCTTACATTAGGGAAAATACATGGAAAATATGCTTGCTTATTAAAATTTTGAACAAGAATAAATCATTTGTTCTTATTACAAAACACACCACGAAATGAAAGAAAGCGACACAACCATTTTGCGGTCTCGTCACTTGTGGCTGGTGAGAGGTCGTTGATTGACCTCCTTCTTCCGTTGTCTCCTACCTCCATCATTTCTATTCCTAACTTAGTTGAATGTGAATATGAGAATCTAATTGAAATGCCTCCCCTTAATTTTGACTTGGACGTCAAGTACAACCGATAATGCATGTAGTAGTTAAAATGCAGAAAGTTATTTTTATTTATTTTTAGTTTTCGACTTTTACAATGACATAAATTTGACTATTTTACAACGAGATGACACAAAAGATTGACGTCAAAGTGGGCCAAGTAGATTGCAGATCTGATTTGAGCTTTCAACGCATACGGAATGCAAATCAACATAGACGTTTTAATGAGTTGGCGCTTGGTGGACAAAACTCAACGTTTATGAAAGTGATAGAATCAATGCCAATTCAAAGTATGCAAAGACAAGTGAGATTAATATGTTCCAGAAAAAAACATGAATCCATGTGAGGAGGATATTGGTGAGTGAGGAAGAATACAATGCAAGCTTCACACGTGCGAGTTTTGGATTACAAGAAGATATGTAGAAGCTAACAAAAAATGTGTAGCTTATCGCTCTCTAAAAAAATAGGAAGCAAACCTTTGTTACTCCTATATATGTATATAAGGAAGACAAAAAGAAAACTTCACATGACTCTCATTGGAATGCTCCTGCTCGATACCAATGATAGATATTGGTGTAAATTGCTCAATAAATTTTTAGCATAAACTTATTGAAACAAACTACATGCAATTAACACCATAATAATTTTATACATTTTGACTCATACGAGATATAATATTCATGTAGAGACGAGTTTTAATACAAATGCTTGATCCTATTAATTAGGAGTCAAGTCTTATCAATCACAACTATTTCTATCCCCACAATATCTCCACTAATCTCTCTTACCTATTATTTCTCACCTTTCCATTATTCTCTCACCTATAATATCTCTATTCTAGTGAGTAAACTCACGTACATATTACAAATATTCTTCACACAATGAATTAATCACACAATAATAATATTACCCTTTACATGTGAGTACTAAGCCTAATATTCTTAACATTCCCGCCCTTAGTGTGAACACATGGAAGACATTATCTTGTCCGCATGACTCTTTGCCTCTGCTAAGCTCATGATCTAGATTGTTTTATTTTTCGGGATAGACAACAACATCGGGAATGGTTTTACAAGTGGTTTACCAATAACCAAAACAAATGAGAGTTTTCCAGTAGATTACTAACAACCAAAACATAGGATGGTTTTCCAGTGGCTTACCAACAACCACAACAAAGGATGGTTTTCCAAGGTCAACCAACCACCTAGATATCATGATGCTACAATAATCTTTCAACTCTCATCATCTTCTTACATTAGAGGAAAATACATGGAAAATATGCTTGCTTATTAAAAATTTGAACAAGAATAAATCATTTGTTCTTATTACAAAAACACACCACACAAATGAAAGAAACTAACACAACCATTTTGCGGTCTCGTCACTTGTGGTGGTGAGAGGTTGTTGATTGACCTCTTTCTTTGTTGCCTCCTACCTCCATCATCTCTATTGCTAACTTAGTTGAATGTGCATATGAGAATCTATTTGAAATGCCTCCCCTTAATTTTGACTTGGGCGTCACGTCTGCGATAATGCGTGTAGTAGTTAAAATGTGGGAAAATTATTTTTATTTATTTTTTAGTTTTCCAACTTTTACAATGACATAAATTTGACTATTTTACAACGAGATGACACAAAAGAATGGCGTCAAAGCTGGGCCAAGTAGATTGTAGATCTGATTTGAGCTTTCAACGCCCTAGAATGCAAATCAACATAGACGTTTTAATGAGTTGACACCATTTGGACAAAACTCAACGCGTTTAAGAAAGTGATATAATCAATGCCAATTCAAGTATGCAGATCAAGTGAGATTAATATGTTCCAAAAAAACATGAATCCATGTGAGAGGAGGATATTAGTCGAGATGAGGAAGAATACAATGCAAGCTTCACACGTGCGGTTTGTGGATTACAAGAAGATCTGTAGAAGCTAACAAAAATGTGTAGCTTGTCTACTCTAAAAAATAGGAAGCAAACCTTTGTTACTCCTATATATGTATATAAGGAAGACAAAAGAAAACTTCACATGAATCTCATTGGAATGCTCTGCTCTGGTACCAATGATAGTTATTGGTGCAAATTGCTCAATAAATTTTTAGCATAAACTTATTGAAAGAAACTACACACAATTAACACCATAATAATTTTATTCATTTTGACTCATACGGGATATAATATTCATGTAGAGATGAGTTTTTATACAAATGCTTGATCCTTTTAATTAGGAGTCAAGTCTTATCAATCACAACTATTTCTATCCCCACAATATCTCCACTAATCTCTCTTACCTATTCTTTCTCACCTTTCCATTATTCTCTCACCTAGAATATCTACTGTTCTAGTGAGTAAACTCACGTACATATTACAAATATTCTTCACACAATGAATTACTCACACAATAATAATATTACCCTTTACATGTGAGTACTAAGCCTAATATTCCTAACAATCACATACTATTGGACATTATGTATGGTGGGTAGAGACACATCTAGTTGATAAGGTGCCTTTGTAGTTTGGGAAACCATTGTATGTGGTGACCCCACCTCTCCGGAGTATTGATAACAAAATGCTAGGGAGAGGGACCAATAATAGGAATACCACCACTCCGGCCACAAACGTGTGAGATGTGCCCCATAGCTTGGTAGCGAGATGACATCGACACGGGAGAGCGGGATGTGCAAAGGGACATAAGATAGTAGATGTTAAGGACAACCTTGAGAGATAAGTTTTTAGAGAGGAAAAGGGAGTAGTGAGACCTCGGGGATGACATTGTGGGTGGCGACTACGAGAGAGGCTGGAAGAAGGTATTTATCGAGAGATGGGGCCCATAGTGACATACAAGATGGGTAGGCGGAAGAAAGAGGCTTTGAGGAGGTCACCCTTGATATTGGTGCCCCAAGAGAGGTGAGCACATTTGATAGGAGCCCGTCGATCGAGATATGTGAAGGTGGGGGTCGTTTTGGGAGGTCTTTGCACTTTTAGGAAAACTTTTGAGAGTATGGTTGATAGGACATTTTGAGAATATGATGAGATAAATGTCTAATGTGTGGTTGGATTATTTTGCAGGTATTTTTCCGATGATTGGCATGGGATGATCGAGGATACACATCATGAGATTTTGGATAGTATCTGGATGTGACAAATATGACTGTGGTGCCAAATCCAATTATAACGACAACTAAAGAGTTGATGGGTGTCTTTAGGATGGTGGGAGAGGCAACTTGTGTGTTGTAGAGGTATATAGACTCTCTAGCGATGGTGAGTGTATTAAATATGTCATCCTTGGTGCGGGGCCTTATCCAGGCACAAGCATTGCGACACGAGAAGCGAGCGGTGAGGCTATCATATGCTTAAAGGGAAATAATGCACTATGTGGCCGATAAGAACCGTATTATGGCTTTAAAGGTTCGTGTGGCTAAAGGCGAGGAGAGGATTCGAGAGGCTTGATCTAGAGCCACAACTTTGGCACAATCCCTACGTGCAACTAGGCAGGTCCCATCTACTCAATGCATTGGCCAACCTCTATATGAGGGAGGGGATGCTCGAGGGAAGGTTGATTGTATGATTTTTGTGAGAGATGATGATGATGTATAAAAACCATTGATTTTCGGTATATAGATATGAGATACCATTTGATGTTGATGTATGATTACTTTTATGATTCCATTTTCTTATGTATGCAAAAAAATATGACCATTTATGATGAAGAAAGAGGAAATGATAAAAGGTTTTAAGCTTGATAGAGTAGGAATTGTGGATGAGATGGGATGGGAATCAATGATAGGACCAACCCAAATGATAGGAGGTAAACCCAAACAAGAGATAAGGGAAGAATGAGGATCACAATATCCAAGATAGGAAGCCATGACCATATAAACCCAACTAGGAAGGATGAACCCAAGTAGGAGATAGATAAGAGTTACCAAAGTATCCAAGATATGAAGAAATAACTGCATAAACCCAAACGGGAAGGATGAACCCAAGCTGGAGAGATAAATCCCAACGGGAAGATAAACCCAAGCAAGAGATAAAATGTATCAAGTAAGACAAAGTGTCTCAAGGAGGACGTGTAAATGATTGGCATATATTGTTGATGATGGTAACAATGTCATGTAAATTTTTTTGGGAGTATGAATCATAAGGCCTTCGAGGTTATTCTAGATGATGTTGATACCTATATGAACTTTCGAGCATGTAAAAAGAGTGAATCATCGATCCTCGAGAGATCCGTGTGAGCATATCATGACGGATATCATTGAGGGAGGAACAAGGGGGGAGTGATGAGAACTAGATGTTGGCATAGAATGGTGTAATTGAGCTCGACACTTAGGCACATGTGGAGAAGGATCTCCGGCCACTTTAGGAGATGACCCGACAAGTATCGTCAGTATGTGAGCAAAAATTGTGATGAGAACAAAAGAGTGGTGTTGCAGAAGAGGGTTGTGACACTTTCTTTTGTTGATCATGTCTGAATTCCACCTAAGCTTCCTCATATGTAAATCTATAGGATCGACACTCATGAAACATCATGTGTAGGGGCTTTGTGCAATGTGCAACATGGCTCAATTGTAGGTGGGATGGGAGCCATAATGGAAAGAAGAACTAGTGGTGATATTGTGGAAGGAAGAGGTATAAAAAAATGTGAAGGAGTAAGAGAGGAAGGAGAGGGAGATGTCGTGATAGATCGTGTGGAAGGGAAAAGCGATGGAGCGAACGGTGGCTCGGTTGTCGATCATTGATGAAAGGAGTGTAGGTCATAAGTTTATCCTTGGAGTCAAAGTAAGAATAGAGATCAACATTGTCCATAAGATCGTCGGCCTCTGGATCGAAGGGAGAAGCTTCCATTAAGATGGTGATGGTATTGATGTTATGACTAAAGGTAGAATGTAGGTGTCATGATAGCAAAGAATTTCTGCATTCTTAGCCTAGGCGTAGCCGGCTAAGGAGTCATTGAGGAATAACCATCATCATAGTCGAGTGTATGCATAACGATATCAATGTCACATGAGTCGACGATAGTCTCGGTTTGAATGAGAGGTTCGATAGGAGGATGGTGAGTGCAAGTGAGGGTGATAGGGATATGGTCGGGCATCTTTCTTATGCAATGGTTGTAATGTAGGAGGTCATTGTCTAATGATGGCCTCATGAAGATTAGAGACATGAATGCAAAGGTCAATTTCATTGGGGGCATCATCATCATGAAATCGATAAGGTTGGGAAAAGTACAACCTCACAACCTTAGGATGACCACTATAGCCATGAAGAGAGTCCACTAGGTAGTTGAAGCATTGATATTCCCAAAATGGGATGGTGGGAAGTTCTTCTAGGGTAGGAATTTTAAATGTCCCATGTTGCTGAAATAGGTCAAAGTTCCAAGGGTTGGTATCACCTTGTACTTTATAGATAGCTCTTAGGTGTGCGAACTTAACACATTAACATGTGGATGACGTGACTGCAAATATGTAGTGAGTCCACGGTCGTCCTACGAGGATATTGTAAGACAAGGGGAAGTTGAAGACCATTAATTTGATGTGAACATTACAAGGAGGCATAGTGATGGGAAACCAGATGCAGCACATAGGGGCATGTGTCTACGATCGTAGCCATGCCACGTGCTTTGAGTGGATTTCAAATTATTTATAGAGTAACCTTGTGTTTTGATGAAGTCAAAAGAAGTGACACAAGTACCACAAATTTCGCCAATGAGGGCTATCTTAAATGTAGGGCTAATCTAAACTAAAACTTGAGGGAAGGATCATCAATGTGAAATAATAGTTCAACGGTATCATGGAATTAAGTGGGAAGCAAATACATAAAGAATGATTGATGGTAGAAAGATCGGTAGAAATGTATAACTCTTCACATTGTTGCTTAATGCTCTCTTTTGAACTAGGTAGGGCAAATTGTTTCCCTAAAGTGGGTGGAAAAGGAATGTTCATAACAAAGAGTGTCGTCATAAGACGCTCACGATGTGTGGGTGAGGTATAGAATAGTTCTAAGAACAAGATCGGCTAGGAAGGTGAGAAAGCTCTACGAGAGGGTCAAATTATTCAAGATTGGGTTGTGAGAGGTTTGAACTTCGGAAGGATCGGTTTGAACAAATTTCTAAAGGAGGGGCTTTGTGAAAGTTTTGAATTGAGAGGTGATTTGTCATTTCTACTAGATTGATCATGGTAGAAGTGTTACCACAAGGGCCGATGGCATAGGAATGCTCATAGTTAGAGATGGACGAGATCAACCCTATATATTTTTTTGCACGAGGGCCAATGACGTTGACTGCGCATGAAGATTTGGGTATAGTGGTTGCGTTAAGTGGTGTTTGTCTCAAAGTACATGGATAGATGATCATGTAAGGACTAGCTGAGTGAAGGAGTGTATGAGGGTTTATATAGGTGATAATACATTTAGAACCGTCCATATGAACCACATTTTCAACAAATGCACTAGTAGAGGGATATGAGGTGTCTATAACATTGGTGGTTGCCTTACCAACTTGATCAACATTGGATTGTTTAGGTTTAGAGTGATTGGGTAAAGGGTCATTGTAGATTTTAAGGTGCTCATTAGCTTGATGAACCACTTCACGTTGATCACGTTGTTGGGATTGCTCACGTGCTTTGATGGCCTCATCTAACCTTTCTTGGTTGATAGCTTCATGGTAAAAATTGTTACCAAGGAGAAAGGTGTAGGTGGAGGAATGTAGAGCACAACAATTTTCATAGGAGTGGCCCCAATTAACATGCCTCCAACATAATTTACTCTTATCATGCCATTGAGAGAGCGGACAAGAGGGGTCTATTGCATGTGATAAATGGGCGAGGTAGGCATCGCCACAACTCCTCTTTGGATAGAGGTTGGTGATAGTCGATTGAGAAGGAGATAGAATGTGTGCTTGAGCAAAAATTGATTGATGTTATGGATGGTCCTATTAGAAATACTTAGAGAAAAAGTATATGTGACTCCATCATCAATAGCATTCTTGTTTCTAGGATGCATGAGGATTTGAACATTCTTAGGGTTTGCTATTTTGGAGAAGGCTTTTCAAACTCTTTCATGAGATAATCTTGACACTTGGCATGTTTGAATGCTTCTTCCAAAGAGTTAGGGAAAATGCTTGACCTTGTATTAAAGGTGAGGCTCAAGCGCTTTGAGGATTGATTGGAATAGGCCCCGTCGGGCATGTTTGCGTTCAACCCTAGTGGATAAAGTCTTCCAACATTTGATGAAGGCTTGAGCAACTTCTTTGTCCATCTACTTGCAATTGATGAAGACATTAATGTTGTTTTCAAGAAGATCATGATATTGGAATTCGTTGACTAGGAGGTTACCAAGGTTCTCGGCTTGACAATGGAGTTAGTGGGAGGGTGTGGTACCAGTCCAAGGCATTTCTGTGAGGGTCTTGGCTATGAGCTTAGTAGCAATAGAAGAGTTATTCTTGACCGGTCCTTGTAAAGAATACCAAAGGCTTTGATGTGAAGAGTGGGATCGGTAGATCCATTATATGTGATGGAAGGGGACACACCTCCAATGTCCATAATCTAATGGTTCTCATCGTATGGCTTGAAGAGATTTGTTATGAATGGGAGGTTGTGCAATGGGAAGTCCATTGGGTCCAACCGGAAGGGTAGGGGATGACCTTAATTTGCCGTGCACCAAGAGACCATTTGAGGTCGATTGGCAAGATGAGTTAGGCTAGTTTGAAGTGGATAAATTGATTGACAATCATGGTTTGTTGTTAATTTTGGCAATCAATAAGTTGTATGATGATGTGGGTAGAATCTGTATTAGGAGAGGTATCGATATTGTTGGAGAAGTTGGGATTTGCTCCATCCGGAGAGGCTCAAAATGGCTAATATCAACATCCAATTTTTGAAAGAGGTAGTCATCAAGATATTTGCAAAAGAACTCGGGAGACTCTCGTACATACTCAAGAAATTGTTGTACAAACTTTTGCATAATTGGAGTGTAATTAGGCTCATAAGCATCCTCATGTTCCCCTTGTTCTTCAAGTTTGAAGGCAAGGTTGCGGGTGTTAGACCTAGTTTGTAAGTTTTGAGGTGGACGCTTGGTCCTTCTAGCATTAGCTTCTATGGACAAGACAATCAACATTATATGGAGTTGGCCTAGGAAGACCTTGATTTTGGGAATTATTGTGTTTAGACAAAAATGTTCAATTGGAGAGGAATAGGAATATCGCAATAAGTATTTCATAATGGAGTGGGATTGTTGGAAGGTTGATTGTAGATAATCTTCAAATGGGGTCGATTGTGTAGGATGCTTACACGAGGGGCCAATTGCATCTGGACTAAAGATTTAGAGGATGAAAGAAAAGTTGTTGACATGATCAACTTGTAAGAATCTTATACAAAGGCTTGATGGCATTTGGAAAGGAGATATATGATTATACTAGATCGGTTGTGTAATAGGGTTTTGCATAGAGGCCGATGGCGTTCAAAAGAGACAAAATAAAATAAAAAAGAGAGTGAATTAGACTTGGTTTAAGGCGGGGTAAGATTCACATCAAGTTCACTAGAGTGTATGGAGATAAAAGAGAGGTTCTCAGTTGGGTTCTCAAATGTAAGGATCTAATCTAAGACCAACCACATTATGTAGATACAAAGGTGTTCAAGAAGCGCTAAAGTCATAAATCTAGAGGATAATAGCCCTAGCCCTATGATAGCTATAGGTTTCTAAGGCCTACAACCAAGATAAAGATAGGTATCCTACTAGGATTCTAAAATATAAGAGATAACCAAGGGGCATAATAATAATAAGACAAAACAATAGATCAAAGAAAACCTACATCTACTATAATCTATAACAATGAATGACCAATAACAACAAACACATACATACAAAATGAAAGACTAAAGAGAGTTAGAAATACTTACTTGTAGCGTGTGTGTGACCGTTGATGCATAATCCTCCCCAGAGACAACAACACCGAGAAAGAATCACTATGGGTGGAGAAAGGAAAGCTCAACAAAAAGATCTTTAGTCCTAACTCACTATGGTAACCCAAATGCAAAAGAGGCAAGCTTCAAGACTCCAAATTCAACTAAGAAGTGCGAAATAATGCGAGTAAGCGAGATCATGCACAATTTGTATATAAGCAAATAGTTGTCAAATGGTGGTACTACTAAGAAAACATGGGGGCATGTATACCCAACACCATCACTCGTGGGCAATGGTGTTGACTATGGAACAAAAGATGTGCCATTGCCCATGGGTGATGACATCGACCTTGGGGGAAACCCTAAGGTCATGGGTTGAAAACACAAGGAGCGAAGGCCGGGAGATAAATGGGGGTAAGCAACGAAGGTCTTGAGTGATCAAAAGCAAGTATAATAACATGCAACGAGAGGAAGTAAGTGAACATGATAAAACAAGTAGACATAATGGGTGCAATGTGTGAACAAGCGGGCGAAACGAGGTAAATATGGGGTGGCTAAGACTAATAACATCTCTCACATGTTGTGGCCTAGCTCACATGACTAACTCCGATCATACCCCAATCCCGAGAGAAGGCCCTTTTAGGCATCCGCTTAGGAGGAGAATGCATCAACAGTCCCTGCACAAAAGAAATGGTTAACAAGCACAAAAATATGGTGTATATACGAGTGGATGGGGTTGGTGGTGTTGGTAGTTGTCTATCCATGCAATGCACATGCAAGGGTCTTTGGGTTATTTAAGGCGCTTTGCTTTAAAGCAATGTTTGTGCCTAATAATAATAATAATAACTTAGCTTTGTAACTTGAGTTCATTGTAAAAGTAGTGGCTCTGCTTTAAAGTATTATTTTAATATTTTAGCTTGCTTTCCAAGCAAGGTTAATTATATGATGTGCTTTGGTTATAAAAGTACATGCTTTCATTGTGAGAAGTATGTTAAAAAGACTTGATTATCCAAGGTGAGAAATTTGGATGTTGATTATTGTATTTGCAAAGAAAATCTAAGTTAATACAAGGTTAAGTTTTGTTGGGTTTGTGTCAATATTCTCGGTATGTTCTAGTTTATTTCATATCTACTTATTTTTATAATTTTGATTTAGTTTATTGCTTGCATGTTTGCACAAAACCCCAATAGTTGGAACAATAACCAAGACCCTCCTCCTAGTGCCGATGTTGTAGTTGCTTGGGCATTGTAGTTTTCTTGGCATGCAGCTCATTGTGTAGCTTTAGAATGTTTTGCTTTTGGTGCTTTGGTTGCATGGTTTTGATGACATATGTGATGATAGTTGTAATATGTGGCTTTGAGCCCTCCGGGCTTAGAATACTATGCATCATGGTTTATACTTTATTGCTTGGGCTTCACGCCCTTTGTGTTGAGAGCATGATACCTTTTTGCCTACATTTTTTTGTTGTTCATTTGCTTCTTGTGAAATAAAATATTTGTACAAGTTAATCAACAAAAACAATCACGTCAAGGCATTTTTGCTGGTGTGAAAGATGCATTTGAACAACAAAAGATAGGAAATTGAAATATTGACAATGGATCAAAGACTGAAGTTAAACAATGATGAGGAGACAAGGGGTACAAAAATGTAATATTGGAAAGCACCAAATAAGTATTTTAGAACACTTTCATATGAAGCATGAAGGCAAGAAGGCACCCAAAACTAACGCATATATGACAAGCTTCAAAAGGACACAAATTGTTTCCTTAGGTTAGCATGTATGCTAAATTTAAGCACTAATGGGAAGTATTATACTGTTGAATTAGAATGCATGATATGTCTTGTTGGTCAATTAAAAGATAAGCCAACCTGAAATGATCTGCAATGGTAATATTACCCAAAGCACTCATCAGAGCAATGGAACTTCCTATGGGCACAGTAGAAAACTATGATGTTGGGTCGCTATGGCATATTACAGTGAAATAATGGATTTTCAAAAAGTCATATGCACTCAATTACAAATGTCACTCGACCCAAACAATGCACTTGTTGGGAACCAGTTCTCAGTTGCACAATTTACACAGTAAATGAGAAAGAAAATGGAGCAAGGCTGCAGGAACTCACTAGTGGCATCCATTTACCCCATTTCATTCCTGCCTCGGCTCTGCAAGAATAGCTAGAGTGCTTATACTGATCACAGAGTAATAGTGGCCTATATCACAATCATGATTGGTACCCAAGAAGGGTACTGTGGTGAGAAAAGAGAGTAGAATTTAAAACAATTCAAAGTAACCAAGAAAGGCCTTAAAACAGATGAGAGAAAAGTTACGCTGAAAGGAAAAATAGAATCTCCAATGCTTGAAGGAAGCAGGGTCAATCATTTAAATATTTGAAATGCATATCATGTGCAAATACAGAATAACCATGAAGAAAAAAGGTAAATGCAAAACATATTCATTCAAACATTAAAAAATGTTTCAAGTTCTCAAAGGATTGATTTTATTATAAGGAATGTGTACATATGATTTTTGTTAGGTTTAAGACCACCCTCTTCCCCTGTATTGTAGTTTTAGTTTTAGGTACTGCATATTTCGTTGTTGGATTTCCTTGTTATACTTGGAGTTTCATTGACCTGCTTGATTTGAAATAAATTCTTTCTTTCTTTCAAAAACAAAATGAAGCAATCATGCTTTCTAGTTTTAGAGTTAGGTACTCCATTTTTAGTTGGGGGTTCCTTTTGCACTCCTGATTAAGTACTTTAACTTGTTATACTTTCATGTCTTACTGACCTGCTTGATTTGAAATAATTTCTTTCTTTCATTTGACAACAAAATCGATCAATGAAATTTTAGCATGGAGAGACAACATTATTGGAAAAAGGGTGTACCTTCAAGTGACAATAACAATCAAAGTTCTGGATTTAAGAAGTGCTTGTAGATCCACTTAAGGACTAAAATTCTTCAGATAATCAATGCGAAGTTCTACTTATTCTGCACCATGGATCTGTGCCTGCTGCATTTGAGACACCATCTCTTCAACAGAATGAGCCAAAAGGGGGATGCAGAGAAGACAAGCATATAGCCATTGCTGCCATCTTTAATGCTAAACAATATATCTCAATCCACTAGTTGTACCTGCCAAACAAAGAGAATGCAACATGTATACATGGGAAATTCTAAAAGCTGGTTATGTACATGTCTTTGGCATCAGCAGTGCACTGAGATAAATAGGGGTGACCCACACCCACAACTACAAGCTGAAGTACCATTTTCCAATGGAGATAAATACAGTTATGCAATCTCGCCCATAGCTAGTGTTTCTGGGAATTTACCACGCGTATCCAATTAGTTGTGAGTTGGACAGGACATGTGGTAGGTTGCTTTGAAACCATCTTAACCCCTAAAATTCATCTAATATTCCCAATTTTCAGATACACTGAAATAAGTTGCAATAGTTGATAAGGAAAAAAAAATTAATACAACAATCTACTTCTGCACCAAAATCAAAACTTCAACCTAAAACAGAGCAGATAAAAAACATTGTGAGGCATCTGAGAGGAAGATGTCAAATAACTCTAACATGTTGGACATCAAAAATATCAGACCAGAATGAGATACAGCAAAATAACAGGAATCCTGGATGCAGCCAATATACATAATTACATAAGAAACCCAATCAATTGACTGACATACACGAGAAAAATTAGTTAAAAAGGTCCAATATATTTAAGATTTGAATAGATTCAAAGCTTAGATACTGTCGCAGATGTAATGACGAAAGCCAATATTTCCTCTTGGTTCATTGGATTTGCATACGAAACCAGATTGGACCCCATAAGTAAAGGCAGAGAATGAAAACATATCTCTGAAACGAGACATTAAATATTCATAACCAGCCAAAACTAAATATTCGAAAACAGGTTGAACAGAGTCATACCCTTTCAGATCGGTACGTGCTTCAATTTGAAGTCCTTGATCTTCTCAACAATTTTTCTGGAGGCAAGGATTCCTCCAGAGTTCGGTGATTTCAGGTTTATGGCAGTTTTGGATTTGAGATACAATAGGCTATATGAGACTATTCCAGGGAATCTGTTTGATTTTGTTAGCCTATCGTCCCTGCAATTAGATGGCAATGCACTTAGTGGGAAAATTCCTGCGGAGATTGGAAATCTTAAAGGCTACTATTGGACGCCACAGAAACAATAAATAGCATTGGGTACTGCTAGAGGACTTTCCCATCTTCACCAAGCTTGCAGACCCCCAGTCATACATTGTAATATAAAGTCCGCCAATGTTACTGGATAGGGATTGCAACCCAAGAATTTCAGATTATGGCCTTGCTAAGCTCCTACCAATGCTTGACAGGCATACACTGAGCAGCCGATTTCAGAAAGGCCTGGGATAAGTAGCCCCTGAATTTGCTTGTCAAAGCCTAAGGATTAATGAAAATGTTATGTTTATGGATATGGCGTGCTGATTCTTTTCCCATGCTTAAAGCTGATTTTACCTCGCTCCTTGCCATCATCATGGTTTCCTACCCTTAACCTGCCATTACCATCTTCATCCTTAATTCCTTCAGGATTTTCCACTGTCTTCTCCGAATAATCGTATTCGTCAAAATCCATCCTCACAACAAAACCAAAACTACTCCTACAACTGTTGCTTGACATTATCCATAGAAAACAAAAATCAATCAAAAAGAAATCGAGGGTTTCAAGATTTTGGTGCACTGAAAAAGATTGCTAAGCACAAACAATTCTTCTGTAACAAAAATAAAAACCCCATTTGACAATAACAACAATTTATATACTATGCCACAGAAACCAAAAAAAAAGTCTGGGTCTGCTCTTTGCTGACTGCTAAAACAATACCAATGACACATTTCTTGTTTAAATAACAGATTTCATTGTGTGTACAAAAAATTCACTACAGAACCTCTAAAACTATGAAAAAAATTAGGGTTCTTAACCATAAAAAATAATATAATATTTTGCGGAAAAAAACCTTGCTTTGCTTTAGAAGAATGCACTGCGGCCCTTCAGCGGCCTATAATATTTATTTGCGGGGCATGAAAAACCCAATGAAAAAAGTTGCTTACAATACACACTCGTCCAGCCCAGGTCATAGTTGTTGTTCATTGGGTTTTTCATTCACTTGGCAGAGTGATGCCAGATAAAGCTCCTCTTTGAAGAGATAAGGCAGAGTGTTGTACGCCTCTAGTTGCTGCAAACATGGTAAAACTGGAAAGAAAAAAATTCCTCACAGTCATCTATGCAAAACATTCATGATTCCTAATCCTTGAAAATGATGATTTTGGGTCATTGCAAAGAAAACACATGAGAGGCAGGTTTTGAGATCCTCTCACCAATAATATTCAGCCACCCATCTCCGACAGACAGGCACAATTTACAATGCAGTGGTTGTCTCAAGGATACAACATTAAATGACAGAATTTAAGATACATATAAGTTGTGGAGAAAATTTGAGCACCACCAAGAATAAATCCACAGCCAATTACAAAAAAGAAAATAGCATATTCCATGAAATAAATAAATAAATTATGTCACTGCACTTTAGCTAAATGTTGCATATTCATGGCTGTCACCTCCTGATTCATGCATACTGACATTACTATTTGCTCCCATGGAGACAATATACCTGCCTTCGGCAGGATAATAAAGAAATAAAAGTAATGAGGATGGTTTACAATAAAAAAGTGGCCAATAGGTATTCACGCCCAACAGAACGACAGACGAAAATATCAAATTTCAAGGCCAGCTTATGACTGCATCATCAATAAACTAAAAATGAGAGAAGGAGAATCAAGCACATGCTACTGCAGCACCAGGGGAGGCAGATCATCCTTTGGAGGGAGAGAGTCTATTGCAGACAACTCCATAGATGGTGAGCAAATATATTTGACTCGGAAGTAAATTAACCTCTTTGCCGGGTAGATAACACCCTCTTATAAATGCAATAACTAAGTGTTGTTCATACCATAGGCTCTTCAAATCACCTCCAAATGAGCATTAAATTGGAAATAGCCAGAGCCCTACCATTATGCTTGTTAAAGGAACTGAGATATTGTCATCCAAAAACTGTGTTACAGGTAGAGATTCAACAATTGTTGCTGCCACTGATATTATTGCAACATTTTGGACAATAGTCTCCCAGGTCAGCTGAATGAACCCCAATTTAGAAAAATAGCTTAGAACCCTGCAAATTTATCCAATATGTTAACCATAATGCATATGCCATTCCTAGTCTAAGTGGCAGACTCCAGAGAAAGCGTGTGATAACACATAAATTCATAAGGTGTGAAAATCAAAGAAATCCAATTTTTGCACATGCATATATAATCAAGTCATCTTCTCATTCCCTTTATCAGCTAATTCATTAAGTAGATCAATAATCAAAATCCTAGAGGTCCGTAAATGTGCAACTAGTCTACAACTTACCCGAGGGAAATCAGGAATCCGAACACAAACATAGATATACTTCCAGCCCAGCTCTTTTCATGATTATAAGGAAGCTTAAGTCCTCCAAACCTTCTTCCCATAATATCAGCTATACCTGCCAGCATTTGAGAAAATAAGTTTTACTAGAATGAAGTTTGAGAGCTTTGTAAGGAGGGTTGAGCACTAAATAAGCAGAGAAATCTTAGTAGTGGACTTTAATAATATCTCAAAGACAAAAGGTGTAGTTGAATAGAGGACTTCTTATAAGATAGAAAGGTAAAGGAACTTTTGGGTGCCAGTCTAGCTAATGTATGCGATTCCCCTTGCATAGACATGGTGGACTTTTTCACCCCATCTAATATATCTACAAACTGAAAACTTCATTTTAAATTATACCTTTAGATCATTTTAATATGAAAGAGTTTAATTTGCTTCTATTCCATGGAAGTTCCATTTTTCCAGAATGTATCTTGATTTTCGCCCAAGATTGTTTTACTTATGTAATTCCTCAGATTTCCAACTCATGACAAAGCTTAATCTTTGCCAGATTTCAACCTTGCTAATGGATATGAATATAGTTCCCCAGCCAAAAGACCAAACCAGAGTCTTTGGCAAGGAATCCACTTTCACTGATCTAGTGATGTTAGCATGCATGCTTGGCCTAAAGATGCTAAGGTTTCTGGGCATATAGCACCTGTGAAAATAGATGTACAACATTGGAATTCTTGGAGGATAAATTTTAAAAAACAAAATCATTTGTAACAAAATCAACCATAAAATTCGTCATTAAATTTGATTAAAGAAATATTATGCTTGTTGTATTTTAGATTAAATATTGAAAAAAAGAAAGAGAGAATTTTAATGGATTTCAACAAATTTTTAAACGAACTTCAAAGAATCTTTTTAGACATATTTGGTATTGGGCGAATTTTGATTTTTAACATAAAATTCACCAAATGCAGCAACTTAGATTGTAAATGCAAAAAGCTTTGCAGTATGCATATAACAGATAATTTTTTTCATATGCAATAATCTCCATCTCGCTTTGGGAATGTTGCATATCTTTGACCCACCCTATCGCAACTAGTATAAAGAGAATTCAGTAATCTTCAGTAAGGTAAGAACAATACCATCCCCTCCGCACATCATTGCCAAAGAAACCATTCCTATAGGTGACTCCCGCCAAAAGACAGTGGTGCAGAAAATTAGGACCATGACATAATACAGAGGCCCTCTTAATAATTCCCTGCAAGTCATTAGCATTTGCAGATTGAGTTTAAACTAATTCAGCTCAAGCAAAGCAGTAAAAATTGTCTGATTATCACAACACATGAATTTTGATTTTGAGCTGGGAAGGCTCAGGGCTCAAAATTAACTGATTATAACAATGCATGTGCGTGTAAAGGTGGTACAGATCTTACTCAGGCTTTCCTTCTCGACTAACAGCCTTCACTAACCCTTCATTGGTGGCATATGACAGTCCGTAAACCAAAAGTCTAGCACAATTTGCTAAAGGTACAATAGCAGTAATATAACGAGCATCCGCTGAAGAACTGTGCATTCAAATGCAAACCCAAATGTTAAAAAATGAGAAAATCGAAAGGAAAAAAATGCAAGGAGACAATCTATTTGAGAGCTCTTGGAACAAAGATATTTGTGTCATTCTTTATCACCCTGCTCCCCTGTAATGAAGGGTGACACTGAGGGGGCAAGATCATCAAAATACTGCACAAACCCAAATAGGGGCATCCTTTTCCTCTAGCATGATTATACATTTCCTATACTAATCCATTAAGATAAAAAAATGAGCCTGGATAGGAATTTGGTTGGTAATGCAAATCACTTCCAAAAATTGGTGTGTTTTAAGATCTCAAGCATTGGGGGCAGTCAAACCCATGGTTCTTGCAGTTATCAGATGCTTATCTTGTCTACTATAGATACCACTACGCCAATTTAAGTGGTAAGCTGATGCACAAATGCCATCTTCAGGACAATATTGGAATTAGTCAAAGCCCGAAATTGGGTTTGGATCAATTTAAGAAGTTCCCTTTTTTGATGGCTAAACATTTTCTGTCAATCCTTGTCTTGTCTACAATTGATGGCACTCAAAAATCAAGTGGTAATGTGATGCATTAATGTCATCTTCAAAACTAATATTTTTACAAGATAAAATGAGATTTTTATATTATAATAGCTAAACCATTAATAAAATGATGACCTTGAGGCCAATTATGGCCAACAGATAGCTTATTCAATATAACACCTAAGAATGTACGTATAGACATGGGTACACTGTGGCATCATGATCAAATTATATACAAAATTGGGCCTGTGAAACCCATAAAACCTATCACAACAGACCAAGATACTATCCCTGAACCCAAAACATCTGGAATTAGAAAAAAATTCCCACTTGGGATGAATTTGGATGAGATAAAGCAGTTTCAATCTTTGATGGTTGAATATTTATTTGCTTTTGAAAATTTTACATTTTCTGGAAACACAGTTTCATTCCTTTCTATTACAGGTGTTTTCAGATAATCAAACTATCTAAAAATGTGGAAATCTGAAAATTCTAATTTATTCACTAGTTAACTAAGATTTCTTCAGTTTCAGTTTACTCTGCAATTTTGAAATTAAAATTTTGCTGTAGAATAGTCTTCTGATGCATCAGCTTAAATTTTTCTCTGGTGTTTCTGATCTCACTCCCCTGAAGATGAATCCAGTAGTTCGTCAATTGGACAAAAACTTTTGAAGCAAATGTATCTAGAAGAATATTATCCATTATTGGACTACAAAAAAAGCACACTCAAAACTAAAATTAAATTGGCATCCATAAATTAACAAAGTGGGTAAATGGTATTCAAGTAAAGGGCTAAGACTAACAACCGACATAAGCACTCAATATAGAAACTCCTTTATAACTATTCTGGATTGCTTAGGATGTCTATATTTAAATGTATCTATACATTATTGGACTACAAAGAAACCACACTGAAAACTAAAATTAAATTGGTGTCCATAAATTACCAAAGTGGGTAAATGGTATTCAAGTAAATGAATGAAAGAACGAAGATTTTAATAATGTCTAAACCAAACAGTCTATGGGACCAAGAGCTGAAACAAAAGGGTCCCACTCTAACACAGCCGCTGGGCGCAAGGGTTGCCCTATCAATCTTATAAACTTTCTAATCCTCTTTTGATATTGATCTTCTATGTGTCTAGATATAAAAATTGGCAGCCTTCTCAAGCCTTACCTCCTCAAACAAGTTGGTTAATTTATTTAACTCTCAGGATGTCTTCATACTTGAAGGGCCAAGACTAACAACCATCATAAGCATTCAATAGAGACTCCTTTATAAGTAATCTTGATTTCAGAGGATGTCTATATTTAAGCTCTCTTCCCAAGTTAAATGTCTTCAAACCCAAAAAAAGGGAAGAAAGAGATTTAAGCATGCATACCTGAAAAGGGCCAAGCCATCATGAATAGCAGTCCAGATGAAATGTGCACTAGTTTCCGGCTCAACTTCTGTTCTGATGACACAAAAGTAAATTTGTGTCTAAGGTCATAATTAAAAATCCAACAAAAAAACACATACAAAAAGGACAGAGGGAAACTATTACCTGGTCCAATACATTGGACTTGGCGAGAAAATCAAAACCAGAGACTAATCCATAAGCCCCCAACATGATCAATGATGTACAACCCATATCCCAGGCTGTGCTGCTCAATTGTAACCCATATACAATGTTTCTTCTGCTTCCACTGCTATACATGGCTTTTGTTGCAGACATCTTGACGCATTCCAATGTCAAATTCATATGTCTTCCAGGACTAAGAAATGGGTGCCTGGTTTTCCCATGTGGGGCTATTGAAGATATGGAATAGGGCTTGAGAAACACAGTTGCTAATGCCATCACGTCCTCTAGCTCACATAATGCATGTGCACTGTAAATCCTTGGCTTTGCTCATATGGACAATTGACACAGCACCGTATTGAATAATGTTATTTGTTCTCTGCGATGTCTGCTTCCGAAGCAGGTGGTGTCGCGTTTCCTATCAAGGCTTTTGAGGTCCACGTGTGAGGATGTATCTGCTGTGGTGGTGAAGCCTTTTCTGTTTTCAATCCAGACAAAAGTACCCTGCAAAATTATGAACCATAAATTATGTTATGGTGATAGAATTGGAGAAACATGAATATCTTATGAGAAATATTATTAGTGTAATTTATGTAATCATTTTTTTATTAGGGGAGAGGAGCCAATCATCGTGAATCATAATGTGGGAGGTTGTTAGAGCCACTTAACAATCATAATTTTTAAAAAAAAAAAATACCCTTTTAGAGAGCATGATTTTTTTAATATACAGATTTTCTTTCAAAAAATTTGAGTATGTGGAAAATATATTTTTAAGGGATTTAAAATAAGTACTTTTGAATACAAAGGAATTTAAGGCAACCCATTAGTTGTGAATAAAATCACCTTTTATGGGTTGTTTATGTGTCATCATTTCATTGGTTCATTTATTGATGTGACTTGATGTGACTTACTTTATTGGCTAGTTTTTATTTCATTTTTAACTTTAATTCAAATGGTCATTGGCACTTTGTTTCACATAACTACTAATAGTCATTGGGCCATTTTTAACTTTTATTTCGTTTGAATATTTCCTAATGTTTCGGGTAAATTTTATATTTTGTAAATTAATAATATAGTATAATTTTTTTTTCTCGTCTTTATATTGATTTGACAAATTTACCATTTTATTCCAATACAAGTTTTTAGGATTTTTGGCTTAAAAATCTAAGTTTTGACATGTGTAAAGGTATTTTTGACTCTTTGTCCATGTACAAATGAATTGAATGAGTTTGCATAGTTTTTCAATGAAATCATTTATTACAAATACGAGTCATCATATATTTTACTTTATGTTTTATTCAATGTAATTGTCAGGTAGGCGTCCACCTTTGAATAAGCCTTCGCTGGAAAGTGTCAAATTCCGGCGGTCTTAATTTTACAGGTTGCTGGATTTTAGATTTTTTTACAATCCTATCTTAAATATCCACAGATTTTAGATATTTCCTATAATAATATCTAAGATCTGATTGTTTTACTTTAGATTTTTTTAGTCTACAATGTTTATCTACTTTTTGGATTGTATATAATCTTCAATCCAATTGCCCATTCTTGACTTTGTAATAAGAGAAATCATTTCCTTTTAGTTGCAGAGTTTCCTAATTCTTGACCCGCCCACGAATGGATATCTTATCAACGAAAGAGAAGGCACTTCTTCCTCGTGGGAATCACTGATCAGAAACATGTCTGCTTTACTTCACATCAAGCGCTCAAAAAGAAACAACGTAAATATTCGTTTCTGGCTATTTCATCATAACAATGATAGGGCGGGCGGGGCAGGGAGGAGGAGCAAAGGCCAATTTTTTTATAAATTTCTTTTCAAATTTTGTTTATTTCTTGCTGAAATTTTAGAAATATTGGAAGAATTCAATCGTGATTTTCCTGTGGTTGGAATAGAAGATGAAGATTTTGTTCTTTTCAAATCTTGCGGAAAATTTAGAATCTTGATTATGTATTGGAAGAATTCAATTCAATCATGATTTTCTGTACTGGTTGGAATGGAAGATGAAGATTTTGTAGTGAATATCATAAAGGAGGCGAAAGCAGCAGAGAGGGAGTGCGGGATAGAAAAGCTTTGTTGACTGGTATGATACTTGTACAATTAAAAAACTACAAAACATGCCTACCGATACTTTTAATCTAGAAATATGTGCTAGAAAATGTTGCAGGCCAAGAAGGCTCACCAACAAGATTTTAGTCCTTAGCAAGTTATGAAATTGCATCGTTTTGTTTGCTATCCATGCCTACTTTTCCTTTTTCTTTAATCTCATATGACGAAGAGGGAAATATGAAGGGATTAATCATTTATCCATTGGAATTATATTTTCTAAATCTCCAACTTGCATAAGATTTTTCTCGGGAATGATTATTACTAAATATTTTGTTTTCCTTTCCAACTTTGATGATCCAGGCCCCCATGGAAGAGGCAGGTTTACAACACCATTTTTGCCTAAAATAGATAAAGGGTTGGAGAGAGGGGGCTCAGGTGAATTTAACAAATTACTACATTTTTAAGTTGCGTGTTTAAGTCAAATTAGATTTGTAATGTTACTTATTATCACAAAGTTTTTTAGTAGTGCTTTACATCAAGAAAAATTCAAAAAAAGAGTAATATGGCAAGTACTTATAGGAAATCAAGATTTCTAAATTTAGTTATTAATATTAATTGATCCTACTGAGCTAAAAACCTCGGGGATGTCTTTTAGTCGTCAACATTAAGTAGTTTTTACAATATATTTGTGGCACTCAACAATGTCGATAGCGTTAGTGGGCGAAAGCACAAAGTTTTACCATCCCCAAATGGTGTCCATTGGGCCTTACCACAATCATCGCTTCCTGAATGACGAGAAACAAAGAGACAATCGCAAGCAGGTGCAAGGCATGGAATCCGACAAGTTGGTTGTCGCTCGCAGATTTTGGCACCTTCACCAAAATTCTTGGATACTCAACTTGCTGAGATGTGCTTTGTGGACGTGGCGTTCATGCTGGAGTTCCTTAATTCTTTCGTAACGGGCACCAATCCGCATGGAGATCACAACCAAAGTACAACCCCGTACAGAGGATGGAGTCATGAGGAACATGGAAAGTGCGCGGATCCCATTTTCTACGAGTGGAGCAACAACCCTGTCCTTTTCACCATTCTCATGGACGCGATGAAGTTGGAGAACCATTTTCCCATGCCTCTTCTCATAGAAGCCATGAAATATGGTGGGGGTAAACACTCTGTAAAAGTTTCGTATATTACAACTTTTGAAAGTTTGGTGTAGGAAACTCTTATTTTTCTAAAGCATGGTCTATATTGTCTTTCTTTTATTCAATATTCTCATTTTCAAAGCTCTCTTTTTTCACAAAGCAGCGATGTAATCATTTTTTAATGCAAGGTGAGTTCATATATGTCAGGAAAGATATTATCATGCATCACGAAGCATCCTTATTAGCAATGAATTTTGTTTGTCTATTTATTGAAAATCAAATGAATGGTAACCGATAATGGTAATTGATTGTTCCGACCAAAACCATCTTGGTTGAAGTACTCTCGGGTGTTTGTAATTGGGAAAGCATTTCGTGCTTTTCTTTTGTTGACTACACCTAGGTCATCCATGGGGTATAGCTATCTACCCCACGGGCCTATGTTATTGTATTTTTCTTTTGATTCAAAATGTTAACCTTACGACATCTATGGTTACATTGTGCCAATTTTTGGCATTTTTCTCAAATATGAGTTGATGAACTTAAACTAACATGGGTCTCCCAATCATTGCACAAATACTATTATTATCTGCCTTGCAACCATTTTGTATGAAATTGTTTCTCACTTTGATGTTGTTTACATCTTTCATGGCTTGAGATTATTGTTGAAGTCGACATACAAGCGTGTTTGGATTTTCAAGGTCACGTTTACAATTTTGGAAAAACTCTACAATGGAGTTAGAAGAGTGATGGAAAATGTCAATCCCTAGCCTTGAACAACACATTTCCCTCATCCAATGGTCGATACTCCCTTTGAGGCCAGTCTTCACCGTACGTTGGTAAGGATATTCACAAAATGGGGTTATTGAATACACCTTGGGAACATTTAAATGCCAAAATGGGAGATTTAGTAGATAAAAGCCAAGTGTTTGAATAAATGATGAAACATGATATATTTTTGGTAAATATCATAATTACAACTTATAGAAAACATGGTCATCTTCAAGAGCCATTGTGATTGTTCTATCAAATGAAACAAACAAATATTCACCATGATCAGATCACTTTTGCGAACATACTCGTGGAAATAAGAACTTTGCAACAACGTATGGACATCTGTCAAGGCATAATAGCAAAGTGACAACTCACTACATTGTTCTCTCCTTCCCATCACACAAACAAAGCTTTTCTCTCATGCACTCCCTCTATGCTTTTGCCTCCTTTATGATATTCACTACAAAATCTTCATCTTCCATTCCAACCAAGACAGATAAAGGGTTGGAGAGAGGGGGCTCAGTGAATTTAACAAATTACTACATTTTTAAGTTGCGTGTTTAAAACAAATTAGATTTGTAATGTTACTTATTATCACAAAGTTTTTTAGTAGTGCGGGAAAATTACGATCAACCAATACAGGAAATTCACGATTGAATTGAATTCTTCCAATACATAATCAAGATTCTAAATTTTCCGCAAGATTTGAAAAGAACAAAATCTTCATCTTCTATTCCAACCACAGGAAAATCACGATTGAATTCTTCCAATATTTCTAAAATTTCCGCAAGAAGTCAACAAAATTTGAAAAGAAATTTATAAAAAAATTGGCCTTTGCTCCTCGCCCCTGCCCGCCATTGTTATGATGAAATAGCCAGAAACGAATATTTACATTGTTTCTTTTTAGCGCTTGATGCGAAGTAAAGCAAACATGTTTCTGATCAGTGATTCCCACGAGGAAGAAGTGCCTTCTCTTTAATTGATAAGATATCCATTCGCAAGCGGGTCAAGAATTATGAAACCTACAACTAAGAAGGAAATGATTTCTCTTATTACAAAGTCAAGAATGGGAAATTGGATTGAAGATTATATACAATCCAAAAAGTAGATAAACATTGTAGACTAAAAAAATCTAAAGTAGAACAATCAGATCTTAGATATTATTATAGGAAATATCTAAAATCTGTGGATATCTAAGATAGGATTATAACAAAATATCTAAAATACAACAACCTGTAAAATTAAGACCCCGGAATTTGACACTTTCCAGCCAAGGATTCTTCAAAGGTGGATGCCTACCGAGCGAATAACATACATTTCATCACAAATTACAACTCCAACACACTAAAAATTGTTATACACTCCGGTGTAAATTACAACTCATGTGCAATTGCTAGTTATTATACTAGCAATCATATGTGAAATGTGTGATGGAAACATTAAAGGGATGTGTTGAAGAAGTTAAATTGAAGGGAGTGAAACATCGAGGAGGAGGATTTCCAATGATGAAGAGGTTAGAGGGAGGAGAAGCCTAGGGGTGGGCGAAATGTTTGGGGGAACTAATGTGACACTCTTCTTTCTTACGACCATGCACATATGAACCATGTGCCATTTTTGCCAATTATCCGAAAGAGAAGGGGGTGCAGTGAGTAGGTTGTTAAGGCAAGGGTTCCTTATGTTGCCAATTTCATGCACATTTGTGATTATGGTTTCTCTTCAACGATTAAGGTAGTTATTAAGGTTTCCTTTTCAATAGTTGTAATGGCGTCAGAATGACGATCATCGACAATGATCATCGACAAAAATCTCAACCTTCCACTTCATCGATGATGTGTGTTAGGCACAACCATTGACACTTCCATTTGGATATTCCTATCCACATAAATAATGTTCTAGGCATTGGCAAAAGAGGTTTTTTTTGGTGTGTGCACGTGGGTCCTCCTTCAATTTCTAGCTCATCCAAGGTTCTTGATTTAATAAAATATTGATTAAATCTAACTACATAAAGAACTAATATGCTAAAATATATAATAGATATATAAAGGCTAGGCACTAAAACAATGCAACACTATAAGAAAATGAGAGATAAAAATGACTTAGTTGAATCCTGCACAATCTGGAACCGATATGGGTGGTGTAAAGTGTTGAACAGGCTGGAATTGTGTCAAGATTGCCCCCTATAAAATCTAGATTCTCGGGCGCCTAGTGTTGGACAGGGGCCTGGGCGTGATGACTGTTCCTGGGCATTGGTGACTACGCAGAAGGTCAGAATATGCTTTCTTCTGTATCTCTAGGGTTTCTTTATCACTTCTATTTATTGGTTGGTATTTGCACTGGATCACCGAGGGTACCGTAACTGTAACACAAACCCTAGCTACTTGCACAAGCTCACAAACACATCAAATTGGAATGAAAATGTAATATGTGAAGTCAGACTGACCTCGATGGTCACCGATGAGTGAACTTATGACCGAGCGCTGCACTACATTCCAGACTCCATGTAGTTCTTTGTGCTTGTGTCTACTAGTGTCCTTAGGTTGCCCTCACGCCAATGACGCCAAGATAACAAGCTATGGCTAGATAAGATGCAAATGTGTGATATGGAATTGAGCACTTCCCCTTCCTATGCAGTGTATGTAACCCAAAAATGTAGTCCTTTTGATGGTAGTGATAGTATGTAGATGAGATTGCCCCTTAGAATTTTCAGCCAAAATAATAGAGTGTATGTTGTGTATATATATATGGATCTCTTGTTTGAATTTTGACACTAGTGACCTAAAAGGTCGACTATGAGCTTGAGATAAGGATAAGAAAACTAGAAAGGCCGACCACAAATGTCAAAAAGTGTAAAAAGAACAAAGAGGACAACAACGCCTAGAATGGACATGAATGCTCGAGCGATATTATCCTGGGATAAATGACAACAAATTTGAAAATACTAACAGATAGGGATCCCGTGAGCTGACTGAACCGGGTATAGAAATTCTATATGTGAGAGAGTAAGAAAATAGAAACAATCAAGACAAATGGATGGACAAAGGATTGTGTCACCAAGTGAATACTTTTCTTACTTAAGATTCATGCATATAAACAACATACTGATGGCATAGTAAAATAGTAATATGTGTGTGATTTTGTGTCTATATTTTCCCCCTCTTTATGTTATTTGAATGAAATTCAAGTAGTGTAAAGGAAGTAAGAAACATACTTATATAAAGTTCAAAGAAGCCATGTTGTAGAGTGTGTGTATAGTGTAGTAACTTGTAGCTTGACGAACCATGGATCAACATTTTGACCCATGTGGCATAAGTGGAGATAGAAAACCATCGTAAGGAGCACTTGGAGAAGTAGTTGAAATATTTTGGAGATTTTGAAATGTCATAAAAGGAGATTGAAGAGGTAGGGAGTGATCAATTACCAACCTAGTTTGTTTGTAAATGGGAGGATTTGGACGTCCTTCCGCTAGAGGAAGAGTATTGGGGAGAGAGGTCTAGTTTTACTCTCCATCCATAACTATATCCCCATAAGGTCCAACCACTGCAGGAAGATGGAGACCAAATTTAGTTCTGTGTTGTTTTGTATTGTACGTGATTGAAGAACCAATATAGGAACAATATAGGAAAGGCAATAACGTCTCATTTCCCCCACTCCTATAGTAACGGGTGTTCCGGTTTGTATAGTGCTAGATGGCTTCCAAGTTAGGTCATCTAGAAGCGATAGAAATATAAAGTGACTCCCAAGTTAGGTCATATGGGAGTGATAGTAACTGTGATGTAGCTCCCAAGTTAGGTCATCTGGGAGAAATAGTAAATGTGCTTATTATATTGATTGATTGATTTGATTTGAATGATAGAAGATTGCTTTGAGATTATGTACTTAGTAAATTACTCACAGAGAGGTTTTTGTGCTTTTCCCCCATATTAGGTCATTTGGGGAATATATTTGAAATAGTGGAAAATATTGTAATATAGAGTGATTTTACTTTTGTTTGAATGAGATCAAAGCAAGTTGTAATAGTAATGTGCTAGGAGTATTGATTGACTGTATTGTAACTTGAGAGGGATTATAATATGATCCTGATTGTATGCCCCCGCTTTCAAAGAAAGGGTGAAGGGAAAAGAAATGAGCACTGAGCCGAAAGCAAAACATATAAGATGATGTAATAGTAAATAAGAAATAGTATTGGATAATATAGTCACAATGTGAATATATATTAAATAGTATATGTGTCAGATGTGAATATGAGATGTTGAAATTTGTATAGTATGGTGCTAGAGGAAATTATGATCCGTATGGCACAAACGGCGAGACAAACGGAGTTATGAGGCTCAAGATATGAGCGAAATTGTGCAACATGTATTAGTTGTAAAAGTGGCTACAAATAGTAACTATATTATATGAAAAATTGGAATTACTATATATAGTAATAGTGAAAAGTGAATAGTATTTCATTTGTACGAGATCGATTGAGATTTGGAGATTTGAGCTGTGAGGATGCCACATGTTAGAGCAACGAGTTTGACTAGATTTGAGAGGGTAGCGATGGTCGTGGCTTCACAAACGACCGATGAGTTGGTAAGTGTGATTATTTTTGAAAAACAATGTCAACAATGTTTGTTTTTGTTAATTTTAGCAAAAGTTATGTTTATGTATTTTTCGGTGTTTCTGACCTAGGCGGAAGCAACCAAAGGCATTTCTTTCCTCGAGGACACCAAAGGCCTCAGCCGTTGGTGACTTGATGCTAAGTGCCCCCGACCTAATCACGGGGATTGGTGTCCCAGTAGGGATTTGACACCGTGTCGTAAAATGTTGATATTCTATGTATGTAGTTTGATGTTATGATAAGTGATATTTACAAGTATGTATGATGTACTAATGGAAGAATTGTGTTGTTTTTATGTTGTGTAGAGGGATATACACTCGAGAGAGTTTTGGGTGGACCGTCATTTGAGTACATTGATTACTTTAGGATTATCATATGTGGAGTGGGATATATTGGATCATGTCGGCTGCGACACATTGCTAGATTGGGGGAGGTACCCCATAATATGCCTATGTTGATTGTTTTGTTTGATAGATGGTGTATAGATACATATACATTTTGGTTGCCCTCTTTGGTGAGATGACAATGACCATGGAGGATGTATCTGAGTAATATTACGGTTGTCTATTTTAGGTGATGACTATAGTGGATGCCCATAGGCAAATGAGGGCAACGAGATGGTACTTCACAGGGACATGAGTACAGACAAAGACTCATATTAATTTAGATGTGATATTGGCCCACTTGTATAGATATTTGTATAGATTCACTTAGGAGGATCATGGGGGTGGACTAGGAGCTACGACTTTGTTGCACGTATGGGCATATGAGCACATTGCGATATTGAGGCCACTTAGTGGGCCACATGATGATTGGGCTCAACCCGAGATATTTGTAGTGAGGTGGGTAGGCACCCATAGCAGGAGGATGGATATGACCACCTATAGGTCAATGCTAGATTAGATGGGCCTTAGGGCCATTATATGGAGATTGTATAAAGATTATGGTGGATGGGTAGAGGATGATGTAGAGTCTATGGTGCATTCGGTGCACCATGTGGTTAGAGGATCACTTCCCAAGGGTGACAAAGTTGTTTTAGGGTGAGCGAGTATCTAGATAGTTTGGCATGGCCTAGGATGTGCCCACAAAGCCATATGTATGGTTGAGATCTATGAGAGCGGCGAGATGAGAAAGAGTGAGGCTTGGCCCGATAGAGCATAACTAGTGCATCTTGGTCCAGATGAGACAGATACGGATAGAGCCTGTATAGGTCGACGACGCTTGGGGTGCACCCATGTGTAAAATGAGTGTTGGGCATTGTTGTGTTTCGGTAGTGGTGGATGCGGACAATGGAGTGGAAGTTAGAGGAGTAGAGGGGAAAGTACCTACCCTTGATGTAGATGGTGGAGTAAATGACACGAGATGAACGTAAGTATTGTGCATTGTTATTTGTTATTTGTTGTTTATTTATTAGATATTGCGAAGGTGTGTAGTGACTAATGGTGGTTTTTGTTAATACAAGTGATGCTTATTGGTCATTGATTATAGATTCATCGATATGCATGTTGACGTGGAATGTGCCTCTAGATGTGCTCGTGGGAGGTGGTATGCTAGAGAGAGTTGATGTTATTGTGGGTGAGCATGCCCATTTGTTCAAGCCAATGGCTATAATAGTAGCCATGTGTACCATGTTATTGAGCGAGAACAATGAGGCTTGTGCGGAGATTGAGCAAGATAAACAGTGTAAGGGGAGGGGCCCTAGCTCGGGATGTTTTTGTTAAGTATGTGGAGCTACATGGTCAATTTTTAGAGCAAGCGTTCAAGATTGCTATATTATGGAATCAATTGGATAGATATAGAGGTTGAGATCAATGACATAGATTGAGTGGAAAAGATTCTAGTTCTAGATCTCCCGCTATTGTATATAATGATAGCGAGGATGATGTATGATGTAGTATAGATGGTGTATCAATGCATGAGGGATAGCCCCCAACGATTGTATTTTGTAATGTATGGATTTTGATGAGATACATATATATAGATAGATATTGATATCATATGTGTTGTTGATGTGCATTGGTATATGATGTGATGATTGTTGTTTGCACTTTGGGTTGATATGTACTATTTGAAATGGTTGTTTTGATTTGAAATGCATGATGATGTGGAAATAAATAGATAAGTAATTATTAGAATAGGATTTGTAGTTGAATAAGAATGAAGAGCATAGTATGTGATGAATAGAAATAGATGTATGTGATATAATATAATAGATAATGTGAAAGAGCAATGTTAAGAGAATAGAACAACGATGCGTTGGTATGTGTATGATGAGATAATTTAAAACAATGGTCAGAATCGCGTATGATTATGATGAAGAGGGGGAAAGATGAGCGATTTCTCCCAATGTGAGAATGAGGTTCATTTATAAATGCCCCTTAGTAGTCAAGAATTAACCATTGAAAAGGAGTGCATCATCAGGAAATGGTTTTGTCACATGCGAAAGAGATGCTAGAAAATATATGATATGAAGCACAATTAATTAGTTGTGAAAGAAGAGGTTCATTGATGTAATATTCCCTCAACAGTCAAGTGTGAACCGTAGCACAAAAGTGTGTCATAGGGTAATGAAATGGAGGGTGAATTTCATCTACCAGAGGTTAAGAGGCCTGTAAATACATAGATGGAGCATGTGAAGCAACAACAACATGAGAATAAGTGCCAAATTGGATGTCAAATGGAATGAGACCTAGAATAAAAGGTGTGGTGGGAGGAAGTTCGAAGCAAGAGGCTTAGGAAGCCAATGAGGTAGTGTAGAAATTTGTGAAGAATGAGATGATGCAACCATAGGTGGATTGGATGGAGGACGCGGATGGATGATAACCTTAGGAGGTGGATGGATGACAACTTTAGATGGAGGTGAAGGAGATAAGTGAACAGAGGTAGAAGCACACTTATGTGGGATAAGAGAAAGAGAGCGCTCATGAGAGGGCGAGAAGAAAAAAATGAAACCTTTGTATTCTAATTTTTATAAGTGATCATGGAGAGCATAACAATCATTATCACAATGGCCATTGATGTGGTGGAAATTGCAAAAGGAAAGTCACGCATGGCATCGTAAGCAGTGGTGAGGTGGATGATTCTCGTAGAAGGTAAGCGAATTAAGTTTTTGTCAAGTAAAGCACACATGACATCATGAGGTTTTTCATCATGTGATAATTGTAATGTTTCACGAGTAGGACGTGGAGAAGACTTAGGTGTATGTTGATGTAACAGAGGAGAATATTGATGCTTACACGGAGGAGGAAATGGTGACCATGGAGGAAGCTTGATGGATGTAAGAGGAGAAGAAGTAGTAGATGAAATTAGTAGAAGAAGTAGAAAGGGGTGATATAACATGTGCAACAATTAAATCTTGTTCTAAATCAATAAATTTGTAGCATAAGAGAGTAAAATATTCACATGTATCATATAATAGTTTTTCTTTCAATGCAGGAACTAAGCCACAACAAAAGATAAATTGCTTTTCTAAATCAATGGGCTCAAATAATAATTGATGCATACAAGAATTAAAGCGTAAAATGTAATCTACAATTGGTTCTTTCTTTCCTTGATGCAATGAAGGAAAGTGTTCATATGTAACTTAGGACCATTGTTAGAAATAAATTATCTAAGAAAAACATCCTCCATATCATAATAAGTGCTAATGGACCCATAAGGAAAGTGAGTGTACCATTGGAGAGCATGATCAAAAATACTATGAAGAAATGATTTGAGTAATAAGCGATCATTAAAATAAGTAGACATGGTAGATCGATAATGCTTAAGATGTAAATAAGGATTTCAGTGCCATCAAAACATGAGAAGTTAGGCATGATGAAGTCCTTTGGGAAAGTAGAATTATGAATCTTTTTAGGAATAGGATTTCCATGCAAAGAATTATTGTCAATGGAAGCATAGTAGGATTTACTTTCAAGAGTGAGAGTATGAACTTGAGATTGCAAGGTGCCAACAACATGCATGAGAGATAAAATATCATGTGAAGGAATGGTAGGTGAAGTAAGAGGTATATTGAGAGGTTGGATCTTGCCATTGTGAGTGATCATGGGAATGTGAGAAGAAGGAGCAGATGTGGAAGGATGAGAAGGAGGTGGAAGAGGAGGATAAGAATATGGAGGCTCTATGGGAATGCTTGATGTAGACTCAGAAGAAATATTAGGAGGTGTAATAGTGGTAGGAGTAGAAGTGTCATGAGTAATGACTTCGGTAAGAACTAGAAAGAAGTAGAAGAGGAGGGTGTTGGTGTAAATAATCATTTACACCTAATAAGCTCATGTGAGCTAAAAATTGTTATTAGTTTTATTTTATTATGAGTTTGTTTAAACTCCGTAACTAGTTTAGATTGGTATCTCTAGTTTAGAGGGTTTGTTATCTCTACTTTAGATTGGCATCCCTTGTATCTAGGAGTATCAAACTACTTGTTAAACCTATTTCCATGGCCACTGACTACGAAAGAGGTATGGGAAAAATTTGAATCTTTGTTTGGCAAGATAAACGAGTTCAAATTAATTCAACTGGATCATGAATTAAACTCTTTATTGCCTTCAGATTTTCCTTCCATAGAAGAATTTCTGTCAAAATTTAAAGAGATTCGTAGTCAGTTGAAAGTAGGTGGTAGAACTAAAAAGGATGACGAATGCATATATATGATCCTAACTAAACTAAAGGGTCCATTTTCTATATTTACGTCAACCTTCTTTTCTACTATGGATGCACTAGACACTCAGTTTAAAATGCCTTCATTTGAATAGTTTTGTGAACGTCTCTCACGAGAACAAGAAAAATTAATCTCTCTAGATGTTATGCCTACATCGAATCATGCTCTTGTGGCCAGTTCTCCTAAGAAAAATTGGAAAAACAAACCCAAGCAAAGCTATGATAAGCATGTACCCTCTCACAATATGGTTTCTAATCCTTCTGTTGACACTTCTAAACCACATAATAATGGTAAAAATAAGAGACCATTTCAAAAGCGGGTGTTTGATCCTTGTTCCTTTTGTGGGGGGAAAAATCATCCTGAATCCAGATGTTTTTTGAAGTTGGAAGCATTAGAAAAGGCTTTAAAACAACACAAGATCATTGTTCCATCACCTTCATCTGCTTCCAATGCTGGCAAGGGTAAGGCTCTTTCTGCTAGAGCTTCTTCTCCTTTGCAAGATAGGTGGATTCTTGACTCAGGGGCTTCTCATCATATTACACATTGTAGGGATTTGTTGACTTTTGTTTCTGCTTGCAGCACTTCATAGATTTTGGTGGGCAATTTTGCTTCTATAGATGTATTGGGTTATGGTACTATAAAAATGCCAAATGGGCATCTAAATAATGTTCTTTATGTTCCCCATATGTCTAACAATTTGCTTTCCATATATCAAATCTGTAACTTTGGTGATGGTAGAACTGTTGAATTCTCACCAGATAAGGTTGTCATCAGGGAACTTCATGATCATGATGATATTGTAGCTATAGGAACTGTGGATTCATGTTCATGTTTGTATGTATTTGAGAGCTTTGATAACTCTGTAGGATCTTCACTTATTGCTCATGCTGATTCTTTGAGAAAATTGTGGCATGAGAGGTTTGGTCACCTCAATTACAGATATCTGCAGCAGCTCTCTTCGCAGAATATGGTCACAAGACTTCCAAAGGTAAAATCACATGATGGTGTCTGCCCCGGTTGTATGTTGGGTAAGCAACACTTGGATCCTTTTCCAAAAGGTCAAGAAAAAAGAGCTACGGCTCATCTTGAGTTGGTACATAGTGATCTAACTTCTTTTCCTCATAGATCATTTTCTGGTGCTAAGTATGTACTCACATTCATAGATGATTTTACTAGGAAAACTTGGGTGTACTTTCTAAAATACAAAAGTGATGTCCTAGAACATTTCAAAGTTTTTAAGGCTATTGTAGAGAAACAATCTGGACATTGTATTAAAATACTCCACACGGATAATGGGGGGGAATATGAGAGTAATGCATTTACTACTTTTTGTGCTAATCATGGAATTGTGCACCAGTATACTGTTCCTCACACCCCTCAGCAAAATGGAGTTGCTGAACGAAAGAACCGAACACTCAAGGAAATGGAAAATTGCATGGTTCAGTCCAAGAACATGGCACCTCAGTTCTGGGTGGAAGCAGTCAACTGTGCAAATCATATTCAAAATAGAATGCCACATAAAGTAGTGCAAGGGGTTACTCCTGAGGAGGCATGGTCGGGTGAAAAACCTGACGTATCAAAATTCCGGGTCTTTGGTTGTAAGGCTTGGGCCTTTGTTCCTGACGACACTCGGAAAACCATGGAGAAGAAAAGAAAAGAACTCATTTTTGTTGGTCATTGTGAGCATGTGAAGGCATATCGCCTCTTCGATCCCACTACCAAAGATGTTGTGTTTCGGCGGGATGTTCGAGTTGATGAGACCGAGGCTCCTTTAGATCATACAAAGTAGTTCTTCCATCTCCATTATTACCTCCTGCTCCTGCCACTGATGATGATTTTGATGGGCCCCTGATCCTGATCCTGTTGCTCCTGCTCCTATTGCTCCTGCTCGAAATGGCTAAGATCTACATTGGCTGCAGCAGGTGATTTGGCGGGTGATTCACGAGATCTACGACATACTAGAGCTGAGACTTCTGGTGTTGTCGATCATCGGCCCTATTCTGGTATGGCTCTTATGAGCCAAGCTATTTCTAATGATCCTGTTCTTTTTTCACAGGCATCTGGAAACCCAGAATGGGATTCAACAATGCAGGATGAATATTCTTCACTTATGAAGAATAATACTTGGGATTTGGTTCCTCTTCTAAAGGAAGAAAGCTTGTATAATGTAAATGGGTCTATAAGACCAAATATGCAGTTGATGGATCGGTTGAAAAATACAAGGCACGTCTTCTTTCTCTTGTTGCTTCTCATCGATGGTCAGTACATCAGATGGACGTGAAGAGTGCATTTTTGCATGGTGATCTCCATGAGGAGATTTATATGGAGCAACCTCAGGGGTTCGTACATGACTCTTCACTAGTTTGTAGACTTTGGCGTTCACTCTATGGTCTCAAACAAGCCCCTCGGGCTTGGTATGAGAAGATGGATGCTTTCTTGTTGTCTATTGGCTTTCATCGTTGTAAGACCGATCATACAGTTTATGTCCTGAAGACTGATGATGACTTGCTTCTATTGGTATTATATGTTGATGATCTCCTCATTACTAGTAGTTCAAATTCTCTAACACAGGACATTAAACAAAAATTGAAAGCAGAATTTGATATGACAGATATGGGATTGTTGCACTACTTTCTTGGCCTACAGGTTCACCAGTCTGCTGAGGGCATCTCTATTTGTCAGAAGAAGTATGCTACAGATCTGCTTCAGAGATTTCATATGGCTGATTGCAAGCCATCTCCCACACCTTACCAGTCAGGTATTGAATTGACTGTTGTATGTAAGTCTAAACTAGTTGATCCCACTTTGTATAGACAGTTGGTTGGGATCCTTTTGTATCTTACTCATACTCATCCCAATATCACCTTTGTTATTAATATTGTCTCTCGGTTTTCACATGAGCCTCATAAGAGTCATTGGGAAGCAGCCAAGTGGATTTTGAGATATCTTCGAGGGACTTTGAGTTTTGGTATTCATTACACACCTCAAACTGTTCCCAGTATTGAGGGATTTACAGATTCTGATTGGGGTGGATGTCGCGATACTCGCAAATCCACATCTGGCTATTTTTTCATCTTGGTTCTGGTCCAGTTGCTTGGTCTTGTAAAAATCATAATACCATTGCATTATCATCCATTGAGGTCGAGTATTGAGGTGTTGTGATAAAGCAGGGCAGGAGGTTCTTTGGCTTTGTCAGATTCTTGGTGAGTTTGGTTTTTCACAGGAGTCTCCTTCCATTCTTTGGTGTGATAACCAAAGTGCTATTCACATTGCACGTAATCCTGTTGAGCATCAGCGCACGAAGCATATAGAGATCCACATGCACTTCATTCGACAGTTGATTCAGGATGGGGTCATTCAGATGGAGTTTGTTCCTATGGCTGATCAGCTCGTAGATATCTTCACTAAACCCTTGGCTTCCCCTTGCTATTTGGAGTTGTGAGACAAGCTTGGGGTGAAGGAAGTTGTCCTTGGGGGAGCTTGTATAGTCCTTCCTTCCTTCTTTTCTAGTATTGTATCGGGTACCTTATCAGGCCTAGTAGCGGGACCCTTCTTTCTCTTTGCTCCCTAGCATTCACTTATGGGAGGGTGTTGGTGTAAATAATCATTTACACCTAATAAGCTCATGTGAGCTAATAATTGTTATTAGTTTTATTTTATTAGGAGTTTGTTTAAACTCCCGTAACTAGTTTAGATTGGTATCTCTAGTTTAGAGGGTTTGTTATCTCTACTTTAGATTGGCATCCCTTGTATCTAGGAGTATCAAACTACTTGTTAAACCTATTTAAATGGTTCTCCCAAATTGAGAATCATCAGAGATAAATAATTATTTCTCTGTTCTTCTTTATTGTGCTCTTATTTTCTCCTCTGTAATTCTCTGTGCTCACTCTTCCTATGCTAGATCCCGCTAGTAGTTTTTTCAGAGGGGAGGAACATGATGACTCTATAAGAATGGTAGATGTAGAAGCAAAAGAAATAATAATAGGTGTACGAGTGGTAGGAGTAGAATCATCATGAGCAACAAGTTGAGAAGTAAAAGAAAGAGGTGAAAGAAGAGGAGAGGAACATGGAAGATCTAAGGGAATGCTAGAAGTAGATTCAGAAGATATGGTAAGAGGTGTAGAATCATCATGAGTAAAAATTTAAAAAGAGAAGAAAGAGGAGTAGTAAATTCACATTCAACAGGGGTTAAGAGAAATAACATCATTACTAACATGTTCATGATCAGAAGCATAGTCTACATCACTATCAAACATATTTTCACAAGCAAGTAGTTCATCAAGACTATCATCAACATAAAAAGAAGTGGTAGGAGAACTAATATCAGATCTATCATTACATTCATTAGAAACACTTGCAAAAGTAGGAAGAGTAGGAGATACAACTTTACATTCATCTTGACTACTAGTAGAAATAACATCATGCATATGTACATTTTCAACATTAGAAGTAGAAGTATTGACATCCATATTATCACAACCAAGAACATAATCAAGCAAAGAATTTCTAGTAATACTATCATGTGCTATAAGAGGAGTGGAAGAAGGTGCAACAACATGGGTGACTACGGGAGAGAAAGGAAAACATGAAGTAAAGTTTTGGTCAGGAGAGACTATGTAAATGCTAGAGTTGTGAAAGTTAGAAGGATGGGTTTTTTGGAAAGCAAGAAGTTGTTGGAGGAAGGAAGAATCACATTGAGGGTTTCTGATAAAGGTCACAAAATTCAGCTTGCACAACAACATCATCAAAGATAGGGTTCAAGCATGTATCGACCATATGGTGCTTAGGAGATGAGGACCTCTTCTTAGCCATGAGGGTTTTGGGGATCCTAGGGAAAGAAGTTCGAAGAAAAGTGGGTTCACCAAATGATTTAATAAAAAATTAATTAAATCTAATTGCAGAGTAACTAATATGCTAAAATACAACAGATATACAAAGGTTAGGCACTCAAACAATGCAACACTATAAGAAAATAAGAGAGAAAGATGAATTAGCTAAATCCTATGTAATCTGGAACCGATATGGGTGGTGTAAAGTGTTGAACAGGGCTAGAAGCATGTCAAAATTACCTTGTAAAATATGGATTTTGAGAATAATGTCGGACATGGTGTGTCAGTGCCTGGACATGGGTGCTTGAGGCCGATGATTGTTCCTGCACCGGCAATGGTGATTACTGAAGGTTGGAATATGCTTTCTTCGATGTCACTAGGGTTTCACTATCACTTCTTGTTGATCACCTGATATTCACACTTGGATCACCGAGGGTACCTATAACCTGCAACACAAACCCTAGCTACATGCAAAAGCTCACAAACACATCAAATTGGAATGAAAATGCAATATGTGAATTCGAATTGACTCGATAGCCACTCGATGAGTGAACTTATGTTCGAGTCTTTGCACTATATTCTAGACTCCATGTAGTTCTTTGTGATTGTGTGTGCAATAATGTCCTTAGGTTTCCTTTGTGCTAATGATGCCAAGATAAGCGGGATATGGCTAGATAAGATGCAAATGTGTAATATAGAATTGAGTGTTTCCCTTCTTATACAAAGGTGTATGTAGCCTAAAAATGCAGTCCCTTTGATGGTAGTGATAGTATGTAGATGATATTTCCCCTTATAATTGTTAGCCAAAATAATAGAGTGTATGTTGTGTATATATATGGATCTCTTGTTTGAATTTTGACACTAGTGACCCAAAAGGCCGACTATGAGCTCGGGATAAGGATAAGAAAACTAGAAAGGTCAACCACAAATGTCAAAAAATGTAAAAAGAACAAAGAGGATAAGGTCGCCGAATGGAAAGGAGTTCTAGCGCTAGTGTTTAGAATGGGTGCTAGTGTCCTGGGATAAATGACAACAGATGTGAAAAGATTGATAGATAGGGATCCCTATGACTTGACCAAAATTGGGTAAAAATGACAGATGTGAGAGAAAAAGACAATAGAAACAATAAAAACAAGTGGATGGACAAAGGATTATGTCACTAGTGAATACTTTTCTTACTTAAGATCCATGCATATAAACAACATATACTGACGACATAGTAAAATAGTAATATGTGCACGATTTTGTGTCTATAATTATAAATAAGGAACTCACCGGTTTGAATATTATAATTCTCTTGATCGGTTGTTAGAATTTTCTCAGATTAATCTAGTTTGGAAAACCACGTGCCTTCTTTGTCAACCTGTCTAAAAGAGAAAGGGGGTACGATGAGTTGGTTGTTAAGGCAAGGGTTCCTGTGTTGTTGATTTCATGTAGATTTGTGATTAGGGTTTATATTTAGCAATAAAGGTAGCAATATGGTTTCTTGACATGAACAATCCCAATGACGCGTTTTACATCAATGATCACCAATACAAAATTTCAACCTTCCATTTCATGATGCATGTTACGCACAACTACCGAGACTCCTATTTATAAATGCCTATCAACATAATTAATGTTTAAGGCATAGGAAAAAGAGGATTTTTGTGTGTGTGCTTGGGTCCTCCTTCAATCCTCTAGCTATTCCAAGGTTATAAATAGGGAATGTTCCAATTTGAAGATTATAATTATGTTGATCAATTGTCGGTTTTTGCTTGTATTAGTCTAGTTTGGAAAATTGAATATTAACGTAATTACTTGTTAATATTACAAATTCAACAATGGTATCCTGAAATATTGTTCGTGGATAATTTGTTTTAGGCATATCTTTTTTGTGTATGTATAAATGACCGTGTTTTCTTTTACAATCTATGGTTTTTTGGTGCAACAAAGGATTTGTGGATTTTGGTTTTGTTTCTATTATTTTGCGGTGAATGACATGTTGTGGAACAAATTATGGCACCAAGGTATTTCCACCGAATAATGACAACATATACAAAATCCACCTTCCATTAAGCTTCAATGGTTGCTCATTTCCTTCTCTAAACTCCCATTTCGGCTCACCTGGGAGGATGGTGGCACATGTTTAAAAAGGGTCATTTGGAATCATGTAACAAAACAACATGAACCAAAGATACTATCCCACAAGATAGTTGGAGAACCTTAAACAAATCCACGGGATCCTATGAAGGAACTTACCAACATTCCGTCTCTAAAAACATAATTGTTTGCACAATGCACATGCCTAGTAGAGGAGGTAACACAATCTCAAAATGTCTAACTTGATTCCAAATCCGTGCTATTTACAGGCATCGAGGACCTGTGATGACTCGTGGCATAATTGCATAAATCCATCAAACTTACAATTCCAATAAAAATTAGGGATTTTCAAGTTGGTGGCTATTAAGACAAATGTAATGTTTAACAATTTTTTTTTCAAATAGATTATGTGGAGATGGTAATAAAAAGTGACATACAGTCCATATGTGCCTTGTTGGAAGGAAAAAGATGATCACATATGTTCCATCCAATATAATCCCCAACCCAAAAATTATTATCCCTCAATCCCCTTTTTCAAGTTCATCATGCCTCTTCCCTCGTCCAATGTTTAATCTCCAATCCTTCAAAGTTAGCTTATTTAACGCTACCCCTATCGGCGACTCTAGTGCACAACTCGGGTGTGATTGTTAGTAAAAATGAATCATTTTTAATCAAGAATAATACCCAAAGAAAAGATTGTTTTTTTTATTTTCTTGAAAAGATTTTGGGTTTGTAGGTCAACATCAACAATAATACACTATAGTGGGTACATTCATTCCAATATTTTGGAGATGAGATATGATGTTTGAAATTACAAGTTGGAGAAGCATGGATGGAGGATACGAGGATAGAAATAAGAATAATCTGTGAGACTAGACCCGATAGTAATGGTGAGACTACACACAATGGGTAATGGTTGTTCGTCGAGGGATTTAAAACAAGTTGAAAACCTTAACACCTTCTACATGGGGCATTCCTATAGGTGGCTCTACACAAAATTCACCTCCGAGATATGAAGTGCCACCTCAATGCCTTAATTCATTTGAAACCAATTCATTTTAAAGATTATCCAACTATTGAATTGTGAAACACAAACATATATGAAATAACACCAGTGAAGGAGAATAGGAATGGCCTGTAGATGAAGGTTACAACGCCATACAATATGAAAATATGGGAGAGGGGCCAATACTTGAACATGGTCCAATAGTTGACATGAGTCTTGATCACACAATACCCAATAGTTGTTATAGTACCACTTCATAGTTGTCATAGTACTATCTAGTGGTTATTTATTTTTGACATAATAATTATGTAGAGTAGCCAATCACATCATGACATGTAAGACCTCTCACCCATGTACAAGTATTAAAAATTCAATGTTCAATCATTATCACCCATATTCAAGTATTGGTTTCCACCATGGTTGTAGTGTAACTCAAATTTATTATTTTAAATCAATTCAAAATATGGATTTCCCTCTAATTAAACATTCCAAATAAAAAATATAAGCTAAGACAAATTTGAACTACATATTGGTGAAAAAATTGTGACCTCACATGATAAACAATTGATTTTGTGGACCCTTAACTTAGGGTGTACCATTACTAGCCCCTCTCCCCTATGTCGATAACAAGATTTAAAATTGAAATATCCCTCGAATTGAAAGTGCCACAATATTTATTATGCCTATCTTAAACGAGAAAAATATTTACAAAATGTTGGAAATATGGCCACAGAAGCGGACAATTTTTTTCACAAGGTAATATAATATTAATATATGTAGTTGGACGCACGGTGTGTCGACTTAACAAGGCTCCATCCATATATATGGTTACTAGGAACACTTTCAACATAATTTCAAAACTACTTCTTAAATTCTATGATAATTTTAATTATATTTTACTTTCCAAATTTTAAAATTATTTTAATTACATTTTTCTTCTTAAATTTTACCATAACTTTAAATTTAATTACTATATTGTATTCTTAACTTTCAACATAATTTCAAAACTACATCCTAAATTTTACAATAATTTTAATTATATTTTACTTTCCAAATTATACAATTATTTTAACTACATTTTACTTCTTAAATTTTACAATAACTTCAATTACATTTTAAACTTTTTAAGCATGGACTAGTCACATCGCAACCTTGTTAGTAATAATTTTCGAGGTGCATGGATCCGTGCAATTTGATAAGTAAAAAGTATACAATTGTATTGTAATTAACTTGAAATCTGAAAACCTAAAACTTGAATTTCGTGAAATATTTAACTTTGAAAATCCTAGAAACATGAAAATTATATTGTACTAGTAAAATGTCCCTATCTTATTTGAAACACAAAAGCACAAACCATGAAAGTTGAAAAATACCAAATCAAAATACATCATGAACATGAAGCACACTTTGATATAACATGCAATTATCATGTTCAAAACTCGAAACTAGAAAGGTTGTACCGAAAACACTCAAAATGCTCAAGTCATATAAGTACATTCTAATTCATCAAGTTGACATATGTAACCATTTTATAGGGGCCATAGAAAAAATTGAAATACACATTGTGGTTCTAATATTGTAATTCATGATCCTGAAAACATCGAAAAGACAAAAAGTAGATTTTGGAAATTGGTAATAGTTGAGGGTTTTGAAAGGACCCACATCCTTGTACAACAAGCCCTAAAGGCAAGATAAAATAATTAAGCGTAAAAAGAAAAGAAACCCCTTAACATAAAAGGGGAGAAAGCCCAATCGATGGAAGAGAACAACAAGAGAGAAAAAAGAGAATAACAGAGAGAAAACAACACACAATGTTACAACGGTAATCAGATTACCTAATGGAATCCCTTACATGGGATCTTATTGCATTATAAGTTGAGAATAAGCATTATTTTTTCTCTTAATGAATGTCCACTCGTCACTCCTATTAGGATATTCATTTTAATTCGAGTGGGTTGGAAGCCGAAATGAAGTAGTAGCTAAAAGTCCATCCTTGGGCTTCGCAGACGTGAAAATGGTATTAGCGCAATTAAGAAAGTAGTAGCAGCCATAGGCGATGTTAGCACCTAATCCATTATAACTTCCTCAACAACCTCTCGTCGAAGGGTGCCCGGTGCTTGGGTTAAGGAATCCTTTTCTTCACCGACTTGTGGCGAGTCCCCTTTAGAGGATTCAATTTCCACGTTAATGATCAAAAGGTCTAAGTGTGAATCCTTCCACCAAGAGACCTTTTCAGATTTATATTTTCATTGTATTGTCATACAAGTCAAGCAAGATGTCCTAGGCAAAACATTTTTCGCATAAGCCTTCATAATCAATCGGATGTGACCAAACTCTATCTAGAACTTTGAGGTCAATGGAAGCTGGTAGATCAAGCGAGGTATCCATATCCACCAATATACGTGCAAATGTAATGTGGGAGTATAACACTATTTTGGAATCGATGGATAAAAACTTACCCAAAGCATCATCAATGGTGGTAAGACTTTCCTCTCCCCAAAACTACATCGGGAGATGAGGTAAACGAATCCATACTGGTTTAACATTTGAAGGTAGTGGTGAGTGGATTAAAATTTGGAAACCAAGGCTTCGTCAACAAGTGATGATTCTACGGCTCCTAAATCTTAGAGAGGATGGTGTCCCTATCATCACCAGAGAAAAAGCCACAATAAAAAACCCCTAGCATAAGGGTAAATGTCGATCCTACCTAAAACAAGAGGATGCTAGTTCTTAGAGATCAACTTGTGGAGGAGCAAGTAAGAGCGGGCGGATGCCGTTAAATCGATAGATCAAACCCTTGGAGGAGAAAAACTCTTCGAGACTCAAGCACCGAATCCCCAAGGGAGATTAATGGAACCATTTTAACAGTGAGAGGGGCTTGGAAAAATAAGAGATTGATGCCACAACATGATAAATATTTCCAGAGAGGGGAAAGTAGTTTCCCCACACTCAAAACCACATGGTCAAGAGGAGGTAAAAGGGCCTAAGGGCCACTACTAGTAGCGAAACACCGCCGCCTCCCAAACCAAAGCCTCCAAAACTACCCACGACCCTACCACTACTCTCTTGCGTGTACCCTGAAACCAAAGAATAAGGGCAGATAACGCCTATCAGATCAATCCCGCACGTTTCATGCAAGGATCTACCACTTCCACCCTTTGCCTGCGAATCTCATGAGCCACCTCCGCCCGTGACCTTACTTGCATTTAGTTTTCATTTAGGGTTTTGAAGTCAAGTGACATAGTGAGTAGTTATGTATAAAGACAAAAAGTAGATTACTATAAAACATGACTATTCCATTCAAAGCCCAAAACTCGAAAACACCAAAACTTGAAAAATCCAAGAACCTTGCACCATAAAATAAAAAATTGAAACCCAAAAATCAAAACCTATACCTTAAATGTTTTGAACCGAAAACCCCGAAAACTTCACAATCTAAAACCCATAACCCAAAAAAAAAAACTAAAACCGTAACTCCAAAAATTATGAACATGAAAACATGAAAAAATATATTAATATAAAATGTCCACAAACCCAAAAACCCAAAAACTTAAAACCAAAAACCATTGAATCTAAAAATCTCAAAATCTCAAAACCTTGAAATCCTTGAATCATAAAAACTAAAAAGCTATGAACATTAAAACCTTGAAAACATGAAAACCTAGAAACCCTAAAACTAGAAACCCATTAACTCTATCAAGAGGATCGAGGTAAATTAAAATACTAGGATAATTTAACAAATAATATTATGTAAATAATAATACATAAAGGTCAATTAAATATCATGTAAATGACAATACATAAAGGTAATTAACACAACACGTGTTTTACCATGGTAAATCCTCTAAGAGGTAAAAACCCACTAATTGTAATAGTTATTCATTAATGAGAAACATAACGATTATTTATAGTAATTTGTCTAATAACTCCTTTTCACCCATCACTTTTCCTCTCTCTCGGTATATTTTCAAGGGCCCCAAATGCCTTATTTAAATGGGTGTGTCCCAGAACACCTTTTCAACCATAATTAGTTGAATAACCTTTATATAAACCCATAGGTTATATTTAATAAATAAAAATATACTTATATTTCTTATTTATTAACTATAGTCTATCGTTTATAGTTATATTTAATATAAATATTTAAATATAACATTACTGAACTATATAAGGGGTTAATAACCCACTTAATATTATGTTCCAACACTCCCCCTTAATGTTTTATTATTATTTGAAAATGGATTTTAAGGGGCCATACCCCAAAGTACAAAAGAGGGCTCAAAATACAGATAAAACATAGAAACAACAATAATTTTTGACAGTGAGGACCACACCCCAAATAAAAAGGCTTGACAACTAGAATAGAAAGTTAAAATCAAAGGCAAAGTGGACAACCTATCAAAGCATGAAGCAAAAAGACCACATCATCTGCAGCCTCATAACAACTACACAATCGTAAAATACCAAAGCAAAAACAAACCATACAGAGAAAAAACCTTATAATCCTTCATTTGAGTACTTTGTTGAAAACATTTTTGACCTCCTCCATAGCTTTAAATAGATTGAGGGTAGTGTGTTGAGAGGGGTCCTTGTTTATGGTAGAAATTACAAGTTTCTTCTCTTTACCTCCCTTCCATATCCTTGAAGGAATATCGCTGAGATCACATATCTGTTTGACGTAAATTTTAATGAAGTCAAGGATGGCCTTATGCATGAATAAGTGATCTATTTGCTTGTTAATAATATTCTCCATTGACTCTTCCATATCCTTCTGCTTCTTAGTGATTTCTTCAATTTTTCCTCAAGCATAGGATTACTATCAGAACATGCTTTTCCTTAGCCCCCTCTTTGAGTAAGTGTGCCACGTCCTTTCCAAGGATCTTGATTCTCTCAGCATGCTTCTTTATCTGAGCCTTCATATCATAATTTCCATATGAGTCTTGAAAGCAGTTTGATCAATTGATAATAGGCTCTCTGTAATGGCCGATTCTTCACCTTTTGTCGCATTTATTGTGGAGAACCCGTTTGGTCGAAGGAGGAGATGGGGCACGAGAATTTTGGTCTTCACCTTGTGATGCATGGGGGTTGGGTAGGAGGAATGGGATGGGAGGGAATATTGGTAGTAATATCATAGCAGTATTGGTGTAAAAGAAGGATAATCCCCGATGAAGAGGGAGGCCACGTTGGTGGGAGTGGACTTCTAAAATGGATTTTTCAAGGGACTACAGGATATAATACAACAGGCTCACTTTAGGGGACCTACGAAAATGGTTTAGGAGGAAAAGGTGATGTTGGGGAAGGGTTGTAAATCAACCTTCAAGGGTGACATAAGTGCACCATCATTCAGTGACATCATCAAAAGGAGCAGGATGGAGGAGAAAACAAGTCCCGCTTTGACATATTTAAGGGTTTCAGACCCTTCAATAAATTTCTTCTCCTCAGCCTCTTTATCAAATTTATTCCTAAAAATTGATTCCATTCATTCCTAGCCCAGTAACAAAGGATATCAGATTTTTAGTGATGGAAAATTCCTTACCTTTATATGTGACAACCCTATCCTTCCATTTTTTTGCAAATGTCACCGAGATGTGTTTTTCGTGGCCCTTGATCCGCTTCATAAAGGTTGTAAAGCCCTCTACATTCAACACTTTCCAAAACTCTTCATTCTCCTACCATGTTGGGTCAAAACTGGCTTGACCTTGCAAGGAGCACCACCCATGGTGTGGAAATGAGGTCTCGAAAGTAGAGCAGCACTGCAATATTTTTGTGTAATTGGAATGCTTCACAACAACTCGGGATTCAAATAGATAATAAAATCTCTAAGTGCCTTGATTAAACAACAAGCGGAGGGAACACCACAAGCATGCGAAGTACTCATGATTCCAATTTCTCACATGCCCCCTCCGATTGTGAGTACTAATCTTTAGTACAACTGGCCACTTTTTCTTTAGAAATGATTTCATTAGAGATTTGGGGGATTTCATTATTTTCATGCCAATAATAAAGATGATTGCTAGTTACCCTGAAATTAGAGAAGGAGTTAGCCACTTTGTTTCCCTCTCTATAGGTGTGACAAAATTTGAAATTTGTGAATATGTTACAAATGTTGATGACCTCTTTAATAAATTCTCTAATAGTCTAGCTAGGAGGGTGATTACCATTAAGATGGTTGATAATATTTAAGGAGTCACCCTTGATAATAAGATTAGTAATATTGTAATCTCTAGCAACTCTTAGACCCCAAAGAGCAACAAGTGCCTCAACATAGTGGTTGGATTGAGTTCCCATAGGGCCTGCATAAGCAACAATGAGATGACCAAGGTGATTTCTAATGATGCCACCACCACCACTCCTGGGTTTCCTTTAGAGGCACCATAAAAATTCAGTTTGAACCAATTCTCAGGAGGAGGAATCCATTGAATGAGGGAGCGGTCAATGGTGGGAGTTTTGTCTTGTATATCCTCAAGAATAATATTCCAATTTAGTAGGAATTTCTCCTCCTCTTTAGGAATTTTTGCTTCTTAGGAGGCTTGAACTTAAGGATATTTTCCTTAACTTCGATAGTAAGATCTTTTAACAGGCTCTTGCTAGTATTTTAAGAGTTTTTGAAGATGATAAAGTTTCTGGCCTTCTAAATTTTCCATATGGCATGAGGAAAAACAAGCCTCCATAACTTCCTCAGAACACAATGTTTGAAAGGGGGTTGTCATTGTTCCCAAGCCTCGCATGATGTCTTCTCTGGAAAAGACCCGTATACTCCAAATCTTGAAAGGATGAGCTCCCCTTAATGTTAAGTGGGATTATATGCCAACATTACCTATTTATAGAACATGATTTACGATCATTAAACCACGATAGGTTTTTATCCTAACATATCAATTTGAAGGATATATACACATTCATCATGCTAAACTTACCTTTTATATACAAAAGGATTTGGAATCCATAAATCAGAAGTGGATGATTTAGGCTAAGCATGATTTGTGAGACTACATCTCATGGTTTCTCATGGATAATCTATAAGCACCTTAGGATCCTTTTATAAAGTAAGGACATCCTTTACAAAATAATGCTATGTTACTCGACTACACAAAGTAAAATTTAGATAGAGAAGTTCACTTAGATCTTAAGGATCTTTACAATGCTTTTATGAAGAAGAAGTATAGAGTTGAAAAAAACTCATGGACGTCCATTAGGAGGTGGCATTGTCATGCACACTCCCCCTCAATGGAAACTCTAAAAGGCCAAGCATTGATTGAAACTTATAGAATTTCATAACACATAATGGCTTCGTGAAGATATATGCAACTTGATCTTTAATATGACAAAATTGGATATCTATATCATTGCATAGAAAGTTATCTTGAATGAAATGCATATGAATTTCTATATGATTTGTCTGTTAATGTTGAACTAGATTATTTGCAAGAGCAATGCAACTCTAGCTATCACACAATATAGGAGTACTTTATTGAAGCTGTCATGTGCATTTCTTTCAACAATCGCTTTACCCACATGATCGTTGTCGCTTCCATTGCAATTCTATATTCCACTTCGGTAGAAGAGATGGAGACTATTGGTTGCTTCTTACTACTCCAAGTAATGACACCTATACCAAACTTGAAAATATAAATAGTCATAAATTTTATATCTATTACATCATAACATGGTTAGAACCATAAAAATGATGTAGGTGAGAAACATTTAGAACAAGCATATTATAACACATAATTGATTGCATTTTTAATTTTAAAATATTTTTAGTCATTTTTCAATCAAATGACACCTCCATAAATCTTGAATCAACACTTACTACAAAGTAAGCGGCCTAGAATAGTTGGATACATTAAACTACTAACAAGATCCTACACAAGGTAGGGTTGCTTTGGAACTGCGCAGGATTGAAATCAGTTTTAATATAAAAATGACTAAGAATAGTAATACGCTTACAATCAATCATGTTAAATATTTTAAGTAAGTTATGATTATTTAGGATTGGAACACCAATAGATTTTCAATTATGAAACAACATCCATGCCAAGGATAATATAACATGACAATATCCTAAATTTAGATGTGATCAACATGGTACAAAAAAATATATGCAATCAATATTAGATGTATTCAATATTGACACGAAGGGCATCCCCAACTATCATTGATGTGCATAAAATATTGTTCTCAATGTTCACATGCTAATTTACTCTAAAAGAGATTATCTAATATAGAAATATTTTCTATAGAGATTGAATAATTTAATCTCATTTTAAATCTATACACTATTAGAACATCATCCATTGATATTGCTTGCACACAAAGGTTTGGTTGCATATCTATTTTGATATTTTCAAACAATCTATTCGAAGTTCTTTGATGTTGTATTAGGTTTCAATTTATTTCACTAGAAACTATACAAGATCATTTCAACCTCTCAATATTCTCAAGATGACTATGTAGTTAAACTTAATGTCTATCTAAAAAAATCATTGTGATATAATTTCCCTTATAATTAGTCAAAATAATTACTCAACGAATGTAAAAACTGATATGTTTGCCCTCACTTATTATGAGATCAACATATTCAACAAGTATTCCTTGAATTGTAAGAGCCGATTTAGTCTCAATATATGTTATCAAATAGAGGTTCCAGTAATGTTTTTATCATTATCTATATGCACACACACATCACAATTACCAAACATGTGTCTTTGTCGAAAGAATAGCTCCATACTTGTTCAAACATATTGATGGTACATATTTTTATTTACAAAGTTTTTTATTTCTAGATATCTATACAGATCTTTATTTGATGACAGAGCAATATATTATTTTCTCTAACTATAATATTTTATTTACAATAAAATAAAATGGATATTAGAAGTTTTAGAAGCATTTCTAAAACATGGTGCAAAGTCTCGCAAATGGAGAAAGAAATTCCACTTTGAAATAAGAGATTAATTTATGAAAAAAAATTGTTTGTCAAACCGTAGTCTACCATATTACCTTTACCATCATAAAGATAGTAATCGTAGTCCCATAATTGGAAAAGAACAAGATTGAACATTTCCAACAAACCAAAAAAATTTTACCATACAAGAGTTTAAACATACCATACATCTCATACCCTAGTCATACTTCATGAACCGTTTATTCATAGTGTAATCCTATTAAGATCAAAATCATGGATAATGCCTACAAATCTAAAAAATCGAGACAAAAAAACTATCCAACCAAGTCTTGAATCTAAGGTAAATCTAACAAACCCAAACCTTAGACAATTTAATACTCAACACAAGATTGTAGAAACACTTTGTAAAAGATTAAGATAGCTAAGAAATAATATCCTATATAAATTATGTATAATTCCTCAAAAGGAAATTCACATACTTGTTTTAAGTAATAACAACTCAAATATCAACCTATTATACATTTAAAAATATTTAGGTGCACTCATGCCCAACTCAACACATAAAATTATAATCTAAAATACACCTAGGAGGTAAACTAATAACAACACTCAACCATATATATTACGGACTAGATTTCAAAGTGGTAAGACTAGTTATGTTGAAATAACATCTAATAAGTGTAAGGTCTCATATTCACACATAAGCCCACTCGAAGCTACATACACCTATGTAAAAAGATAGATGTCCATAGCCAAGATCTAGTTGTTCCATGGGTGTTCATGCATTATTTTTTAACAATATATAGACATGGTTTTACCACATGGAATCCCATCTCCAAGTCTTTCTTTCTAAATTTCCTTGTACATCTGTTGGAATATATGGTACCAACAATGAATCCAAGGCTCTTGCTCTCCAAAATTTGGTTTAAAGGGATTCTATGATAATTATTATATTACCAATCATAAAGTCAACCTCCTCAACTAATTGAACTTATTTCAAATTTTGATGAAGTGGATATTATATTACCTCCTTTGATTGAATAACATTTTAACATTTACCAAGAAGGAATGGAGCTTAAGATAAATGATCTAATTCTATCCTTCCAATTTCACACCGTAGAGTACTATCCTTTAGATATTCCAAAGTAATGTGACAATATGATTAATAAGGATTCATGCATGAAGGACAAAGGTGAAGGCACACATGCCTTCCTCACTCACATGGATTTTTAAATTATATAAAAATATTAAAAATAAAGATTCGAGTTAAAGGACATGATGGATTAGGGTTTCAAGATTTAACATGTTGAATATAATATATACCCAAACCTTTCGCCATTTTTTATTTATAAGGGTAAGTTTTAGGGTTCCCATTTTTTTAAAAGGGTAAAGAGATAAGAAAGATATCCTTGATAATTTGTTTTACCTGTTGAGAATGGTTTTTCAGGTGTCACCTCTTTATTCAATGGAGGGTCCGAGAGGATGAGGCATGCTTTGACCACTCGAGAGAGGGGTTTTTTTCTCTTCCTAGATGTACTCCTTCATTGTAGAGAGAGGAACCAATCGTTTCAGATCTTACCTAATGCCATCACCACCTTACATATCTTTCAAAAATGGAATGCTATAAGATCAAGTGAGTTGAAGAAGTAGCTAACCTGGAGGGTGGATGATGACAGATATGTTGTGTTCCTCTTCTAATTTCTCAACCCAGGACATCTAAATGAGGGTGAAAAATACAATAAGATTTATGACGGTGATGGCATGTGTAAGGTCATTATGAATCTTGAAAAATAGATCCCTTTCTTCCATCTCCAACAAGTCGATACGGCCACAAAATCAAGATGGTGTGAGCTTCTAAATACTTAGTTTATTTTTATTTCAATATTTCAACATTGACCAAGGCATGGACATAAAGGAGGAGGAATAAAAATACATCTACTCTTTCCTCGAAATTGACAAGGAATAAACGTGTTCCTAAACCAATATCCAAAATCAGGCCTCGGTTAATAATGACCCTCAGTAGTGAAGACTAGGTGCATCGACCTTTCTCTTTCATGCCTTTATTCATTCTTTTTCAATATTATTTATTTTTTGTTATAGATCATGCACAACATTCTCTTGACATATAGTTATTATTTTTAGCAGGCCTCTTTGCAAATTAGTGCATGAATAATTGGAAGGTTTCTTCCAGTTGTAGTGTTGCCATCCACCATAACCAACTCATAAGATATGGTGTTTCATTATCTTATTTAGGAAAATGCATAGAAGGTCAAAGATCATAAAGTAGCCCTCGGATGCAATAATTGATCAATATCAATCATGTAAGATCCATTGTAAGCAACAAAAGGAATTAAATAGTGAGAGCAATGGGTAAGGTCAAACACACGAGTAGGGAAGGACAACCTACAAGATCCAAGCATCACAATGAAAGAAACTATGCCTCTCTCCAACACGAATTGTATTTGTGACTTGTGCAAATTTTGGGAGTAAATAATTTAATTAATTTTACCTTACTTCTATACCACGTGGGAGTACCGGGGTAAATTAAAATAGTAGATAATTTAACAATTAAATATTATGTAAATAAGAGTACATCAAGGTAAATAACACAACATAGGTTCTATTGTGGGAAAACCTTAAAGAGGTAGAAAACCCACCAATTTTAATAACTATCCATTAATAGAAATGTAACAATTATTTACTGAGTAATTTGTCTAGTTACTCTGTTTCACACCTCACTTCTCCTCTTTGAGTATATTTTCAAGGGTCTCAAGTGCCCTTTTTAAATGGATGATTGGGTGTGTCCCTCCAAATCACCTTTTGAACCATAATTGGTTGAGTAATGTTTAATAAAAATATACTTATATTTCCTATTTATTAACTACAATATCACTTATAATTATATAATTATATTTAATATAAGTATTTAAATATAACATTAGGAACTATATAAGGGGTTACCCACTTAATATTACATTCCAACAAAATCCAAACTTGAGAACACAAAAAAATCTATATAAGATGCATGACTATCTTATTTGAAACCTAAAAATTGAAACCTAGAGCCCAAGATGGTGAATCTTGAAACATAAAAACCTCAAACTTGAAACCCAAAACTAATAATCCAAATCCCTAAAAGCTGTAAATATATGAAAATTTTGAAAAGTGGGACCTATAACCTAGAAAACCCCAAACTCCCAACAAGGAAATCTAGAAAACATGAAAAATACATCGTGATCCACGAACCCGAAAATCCATAACCAAAAACCTAAAATACTTGAAACCACTCAAATTTCTAAAACCTAAACCCCCTTCCCCAAAAAAAAACTAAAACATAGAAATCCAAAGTAAATTAATACAAATTATGACTACCCTATTTGAACCCGAAAACTAAAATGAAAAACCCATAAACTTAGAAAACTATATAGTGCCATTGAGATGGGAAACCTAAAAACTAAAAGCCTTGAAATTCAAAATCCCTCAAACATGAAAATGGAAAAATCTAAAACTTGAAAGCCCCCAACTTGAAAAACATAAAAACTTAAAACTCAAAACCTAATAACCCCAAAAGTGCAAAAAATGATTGATATACAACACCTTGAATCCCAAAACTTGAATCAAGAAACCCAAAAATAAAAACTTTAAACTTAAAGACCTTGAAATAAAATGCCAAGGTAATAGTGAAGAAGTCCATGATTTTTCATCTTAAAGCCTTCTTTTAGTTCCTTCTTTATGACCCTATTGTGATGTTCATCATTTCATGTTATGAACAAGTAATCTACATAGATGATAAAAATTGCTAATGTAATTCCTTGCACTTGAATGCATAATGTATCATCTAACTCACTACACACATAGCTAATTTTTGTACAAGTAGGAGTCCCATTTTTCATATCAATCTCTCGGTGCAGGTTTGAACCTATATAACACATCCATAAATTTACATATCTTGTGTTCATCACTTATCACCTCAAAACTTGTGGTTGTGTCATATAGGCATATTCCTATATATCACCACTCAAAAAGGCACTTTTGACATCCATTTGATGGACTTTCAACCCATTTTGTGTTTTTAGTGCAAGAACCATGTGAATAGAGTGTCACTTAGCGAAGAGGTGCGAATGTTTCATTACAATATATACCTTATTGTTTCACACACCCCCTCGCAACAACTTGTGCATTGTGTTTATCAACTAAACCATCACATTTGTATTTCACCCCGTAAACATGTTTACATCCTATGGGTTGAATGTGAGAAAAACAATCAATCAAAACTTGATTATAATTACTCATAATGGCATCACATTCATCTTGAATTTTCCTTTTTCCAAAAACATTTAGTGAATGCCTCCTCAAAGTGGATGGTTCAATGGAATAAGTAGCAATCATTTCATAGTTTTTCCATTTGCGATTATTACTTTGGGATCTATTGTGCCAATTTCATTTTATTACAAGTCATAGAAAGAATTATGAGCCAATTTAGGATAAGTTTGTAATTTATAAATATTAGGGACACCAAAAATCTTTACATGCAAAGTCACCACTATGAATCTCAATGCGTGGAGAAGTAGCAATCAAACTCGAGAGAATATCCATTATTTTCTAAGTTAGTTCTCGAAGAATTTGAAGAAGTGCGAGTGGTTACATGTGAAATAAAAGAAACTCGAGGAATATTTAGTTGGTTGAGATCTACCTTATACCACAATATATTATTAGTATGTTCATTCTTAAATGCATTAGCTTTTTGACACTTTTGTATTTTCTTCTCAAACCTCGTAAAAATTTAATTGATTTCTGTAGTGATCATATTTTCAAATTCATCAAAGACACATACATGCTTATTATGAATGTTTCTTGTATCATATGCAATCAAAATGGTACATACCTTTTTATTTTTAATATACCTAAAAAGGAGTATTTTCTACTTCATAGTTATGTCAATCCAAATCTGGAATCTAAATAATCTTTCACTGGGAACTCCTCGTGTTATGATTGTTTTAAAAATCACAACTTTTAGTTAGTGGTATGAATCTAGAAACAAAACAACATAAACAATACCCAAGAAACACAAAATATAATATAAAGGATCAATACATAAATATAATACGACTAATAATTATACTACTATCAAGGTAATGTTACAATTTCACCCAAAAATTACATCGAGTCTTACCAATTCCACATGGACTCCACTCTCTTGTCTTTCCGGCAATAGTTTCGAGAGAAACTTCTCAAACACACTTCTTGATAGTTTTTATGATACTCTTACACAATGATATGGACTCTTTCTACTTGCATACCATAATTCTCACCACCTTCTTTGTTAGGTGAATACCTATAGTAAATAGTTAATTCATCATTGTAATAATAAGTTATGTAAGTTAGATTATTATTTGGTTATATTTTTTACAGTTATGAATAATATTTTGTTTGTACTTGGGAATAATATTCTCATAAGATTTTTTTTTATATATATGTCGGTGTATTTGTTGTACTTGTATAACCATTTCTATTGAATGGTTACGGTTGTCCAAAGATCTATAAATATTGCAACCTTCTCTTTGATTGTAATCTTAGAATTCATTGAAGATCAATAGAACTCTCAGGAATTGAGCTGATCCAAGAATTTCATTTGGTATCAGAGAAGATAGGGAGTTTGAACATGTCAGGAGTGTAGGATATATTCAAGAGAGTTTGAGATATGTTGAAGTTTGAGCAAGAGAGACAAAATTTCCCCTACCTCTTCACAACCTCAACTCTTGTCTCCACACTCTCGGTTTGCTGCACAACATTGGATGCAACGATATGAAATCTCAGAAGATACTATAGAACGTATGATTGCATCCATTCAGTCAATCACGACCCTAGTATGAGGCATATCCGTCATTACCGATAGAGAAAAGAATGAAGAATACTTTGCAAAACTTTTTATCTCACTCTATTCGGGATGATGTGTGGGACAATCAAATCTGTAATGAAACAATGGCTGACTATAAAGCCACGAAGATTGGCAGAATACTATAATAAACAAGGAAAATAGAGATAGACTAGAAACAACTTGCACATCCTTGGAGATTGAAATTTCAAATGCGGAGACATACTACGCATTACGTCATGGGTTAGTCAGGGGTCACGCAATAAGAGAAATCTGAGTTAGATAAATTGGAAGAGTTATTTAAAGAATCAGCCGCATATGATATCCTCAAAGACCCAAATGGTTTAGGGAAACAAAAGTTGGTAGACTTAACAGATAAGTACCGTACCAAATAGCTAGAAAGATCAGATAAAATAAGAGACAGAGGATTACGGTACTAGCATGGATAGAGCCATCACTCAGTTACAAAAAGAGTTGTCAACAAAAAATATGCAGGGATCAAGGGTACTCTAGCCCCAGCCGAGCTCATTCCACTCATTCAGGAGGATACTAAGATGCAACTATGGCACAAATCTATCTAAGAGCACATGTCCGTGTGGAAGATGTTTGAAGGATGGATAACAACAAAATATGCTAAGCACTTCCTTGCAACCACATCATAAGCTGCATGTGTCATAGTGTAAATTTTGTAGAAAAGAATTCATGGAACACACCATGTCCTTTAAATCTAGCTGGGCAAGTTGAGCGAAGGAGCATTTCCTTATGCTAGACATCTAAGTTATAGTAGGTCGATGCCATGGTGTTCTTACAATAAAGTAGGAACCCAGTGTATTCTAGCCAAAATTTTGCAGAAGAATGGTCATTTATAGTAGCATGGAAATAAAAATTGCAAGATATATAGTTTAGACAAGGTTTTTCATTAAAGATGTATGCTGAGTAGAATCTGCGAAGAACTATGTACCACATAAATCTACAAAAATTGCGAGACACCAAAAATTATGGCTACCACTAGGAGGAATCCGCAGAAAAAGGTAGAGCCACAGAACACTTGGGAAAGCCGCAAATCAATGGGAATCCACAAAACATTGGAAAAGATGCAGAAGACTAAAGGAAGTCGTGGAACGAAGGAAAATCCGTACAATGAAGACATAGACCAAAATTGAAGATATAAAGCCACTATCAAAAGGATCGACTATTGGGTATTGTGTGGATTACATACCTATTATAATGATGTAATAGGAGTAGAGACATGCACGGATAGATAAGGATAGAGAGACAGAGAGATAAATTAGAGAAGAATTGTGTGAGAAAGAGAACTAAACTATGAATTGTAATAATTTTGAAGAATTAATATAAAGAAGTTGATTTGTTCAAATAGTGCATTTTCTTATGATTATATGTTATGTTAAATGTTCTAATAACATATGAAACAACACTTTTAGTTTAGTTTCCTTTTATTTAATGATCTCAACATCATTTTTGAAGGGATGTCAATTTTTAATCTTAACATAATCATTACATACTTGGTCATTACATCGATTATACCTCCACCATCTATTAAGACATTGTGACACAATACCTCATATTGTGGAACATAAGGATTTACATTTGCTTCCAAAATAGGGACCTCAACTTTCTTCTTTTGGTGAGCATCAAGTCCACCATACTGACTTACGCCTCTTCTTAGAAGACATGACAAGAAATTTTTCATAGGTAATATTTATAGGGCACTTGGAGATATCTTTAGGTAATATTTATAGGGCACTTGGAGATATCTTTTAAGATGGAGTATGGTGTTTTCCCTATGAAATTAGAAAATATTACACACCTAGCTTTCTTCACCTAAGTTTCTTACTAGTCTCTCATTTCATTTTATTAGGATTCTTATCATCTTGATTGTTTTTTATTTTTTATTTAGTGATAATATTATTCTTATCTACTACATCAAATGAATTTATAAGTGATTTTTCCTTATCATTTTTTTTTGTTCCACATGTAGATGTTTTATCTCAACAATTGTAATTATAATGACTTTGTTTATAACACTCGTAACATAAAACTTCATACAAATTTATTTTTGGACCTCTATCTCTTCCTTGGGAGTTTTAGAAACCAAAATTGTTTCCTTGAAAAGCTTAATAGTTAATTAAATCATTTTCTTAATGATGTCAACATACTCATTGAATGTATCGGAGGGAAGAGTCGTACTCACCATGAATTGTTTGTGGTGCTTGGACCACAAGTGTTGATGCATGATCAAATTTAGCAACAAATTTCTTAGGCTATTCATCCATAGATTCCTCTTTCCTTTTAGTAAACCTGGTTTGCTTTCTCCAGGTCGTTGGACATCGTACTTTACTCATTTTTTGATTGTTGGCTTAATTTTAAGGACGAAGTGCTTATAAAGAATGTTGTCCACGTCATTCATTAACTCATTTGCAAATCCTTCATTCCATATTTAGGTATTGAGCTTCCCCTTAGCTTTAAAAATTGTGCATATCGGTCTCTAATCTTCTCTTTGTCATTCATTGTTTCAAACCACCTAAGTATTAAACCATCTAAAAATGTTGGAAGAAATTTAACCCATTGTTCCCTCTTGATGAGCCCATTATAAATACAAGATATTTTAAACTCTTATATGGAAGAGAAAGAATCCTCATTAGATTGAGCTCGGAAAATATGAATCTTACCCACTCTTCTTTATAAGTCAATTGTAACTGAGAATAAAATACCATCCCACAATTACAAATTCATATGACATATTTACAATGATAATTGGAATGACTGTGGTAAAAGTGAATTTACTATACGTAGAACACTCTCCATGGAAAAATAAGAATGACCATAATAAAAAGTGAGTTTACTACATGGTAAATACTATTCACGGTAAAAGTGGATTTACTATAGCAAATAGGAATGACCATGGTACAAAGTGACATTATTGTATTAAATATTATTCAAGATGAATGTAGAGAAACTATACAATTAATTGTTGGTTAATCATAAATACCACTTTAGAATATACACCAACAAGGAATGGCCTCAACAATGGAACCAAAATGTTAACCTAAATATGATATCTAAATAATCTTTCACTGAGAACTCCATGTCCTATGAATTGTTTTAGCAATAAACAACTTTTAGTTTGGTGGTATGAATTTAGGAACACAACAACATACACAATACATAAGCAACACAAAATATAATACAAAGGCTCGATAAAAAAGGGAATACAATATATAATTATATTACTATCAAAGTAATGTTACAATCTCACCAAAAATCACACCAAGTGTTACCAACTCTACATGGACTCCACTCTCTTGTCTTTCCAACAATATTTATGGGAGAAACTTCTCAAACACACTTCTTGATAGTCTTTATGATACTCTTAGATAATGGTATGGACTCTTTACACTTTCATATCATAATCCTTACCACCTTGTTATGTGGCAAAAGAAATCTCTTATGTATGCCATATGTTTGGTTGCACTTGTATATATGAGCTAAACATTTGTAAACGCTTCCCTAATCTCCAATTCCATGTAAGCTATGTTGGCACATTCTTTAGTATTGTGAATGTTGACTCGTGTGCAATGTTTCTTGACTTATCATTGTTATGTTCTCGCATATTGCGTAGAGTTTGAATTGTACATTTTCTTTGGTTTTGAAAATTTTCAGAGGGAATCCTAAAATGGACTACTATATGACCATATTTTTCACATTTGTGACATTAAATATTTGATCTTCCTATACCTCTAAATCGACCTTATCCCCTATCACTTGTTTTACTATGATGAGGATGACTATTGTAGTGGTGATTGCTTTGGTTATATTAATTCCCTCTTTTTTATTTTTAAATCTTCCTCCTTGTAACCTACCCTCTATAATTATGACGACTAAAGTAAGAAACACTAGTTTTTAACTCTACGGCGTGAGCCTCTTCCATCTTCTTGGTTTTTACGGGGTAGAGATAGATCACAATAAATGAGAAAATTTGACGAGTTTGTCAAAAATAGTTCCTATGGTCTTATCATAAATGTGAAACATCTCTACAAAGTTTCTATAAGAACTAGGAAGCCATTTTAACAAGATGGTTACAATCAAATCATCATCCAACTTGCCAAAAACTTGCCTTAGTGTACTATTTATCAATGTTTTTCATTTTTAATATGTACTCCCCCATATCGTAATCATCAACCGAAGAAAAATTAAAGAACCGCATATAGATATCTATCTTCTTATTTTTTGGCTTTTTGTTTTACATATCGTAAAGAGTTCTTCAAGCAATATAACAATGGGAGAGATTTCCAATGTGAATGTGTCCCTAGTACAACACCCGATTAATGCTAAGGATTTAGAACCCCGAGATTAAATGCACCATGTTTATTGTAGGTGGTGAGCAATACGAGATTTTTTCATTCTTTACCACATCCCATAACTCATTAAAAGCAAGTTACATTTCCAAACAAAATAATTGGAAAACGTTAATCGATCATTATCAAAAGATACATTATGATTTTTGAAAATTTTCAAAATAAATAAACTATACCAAAAATTGAAATATGCACTACAGGGTTTTCCACTTAACCTATGTGTAGAGCATATAATAAATTAAAATATGCACTACAAGATTTTCCACTTAACCTATGTGTAGAGCGTATAATAAATTAATAAAACACAATTTTGATGAAAAAAAATAGTGTGGAGGGCATTTAAACCGAGAACCTCTCACTCTCACAAAACATTACAATACAAACCATTCCCTCTATTAACATTTTCAAACATATAGTGGGAAAACTTAATTTATAAAATGTAATTTATTGTTTTCCCAATAAAACAATAAATTACATTAGCAATGATTTACCATTCCAATAGGGAAAGATCTTACTCGGAGAACAAGTGTTAATGAAAGAAAGCACAAGTAAGGTGGAGGTCCCATGCTTTTTCCAACACCAAAATGAAGTTGTTCCATACTAGGGAGAGGACCTATAACCGTGCACCCTAACTTTAGGGGCACGTAGATATATGTAGGGGTCTCGTCAACATAAAAAAATTATATCATCATATAGCGTATCATCATGCCACATCACTATTTTCATTTCGCGTGTTTATTTGGAGGGAAAAGTAGTTTTTGAATTGATTTAAAATGGAAAAAAATAATATAAAGCATTTGAAAGAGGTACCAATGACCGAGCGCCCTATGTGTCACATTGTCATTGGCTCTTTAAAAGTGTCATTAATCAAATAGTGAACAACTATTAGTCATTTTTTCAACAACCAATGGTGAAAATCAATGTACATACATTGGTACCTGCACAATTATGGGGTCCTCTCCCCTACTGACTATTTTTTGTATCGAAATCATTTTCAAATTATTTACTTCTTGTTTAAACATCATTTCCAACCATATTTTTAAATTCGTTTACAGCCTATGTTAATTTCCATGCCATTAGTGTGGTATTTTCCAGGCCATTTTTCAACTATGCAGTCATTTTCTAATGCTTTTCATTCAAATTCCAAAGTTTTTGCTGCTCAATTGCCATGTTGATGAGAGGATTCAACGTTCCAAACTGAAAAAGAATACTCAAACAAAGAATTAAATGCTACAAAGACACTAAACATGCTTCAGATAAAATTTTGAATAATTTTTAATGTTGTGGACTACCTTAATGAAATGGTTCCAACACATTCACCAAGCTCTTCCAAACCACTCTCTCCTTTCAAAACCACGCTTTGACACCACTTTTCAAAATAAATACAACCATACAGAATCAGGTTAAATCTTGTTCTCATTATAGTGGGCAACAAACAGAAAAATGAGTATAAAAGGGTGTCATAATCCTTAACCCCCAAAGAGAAGACAAACCCTATTTATTGATTTTACCGGAGATCGGGTAAATCTACCAATCTTATAACTGCCAAGCACCTAATTCTATACGAGTTTATCTAACCTAGCTTGCTTAGGAATTTGGAGCAACTCCTAACAATTTCTTAGATTTGAATCCTCTTTTCTTCTCTGATCTTTCTCAACTCCTACCAATTAATTAGATTTGAATCCTCTTTTCTCCTCTGATCTTTCTCTTTGTTGCTTCAGTTGCTTCTTGTTCTAGGAGATCATCCTTAGATCCTACTCAAAAATTATATACACAAAGCGGAAACACATACATATTTATCATGTAGAAAAAATTAATTCTTCTCATATTCCTACTCTTAATTAGTATGTAAAGAGCCAATATTTGAGCTTATAAGCATTCCCTGTGAAAGAAGGATGTGCCAAGGGTGAGGCTTTTGCTGTTCAAAGTAATAATGGTGAGGCGTTTTTGTTGTTCCAAGGCATTTTGCTGAGGAGTTTTGAACATTGATGAGGTTTTTACTGTTCTAGAGTGCAGCCAGCATGAGTGTATTATCTCTATTTTCTGTTTTGTTGACATGTTGAAACCCTCTGAAGGTTGTATGGAACCCATTCTTTGCTGAGAACAATTCTTATTTGGTTCATTGCTTCTGCAAAGAGGTGTCATCCATGGGAGAAGACAGAATTTGGGCACAACAGTTGACAAAAGCTCAGCATATGCGTTGAGGAGCACCATTCCAAGAGGAGGACGCACTCATGGCGGTGCACAGATCAATTTTAATTAGCTGATTAAAGTTTATATAATTTTAATCAAAGTTCAGATTTTTATAAGTTTGGGGCGAAAAGTATATAGAGTAAATTTTGAATTTTGGCTATAAGGACTTGAAAAAATGGTTGATTTTGTAACTGGAAAATCGTAAGGAGAAAATAGTTGAAACTTTGTGACATTATCCGTTTTGGTGTCCTTGTTAGTGTCGAATTTTTTTTTGCAAAAGAGTGTAAAACTCAAGATTTTGTGTTTTTTTATGACAATTTTATGGGAAATTGTAAAATTAATCTCTCATATTGTTACGAGTTTAGAGCTGAAAATTGGTCAAATTGTCTCTTTTTTAGAGTAGAATCAGTGAGCAAAAGAATTTTTTTAATAGTCTTTATAGTTTTTGTTATTTAATTGTTTTAGTGAAAAACTAAGTCAAAATGGCTAATTTACAACACTTGTCGCTGCCAGATTCACAAAAATTGATAGGCAAAAAATTTAGTTTATGGAGTCACAAGATACTTACCATTTGTGAGTATCTGAATCTTGATCGAATTGTACTTGGCAAAGAAACAAGACTAGATGACGATGATCTTTCAATTGATGACCACGATAACTATGATAATCATCATATGGAAGCATTGATGTTCTAAAACTTTCAGTCATTGATAATTTGTTTCCAAAAATAAGAAATGCAACTAGTGCTTCAGATTCGTGGAAAAGTCTAACATCCAAGTACCGGGCTTAGTGGTAGGTGTCGTGCCTCACCCGACGCGACTCCCAAAACACGTTAAAAGATAACCAAATATCCGATCAAAGATGGGAAAGGTAATAAAGTGGTGATAATTTTTTTAAAAGTTAAATAAAACTATGGTGGTTAAGATTACTCATTACGAAGGCAACACGACTAAGTCACAAAATTCAACGAAGCGGAACCAATCCGCAATGCATACGACTTGTAGGATTTTAAACAATTTGTGCGTCGTTAAAACAATGTCACAATAGTTGCGTGAAAGACAAAAATTGGTTTAACGCTGCGTTCACTAGTTATACGGATTACAATTATTTCTAAATGCATGGATGATTACGATCGTACGACGGTATGGAAACACTCCACTCGCGATGTAACATATTGCACGGGAAGGATCCGAGGTGAGATAAAATGTTCATGAGAAGTCAAATCATCACCAAGGCGGTCATGGGTCCCACTTTGCCTTCAAAATGGACCCATGCCCTCGAGGGCAAAAACACGGGTTAAAATAATTTTTAATTAATTTAATTTTTAAACTGTCCCACTAAGGGAAATCCACAACATGGGTTAAGTTAATTATATAAATTTAAACCATTTAAATTTAATTAACTCATTACGCTAACTTACCCAAAAATAACTAAATTTAATTTAATTATTTTAATTATCTTGCTAAGGGAATTCCCCAACAAGGGTTAGGTTAAAATTGGGGAAAACAAATTTGGCTCCAAGCAATCATGAGAAGATTCAAATTTCAATAAACATTCCCAAAATCAAACTCCATAAATTTGGAGTGTGTGGGGGGGGAAAATGGGCCAATGGGCCTCATTTGCATTGAAAAGAGCCCACCCCCATAGGGATGGGGGCTAGGGTCCCTTTTCAATGCAAATCAAGCCCTTTGCTTGCCATTTACCCTTCCTAAATGACACATTTTCCCAAATCCGAGTTTGGAAAAATGTGACATTTAGGAGGGGCAATTAGGCTCACCTAATCCATGATTAGGTGGCCTACTCCCTCCTAACCAAGACACATCATCACATACCACAAAAGATGCCAAGGACCACCAAAGATGGCATAAAACACCAAGTTAGCATTAACCAAAGGAGGATAAGGGTACACACTTAGAACAATACAACATGAGCCTACATCACAAAGGTAAGAGGTAAGAGGTGAGCCAACCATCACATAATAAACCAAATACAATATACGAACAATGCACAACATGAAGAGAAGGTGTCATAAATCAATAGAGAAGGAATGGTTTGGCCTCACGGGCCTTTTTGTGTTAATTGGGATGCATTGCCGAACCCCACATTCTCCCATGATCGAATACCTCATATCAAGGCAAACCTCATATCTTCCCAATACAATAATCAAAGTACGAAAATATCATATGTGTAAAATCAATCATCCATAGATAGTCATGCCTACTACATGATATAACATAGAATGAGTCATCTGCGTATATGAAAAAGGTTAACGACCATGAATCCCATATGAATACCATAACAATACACGATTGAGATCAAAACTAACCATGATATCATCTAAATCAATATAATCAATCAATGAAAAGTAGCACTGAGTGCCCCATAAACAACATGTTCACAAGAGTTAGCATCCTAGTGCTAGAAAATAATGATATCATGTATAGTGCCATATCATAACAATGTACCAAAGCAGTAATGTCCCTATCAAACAACCATGTCATGATGATAATGTCCCAAAAAAATAGTAAAATAAGTAATAATGTCCTTGTCATCATGATAGTATAGATACTGATGAGTGGCACTCGACCAAAAATGAGAAATCTTGAAAAAGTGGGCACTAGACTAGGGTACTCTACTTGGAATTTTGTACTAAAATACGGGGAGGGTGGTTCGATCTCGAATTCTTGTTGCGATTGAAGGACATTTGTGATCAACTAAAAAAAGCAACAGAAAATCTTGTAGGTGAATAAGATTTGATTGCTCCGTATTTGAGAACCCACAAACATCATTTGACTTTTTGAGTCGTTGTATATAGTCGCGAAGACACAAGAGATTTATTTTGAGAAGTTGTCTACACTTCTCATGTAGAAGGAGAGATGAAAAAATCATGCGGCTTCCTCCACATCAATGGCTACGGAGAGGGCATTCATGGCACGGTCAAAGGGAAACGAAAAACAATGTACTACAAGCAATTCCACAAAGGTAACCTCCAAAAGTACTATAAGCAATTCTACGAAATACAAATGGAAATGTTTTTATTGAAAGCAACTAGGAAATTTTAAGGAGGATTGTAGAAGGAGATAAGATGATATGGCTAATGCAAGCTAGAAATCTAGACATGCTAATGTTGCAGATGGAGAAAGATCTATTGAATTTGCTTTTACAACATCACATGATCAATCAAGTGAGTCATGCACAATGTATTTCAACTTAGGAGCATCTCGACATTATGCATGTCATAAAGATTGGTATATAGATTTCATTGAGGATGATAATAGTCATTTAAAACGGTTTCCTTAGGTGATGGATGGACACATGATATTAAGAGATATGCGGATGTTCAAATTACATTGAACAATCATTACAAATATACATTTTGTAATGTTAGATATGTACCTAATATGAACAAGAATCTCTTATCTATTAGTGAAATCACCAAAAACAAACCAAGAGTTAAATTTGAAAGGAAAAAATGTAAGGTAACTACATTCAATAATAATATAGTTATTATTGGTATAAGGGAAAAGGGTCTATACAAACTTATAGATCCACAATTAGTAGAACAATATGCTTTAGCAACAATTGAGCAAACTAGTACTCTATGGCATGCAAGATATGGTCATCTTAATTATCAATATTTGAATGTTTAGAGAAAAAGTCACGGTGGTGAATGGACTTCCATCTATTCAAGAAAATCGAGATGTATGTGCAAGATGTTAGTTAGGTAAGCAGGTTATGCAACCCTTTTCTACTAGTAAAGCATGGAGAGCAAAAATATATTAGAATTGGTACATACAAATCTTCATGGTCCCATGAAAACCTAGTGTAGTATATAGTGCACTATATTTCTTGTTGATTTTATATGATTGTTCTAAAAAAGTGGGCGTATTTTTTTAAGAAAAAATCAGATTATTTGTCTAACTTTGGTTTATGGAAAACCTTTGGTTGAGAATAAAAGGTAGAAGAGTTAAAGCACTCCAGCATGCAGGAGTGGTGGGAATTTGTTTCCAAACAATTCAATGATTACGCACACAATAAGGTATACATGATAACTATATCACTTCTTACATTTTGCAAAGTAACATTTAGTAGAAAAGGAGAAACATGACTGATATAGCGATGGCACGTTGTATGATGCAAAGCAAAAATGTACTTTTCAAGAATGAGAAGAAGTCAAATATTGCAATGTACATATTAAATAGAAGTCCATGTAAAGTTGTGCAAGACATCACTCTAAAAGAAGCATGGTTAGGTAGAAATCCTTATGTAAGCGATTTCCACATTTTTGTTGTATTGCTTTAGCATTAATTCCTAAAGAAAAAGAGTGGTTTAGATGTTAAAAGTAAAAAGTACATGTTTGTGGGATATAGTGAGCAATCCAAAGCATATAGATTACTAGATATCTCTACAAATAAGGTTGTTATAAGTAGAGACGTGAAAATAGATGAGAAAGTTTCGTATTTCTCAAAATATGGTACACCTATTGATACTAGTAATCTTTGGATTCCTAATGATGATTGTGAATCAAGTTCTAGTACTAAAATGGAACATGACTTAAAAAGGCAAACACTATAGAAGTCTAGCTCCATAGAAGGACCTAGTGAAACAAACAGTGATTCAACTATTCAACATAAAAGGCCAAAGTGGTACTATAGCACACTACAGGATGTTTGACAGATGAGCTTCCAAAATCATTGGAAGGTAGATCCACCAGATTTGGGAAACAAGTGGTACAAAATCTTGAGCAGGTAAACTTTGCTCTCAATTCAGTTGTGTCACAAATCTTTGAGCCCAATACTTATGCAGAATGCTAAAGGAAATCCAGAATGGGAATTTGCCATAAAGGTGGAGTATGATGCTCTAATGAAAAATGGAACTTGGGTTTTGTCAAATTTACCCCCAAGTAAAAAATCCATTGGTTGCAAATGGATTTACAAAGTAAAATGTAAGTCAAATGGTTCTCTAGATAAGTATAAAGTTTGTCTTGTTGTCAAAGGATATGTACAGGAAGGAGTATATTATGAGGAAACATTTGTTCCTACAACAAAAATGGTAACATTCAAAATGGTTATTATTGTTGCTCAGTTTGGTTGGTAGGTATATTAGATGGATGTCAAGAGTGCTTTCCTGAACGAAGACTTAGAGGAAGAGGTGTACATGGTACAACCACATGGCTTTCAGATTCTTGGAAAAGAGAATTCGGGTTGTAGGTTAGTAAAGTCCTTGTATGGACTTGAGCAGGCTCCTCGAACCTGATATTTTAAAATTCATAAATATATTAGAGAGTACAATTTTAAAAGATGTGATGTAGAATCTAATCTCTATGTTAAATTGGTTGGTGATGACATATTGGTTCTAGTTGTCTATGTTGATGATCCAGCCATCACCAGGAAATGATAATGACTTAATTAGACACGTAAAAGATTATTTTTGTTGTGTTTGAAATAGCTAATCTATGACTTTAATATTGTCTAGGTATAGAGTTTTGACAATGCTACAATTTTGGTTATACAATTTTTGTATCCCAAAGAAAATATGAAAAAACCTTATTAGTCAAATTCAAAATGTCGATAGTAATCTAATAGCTAAACCTATTGAAGTTGGGACAAAACTCTCAACTAACATTGATTCACCATCGATCAATTAAGCAATGTATCGGCAATTAGTAGGCAACTTGATTTATCTTACTACTAGTAGGCGATTTGTGTTTTCGGTGAGTTATATTTATTGCTTCATGGATAAGCCACATAAAGAACATTGGCAAGATGTGAAAATGAGTTCTTAGATATGTCAAAAATACTCTTCACTTTGGCATTTTATACAAAGAAATTGTTGGTTTTGAGCTGACAGGGTATATTGATTAAGATTGGGTGGGATAAGTTGATTTTATAAAATCTACAACATGTTACATTTTCACTCTTGGTTTAGGAGATTTTTCATTACAGAGTAAGTTTATGAGTATAGATGCATTTTCTTCCACTGAGGTTGAGTAAAAAGTAGTTATTAGTGCAGGTCATGAGTTGATGTGGATTCAATCAGTATTGGAGGTTCTTCAACTTGATTCATCAACACCCACACCTATCTTCTGCAAAAACCAAAGTGTACTAAATTTAGTGAAGAATTTAGTTTTTCATGCCAGGACTAAGCACATTGAGGTTCATCACCACTACATCCGACAATTGGTTACTAATGAAGACATATGTTTTTTATTATTGTCCTAACTCGAACAATCAAATGATATCATGAATAAACCTATGTAAAGACAAATTTGTAAAATTCTGAGATAAGCTTGGAGTTGTTTCTAATTCAGTCATTAAGGGATGGTATTAGAATAAATGAATAATGTTCTAATAGTTGTTATAGTTTGTTAATATTAAAAACAAACTATTATGTTGTTATACGGGTCAAGCTATTCTTTGCTTCCCATTGTTTTATTGTTTTGCCTACCTCCTTGATTATAGGAGTTGTTATAGGCCTATTTAATTGTGCCTCTCCAATAATAAGTGGTGCGAATTATTGCTTCTCTCATTGAACATGTTTTCTTTTACTTACCTTTTTATTATTAATAAAAAAATAAATGTCATTAGGATGATGCCTACTCAAGGAGCTTATCTTGAAATGGATTAAACACTAACAACTAAAATCTCACAAGAAAATAATATTTTAATTAAATTGCTTGTAAAAGCCTTCAACTACTTAACATATATCAAACTATTGGTGCCACTAAATAGGAGGGCGGCGAAGATCTTTCAATTTATCACCTCAACGAGGAAGAGTATCATCTAGTTTATCACCTCAACGAGGTTGATCAACATTAGCAGGAAAAGGATCCCATCCTAGTTTTTCAAATTCTCCCGATTTGCAATGACTAATATATCCACATGTTGAGAGTTGGCATGCAAAATGGCCAAAGAAAGATAATGAAATTTATCTTACTACAAAGGTATCTAACACAATCACATTCTAAACTTCATGGCAAGAGAAGGGTTCCTAACAAGTAATAAGAAGCACGCATGTCTCCAAAGAGTGAAAGCGAGAGTGACTATACGAATCAAATCCTCAACCCTACTCATGTATGTCATGGCACAAGGGAGAGTCAGCAAGTACCTAAATAACAATGTTATATGCATGAACCGAATAGCTAATTAGGGTGTAGAGGTTCCCAACCTCCACGACCACTTTCTCAAGTTGAATCTATATCTATATAGTGACATTAGAAACCGCAAAAAAATAGATAGAATCAAAATGACTAGATTTCATCTTTTGAGCAAACATTGTTTTATTTCTATCTTTCCACATCATTAACAAGATGATTTCAAAGCAAAAAAATTGCTAAATTTGTGTGAATTTTGCAAGATGCTAAGCAATATCACTTAAAGTAATCTAAGCAGATGAACATATTAGAGTGAAAGGGTTTGAAGAATGTATGAATCTAATGCAAATCTCACTAAGCACATGGGCAAAACTATGGAAAATGCTTATAAGACTCTAATCTATGGTATAAATGGCAATGAGGGTTAGAAATGCCCAAGCATACAAGATCCCAATAGGAGACCTATGGTAAATAAGGCACCAAGAGAAATGAGATTTCTTAGGCTCAACAATAGCTTTCTAAATAGTGACGAATCTCCTCTTTTGAGGAGGAGTTGAGATTCCAATGTGATTCAAATTATATCAAAGTCAATTATAACCAAGTCAAAGTTTGGATCACATAAAGGGTGTTTTAATGTACCGGGTTGTCGACGCACCACCCAAGAAGTGATAATGTGAACTCTAATTTTATTAAGATACTCTTTAGGAGTGGTCATTGTAATTTCACTTTTAGTCTCAAATTTGGTTCCAAAGAGATTAAATTTGGCTTTAAGTTAGGAAAAGGTAGTCAAAAGCAAGAAGCCCTTCAAAATGCATGTTAGAATGCACAATATATGCCTCTAGAAATTTTGCAAGAGGATTTTCAATTTGGGTGATCCTAACATGGACACCAAATGGACTAGCCATTGATCAAAATCACTTTCCTAAACTTGTCACCTTCCAAATGAACTAAGGCTTGATGTTTTCTTGCTTTCTAAATGCCACACGATGAAAACCTCTTCCTTCCTCAATGTTGGCCTAGGAAATGCCTTACAATTTTTCAAACCTTCCATGGGCATCCTTGGTGTGGGGACAACAGTGAAGAAATAGACATGAGTAGCAACAAAAACCTTTGAGCAAACATGGAATTTACGATCCAAAGAATGGTTTAGTGACTAGTAAGCCAACTTTTACTCTTTAAAAACATAAGATTAGAGGTCAACATAGACGCCTTAGGAAAATGGGATGCACAACAATTTAACCATATTTGTGTTGGATTCATTTCCACCCATATTGTAGGATAAAGGCATGGTAGACAAGATTGTGGTAACATTGTGTCTTGGCCCATTGGATATTAGACCCTAAAGCTAAACAAAAAGTTAGTGGGTACTCCATAAGATTGGAAAATTGACAATTGATCCTTTTCCAACATAAGAAAAGGTCATAAGAAAAGATGACATAGATGAGATATTGTGGATGTCTAAGAAGGGAATCCCCTTGACCAATTCTATGGAAGTATATTGGGAAAGGAGATAACCATATCCATCTACCTTTGCCAAGATAGAGTGATAGGATGAGTTGCCATTTTTCATATTTATTTCCACTAATGATGATACAAGTCAAACCATATTTAAAGAAAATTTGAACATACTTGACAAAGTTGAGATAAAAAACCAAGCACCTACAATATGGTCGGAAAAAAAAACTACCTTATTTTGCAATAGGATTTTTCAAAATCAATCGTAATAAAAATAGCCCACTTGTTAAAGGAATGAGCAGATTCCATGCCTTCACATACGTTAAGAATATGAATTTTCATAAAGTTAATTTGCTCATACCAAATGACTAACGACTAAAATTAATGTAGTATGAGTGCAAGAGATTTGGAGATAATATTGTAAGAGACATTAAGAAGAGTGATTGGTTCTTGGCCTCATAAATGAACTTGATATTGTTTTTATTAATCGATTATGCTTCTCTTGGAAGCCTCCAAGTACATCGGATGGAAATCTAGACCATCAGTCTCCCAAATGGATTTTTTAAAATCCATATGGGAAGCCATCAATACTAAGGGATTTGTCATTAGCCATTTGGATAACCGCACCATACAAGTCATCAACAAAAAAAAATGTTATTACGGATAACTCACTTTATTGGTATGACTTTGCGAGGCATCACACGAAGCAAGCTCTTAAGTTGGTGTCATTCGTGAGCGGTAAATATGGCTTTGTAATGAGTAAAAAGGGCTTTGAAATGTCCAATAAATCCATAGACTTTTACCATATGTCTTGAATTTCCTTGATTTGATCTGCAAAATGTGAAAAACTCCTTTTATACATGTTGCCAATCTTGAGATAATGCATCTTAGCACATATTTGGGCCCCACTGCCTCATTAAGCTCGAAAGTTTCATAGTATGATGTAGCACAATAGTTTTAACATGCTACAAAGTGTCAAAGGAATCCATTTCAAGATCATGTGTGAGCTAAGACAACTCATTTGAAGTAGCCACTTGAGATCTACATCAAATAGTTGCAAGCTACCTACCAAGATGTGAAGGAAAGTGGTGGTAAGGCTTAATGGTTGTTTCCTACCACTCAACCCACCTAGTGTTGCAAGTGGGCCACGTGGTAAAGTTCCAAATTCATTGGATATGGGTTTTAGTTCATGCATGGACTAAATTGAAAGTATTCAAAGAAAACTAATTCTTAAAATATTGAGCCTATTTGCATGCCCACAAAAGCTTGAACTTGATAGGATAACAATTAGACAACACCTCACGTTCTACAACACGCCACATGGGACACAAGTTTCCCCTATCCTTTGTGGTTTGGGCCATGTTAAACCATCCACAAATAGCCCAACAAGATTTGGGTGGCTCATCTACATGCTATCACCAAAATGACGCACTTTCCAATATCATTAGAGGCATACATGTTGACTATACCAAAAGAATGGCCATTTATCTCAAATAATTGAATGGCACAATCAATGGATTTAACAACACAATTGATGACATATTGATCCATATAAAAATTATCTTTTTGTTTTGTTCTAACTATAGTCAACACAACCAATATAACAAATGAGGACCCTATCCCCATACTTATATCTTCTAAGTAACTATATTTAGTTTTCTCCATATCTTTGTCCCTAAGTGAATATGGCACTTATGATTTCTAACTATAAAACTACTACATTATTAACATATAACATGTATCAGGCTAAGTATGGTCGACTTGTGGCTTACATAATCTCAGTGACGAGAGGGTCGGACACTGGAAGATCCTACCCGTTTGCAGTGCACACAACATAATGAAACTCAAAGGTTTAGTTTATTCATTCAATGGCCTTAATGACATCTATATGCAACTACTCTCTTTGGAGCTTTTACAAACTCGGTACTTCTCCTCAAGGACCTAACCTAGACTAGTTGCACTCTCAACTCGATTCTAATGGCTTACATTGACTTGGCCGCTCTCGGTGGTTTCTTGTGCCTCAAATGCACATACAACAATTTGAGGCCTTGGCCTCCAATTTTTCCTTTAATTGGTTGGCATTCAACCACTAAAGTGCTAAAAATAAAATGATGAACTCAACCTCCTCTTATAGTCGCATGTTCCTGTTTTCTCTCCTAGTTTGAAATCTCCTTTGGGCAAGATGGTCCCTTACGCTTCCAAACCTTCTTGCTCATATTAAAATTTGAATTTGAGCTCCTTTAATGCTTCAAGATACCTCATCTAGACATTACCTGTTTGTGTCATCGTCGATCTGGTGGTCAAGTCAACTAACCGTTGATTCCATAAAGCAGATCTCATCATCGATGTCTTTTGACACTTTCGACTTGTCATCTAACGACCAACTTTTTGCACACTCCTTGCTCACACTCCATTGCCACGCCTCTTCTATTATATATAATGCACTCTTATGTTGGAACTACACCTTCACCTTTATTTCGCACACGCCTACGGCCTGGACCTTTCCAAAGCTTCCACACTAATCTTTCGTGAACCAAGCTATTGTGCAATCCCTTCATTCTATCGCATGTGCCTGTTGCACATTCTTTTCCATCGCACATAACTCCTTTGCAATCCTCGTGCACCTCTAGTCAACTAGGTTGCGCCATAATCCTACAAGACTACAAAAATCCCTACATGCACTACTACACATTATTCTTTCGTGATTTGCTTCCTTCACTATAAAGCCTTGGGAGTTCACTCCTTCGTCAATCTGATGCAAGGGCATCTTCAAACTACATCGAGATAATCAAAATTTCCATGGTTGTGAGGTCATTGAGGTCAAATTGAGTATGTGGAGTCATGATGGAAAGAGAGAGACTTAGTGTGAGAGTTGGAAATTTCAAAATATAGTTTCCCTCCAAATTGTCATTCAAATTATAAAAGCATGTAATGAGCAATATGGGCTTGTAAAAGTATTAAAAAGGGTGTCTTCAAGTATGTGAGGGTCCTAGGGGGTATAATAGAGTCTATGAAATGTTTAAAATTATGTAAAAATGCCTTCTTTGTGTTATATGGGTATATGGAAGGTCCATGAGTCATCAAGAAATCAATTATGAATTCAAGAAGTTACATGCAAGAGGGAATTCAAATATATGAGAGGAGGTAGAGTTAGTAAGGGGTATTCCTTGAGGAAGAAGAGGAGGAGGTCCGAGTGAATCATGAAATTTTGTATAAAATAGCTTGTTAATATAATAACCCCTGTTTTGCAAGTAAAGGACTATGTATAAGTCAAATGTTGACATTTACATCAAGGAAGGATCAATTGTTATGTTGCATTACTGTTCTTAGAAGCATATGAGGGAGGTAATACTACGGTAATCTTGTAGAGAGAAGGAACTTGGTGTGTTATCATAACTCTTACTTGCAAATATGTTTTATGAGTTATTCAACTTAAGTAATTTGACCGAGCTGCGTTTTAGCAAGGATTTGGATGCAAGGTTATGCGATTGTTTATTGAGGCATGCTCTTTAATATCTTCATGTTGAATAGATGATGGATGCATGATTTCAAGGGTGAAAATTGGGTTCTATGAACTTTATTCATTGCACGATAGAGGATTTCTTATGAAAATTGAACTGTGCATCTACATGTTAAAGAGAGGGAAAACAAGTGAAATAACTTGTTTTTGGATTCATGAGACCTTGCTGGTAAAAGGAACTTGAAGGTTAAGTGTAAACAAACCTCTAGTCCAAATTTGGGGATTTGAAATTAAGTTTCAAGGTTTTTATAGCATTTTCTTTGGCCCTTGGTTTCTAGGAAACCTCTCTTAGGATCTAGCTAGGGCTTGGAGTTTGGGGACTCAAATCAATGAATTAAACCCGAAAATTGGTAGGAATGATGTTGAAAGGGTCCTTAAAGCAATTCAAAAGGAATTTTGTGTTTTCAATTGTAGATTTTGTAGATATTTTCGACAGATCCATATGAGGGTTTACATGCACAAACTAGAGGGCTAGTTGTGAAGGGTAGATTAACAAAGGAAGTGGGGTCTAGGACTGAGTTAGATCATGAAACTATAGGGACATCTAGAGCTCCTTAATGGGTGCCCAAAGATGCCTTTTTGTGTCTTGAAGCATTTTGCAAAGGACGTTATGGTGGAATAAGGACTATCCTATGGCTAGTAGCCTAGTAGGCCTAGTAGAAGGTGAAATGAGAAAAGTGTGATTGCAAGAAGAGTATTGTGAATCAGGTTTTGAAATTTGAGGCACACCTCATTGATGGTAAAGGGTGATTGAATATGTTTACACATTTTGATGGGTACTCCTAGAACACTCCAAGCATGAAGCTTGCATGATACATGGTCATTAGGGGAGCAAGAATGTTAGTTTGAGAAAATAGTTGAAACAATGAGTTTGAATCTATTTTGCATTAAGTTTTGATTGTTCTAACAATGTTTTGAGATGATGGAACAAGGCATGAAGGTTTTGAGGTCAATGAGAGCTAAAAAGGCAAAGGTAGCATGTTTTGTGAAGGAGCTTGTGAGATGGTAGGGGATAATTTGGTGGAAAGAGAAAGATGATGATTTCCTTGATTGTGAATCTTTTTCATTGGTGTATTTAGCTTAGCATCGGGGTTGAAACATAACATTGAGTTGGTAAGGACCTTTTAGTGTGGAAAACTCTTATTTGCAAGTTTTAAGCCATTCTAGGCTATGAGAAAGATCCTCTTATGCGAGAGAGTCAAGTTGTAAGTTGTGTAAACTCTCTTGAACTTGTTTGAATGTAAAATGCATGGTTGTTTTTTTAAACCTCTCTGCATCATTTGGTATCAGATCGTGGTGTTCTTATTGTGATTTGTTTTTGAGATTTGAAAGAATGATTTTGTGGCTAACAATGTTGTGTGAGTGTGTGGTAGTGAAGTGACAGGTGAAGAGTGAAAAGAAGAGAAGTGTGAAAGTGAAAGAGAGTGTGAAGACACCAAAAGACCAGGTTTCAATCCTTGGTGAGGTGTGAAGGAATAGGCAAGGTGAAAAAGACTTGTCAGAGAGAGAAGATGGACCAATAAGAGGTAATAAGAGAGTTAGTGAAGTTGTATAGCCACAAGAAGAAATGGAGAGAAAGAAAGCAAGAGAAGCCAAGAAAAGAGAAGAGAAAATGAAGAAAGAGGAATGGGTAAAAAAGAGATGATAGAGTTGAGGAAGCACATATAGAGGTTAGGAGAGTTAATGATGAAAGAAAGTCATGGACTTGAGTTTGTGATGAAAAAGAAGATAAAATGGCCTATAATGCAGATTGTCAAAAGAAATTAAAAGTTGTAGCTAAAGACGATGATCAAGAGTGAAGAGAGAAAGTTGAGACAAGAAGATAGGAGAGAGGACATGAATCAACTAAGGACAAGTGGGAGCAAGGAAAGAGGACTAAGGACAAGCAAACATGACGAAGACTCGACTATGCAAACAAAGGATATGGTCAATTTTCTCCACCTTGGGAGTATGATGCGGGGACATCAAATAATGCAAATTTCCACGGTTGTGAGGTCATTGAGGTCAAATTGAGTATGTGGAGTCATGAGGGAGAGAGAAACTTAGGTGTGAGAGTTTGAAATTTCAAAATATAGTTTCCCTCCAAATTGTCATTCAAATTATAGAAGCATGTAATGAGCAATATGGGCTTGTAAAAGTATTAAAAAGGGTGTCTTCAAGTATGTGAGGGTCCTAGGGGGTGTAATAGAGTCTATGAAATGTTTAAAATTATGTAAAAATGCCTTCTTTGTGTTATATGGGTATATGGAAGGTCCATGAGTCATTAAGAAATCAATTATAAATTCAAGAATGTACATGCAAGAGGGAATTCAAATATATGAGAGGAGGTAGAGTTAGTAAGGGGTATTCCTCGAGGAAGAAGAGGAGAGGAGGTTTAAGTGAATCATGAAATTTTGTATAAAATAGCTTGTTAATATAATAACCCCTGTTTTGTAAGCAAAGGATCGTGTATAAGTCAAATGTTGACAATTACATTAGGAAGGATCAATTATTATGTTGCATTTTGTTCTTAGAAGCATTTGAGGGAGGTAATATTGTGGTAATCTTGTAGGGGGAAGGAACTTGGTGTGTTATCACAACTCTTAACTTGTAAATTTGTTTTATGAGTTATTCCACTTAAGCAATCTAACTAAGATCGTGTTTTAGCAAGGATTTGGATGCAAGGTTATGAGATTGTTTGTTGAGGCATGATCTTTAATATCTTCACGTTGAATAGATGATGGATGCATGATTTCAAGGGTGAAAAGTGGGTTCTATGAACTTTATTCATTGCATGATAGAGGATTTCTTATGAAAATTGAATTGTGCATCTACTAAGTTAGAGAGAAGGAAAACAAGTGAAATAACATGTTTTTGGATTCATGAGACCTTTTTGGTAAAAGGAACTTCAAGGTTAAGTGTAAACAGACACTGTAGTCAAAATTTTGTGATTTAAAATTAAGTTTCAAGGTTTTTATAGCATTTTCTTTGGCCCCGGGTTTCTAAGAAACCTCTCTCGGGGTCTAGCTAGGGCTTGGAGTTTGGGGACTCAAATCAATGAATTAAATCCTGAAAATTGGTAAGAATGATGTTGAAATGGTCCTTAAAGGGATTCAAAAGGAATTTTGTGTTTTCATTGGTGTATTTTGTAGATATTTATGACAAAGTCCATAGGAGGGTTTACATGCACAACGAGAGGGCTAGTTGTGAAGGGTAGATTAACAAAGGAAGTGGGGTCTAGGAGTGGATTTAGATCATGAAACTTTAGTGACATCTAGAACTCCTTAATGAGTGCCCAAAATGCCTTGTTTGTTTCTTAAAGTGTTTTAAAGGAAGTTATGGTGGAATAAGGATTGTCCTAGGGCTAGTAGGCCTAGTAGAAGGTGAAATGAGAAAAGTGTGATTGCAAGAAGAGTATTGTGAATCAGGTTTTGAAATTTGGGGCACACCTCATTGATGGTAAAGGGTTCTTGAATATGTTTACACATTTTGATGGGTACTTCTAGAACACTCCAAACATGAAGCTTGCATGATACATGGTCTTAAGGGGAGCAAGAATGCTAGTTTGAGCAAATAGTTGAAAGAATGAGTTTGAATCTATTTTGCATCAAGTTTTGATTGTTCTAACAATGTTTTGAGATGATGGAACAGGGCATGAAGGTTTTTGAGGTCAGTAAGGGCTAAAAAGGCAAAGATAGCATGTTTTGTGAAGAAGGAGCTAGTGAGATGGTGAAGGATAATTTGGTGGAAAGAGTAAGATGATGATTTCCTTGATTGTGAATCTTTGTCATAGGTGTATTTAGCTTAGCATCAGATGTTGAAATAAAGCATTGAGTTTGGTAAGGACCTTTTAGTGTGGAAAGCTCTTTATTTGCAAGTTTTAAGCCATTCTAGGCCATGTGAAAGATTCTCTTATGCAAAGAGTCAAGGTGTAAGTTATGTAAACTCTCTTGAATTTGTGTGAATGTACAATGCATGGTTGTTTTTTTAAACCTCTCGCATCGCAATCCTTTTGTGCACTATTGTGCAACCTCTTCCATTGTGCACTTCACGTGCAATGTGCTCGTCATTGATAGTTATTGCACAAAGTCCTCTTGCACTTCGGCATAATCGCACTTCTATTTTGTTGTGCCTCCTCTTCATTCCACATGCTCTTCATCCTCACACACACCCACACTTAGCCAAAAATGTGCAAGATTTCTCTGAACCTCATATGCTCTTGCATCATAATCTCTTTTCCTACCATAATATCATTTCTAAGACTTCATATTGATAATAGGGTAAGCGTAGGTGGTTTCTATTGCATAAGTAAGGTATATATAAGAGGTAGTAGTTAATAATCAATCGTCATATTGTGCATTTGAGTTTTGTTGCAAAATCATGGAGATTGCCCTCAAGTGACCAAGTCATATATACTTGAATATTTTGCTTTTATTCCCATCTCTATTAATATTATTCTACTAATCTACATAATTTCATTACATGTAGTATCAAAGATTCAACTCTGGAAAAAATTAGGTTGAAAACCTAATTTTGAGGATTCACTTGTATCTCATCAAGCGTTGTGAAATTTTCTACCATTCTATAATGAAATTGTGGACTCATTCAAGGAAGCTTCCATCCAAAAGTCATATTTTGTGATATTTTTTTGCAGGAGTTATTTTGATTTTAGGGTTGTTCACAAATTCGCTCCACATGCCATTTTTTTTCCAATTTCTTTGCATTTTTGGAAAGATCAATTTTTTTTTACTTGGGTCTATTCTCTACATTTTTGGATGTAAGGCCAACACTACCCTACAATCATCTAGTCAAAGTTAAAAACCTTTTCCTACACAATCCAATTGTTACATGGCTAGAGGACGAGTCAAAGGGTTGCTCAATCTAGGAGGAATTCCTATCAAAGAGATGAAATAATCAAAGTATGGATCAAAGAGAAGAAAGATTCAAAGTTTGGATGGGGTCACTTCTAAAACGAGTTCACTAGATGAGAAATTGCGCGATTTGGAGTCTAAATCAAAGAATTTGTGCAAAGACATGAAAGGGGCTATAGATAATATGTTCAATACCGTGAAAGGAGATATGGATACTATGTGTGCAAGAATGTGAAAGGAGAATATGATTCTCTCATGAGTTTCATTAAGAGATTATTAACCTCACAATCGAATCAAGGTGGATCTTAGGGACAACCCAAACTTGATTAAGATACTATGCATCCCCTCCCATATCCGGAATTAATTCTAGGCCTCAAAACCTACTCTCAAAGGAGGACAAGTGTAAGGTTGATGGAAAGGATTCACTCAACTGGATAACCAAATGGAGAGCTTTTTTTATTTACGTTAGATCTCATGTGGGCAAAAAGTTACCATGACATCCTTATATTTCGAACCTAGACAATTTGTTTGGAATCCATGATTATGTGCAAAAAGAAGGGCCTTCCATTCACTAAAAAAATGCAAATGCACTACAACAACTATGTGACAGAGACCTAATTCAACCACTTACTACAAAAACGGGACCTATTAAGGATCATATTCAACAATTCCCCAACCTATCACTACGCGTGAAGAACATTACGAGAGGAAAACTCGAATGACTTGTTCGTCGGAGGGCTTAGGGATGACATCCAACTCAATTTTCGCATGTTTAATCAAAGTTCGGTATTTGAGTCCATGATATTTACACACAGGGAAGAGGAAAGAGAAATGGTCAACACTAATGGACACACATTTGCTAACATCGAGACAATGGCTCTATGCGCCGTCATTCCCACAACGGACTAGGTTAGCACACCAACAAATTGAAGAAATAGGGCATGCAAATTATGTTTAAACCATGACAACAAATACAGACGAGGACATAAGTGTGCCGAAAAGTTGTTCTTCATTGAGGGCATCAACAAAAAGATAATGAAGAAAATGTATTAGTAAGTGATGAAGAAAAAGTAGTAGCGGATGTTGAGGAGCTCCAATAAAGAGATTCCCACCCCACTTTATCTTGCCATGTGCTTTTAGGTGCTAACACCCCCACAAACTCTCAAGGTAGTGGGTTTCTTGAAAAAAAAAAAAGTGACCATATTGATTGACTCAGCAAGTACTCATAATTTCATCAATGATAAGTTGCTTTTGCACGCTTGAACTATTTTGTGTATCCAACACCAGAATTTCAATTCATGCCTCAAATGGGAATAGTGTTAAGTGTTCAAGAAAATGCCATAATCTTAAACTCACTATGGGTGACTACTTGTTGAATAGCCCTATGTTTGATATTCCCATGGAAGGAGCTAATATTGTATTAGGAGTTCAATGGCTCACAACCTTGGGCACAATTGGGATTAAATTCTAGGAATCGTTCATACAAAAGGAAAGAGGTTTGAGTTGAGAAGGTTGCACACTAAGTCACCACATATGGTAAGCTCTCATCAAATCCACAAGTCCCGCCAAGGGATCAATACGGCCTTTAACGCAATTGTTTTCAAGGGAAGGAAAGTCCTCAAAAGTACAATTACCACTAGATCTTCAAGGTGGGGTGAAAAAGTATTCAACTGTGGTTGAGGACGTGCCAAGGGATCAACCACCTATCAAAGACAATTCTTCAATAAGGTCTCCCTCCAAAACATTTTTGGCTCCCATATGCCATTTGGAACCTCTTCTCGAAGGTATAGTTAAGGAATACAATCAGCACTAAAAAAACAACCTTTGTCAACTATAATACATCCAAAGATTTCAGGTATTTAATGTTGGCAGAAGATTCCCATCTAGATAGTCACCAAAAGGAAGAATTCTTATGGAACCAGAGGGACTTACCCGGACTCAGCTCAAAAGGATGCAACATAAGGTGATCACCAAGGATCTTATCCATTGGAAGAACCTACCAAGAAAACATGCGACACATGAGGATGAAGATTTCATCCACAAGCCTCCAAAGATGATCAAATTCGAGCACAATGCTTATTTAAAGTGGGGACAAGAGTGGTACGCCCTTAATCGTAGCATGTATCGGGATATGTATGGCCGACTTGTGGCTAAAATCATCTCTTTGTTTGTCATATAACCATTTCCAAGACTTCATATCGGTAGTAGGTCGGCTAAGGTGGTATCTATTGCATAAGCAAGGTATATATAAGAGGTAGTAGTTAGAATTCAAACAACATATTGTGCATTTGAGTCTTATTGTAAGGTTGTGTAGGTTGTCCCCACAAAGTAGCTAAGTCATATATACTTGAATATTCTACTCTTATTTCCATCATTTGGTATTCTATTGTTGTTATTCTACTTATCTAAGTAATTTCATTACAAAAACTATAAAATAACATAATTTGTTTTTTTGAAGTTAAAACAAAACTCTTACTGAAGTTTAAGTCATTGATATTTATCAAGAAGATACCTGAATGCAGTATGCCATATTGATGGCTAAATACTGCATGTCATGTTGAGCAGGATTCTTTGTTCAAAAGAGAACACTCCAGCCATATTTCAGACAATAAGCTTCAGTCATAACATCTACTGGATACTTGTGCCCCAAGCCCAGCAACAACCATTCCACTCTATACAACTAAATTATATAATCATCAGCTTATATCCTAAATATGAATAAGAATGAGAACTGATATCTAATACACAATATTTACACACACCCTTGCCAATGCACCTATACCAAAACTATCAACTGCCTAATGCCCAATTTGAGGCTGTCCATTGTCGACGGTAGTTTCATTATTAAAATGGGACTTGAGACCAATCCAACACTTGTAATAATCATGATCTATTTGTGGAGAGTTCAGAGCCCATGGTGTGATTCTAGGTATCAGAGAAGATTCAAACATGAAGGCCATTGTGTCTTTTATTTTGGTTGGTTTTGCATCATTCCCTCCTGCTATGGTTGCCTGAAAACACAGAAAAGGTGGAATATTGAGGAGTTATAATCTGCCAGAAAAAATGTGCCATACATTCCTTAAGAAAAGTTGCACAAAAACCGACCTCAAACGTGGTAGTATCAGGCCCATGCGGAGTCATACAGCTATGCAAGCTTGCACCTCCAGCTACAAATCCGTCTGCTTTAGCCTGAAGTATACACATGTTATTTTAGATACTAAATAAAAATACACATAACAGTAGTTTCCAAGGAATGAGTAACAGAAATTTAGAAGGTCAAGGAAGAAGTGCTTTTGTGAGGCTTTTACTAGTAGGCTAGAAGACATTAATTCTAGTCACTCTCTGTTCTCTATGAAGCAAATGGTTTCCGACTAAGCAGTTATCCTGGTGCAATGTGATCCTCACAAGGTAGCCTATGATATTCATAGAATCCTCCTTTCAGGAGCCCATGCAAGCCACTTCTTTTGCAGTAGACATTTTCATGTTTTAAGCAAACAAATTTCTCGTCAAAAATCTAATGTCTATAAACCCATTCTTCAGTAGTAAAATACTTCCTAAGAAATTAATGCTACATAACTTATGTGTTTCAAAAGGTTTCTTGAAAAGAAAGTTTTTGAAGTTCAATCTGAGTGATTTTTTTGGCAGAGATATTACATACTGTCATGTCATTTTTTACATGATTTTTACCGAAATGCCATCTTCAGATTTATATTTATGTTGTAATTTTGTAAAATACTAAAAGAAGAGCACTGGGAAGTCAGATTGACAGACTAACCATGAAATTTCCGTCCTGTTGGAACGTAGTAAAATTCCTTTCAAAGTAAAATGATAATGAGCTCACCGGAAATAATTTAGTGTAAATTCACTCTAAATAAATATAAAGCAACTAAAAACATGAGAGATCTATATAAGATTTTTTTGAGTAAATAGACTCAGTATATAATGCCTTTCATACAATCTTCATGGTGGAACTAAGATCAAACTTCCGCATATAATGCTTGGAAATGGCCATTAACAACAGCAGCAGCTGATTTCAGAGGCTGTCGAATTGTGAATCCCTTCTTGTATTGTGAGCTGTTTAAAATCCCAAAAAAAACAAGAGACATGTTTAAGACGGGCAATGCAAACTCCTGCATTATTTGACGTAGGAGCATGTTGTTCACATGCAGTCTTACATCAACCAGAAACAGCTGGAGTAGGATTTTTTCGTTTATATATATTTTTGTGTTTGGCATTGGCAGATTACTCCAAATAGGTCTGTGGTACTTCACTGATTACAGATAAGTTCTTAAAAATTGGCGTAAGTCTATAGCCTATGGCGTAGAGCAGAAATGGTGATTTCATGGCTAGGTGGTCTTGTGCGGACAAATGAATGCACATCATGCTTCAAGGCATCTCCGTGTTATGCATACGCAATTCTTGGAATGGCGTGAAGCTTGTAAGCCTTGGCACAAAACCACAACATGGTGCAGACAACTGGAAGTATCGCCAAAACTGGGAAACCTTCAAATGCGTGTGGGAACGTATAAGACATTTTCAGAAACTCGCCTTAGAAAGAGATACTCATCTTAATACCACGCATCTATTTACGAAGCTGTGAGGTTATTGGGACTTTTGTGCGAGAGTTACTTGAAGACACGATGGGCACAAACTTCTCGCACAATAGTGTGCATGGTTCTTAGATGGCACGAATGGCAGGATCACTTGTTACCCACCTCGATTTTATAAATGGAAACTGATGATGGTTCACCTATTTCAAATATTGCGATCATTGAGGCGACTTGTATTTGCACCGAGTTGTGCTATGTTATGGGTCCATTGGGCACTATGCCCCGTTCAATATTTGCAACGCATTTTATATCCTTATGGGTCAGATGTAAGGGCCTAATATTGTAAACAATTGATTGTGTGTGTATATATATAAACACATCACTATGTTTGAGAAAGGCATTCAAATTCGAACTGGGAAGATAGTCTAAGTGCAATTGCAAAGAGTTGAAAACTTTGGTTCAGATTTGCAAAGTAAAATAACACAATAATAATGTCGTATATTTCACATTATTGCATTCGAACAATACATTGACTATTATATAGCCAATAGCTCAAAAAATCATTATCGGCGATTAATTGGCAGGCCAAATTTTGACTCGGAAATCGGGAATCGGCAATTTATCGGCATTAATCGGCAACTTTATCGCTACTTTTAAAAACATTTAAATTCATAAAATAAACTTAAATTCAATGTAAAAACAATGTTAAATGATGTGAGAAGTGACTCTATAGAATGCCATAGGGCCATCCGCATATTTTCGATTAACTTTTGACCAAAAAAAGTAGTGACTTTTGACGTATCACGATTTTAATATACTGTAATACGATTTTAAATATATTAATTCATAATACGATTTTAAATATATTAATTCGTAATATATTATATAAAGATAATATATTAAAAATTCAAATGTATGCAAAAGGAATTAATTTGTAAATTCGTTTATAACTTTAAGTTTATACACAGGGGACAGTATATTATTTAAAATCTTAAAAATAAAATAAAAAGAAATATAATGTAATAGTATACATCTCTGTTTCGAATTTACAATATACATTATAATATTATATAATATATACGATTTTATAGGATTTTAATATTTTAAGGAAATCTGAAATAAAATTTATAGTATACGATTTACATTATATAGATTCTACTATTCTAGAATTTACAGTATACGATTTGTTGGGATTTACAGTACCTAGGGCCACGAACCGACTAGAGCACAAAAAAGCACAAAACCTAGGTTTTTGCCATGAAATGATGGAAAATAGGGCGTAGGATAAAAACGAGTTGCAGGATAAAATATGAGTCACTCGAGGCAAAAAACGTGTCGTTTTGGTCATGTTTTGCATTTAACCCCTAGGTCATACGATTTTCCATGATTTCAAGGAGATTCAACGATTTTTCGAGTATTTATTGCCGGAAAAATCACGCGTTTTATCGCTCTCGCACATTGTGATTTTTTGAAAGTTTTATCGTTTAGCTCAAGGTAAACGATAAATTGCGATTATCGCCCGATTTATCGCGAGTTTTAAAACTATGATATAGCCAAAGAGATAGAAACCGACTTCCTATTAAATAGGAAGGTAAAATAACAAATGCCGCGGTAATAGATATACGGGTATAACAAACTAACAAGTATCATTTACCACATGGTAAATAATCAACCAATGTAAATACTAACATAAATCAACAAACATGTGAACACTAATTTTCCTAACATTCCCCCTTAGTGTTTACATGGTAGCAAAAACTTTCACACTTCTTCTATAGCTTGCTTGCCTTTGCTCGCTCGTGATCTTGTTACACAACTTGAAATGAAGGTAGAAGAAGGAACACATCAACTTCTTATCAACCATGCACTTCCCGGAACACATCTGACCGAACTAGTGTGGGAACACATACATGAACCATCTACTTAGTGGTGTCCCCAGGATTTCACCCAAAATCTGGGACCACCCCCTTTTAAATTTTATCATTTTTTTTTAGTGAAGGGTCATGTTTTTGCTTTTTTCTTTTTGCCTTCGGTTGCTCGCGTTGCTCAAAGGTATCTCCAGGAAGTCATAAAGCCACGTTCGCCAAATACCCATATGCAAAAGCTCACTCAATTCCCTTCCGAAACCTAGTCTGGTTTTATAAAGCTTTTTACTTATTTTTATATTAAATAAGTAAAAATTCATTTAAAAATAGATTGAGCTAAAATTAGGAAATTTAGGTTATATAAAGCACTTTACCCCATCATTATTACCACACCAGTATTACTTTCACCTCAAAGTGGAGCATTCACCCGGGGAAGAGTTTTTACAGACTAGCTAATTGGAGAGATTTTTTCGAGCAATTGCCCGCAACTTCTTTCAAGTATTTTGTTTTTATTTATTTCTTTTGTGTTTTGGTTTTGGTCTTTCTCCATTTTTCATCTGGCAATCCCCATAGCCTTTTCTTTCTTCGTGTCGGATCTTTTCCTTGGCCTAGGGTTTTGAAGAAGCCATCCATTGTTTTTAATTGCAAATCAACTTGTTCCAGCTATGAGTAATTGCATTCCCGCAGATTTCAAATCAAGAGCAAAGCGTGGATGTCTGAGGCTTTGTCTTCTATTTTGCACGCAGCTGTCCATTCAAAAGAAAGCATAATCTTCTAAAGGAAATCGTGGATGTTCACAGCCTTGTCTTATCCTTTGCAAGCATCCACTTCCCTTTTATATCCACGCAGGCCCCCCATCCAACTATCCACGCAGTTTCTAATAAAGAGCAAAAGCAAAACACTTAAGTGAATTGCGTGGATGTGCAACACCTTGTCTTCTTCTTTGCAAGAATCCACTTCATTCCAAAACCACACAATTCAGTTCCCTTTAAATCCACGCAATTTTATTTAGAAGGAAAGCTCACTTAAGTGGAAATCATGGTTTTAGAAGTCTTTGTCTTCCTCTTGAAAAGAATCCAGCCTCCTTGGTATTCACGCAATTTTTGTATTAAAAGCACAAAAGCAAAATCACTTAAATCAAATCGTGGATGTCTAAGGTCTTGTCTCCCTTTGCAAAGCAAAGCCTCCTCCTCCAGTATCCACACAACTTTTGAGGGAATGTACGCAATTGTTATAAAAGAAGAAAAGCAAACCACTTAAGTGATATCGTGGATGTTCATGAGCTTGTCTTCCTTTTGCAAAGCATCCACTCATCCTAGTATCCACACAATTTTTAAAAGCAAAGGAAAATCATTTAAAGGCAAATCGTGGTTTCTAGGCACTTTGTCTTCTTTCTATTTGCACGCAATTCTTCCATCCATTCTCCCTGAAATCAACACAGCCTTTTATTAAGAATTGGAAACCACTTAAGTGGATTGCGTGGATACCCAAGTCTTTGTCTTCTAAATTGGAAGCATCCAATCAGCCTTCAATCCACACCATCCTCCCTTCCCTGCATCCACGCAAATCTATAAGAAGAAAAACATTTTAAAGAATTGCGTGGATGTCTGAGGCTTTGTCTTCTATTTGGCAAGGCTATTTCCCTCTCCAAGCACGCAGACATCCTTGCATCCCCTCTAAAAGCCCAAACGCAGCCAATATAAATGCATGCAAAGTCTCCCAGTTAAGCCTTCAAAAGCCCATGCATGTTGTTCCCAATCTCCCAGTTGAGCCCAAGTTGAGCATACTTCTCTTTGCTTACACCCGAAGTAATTCCCAAAATTTAAGGCTGCCCATATGCATAAATAAAAGGGTGATGAGTTGAATGTTTGTCTGAATTGTTTACAGGAATATTTCACTTGTGCACATACTTGTGAGAAGAAAGTTGAGGCCAATGTCGGATACATTAAATATATCTTCAGAATCAGGAGAAGCAGTTGTAGTTTCTACACAAAAAGATCCAGCTCTCACAATTGCAAAAGCTTCGGGTAAAGGTGGAAAAGGGAAATCTCAGGCAAAAGTAGATTTAGGCAGAATGAAGTGTGATTACAAAGGTTATCCAACAGAATCATGCATAGTGTCCAAGCTCGCTGAAGTGAGTGATACAGACATGGGGCACGTGTCTATCAGCGAATTAATTGACAGATCAAGGGCAAGAATGAAGTGTTGCAGCTGGAATAACTTATTTCTTCTTTCTTCTCTTTTTCTTATTTTCTCGAGACAAAATTGTAAAGATGAAGTAATTGGGTTAAAAGCCATTTCTTCAAGTTGTTTGAAAAGTCCTTTACTTAAGAATAGGTGGCAAACATGCAAAGCGTTGATTTAGTCTTCACTTGAAAATCATGCGTGTCATGTAAAGAGAAATTCTAGGAGAAAGATTCCCAACTGTTTCCTTTTTCATAGCTTCCACATGCGGGAAATCATTAAAAGTTTCCTATTTGTATTTTCCCTCTATGCACTATAAATAGAGGAAGAAGCCTACGGGCTAATCATCAATAATCAAAACTTGTTTAGCAAAGGCTTTTGTAACTGGAGCATTTTTAAGATTTCAGACTTTGTGTTGGAACCCTTGATGTGATTTCTGTAAAAGTTGGGATTGAATAAAAGGTGGATTTCTGGAGAACTTTGCGTCTACAGTGCTTTGTTGAGTACTTCTATTCAAAGGTTTTAGATAAACTTTGTGTTATCTTAGATCTAGGCTAGAAGTTATTTCTTTCCCTTATTGTTGAATGTTGTGATTTCTCTGTTTATTTACTTTGTGTGGATGAGACAAACTCTGATAACTATTTGTTGATTCAACACATCTTCCTTCTTTCCCTACTTCCATTTTCCCCCTTCTGCAAATATTCCCAACACACTAATTTGCTTACTTGCTTGCAAAATTACCAATTGTGGTTCACGAGCTGAGGAAATTAAAGTAAAACCCCAAAAAGTAGTTATTAGGATTCACCACTGCAAATAGATAAACATCTTACACGGGAGCTTCACTGTTAAATGAAGGAGATTTATCTCATGACTGCCTAGGTTTTACGCTATGCATAAAATCTAGCCAACACTTAGCAACCATTCACTATAAGGAACACATCTGACCTACTCAGTGTGGGAACTCAAGCAATAACCATCTCTACAATAACCATCTACACAACATTCAATGGTTTTACAAAGATTTACCATAAACATAGGTATGAACAGGAACACATTTGATTGTTCAACCTTTACAAGTATCATGATGTTTTTCTTTTGTGCTTTCATTTTTCCACTATATGTTTACATTAGGGGATTGTATTAGGAATAGTCACATATACAAGTGAACAAGAATGAACCTCTGTTCTTATTACAAAACACATTGAAAAGGGAAATGAAACTACCACACCACACAGGTGAAAAACAAATCGCCACCACACTGCCTCGTGCGGCCCCTGGCTGTCGTTGGTACCTAACGAGAGATTGTTGATTGACCTCCAACCTCATGTCCCTCCGTCCTCCGGTTGACGTGTTGCTTACTCAATAGATTGGAACTTGAAGCTCAAATTTGCACAATTTTGTTTTTTTAATTTTTGGACTTTTACGGTGACACGATTGACAAAAACAATGGACATCGGTTTCAACCAAAATTGCGTACAATTGAAAAGTGAGGATTTTTTTTTGTTTTATTTTTTCACAATATTTTGACTCTCGACTCTCACAAGGCTAAGGATGACAAATATCACCACTCAAGTTTTGGACTTTTACAATAATACTTTGATGATAATTTTAACATCTATTTTAAAATCTACATAAGATTTTAAAATCTAATTGACATTAAATGATACGAGCAAGACTAAATTTTTCACATGACAAGTATGCATGATATGGCGGGCTGCATGGTGCACGTATGAATAAATAAGAAAACAGATCCAAGGATTTTGATTTTAATCAACGGAGCATTTAAAAGGCTAATATAATCACACCTTTTGTAAATCCCATGTGTTGTATGGACTTAACAAGATGTGTCAAGAATACAAGAGTGGATCTCAAGATCAGTTTGATGGGCCGTGATTCAAAGAATTATGCAAGCTCCAAAACTGCATTTTGTAGCCGACAGACACGTATCACGCTCCAAATGCAAAGATATTCCACTGCATTTGGCGTTTTGATAGCAACGTGGCTTCTCCACGGGCTGAAATTTGTAGACCGTCTTATCATCTGAGACAGCAGAGAGACACCTATTGAAAATAATTAACAAACAAGTTGCACGAATCTGGTATGAGCTGAGACTCCCATCATATATAATGTGCGCAGATTTTCCAGTTGTACGCTATGAACAATAGAGAGAATATGATTGGTACAATAAAAAAGGTGTACAAATACGCAGAGCTTATGGATCTATGTTTTCCTGATCTCAAACGGATGTTTTAACTTTTACACAATACAAAGAGCCAATGAAAAGACCACGTTGCACGAAAAAATATGATATGGCACAAAAACAAACAATAACCTTTTCTAGACGTCTCCTTTACTGCTCTTATCATATTCTTTTGCAGCTATGTGGGCAGACTTGTATCGACCGGGATAGAAATGTTTTTCCTCAATTCCTCACATGCTTGAAAACCTGTTGGAACGCCTCCTTTGTAAATGCTAAAGAAAATCCTCAACGCTTCTCTATGGAGTCTGCATCATCTAAGCTTCAATCAAACACCTTTTAGTGGTTGGTGCTGATCGAAATAAAACTGAGCGTACTGAGCCGCATATGCATGCAATCAGTAACAGAACTGCAGCCTGCACCCATTCGCCCAACGTTCATGGATCTTCATCACTCTGATACTAAATGAAAACTTTGGTTCAGATTTGCAAAGTAAAATAACACAATAATAATCCTATTTGCAATAATAATGATGTATATTTCACATTATTGCATTCGAACAATACATTGGCTATTATATAGCCAAAGAGATAGCAAACCAAATTCCTATTAAATAGGAAGGTAAAATAACAAATAACCCGGTAATAGATATATGGGTATAACAAATTAATAAGTATTATTTACCACACAGTAAATAATCAACCAATGTAAATACTAACGGTAAATCAACAAGCATGTGAACACTAATTTTCCTAACAGAAGAATTGCAATAAGGGATCTGCCTGCAGGTCATGGTTACGACTATAGGGATTGAATCACTTGGGAAACACTGGGGTGTTAAGTTGTTATAAGCCTGTAGGCAATTTTGTGTGTGTTGCAATAAGCCAGAGTTGCAATGTGTGTGAGGTTGAGTATGTAATCTTTGTTGATGAATAAAGTAAATATCGTTGTCACTGTAAATTTTGTTGGGTGTTTTGTTAGGGTTCTACAGTCTAAGGTATCCGTTCATTCGGACCCCTAACTGTGACTGCATTATATGGTATCAGAGAGGCACAACTCTGGGATTGAGAATATTTCTCCTTCTTGCGAGGTCGGTAGAGAATGAAGCAAGGTGAACAAGTGGTGTGATCTGTGTAGGTTTGCAAGTGGTGCAAACAGCAGCTTCAGAGTATTGTGTTCTCCATGTTGTTGGGTGGGTACAGAACTAGAAAATTGATAAGAGTCGAAAACTTGTGTAGGTTTGCAACAGGTGCAACAATGGGTTAGAAGTGTGTGCAAAGAAAGTGCAAAAGAGATGGATGAGAAGTGCACAACCATGTTGGTTGAATTGGAGATTGCAATGTGCACAATACAAATTGAGGCGGAAGCTGAAGCAAAAGAGCAGAGGTGGCTCACGTATGTGACACTGTGCAATGTGCGGATGAATAAGAGAAAGGTTGCACAAAATCCAAAGCAAAGGAATCATGTCTATTGAAAGGCATGGAGTTAGAGGTAGAAGACATGCGACTAACCACACATAATGTGGATGTAGAAGAAGAATTTCCATTTTTGGAAGCTGGAAGCGCAGATCTGGTGGTTGTGGTAGTTGTTTGTGGATATAACTCATTTGATCAGGAAGTAGAGGAAGACCATCTCTTCCTTGTTGAAGAGATTTAAGGCGATTGAGTGGATGTTTGAGCACTTGGATGCAGATAATGAAAGGAAGGCAGCAGTGAACAAAGATGAAGAGATGGATGAACTTTTTGAATTCGTTTAGCAGGCTGAAACAACAGAAGAGCAGGTTGTTACAGCACAAGTGATGGAGTTATAGGAGATTGCTATAAGATCGATAGAGGAGAATGACATGAAGGCCATTCTAGAGTTGGCAGTGAAGAAGATGGGTAATTATTGTAAGCCCATAGAGGTAGTAAATCCCTTGGCTTGCGAGCTGCGAAGGAAGGGATGAATGTGGTGGAAGTTGTAAGGAATGTGCATACAACACCCCGAACTTGAGGCACTTTGCGCAGAACGGAGGAGAGACTTTACTCTCTGTCAAAGGGTCAATGAGTAGAGGAAAGAGCGTAGAGGAAGGATTGGTGCAAAAAAATTCGGGAAGAGAGAGATAGGGGAGACGTGATGTGAAGTCACTAATTCCAGCTACAGACTAGAGGAAGAGGAAGAGACGGTAGACGGATTTTGCCCACGCAACAGGCAAAGGGTGGACGAAAAAAAGAGTGCGCAGTGGAAGTGAAAGGCAAGGGAGAATCTTGTGCGACGGTGCAGGAAATCACCGTGCATATGAGTGTGGATGTGGGAGTAGACCGTAAGTGTCCACATGAGAGTACTGCACACAATAGCACAACAAGGGGAAGAATTTGTGCCACAACACGAAGGAATGTTGCACATAAGAGGAATGAAGAAAGCGTAGAGCACGCTTGGTGGAGGAGGTCAATTTGCACTCAAGTACTGCCCGGAAGAGAGAGTTCACCAGTATCTTGCTCGAAGTGGTGAAAGTCCATTACGCAGTAGAAAATTATGTGTTGTGTCAAGGACTCACGTGGGAAGGAAAGTAATGGCACGAAGATGAAAAGTGATACCACACAATGGAGAGTCAAAAAGTGAGCAAATACGCAAGGAAGTGCAATGCAAAGAACAACGCATAGAGATGTTGCCCAAGAGGAGAAGAGGTGGAGGAGGAAAAAAAGACCCCCAACGTCATCCCGGGAAGGGGAATAGTTGGGGTATGAGTAAATAGAGCCACATTTGGTGGAGGAGGTTGGTCACATATCCAACTGCTTCCAACATTTAGAAGACAAAGAGTACCCATTGGCGTGCAAGCCTGCCAAGACCTTATCAAAAGGTTGAAAGGGAGTTTCCACTCGGCATGCATGTGTGCGCTCCTAGTTCACACATTTTCTTACCCAAGGCATATGATGCAAGAGCATCCGGGTTCACATGCAACCTTGCATCAACCAAAACCAGCTAGAGTAGATTTTTTTTCGTTTGTACATACTCTTTTGTGTGGCATTTCGCAAATTTCTCTAGATATGTCCATGGTACTTCAGATTATAGATAGGTCCTCAAAAATTGGAGTAGGCCTATATCTTATGGCCTAGAGTAGAAATAGTGATTTTGTGGCTAGAAGGTCTTGCACAAACAAATAGATGTACAACATGCATTGTGGCACCTCAGCATTGTACATACACACTTCTTGGGATGGTGCTAAGCTTGTAAGCCTTGGCATAGAACCAAAACATGGCGCAGACAATTGGAAGTATAGTGCAGAACCAAGAAGCCTTCAAACATGCATGGCAATTCATAAGACTTTTTCAGAAGCTCACGTTAGAAAGGGATACTCATCTTGATACCACGCATCTATCAACGAAGCCATGAGGTCTCCGGGACGTCCACGCAAGAGTTACTTGAAGACATGCCAAGTGCATATTTCTAGCACAATAGTGCGAGGTTCTTGGATGGCGCAAATGGCGGGATCACTTGTTGGCTACCTCAAGCGTACAAAGAAGCCGATGACGACTCACCTTATTCAAATACTATAATCATTGGGCCGACTTGTATTAGCATTGTGTTGTACTATGTTACGGTTCTTTGGGCAGTACGCCTCATTTAATAGTTGCAATGCAATTACCATCCATATGGATAGGTAGATGAGTGTGTATCTATATGAACACATCATCATACTTAGAAAGGCATTCAAGTTCAGATTGGGGCAAATAGTCTAAGTGGGGTTGCAAGGAGTACTTCAATAAGGGATACGTGTGCAAGTCAGGGCTAGGACTATAGGGATTTAATCAATTGGGCAACACTGCTGTGTTGAGTCATTGTAAGCTTGCGAGCAATTGTGCGTATTTTAATAAGCCAGAGAGGCAAAGCATATGATTTTGTTAATGAATAAAGGAAATATTGTTGGTGCCATATATTCCGTTGTGTATTTTGTTAAGGATGCACAGTCTAAGGTATCCCTTCATTGGGACCCCTACCATGACTACATCATTATTGCTATAACTTGTTTAGAGTAGTAGGAAAATATCAATTGACAAGACGGTAACAAAAATTTGGTTGATAATGGGAAAAAATCCCATCTGTTGAAAGATGTTAACACAAATTTTGTAGATAACAGGAAAAAAAAATCATGTTTCCTCAAATACAACATTGTCAGTTTATTTGATAGTAGACCTGCTTATTGGATGGTAAAAATGAGACCTGTTTACCAAATATTGGTTTGATGTCAATAACCAACCGCTTCGAGTGCACATCAAAATCCACAACACCAGGAGAATAAGTATATTTCTTTGAACCCAAAATGCAGAATAGAATTCTAATTTTTTTGTTTTCATTATTTCTTTGTTTCACAAGCTCCTTCCTTCTCCTATAATCACTTACATCTCAACCTCTTGAATAGATTTTACATGCTTTACTTGCTTTCTAAGAAATCTACCATTCTAAGAACAAAATTGCTTTACCTGCTTCCAAAGGAAACTACTTTCTTCTTCTATAAGAAAAAAGCGTTGTTCGCTCCCTAGGAAAACTATTTTCTCTATTTTAAACTTTAAATGCACAACTAATAATAATGTCTCTCCACGAGTCAATACAGTATTAATAATAGTCTGTCCATGCACAGCTAATTTGAATTTGAACAATCATATTTTCCTCTACAATTACAAATGCCATCTCAGCTTGATGATTAAATGTGCTTACTTGCAGCATTCTCACAGTCATATCCATGAGAACAAGTTCTGCTGTCATTTCTTCTTCCACTTGTACTTATATTATCCAGCAATCACCATATTTGACAAATCCTGATGGTACAAACTCTATTTTGTGCATATTTCTCACAGGAAATTCCTCTCCCATCTCTATGCAAATAATCAAATTACCCACTTCTTCCTCAAAATTGCCTCCATGCTCCATGGGAGCAATCTTTACAGTAACTTGTAAATCAACTTTCTCTTTGTTATTTCAATGCATGCAACTCTTTGCATGTTTGTATTCTTCTTTTGATCAATCTTCAAGGGAGTATTATCTTCAACCACTTCCAGTTTGTTCTCTTCATCTTCAATATCTCTATGCATGAACTCAATTGTTTGTTCCTCAATTCTCATGGCGTAGTTTTCTTTAAGAGTATTGCTCTCTTTTTGCAAAATATTGAACATCTCCTCCCTATCCATAACACAGTAAAACCTTTGGCTTTCAAGTATCTGCTTTCGCAACATTTGTAATGCATTCAATAGACTCCATAAATGCACCAATACAAAAATTATCTTGTCTCAAGGTCTTCGTTAATGAAAACAGTTCTACTCGTGATTTCAACCTCGTGATCTTTTTGTCTTCCCAATAGTTTCTCTTCTCTTGCTGCACTTCCATGTGTGTTTCATCTTTGGAAGACTTCCAGAATTCCTTTCATGCCTTCAACCTCTGTGATTGATCAAGTGTTCTCATGTCTCCTTCCAATGTGTAGTTTCTCCTCCACCATATCTAACTTCTGGATTACTTTGGCCATATATGCAACTCTCTCAAAGTGCAATAATGCTTCCTTAATGAAATACCCTCTTTTAGACAGTCTCTGGCTTTATTTAAAATTAACTCACCTTGAATATCTCTAGTCAGGACTCTGGTTGCTCCTGTAGCCCAGCCCAAACTGCAGAAACTGCAACCCAAACTGTAGGAATTCTTTTTGTGGCACAAGAACACCCCTTCACAAGACAGGTACTTCACTCACTCTAATACCACTTTGATAGGATGTTCATGGGTTGCTAAATCAACACTGAACGTCTTAGAGTGCAGAGCTAAATCCACAACACTAGAAGGAGAAAATACACAAAACTAGGACAATAAACAAAAATTATTTCTTGACACCCATATTGTAGAATAAATTTTGAAATGATTACTTTCTGCATTTCTTCCTTTTGCATGCTCCTTCCCTCTCCTATAATCACCTACTTCTCAACCTCTTAAAATGAGGAGTTTACATGTTTTACTTGCTTTCTAAGAAACCTACTGTTCTAAAAACAAAACTGCTTTACTCGTTCCCCAAGGAAGCTACTTTTTTCTTTTCTAAGAAAAATGCATTGCTTGTTCACTGAGAAAATTGTGTCTATTTTAAACTTCAGATGCACAACTAATAATAAGTCTCTCCAAACACTACTACTAATAGTCTCTACAACAAGCTAATATTTTTTTTCTTTTTTTTCCTTCAAACATTCATTGGTGCAAAAATCTACCATTACTTTTAACTCCAAATGTCCCTCCATCGATGATCTCCAACATCCTTCCAGATGAACTCTAGAAAGCAAAAGATGAAATCAACATAATAATGCTGACTTCATGGCATAGCACATGCTCACAACACCAGCCAGTCATATGCAAATAATCCATCAATGATGAGAGCCAAATGCTTCCATTTCCATCAAATCCAGCTGTATCACCCATTTCCAATCTCGAAAGTTGTGCCCTAGCATAAAGGGCACATATAGAATAAACTCCGTCTTTATGCCTAAAATCTAAGTCAAAAGGTTTGAGTTCAAGTTCATGTTCGACAAAGTTCGGTCCATGTTCACCAACGGATAAAGTTCAGGAAAAAAAAATGTTTTTAAGTTCAAATAAAAGATTTATTTTCATCATTTCAATTTTCTAAAACAATGCATAAATATGTCAGAGGAAGAGTGGAGAGAGCTTGCTGTTCTCTACTTTCAATCTGTACATGTATATATATACACATATTTATATAATAATGCAAAAACATGTCAAAAATTTTCCAAGTAAAAATGATGTATAAAGTTCGAGTTCATGTTCGATGAGGATAAAGTTCGGTGAAGTTTGAACTTTCTCCATAAAGTTTTGGCGAACCTTGTCACAACCTAAAATAACACCACCAATTTGTAGGATCTTGAGAACATCTTTCCATTGGTTTAAAGGAAGAGTCTCTATGACAAAGTTATGACCTCCGATAGAAAATTTCCTATAATGATCAAATGGATGTCAAATTTAACCTTTATATTTTAGGGCTTTAAAGGAAGAATCTGAAAAGCGGACGTAGAAAAGTGACCTCTCCTAAAGCTTTTATGAGGAATCCAAACATGTGATCATATTTGGAAAATAAGCACTTCCAACCTCATTAAGTGGCAAGAATCCCATATCTTTCACCCGAAAATGATGTGTGTATACACCTTATTTTTCACTTACGATTTCTCTTTGCAGTCTATTGATGCATTAAACCCCTCAAGTGTGTGCCTTAAGCGGCGCACAAGGAAAGAATTGGGGTCAGTTCATAGCATTTCGTGGGAGATTATCATGGCACTTGCCTTAGTTTTCCCTAGCGTGCCTTGGCCTTCTCAGTACCACTTTACAACCAATTGATATCCTCGGTACTACCACCTTATATCATCTTCAGATTGCATTCCTATAGCACCTTCACGCTTGCTCAAGGTGTCTTGCTTCACCTTCCCTTCTCTTCTGTCCCTTACCTTTATTGGACTATTTGTAGCCGACTCCATCAATCTGATGTCATCTCGCAGACATCTCTTTTCAATCAACATCATCAAATATGGTCAATTGCATCAGCTAAGCTGAGTTGTGACTTTAGGTTATGTTTCCCTATTTATAGGTGTCATTATTGTCATTTCTCAAAGATATCATCAAATGATCTCCTCATCCCGCACCAACATATTTTCATTTAAAGGTTAAGAGGTCGTAGGGTCTAGCAGAATGTATACTTGGAGGTCATCATTGAAACATTGGACAGCTAGGAGTATGAAGAACAAAAGTTGCACCAGCGAGGTCTACCTTAGTCTTTGGAGTCCCCAATTTTAGTCTACTTAGGTCTTCTACCTATCCCTCTTGTGATCCACCCACAACAATCTCTCACAAGGTGTTACAAACCAAGGAGGGGGATTAATGTGCCAATAGTGTCCACACAAAGGTAGGTATCCATAACACTAAACCCCTTTCTTTTATGTTGTTTGATTGATTATTCAATGTATCATGTATTAGACTAGGATAGTGTAGCATAGTGTTGTCTATTCCATTATTTTTCTCCTTATAGTAAATGCTTACCAGCAAATTGCATTACAACCTTAGTATAGGATTAACTCTTGCTTATTACCTTGGCCCCTTAGAATCTTAGTAAGACCCCATCCCCATATATTAGACACGGAGCTTTGGAATTTTATACCTTTGATCTAGAATGTCAATTACTCTCTTCTAGATCCACATCTATCTACACCCATTAGTTATGTCTATGTTGTGTGTTGGCTCTAGTATGGTCGTTTACTTATATACTAATCTATATTAAGAGAGAGAGGATAATCATATTCACCATCTTAGCTCATATTCATTTTGTTGAACCCGACATGAATCTCAACCCACTATTGATTATGAGTCACCTTCACATTCTCTTTTATTTCTCATTGCATTGTCTTCACCATCATTACATTTTGGTGAACCCAACGTGAATCTTACCCCATTGTTGATTGGGTCACATTTGTGTTTTCTTTTATTTCTCATCACATCATCTTCACCGTCATTACACTCTAGAGAAGCCAACGTGGCTCTTACTCCACCCTTGATTGAGTCTTATTCACATTTTTCTTCAATGTAGCTTCGTAGCGTAATCAATTAGTGAAATATATCTTGCTTGCCAAATTCCTTTTCTTCGACCTTTAGAAACCCTAAAGGTTAATATCCTCTTCCTATCATGGTATATCTTTACAGCGCTCAAAAGGAAATCATCAATTGGGCCTCCACCAACCTTCAACCCTTATATGGAGATTGCATATGGCCACTTCTAACTGCGAAAATTGTGTCTAATACCACTACTTGACGGGGTTTTGTTGGATCTCAACAAAATCATACTTCAATCCCTAAAGAATTGGAGCTGAAGGGTGAACAAGATGATTATTCTGATTACACAAACACAATGCAAAAAAAAGTTAAAACATTCAAAATTCTCCTCAATATGTTGGGGAATCTCCAAACATTATCCAACAACTTATGGATGAGCTCCTCAACACTTACAATCTCATTTCAAACAGCTTTTCCAATTGTTGGGGCAAGTCAAAGCATGACTTGCCCTATCTCTTCATCCTCTACACTTTCCTCATCTTCTTCAATAATGGCAGATGCTAACATTAACAACATACCTCCTCAACCCACCCACTCTACTCCAGAACCCACATGTGGATTCTACACAAATGATCATGCAAGTGTTGGACCAAATGACCAACATGCAAATATCTAACAACAATCATTTCTTACAAATGCAATCCAACTTGGCTCAAATGACCAGTAGACCACATCATATTAATGGGGTGATCCAAATCAATGTCCTCCATCCTCCGATATCGATAATTGTGGGAACCCAATCCCACAACCACCCATTCATAACAAGGTTATTTATTCATTACAAAATTAGCCTTTAGCACATATGTTACCGCTTATGGACATTAGGGGATAAACTAACCATCACATATGACGGTTCAACTAATCCCACTCTACATCTTAAGGCTTTTGGGACGTTTACGAGGGCTGGTTCAAAACAAATTCTAATGACGCCTACCAAACTCTTGGCCAAAACCCTTACGAGTGATGCTTTAGATTAGTACCACCAGCTTAAGCCTAACTCAATTGTGGAGCTAAAAGGTTTAATTGACGCCTTAGTTCAAGAATTTCTTGTCGTGACTTACCCGAAAACATGAGTACCTTCGTTAGTTAGTAAAACAATCTAAACATGATGCGGGCAGCATTCAACAAACGATGGAAATCCTTCGCCAACAAAGCAAAACATAATATGACTAATGATAATCTCTTCCAATTATTTCTCACTACTTTAGAGCCTTGTCTTCAATACCAAGTTAGGTCCTCTCCATCAAACTTGGAGGAAGCACTTGACGAAGACAAAAGACATGATTATCTAATGAGAGAATTCAATACATCTCAACCTCAACCCAAGCAACAAACTCTCAATGTATTAATGTGACGTCGAATCAAAGTGCCACTAACGATTCACAAACACCCATAATCATGGTGTTTCTTCTCATAAAAGCATTCACAATATTGATGCTTCTAAGAGTGTGGCTCCTTCCCAACCTAATGACATGACCACTTTTCTACTCTCAACAAGGAACAATCAATGCCTACCTCCCACAAAAGGAGATCCTAGATGACGTCTACCTAGAACTCAACTGAGGCCTATGGACCCTTCTCAACCTATCCCCCAATGGTACAACACCATGTTTAGGGGACAGATATGATGAGGCCATGGTAGAAAAAACAAGGTAGAACAACAAAATTGACATGATGTTGTTCATAAGACCAAAGATGCCCGATTGGTTATCTATACCATTCCTTTGCCTAAACACCCGAAGGGGCGATATATCAAATCAGCCCACCAATGATAATCAAAATTCAACCCCTTTAGCCAATGCTACAAAACCACTTTCGACCTTAACAATACAAAAGAAGAAAATGTAGTTCACATGCATGGAATGAAACAAGTAATCGCATGCATTGATTTCATAACAAGGTTGATGTCATTATCTCGTGAATCCTGCCAAATCCATTAGATTGTGTCGGGAAGGAAGATGTCATTGTTTGAGCCCATTGGCATGGACGATGGCATGAAAAATGAGCAAAAAAACAATGACCCAACCTAACCTTGATTCCTCGATCATCTCCGAGATTTTCGACTAAGACCCTACAGTTCAAAATAGCATTATCTGACCTACCTTGGAATGGGATCCAATCAAGAAACTCTAAACTTTCCCAAGTCAAATACCCTTTCTCAAACTCATGAGAACATCACAATCATTTGATGAAGTTGCTCTTTGACATGAATATACCTCAACCACCATCTTTTGGACAAGAGGCTCCTTTGACGGTCCGATTGAGGATGACAAGCATATCATTAATATAAAATGCCAAGCACAAGTATGTGAAGAGAACCAACCACAAACCCATCCTCCCTCATCTCCATAACAAGTATTGCTCATTTCATTGATATTGTCCCCATTGTGATGCCAATTGTCAAGTATTCCTCGACAACAACATCGACAGACACGAATACCTTCTAATCGCCCCTCGAGACAAGGATTTGGTCACCCTCCTATACCTTCTACTCAGTTCCCAATCATGGGGATCGCACACCTTCATTTATACACATGAGGCAAGCCAAGAAATGCAGTCCCCTTTCCCTTACCTTTATTGGACTATTTCAGGTGAAACAATCAACCATAGTCAATGTCATCTAAGACATCTCTTTCCAACCGAAATCATTGATCATGGGTGATGACATCAACTGAGTTAAGTTGTGATTTTAGGTTATTATTCCCCATTTATAGACATCATTATTGTGATTTCTCAAACATATCATCAAATAATCCACTCTATCTATGCTCACAAATTTGTCCTTAAAGTTTATGAGGTCTTAGGGTCTAGTGGAGCTTATACTTAGAGGTCATCATTGAAGCATTGGGCTGCTAGGGCTATCAAGAATACGAGTTGCACCAACAAGGTCTACTTAGTGTTTGGAGTCAAATAGACTTTGGTCTATTTAGGTCTTCCACCTATCCGTCTTATGATCTAGCCACGATAATCTCTCACAAGTTACTACAAACCGAGGGAAATTAATGTGCCAATAGTGTCCACGTGAGGTTAAGTATCTCTAACACTAAACCCCTTTCTCTTTATGTTTTTTGATGGATTATTTGATGTATTATATATTACACTAAGATAGTGTAGCATATCTTTGTCTATTACATTATTGTTCTTTTTATAGCACATGCTTACCGCCAAATGGAATTTGCAACCTTTAAATTAGGATTATCTCTTGTGTATAACCCTTAGGATCCTACTAACACCCTGTGATGTCCCCTTTTTGGAACAAACCGGAAAATTAGCCAAATCTGAAAATAAAAATCTGAATCTTACATTTCAACCATAAACCCTCAACAAAAACACTGAAATATAGAACTTACTATTTTTAGTAAGTTCGTCAAAACCCTAGGCTGAAATATTCAAAATTCCATAACTTTTGATTTACAACTCCGAATTGCATGAAACGAAAGGGAAATGATAGATATTAATTAGGAGCAAATTTCCGTACAAGAAAACCACGAAAATATGGAAAACCTGATTTTTAAATCCTGAAATACAACTGCAGCATCAAACCCTCATAACTTGCAAAATACTTATCCGAAAATTATGAACCATAGCTCAAACGAAGCATAAATTATAAGGAAAATTATGAGATCAATTTTAGAATTTTACATCCACGAATGCCATGCTAAAAAGTCACCTGAAACTCCAAAACAAGTCGCTGCCCTAATTTTGGGAAATTAGGTAAATAACAGAAATCTTCATAAATTCATATCTTGAGCAATACTTGGAATTTTGACATGAAATTACCCTTGTTGGAAAGCTTGGACAAAGAGCTTTCCAATGAACATAAATTCATCAAATTCCAACTAACAAAATTTTCAAAAATGCAACAAAAATTTCCAGCAAAGTCGCCACTTTCCAAAATGGCAAAAATAAATATCAAGTCTTCAAATCTTCAATGACAAAGTCTTCAAAATCAGATCCACTTCAATTCCAAATCGAATGAGAGAGAGCACAATGAAAATCTAGGGCATACATCCCATTTCTCCAAGCATGGAGAGACATAAATGATCAAATCAACATGAGTCTAACAATGATCCCAACACTCCTTTTATAAGCAAGGAGGCACAAAATTCGAAATCCCTAGGAGAGGGAAATTATTAAATAAAAGCAATTTATTTCCCCTAGGTGTGGCGTCCCCTTTTCAAAGGGTGATTTTATCAATAAAAACCACTTAAATATTTATTTAATTAATTCCCCATTTAATTTTTATATTTTGGGAATTAAATTAAATAATCTTCACAATTAAATAATTATTGCTTCAGGCAATAATATTTAATTATTTAATAAAATTGTTCCCCTTGCAACATCCCAAAGCCCATGGGGAAAGATAGGCTAAGGGTCTTCAAAAATGGGGACATTACAGTCCTCCCTTCCCAAGATTGTTTGCCCTCAAGCAATAAGCAAGCTCATGCATCTGGTACCAAAAGGGTAGCTCTCCAAGAACCGAGTTCCCATGCCACTCAAGTGGAGTAGCATCTATAATATCTTGGGCTGCTTCGTCCTCCTAAAAGTTAGGAGTGTAAACTGCATTGCATTTTATTTTTCAAACCTGCACATGAAACAAACCAGTTAGAAAAATGAGTGTTGAAGAACACTCTTCTTGCTTCTTCTTGGTATCTCCATGGCTTGGATGGTGCCCAACTTTCTTTCATGCATGGGCTGCCCCCATAATCTGCTATGCAGTCCCATATCTTCTGTTGTAGTCATGTCATTCTTCATAAAAATCAGACTTATTCCTTCCCAATCAATCATGTATGAGTTACAAACAAACACCCATAACCATATCATCATGTGTACATAAAAAATATGAACTGTAGAATTAAACAATCTTGCATAATTTGTTTCCTCATTTTGCTGTCCCAAAATCTCAGTCATATGCTTCAAGATTTTCCTGTACTTTTGCCACACTCTTTCCCACAACATGTTAGCTATAAAATCAAGCCATACATAATTCCTCATGAAACTCCATTGGATGTGGAAAAACTCATCACTCATAAAAGAACATGAGTCAGAAACTTCATCACCCTTCCTAACATGTGGTCCATGATCATAAGAAACAACAAATGAAGAAGGTAACAAACTGAAAATGATAAATACATCAGTCTTATGTTGCATGAGAGCTTGTACTAACAATAAATCATTCTTCTTCAAGGCCCAAGCATCATCTATTACCTTGAATTTTGGTATCATATAGATACCCTTGAACCCATGTTTGCATGTTCCTAACTGATTTTGCAGCCCTCTTAGAAAATTACTGTTGGCAGCCCCCTTAAACTGCATTCTTTTTATCAGTCCATGCATAAGAAACTTCCAATTTGTTGTGTCATGAAAAACTGAAATTTTCTGAGCTTTTGTACCAACAAAATTAGGTATAAGAAAAGCATGAGGTGGCTGTTTTTTCTTATGCATAACAGCAATAAAGTTTACCCAACTGCTTGAAGTGCCAAATAGATCATGGCAAGGAACTTCCATATGCAAATTGTCAATAATTAAAGACTCATCATTAGGCAAACTTGTTCTCATACCTTGGATTCCCATTTCCTTGTCTTCTTTGGTGTATTTGAGCTCCATCTTTTCTAGGGTGAGAGTGAATTCTCCCAATGTGTAAAACCATTGACACCCTAACATCACATCCATGTTATTCAAACTCACAACATAAAAGTCATCACATACTTCATTATTTCTCAATGTGGTAATGAGTGGGGAACTCTTGTGCCAACATAGTATGATGGATCCATTAGCCAAGGATACCTTGAGGCCTTGGAATCCTCCAATATTCAGACTTAAGCTTGCAATCTTCCTTGCATCAATGAAATCGTGTGAAGCACTATTATTAATAAAAAAACTCACCGGATTGCCATGCAACATACCTCTTGTTCGGGATAGGTGAATTCTATCATTTCCGGAAAGTGATGCCAAGGTTTCCTCTATTACACTTTCTTCCTTATGCCCATGTTCATCAACAACAACTTCATCATCCTCATTAGCCAAATAAAAATCAAATTCTGAATAATCCATTACCTTATTACGTGGCTGCCCTTTTGAGGCATGAGTTTGATCACCCAAAAGTGACCTTGGCTGCCCCTCATTTACTGTTTTTCGCTGCATATGTACAGAAAGTCTGTACGGATCAACGAGCTTGCCATTTGCATTTTCATTTGTTGGGGGATATCCCTTACTCACTGCCTTTACACTTTCTTGGTTGTTCTTTACCTTAGCAGCTGATTCTTCTGTGCCTTCACATTTTATGCAAGTATTAGATACAAGAAACTCCTTAGTATGCACCGAAGAACTCATACCTTGAGGATTCATTCCCATATCCTTTTCTAAAGACTTGGCTGCCATATATGTCTTCATCTTGATTTGATTCATGACACCTTTTGCCAAGGTGTGAGAATTGCATGATACCTCCTGTCTCAATTCTTCCTTAAGCACATTCAACAATTGTAGAGGAATATCATCATATTCATTTAACACCGTGGACATGATGGTTTGCATTGCAACCATTATATTTTCTGAATGATTATCTTGTATGACCCCAAAGAATACCTCGAACATATGAAGGATGAGATCATTACAACCAAGATCTAACATCAATACACAAGATCTTACCTTTGCCATAGTTTCCAAAATTTTCACCCTTTTGTTGTGATAAGGGCTTGTGACGTTCCAAAGGCCTTGAAAACTTCCGACCATGTGTTCGAAAATGCCTCTCATGATATCATCACTGTAGGGCAGATTAGATGTTGTGACCCTTGTGACTTCAACAATGCAAGTAACAACCATAATTTTCACTCTCACATCTTCATGCCAAAAGATCTTAGGCTTAATCAACTGAAACATCAATGAATGAATCATGTACTTATCTGATTGTTCGACCATGGCCAAACAATTACTGTTTCCTCCAAGTCCTTAAGCAAGAGCATCCTCGGAATGATGCGGACGCTTAAGCTTCTTTCCAACCCTGATGATCCTTTCTTTCAACCCACCTTCACTCATTAACTCCATGGTTCCACTCAGCCTCTTATCTCTGCATACAAATATGAAAATACAAATCCTGCATTCACAAATGACCCACACGAATAGAGGAAGGAAGCTCTGATACCACTGTAATGTCCCTTTTTGGAACAAACCGGAAAATTAGCCAAATCTGAAAATAAAAATCTGAATCTTACATTTCAACCATAAACCCTCAACAAAAACATTGAAATCTAGAACTTACTATTTTTAGTAAGTTCGTCAAAACCCTAGGCTGAAATATTCAAAATTCCATAACTTTTGATTTACAACTCCAAATTGCATGAAACGAAAGGGAAATGATAGATATTAATTAGGAGCAAATTTCCGTACAAGAAAACCACAAAAATACGGAAAACCTGATTTTTAAATCCCAAAATACAACTGCAACATCAAACCCTCATAACTTGCAAAATACTTATCCGAAAATTATGAACCATAGCTCAAAACGAAGCATAAATTATAAGGAAAATTATGAGATCAATTTTAGAATTTTGCATCCACGAATGCCATGCAAAAATTCACCTGAAACTCCAAAACAAGTCGCTGCCCTAATTTTGGGAAATTAGGTAAATAACATAAATCTTCATAAATTCATATCTTGAGCAATACTTGGAATTTTGACACGAAATTACCCTTGTTGGAAAGCTTGGACAAAGAGCTTTCCAATGAACATAAATTCATCAAATTCCAACTAACAAAATTTTCCAGAAATGCAACAGAAATTTCCAGCAAAGTCGCCACTTTCCAAAATGGCAAAAATAAATATCAAGTCTTCAAATCTTCAATGACAAAGTCTTCAAAATCAGATCCACTTCAATTCCAAATCGAATGAGAGAGAGCACAATGAAAATCTAGGGCATACATCCCATTTCTCCAAGCATGGAGAGACATAAATGATCAAATCAACATGAGTCTAACAATGATCCCAACACTCCTTTTATAAGCAAGGAGGCACAAAATTCAAAATCCATAGAGAGGGAAATTATTAAATAAAAACAATTTATTTCCCTAGGTGTGGCGTCCCCTTTTCAAAGGGTGATTTTATTAATAAAACCACTTAAATATTTATTTAATTAATTCCTATTTAATTTTTATATTTTGGGAATTAAATTAAATAATTTTCACAATTAAATAATTATTGCTTCGGTAATAATATTTAATTATTTAATAAAATTGTTCCCCTTGCAACATCCCAAAGCCCACGGGGAAAGATAGGCTAAGGGTCTTCAAAAATGGGGACATTACGGACCCCATCCCCATAACTTAGACATGGGTATTAGAACCCTATACCTTTGATATTGAATGTGGATTACTCTCTTCTAGACCCACAACTATCTACACCCCTTGGTTATATCTAGTATGGTCTTTTACTTATATCCTAATCTATATTAAGATATAGAGAGAAAGGATAATCATATTGACCATCTTAGCTCACATATACTTTGAACCACAAACTGTTTAATCAATTATATTCTTCATATAATTGAGTCCAAGGGAATGCCAAACACCCTCATATGTTGTTGTGAATGCCTCCGTGCACCAAGTGGTTGGAAAGGACCAAAACCCAAGGGACCCTACACTCTAATACCATGTGAAAGGTAAGTGCAATATGCTTGATTGACATAAATGAAATGCCCACAAACACTCACAAGGTCATACAAAACACACAAATATGGGGTGAGTTACCCTAGGAATCATAGAACATAAATATCTCGATAAAAGAAGTTGATTCATAGTATGATGTGATGTTGGGATGTAGGTGGGAAAAGCCTTATACACCTAGTCCTAATTATGTATAAGTTGAGTTGATCGCTCAATAACATACTACATTGAATTACATCCCACTGTATTCTGTAAATCAAGGGAAAATACATTGATCCCAATAAAAGAGATTTATCTACTTTAATATAGTGTAGACACCTGATTTTGGTATAGGACCAGTTCATTGCTATGCTACTGGTGTGTTTATGTGTCTAAAGATTATTACTCCAAATTATGTTCTTATTAGCGCATGTTCCTTAAGTTGTTCAATTTTTGACTCGTCCTTTGTGTTTTATGAGATGCTCAACACTCTTGGATTTGCATTGTTTCTTAAGACTATCATTTTCTTGTCGAATCTTCGTGTTCTTTGCTGTTTGTTTCCCATTTCTCCTATTTTCTCTCTCCCCCTTGTTTTCCTTGTTTCTGGACATTTTCCAAAACCGCAGCAGTACAGTCATGGTCTGTCATAGCCATACCACTACTGTTCTGGATCTTCATTTTGTGAGCCCTTTTGACCCTTGCTTTGGATCCGCCGGGATTTTTCTTCCTCTTTTGTGAGCATTTCCCACCCATCGTGTGTCGACTTGCACATGCATAGGGTCTTAATTTGAATTCAAGAAGTCTATAAATACATAAGTGCATTAGTGCTCTTACAATAATGGGCATTTGCACACGAGTCAATTATTGAAGTTGTAAAAGCAAGGAGTTGATTGTTACAAGAGCATCCCCATGCCAAAAAGAAGATTTCATGCATTTAAAGAAGAGCATAGAATACTTACTACTTGTTGCATTGATTAGAGCAATGAAAGGATACAGGTTGGGACACTTTCATACACTGAATTTCCTGTTGGACTGCATTGAAAGTTGTTGGCAAGACTTGTTTCCTGGGGTCTGATTGAGACAGGACCCCGAATCCACACATCGTTTTACTGTTTTGCAAGGTGTTGATGTTCGACTAGGGTTTGGAAGAACAAGATCTGTTTCCCAATTACTCGTAGCAGATTCTGCAAAAGGAACAAGGTTTTGGAGCTCAGTAGCAAAGGATCTGAATCACCAAGTTTGTATTGCAGTTTCCAGAACTGCAATACTATGGTTTTGGTTTTGTCACTTAAGTGCTCCTACAGTTCTTGTTAAGGTGTTTAAATTTGGCTTATTTTTTGGGTCTGGTTAGCCTTGATGTCTGGACCTGTTTTCCACTGCCTGTTTCGGATGATTGTCTTTGATTTGTGACAAACTGAATATCACTCTTAAAACCACAATTCTCTAGTATTTTCAAGTATTTCAATTATTTTGATTACTCCTAGATTATCATTATCTCTGCAATTAGGTTTAATTTATTGTATCAAATTTATTTAGACCGAATCACCAAGTTTGTATTGCAGTTTCCAGAAGTGCAATACCATGGTTTTGGTTTTGTCACTTAAGTGCTCCTACGGTTCTTGTTAAGGTGTTTAAATTTGGCTTATTTTTTGGGTCTGGTTAGCCTTGATGTCTGGACCTGTTTTCCACTGCCTGTTTCTGATGATTGTCTTTGATTTGTGACAAACTGAATATCACTCTTAAAACCACAATTCTCTAGTATTTTCAAGTATTTTAATTATTCTGATTACTCCTAGATTATCATTATCTCTGCAATTAGGTTTAATTTATTGTATCAAATTTATTTAGACCTAATTGCAATGTGTTGTGTTTAGTGTAGTACATACCTTCGTGCAAACCACTTTCCGCACCTACACACACAAAATTATTTAGGATTCTAATTTACATTCATACGAATGATACACTTATGTTTACCAAGAACTTGTCACAAGTTTCATTAATGTTACTCTAATATAGTTTACTCCTTTCTTGACAAAATCCCTAAGCCCCTGGGTAACATTTATAGCTCAAGAGCTCTTTACAATATGTTGTTGACCCTTTCGTTTCACCCATCATCTCATCTCCTCGTGTATCTATTTCTATGCTAATCACCATGTTCATGTCATTGCAGAGAGGGATGATATCGTATTTTCTCATCTTTCTTGGGCAATATCAGCATGGAATCCACAAGCCACAATTCTTGATATCATAATTACTAGACATGCCAATTTGGACTTTATACATTGATTTTATAGTAGTAAGATGTTATAACTGAAATATGTTTCTTAAGCTCCACAATAGTAATTGCTGATACATGCAGAGAACCTAACATTTATCAGATTACACTCTCTTTTGAAAGGAAAAACTAGCAAACCAAACAATAATTCAGACTGATGGTTTTGCAAGAGCTACAACATCCCTCTAACATGTTCACCTAACAAGAACTGAAAAGAATATAATCATTGAACAGTCCACCTACCTCATAATTACCATATATCAGGCCCATAAACTCGCTCATACAGTTACGATGGTAATATGGAGGACGGAAGGTGTGTTCTGCTACTAGCCAACGTGGTGGAAAAATAACAAAATCAACCACAGCTACTCCTGGTTTTCCGATGGTACTGTGAGAACTGCAATATCCCAAAGGCATGCATCAGAATTTTTAAAAATTGTAAAACAACATAATCTACCTGAGGTTGGATGCATGTACTAACTATATATTATCTCAACTTGCGAGGAAGCTTACTACCTGTGTTGACAGATGGGTCGCCATGATCAAATAAAACGGTATTGAAAGGACAGAAATTCTTCAAATCATACTGCAAAATGTTTCCAAAATATTAAATTTTGGTCAATTTAATTGGAATTTTAACTACATTCTAGTGATAGAATTCATCACAACAAAGTGAGGTCAAAATGAAACTAACTGCTACATATGCAGCATCATAATTCAAATTGAAGGCAAGGACTACATTCAGAAGAATAACCAAAAGATAAAGCTAAGTAACTCCAATTGATATATGCTTAAGTTGAATCCTAATCATATTGGAACATGTATCAAAGAGACGAACTGTAAAGAGGAAACTTCTCATATCATTTTCCCCCAAAAACCATTATATCAAAGGATGCTCTTTATGGATGTGCTCAGCTCCAGCCAACCTAGTAATAATCAAGTATGCAGAAGACTATTGCAGCATTGTGTTTAAGAAAATTCTAAATTCAATGTGAGCGTAGAACATAAGTGATAAGAGTAAGGAAAAAAGCAGTGAATATAATACAAGAGGAATAAAAGGACAATCTAACTGATACGGTCTGACATGATTTCCTCCATACATGAAGCCTGCCATCTCCTTCCTTCATGAAATGTTCGGCATCAAGTTCTTTAATAAAACCACAATGAAGGGAAGATGCAACTGGTGCAGTGCGAATTTGGTAACAAACTATGGATTTAAGAATGATGCCATAGGATTACCGACTAGATTTCAAGCAATATTTCTATTTTTTTCATATCAGTGCGCTACGAAGACTGCACTTTTATCCCTTTTAACGTGGAAAAGCAGGTGACCGTGATCATCCATGATGTTTTGTAAACATTTCCTCATGAGTTGCAAATGTAGGACATGTCCAATCCAAAACAAATTCAGCAGAAATGACTAAGAACTGGATGCTGGTACATAAAAAGGTGATCTTACAATCATGAAGCATCAAACTTGTTACTTAACATTACTGCTACATCACTTTTGGATGGATGTGTTGTCACCAACACACCCAATTTTCACAAATTAGGGGCCACCCCATCTTCAAAAGCTTAAAATAATAATGGAATCAATGAATTAGCAAGAGGTAAGAGTTTTGGGAGTGCTTCTTGTGTGTTTATGGATTTTTTTCATTGTGTTTGATTTTCAGCCCAAATCCTATTGGCTTTCTTTAGGTTTTCTGGCATCTTTGTTTTTTTGTTTTGGGTTCTAATAGTGTTTTTGCTTTTAAAGGTCTTGTCTTATGATTTAACTCTAATTTATTCTCTCCTTTAAATCCATGAGTTGCTTCCTAGGAAAGATCTGAAGTATTTCCACTGATGCAAGATTTAAGTATAAAAGAAATTGCAAAAGAACAAATAAAAGGATTATTTTTGCTTTGCAAGAGCATTACAAGGAAGAGAGAAAACAAGATTTGCAGGTCACAAGAAGCGTCACAGACTTAAAAGCTTCATGAAACTGAGGAAAGCATTACAAAATGAGTAGCTTCACAAATAGTGAAGATTGTCGCAAAGCTAAACAGGGTTTGCAATGTGTGAGAAACTTTTGCGAAGCGAAAAGCATCACAAAAGGAAAAACGTTTCATAGCGAAGGCAGAGCACCATGAAGCCATGATACCTTCAAAATAAATGGAAGCTCCACACCAAAGGGAAGCTAAAGGAAGAAAATAAAAGAGGTTATAACCGTAGTTACCAAATCCGGCAGTTTTGCACGAAATTCGACTAGATCCGGATTTTTCACTTGGCTCAATTAAGTTCGGTGTGGTGGGCCCTACTTTTATTTTTAGTTTCTTGAAACGAAAGACTCCCAAAACCTTATTTATGATTTAGTATTATATGTATTAACGTGTTACATTAAGTTATTAATTTTTTAGTTATATTTGTCAAATTTGCATATTGACAATAGGAGGGTGAGGGTCCCAATCAACTAGATCTACACTAACCCAATGTAAGGACCCCTATTTATATATGGTGTAATGTCCCCTTTTCTAAATTAAAAATAATTAATAATATTTTAAGTTGGGCCCAGCCAATTCTTATTTTGGGACAACTTCATATTATTATTATAAAATAAAAAGTATTTTTAAATACTCTTATGAGGTCGGTCTTCTTAAGGGAAGATTAAAAAGTGCATTGGGCTTCTAATTCATCCTTGGCGCCAAAAAGGAGGATATAAAGGTGGATCGAATGGCCTAAGAAAGGTTATGCATGTTTATTTCAAAGATTGATATCTTGGGTTTGTGCACGGCATGCCCTACTCTCCACTGAAGATGAAGACCTTTGGTGTGGCTCAACTTTGAGGAAGAAAACCTCATTGGATCCTATTGGGGACGAAACCCTCAATAGTCACAACACTTGGGGATGGAAACCCTCATTTGTTGCATTGGTGGCTTCATATGGGAGTCACAAGTGGACTTAATTGGCAGATTTTTGGAACAACAAGGTGTTTATCCGTGCTTAGGGAACTCCTACTTCAGCTAGGGCACTTTCTAGGGTGTTGGCACCCTTCCTTCTTTGGAGTACCCACCTGGGAAGTTCGGGATCAATTTTGAGAGGGGTTCCATAGTTGGAAAATTGTTATTCCACTTTCATTCGATAGCTGGCCTCTTCAAGATCATTTTGAGCATTGGTTTGTGTTGAAACTCCAAGTATTGATGGAGTTATGAATTTTGAAGTTTCAGTTGTATTTGCACTTGAAATAAATTTACAAAATACATATTTGCTCTAGATTTCATCTTGCTGGATTTATTGAGTATTTGGGATATTTCTATGTTAATTTTCAGCCCATATTGCATGTGAATGATTGTTCCTAAGTGTTGGTACAGTTCGCTTCCCTAGAGGGATATTAATTAATGTTCTAAGTTGATTTTGATACCCTAAAAGTGTAATTTCCAATTCGCTGCTAGGGTTTCTAATATTGTTGGATCTGTTGTTATAAAAATCAGATTATTTTCAGTTGGGTGTTGGTGTATTTCGGTCTAATTCTTAGGGTTTGTGGTCAAACCCTTATTTTTCAATTTAAACCCTAGAAAAGGGCCATTACATATGGCCGATTGATTCCAATGGGGTGGACGCATTTGTCTCTATAATTCTCTATCTCGGGAGGCCCTCTCTATAAAGAATCTATACGGTAGGTGTGCCCTCAATTATAGATAGTTGCGATGCCTACTTTGTAGATATAGAGAAATTTCTATAGCCCATCTCACAAGTAAATAGTCGCCCCACCGGTTATAATTTAAGACCCGAGCCTCATTTGGTTGATCCACTTATGGCATCAAGGAAGGAAAAAATGCTCCACCAAACTCGCTCTTGAATTTCTCCAAGCTTGTGTAAAGGGTGGTGTGAGTTGTGCTTCGTTGAGTTACACCTTTGTAGGATGTAGCTCCCAAATGTAGGAAAATGGCAATGCATCAAGATGGCTTCAAGACCAACACTGTTAGAGGGGCACATCAGATTTCTTGCAAGCTTAGTGATATGAACAAAGGAATGCATCAAATGTCTTGATCTTGATAGTGTGTGATGGAGGACATATCACAATGCTTGTTAGATTAATCATGGGGGCGGACATTACTTTCTTCATTAGCATTCCCATCTCAATAACTCCGTAGTGGCCATGCAGGGTTTCTCAATGAGACTTCAAAAGTCAAAGGGCATGTTTTGTCCGCTATGCAAAAGGTGAACGGTCTCATAGAACTAATCATTTTATATTACTTTTGAAGGAAAGTATCGAATCTTATTGGACAATAAAAGTGACTTGTAACTATTTTAACTTATTTTCCACCTATGAATCCAAAATACACTAAAATGGATTAAATAATTCAAGCACCAAATTAGACACTAAATTAGGCTTGAGTATTGCTAAATATGGAAAGTCTACTATTAGTGGGACAAGAAAGACAATGAAAAGATAAGTTAGTTGATTTCGCATTGTTAATAATGCACAACAAAGTTAATTAATCAAAGAAGACTCAAAAAGCCATGACAAACAACTCCTAAAAAATTTAGATTGATTTGAGATGTTTGAGACAACAATGGTAGGGAGGGCGAGAAACGGTATTAATCCTATCTAGGGGTGTCATTCCTTTCCTACATTTCTTTATCTTGCATACTTTTTCTAGTGTGTGTTCGCCACCGATACTCTATTGGAATCGCTCTGGAAACTTGCAATGATGTGTGACGATGCTGAATTGACTTCTCCTTTGATCAAACCCTAGAATCGATTGAAATAATAGAAGAAGATATGCCCCCGACCAAGCCTAGATTGTCCTCCCACACCCCGCTATGTGAAAGCACTACACTACATCACCGAAGATAGGAGCCCATGTAGTTCTCCCATAAAGAGTGAAGTTTGCATGCTTCAACTTCCATCCATTATGCTCAACGCAACTAGATAAATCAATATACAAAATAGGATGATCCTTTATTAAGAAGAGACACTAGGCAAACAAACAACTTTGGATTGGGAGTGCTTGATTTAGGATGTGTATATCCTTTGTAATAATGATCTTCAAGGTGATGAGTGGTGAAAATAACCTCTAAGGGTATTGTTTATATATTAGACTCTTTGTCAACTTTCCAACTCAGTCCTAAAATCGTGCCTAGACCAACCTAATGAATGTACCCAAACTTTAAAAATGATTTTTCGACATGGGTAGGACAATACGATAGGTTTGAACAAGTTCGATGTACTAAAGGTGACCCTAAATATTGTTTTTGTCTCTAGCTAAAAACCCTAACAATGTTTTTGGATTTTTGAGAGCATTTAAAGTAAAGACAAGGACAAACAAATAGTCATTTTGTAGGTTTTCGAGTGTTTCGGATTGAATAGACATATTATCATCGACCCAAAGTGAACAAAAGGTCAAGTTACAAAGAAACCTTGGGTAGGGAGGATGATCGACGCCTAACACAAGGGGAGAATTTTTGTCGAAAAGAATCAAATATGTGTCACTAGTTCAAATGTCCTTAGGGGTGTCAAAATTGATGTTGTCATATCCATTGACCAAAATTAGGTTCTTATAGTATGTAATATCCCTTTTGGGGACAAAACTGAAAATTAAGGAAATTAGCTCAAACCTCCAAAATAAGCAAGTCTGATTTTTATGACAGCAATTAATAAAGGACCAGAAAACACTCTCAAACCCTAGCGACTAGGAGAGAGAGAGAGAGAAATCCACCGTAGAAACACTCAAAAATTATGAGAAGTGATTCCTTGGATTGCCCTTGATTTTAGAAGCCAGAAAATGTGATCAAATCATCAAACTCAGAATTCTGGAATTTACTATGGCACAAAAACAGCTGAAACTTGTAAATTCAATAACTCTTAGAATACAAGGAATCTCCACACAAATGAATACTCAAAATGACCATAAAAATACCAGCAATCAAATGAGACCAATATCATAATTTTCCAACCATGGAAACCCTCTCAAAATTGATCCCGAAATCTGTGAATGAGTAGATGAAGCTGAAAACCATTCCAAAAATCACCAAAGCGGAGATTCCGGCTTTATAAATTATGCCGAATCAGAATATAAAATCAGATTTGTAATTTGTGCCCTAGAAGGCACTCAAACACCATCAAACCCTAGTCGCTCCAACTAGGAATGGCTCTAAAATGCATGCAAATGTTTGTAGATGATGCCTTTGATCCTCCAACACTCAAATTTGTATAAAGGTCTTCAATAAGTCTTCACTCCAATCAAGGAAAGAGGGTTTTCGTCCTCTAACCAGCCACTAGAAGGGTTTTTGTCCTTCTAGGAAGAAGCCACACACTTGGGTTTTCGTCCAAGAGTGGAAGAACAAGGAGCAACAAGCCCACAATGTCCAAATAGAGAAAATGCGCCAATCTAGATGATCCAAATGAGCTCCTCTAATCCTCTTTTATAACCTCCTCTTGGCGCCAAAGCTTGGAATAGCAAGGCCAACCCCTTAAAAGTATTCTTTTTAATCTTTGATTGGCTTTTAAAATGCATAAAACCCAATGACTGTTAAAGGCCAACACATGTTGTAATGTCCCCTTTTAGGAATTTTTAGAAAATGGGGAAACATTTGTTGAAATCAAGTAAAGAATGGATAAACCCTTTTGCTTCAACCCAAAATATCCCAATCTCGGCTATTTTGAACCCAATTGAAGTTGGAACTAGCCAAGGTGGTGGGATAGATTGCAAGAAAACAATTGGAATTCAAATCAGATTTTAAATAGCTGAAAAATAATTAATAATTACACCCCAATTGCTGCTGATCTTCCAAAATTATTTCGCTTAACCGTCCAAGCAAACAATTTCAAACTTTGGATTTTGGGCTACAAAAATATGAAGAACAATGTCCTAAAATCAGTTTTTGCACAACCAACATAAAACCCTAATTTTGCCCTAAACATTTAGTCCCAAGCACATTTAGGGCATCCAATTAGCTCTAAAAATTATAAAATTACTTTCTCCTTATTTCTCCTAATTTCTACAACAAAATCCAAAATTAAACTAACCCCAAACTGCAGATATGAAATTAATATTAATTGTTAGCAACCAAATAGCTGGCAGATAGCTGAAATCTTCTAAAATTCATAACTCTTTCAATACTTAGTGTTTTTCCATGAAACAAGATGCAAACTACACTAGAAATTTAGGGCTTTCCAATGCATTAAGAATCTGAATTTTCTGAGCATTAAAATCTTGCCAAAACAGCCCCATAAAATTGATTTCAAGTCGTTAGGGTTAGATAAAATTATATAAAATAATTCCAACTCTTTCTAACCATCCAACACACCCATAATATCCACCCTTGCACTGAAATAATTAATAACACAACAGATTTTAGATCAAGCTCATATGACATCAAAATATAATGAAACAAGCTTCAATCCGAGTCAATTTGGAAAAATAAATTGCAGCAGCAATAACAATCACAAAAGCACTTCAAACCCTTCACGTACAATGCAGATTTACTGTCAAATAAATGCACCAACATTCTAAACCAAGTCACCAATGCTTAGAATGGAGGAACAATGCATAGATTCATCAACAATGATTGCAAAAAGGCTTCAAAGCTAGGGCATACATCCCATTTCTCCAAGCATGGAGTAATTTCAAAAGTTCAATCAACATAACCCTCTAAAGGAAATGTGATCCCTCTTTTATAGAATTCAGAGGTGCAATCTACAATGACCGACCATTTAATGTTTTCACATTAAAATAAAATATTTAATGACTACTATGTGCACTTTATTATTTTAATTAAATAATAATAGCGACTAGCCTATGTCCACATTAAACTAACTAAAAAGGCTCCCACTTGTAGCACTAGGCATGCCAAGGGGTTGCAATGTAAATAAAAGAGATGAACCCAGATATTAGTAATGTCCTAAAAAGAGGACATTACGGTGCTCCCTCTCGAAATTGCTTGCCCTCAAGCAATAGCAAACTCATTGATACATGCATCATGCCCCAAAGAAAAGATGTAGGGTGGTGCATTCAAAGCTTTGATCCGGTGTTTGTCAAGTGGCGAAGTGTTGGAAAGAACAAGTTTCTTTCCCTCGTGTCAACCAAAAAGATGAATCATCGGCTTCATAGCATGTGCTCCAAGAGATGGTGTCCTCAACATGGTATAGGGGGTCATCAAAGGGATGAGTTTTGCTAAGCTCCAAGGCTGCCCACTCAAAAATGCCCTCTTAAAGTGAATAAGACAATAGATCTCCATCGCATATCTTCAATCCTACACATGAAGCAAACTCGTTAGAAAAACAAGTGTTGAAAAACACTTTTCATGTTTCTTCTTCGTGTTTCCAAGGCATGGATGGCTCCCAAATCTTCCTCATGCATGGGCTGCCTCCAAATTCTGTTATGTGGCTCCAAATATTGTTGTAATCATGCATTCTCCCTTCAAAAATCAGAATTAGAATGGTTGGTTTCCATCCCCAAGTATTCACCCATGAGCCAAAATCAAGCACCAACATCCATATCATCAAATGCATGGCAAAAATCTAAATTATAGAAGTGATAGGGAAGTTGGTCATAATGATATCATTCATAAAAATGATGGGACAACAACTAGCACATTTCAAAAAAAAAAACCTCCAACATGAATGAACATCAATCTAGTGAATAAAAATGGCTCCCATGTAACTGAAATTTCATCCTCAACAATAACAAACTGAAAATTATCCATATGCACAGCTGAAAATGAAATGCCTTGAGAAGAATTCATACCATGTTCCTTCATTTTTTCCAAACCTTCCATTGAAGCCCAAAAGTTAGTGGTCATGCAAACAACAACCAAACATTCCCAACACATATCCTTTGTTGATTTTACCTTTGGAAGCACATCAATCAAACATCCAAGTGGAAGACATAACTGCTGCTCAAAATCTGAAAATGGACTTCTTACCATGCAAGGTGTAGTCCATGTGATCTATCCTTCCTTCAAGGCTTCCAAGGAGATAGGAGTTAGCATCATTTGAAAAAGAAAGGAAATGATATCCATGTATCCAAATAAAGCTTGTAAAACTCAAATCCTTTTAGCCCCTTATCACATGAAGCAACATGTGCAAGATGACACCCCAAATATCCCCTTCTACTATGCTCACAAAGAAAGGAGAAAGTTGAAATATAGTGCATGCATTTATGAATATCATCATAGAGAAACCAAGGAACCTTGTACCTTACTTTGTGCCAATGACTTTCCCTTATGAGAGGGAGCAAAACACATGAAGCCATCATACCTTTGTGCCTTCTAATGATGAATTCCTCATACGGACCAACAAGCTTATTGTTATGGCTTCCATCATTGGGAAGAGTGATAATCACTCTTTCTCCTTTTCCATCATGTTCCTTATGCACCCAATTGTTAAGAGCAAGAATGTGACCATTATACCCCATGTTGCACATCATATCCATCTCCCTATCATGCTCAAAATCATACCCATCAAAACTCAATATGGAAGGAGAAATAAAATATGAAAAATCATACCTTGGGCTGCTCCCAACATCTACAAAACTCAGAATTTCTGAGTTTGGAACAACACTCTTTTCTTCACCATTTTCTTCATCCAAAGCCCTTTTTTCTTCCTTACCAATGCTCATGCTAGGTGGGAAATGACTTGGAGCAACCATGAGACTCATGCTCCCTTCTTGTTCTTTAAATGGCTCATGGTGAAAGTGAATGATGTCCCTCAAATCTGATTTGTCCATCATGGGTTCTTTGGCCATCATTTCTTCTTCATCATGCATATGCTTGTTGCCAATGTCCTCTTCATGCCCATCAACCAAATCTGATTTCTCCTTGCACCCACTCAAATACATGCAATCATTAGATGCCAAAAATTTATCATAAAAAACAATAGGACTCATACCTTGGATGCATGTCTTCACTTTGCTTGAACATTGATTCACAATTCTTCTTGCTAAGGAGTGAGCAATGCATGACTTCTCTTGTCCCAATCCTTCCACAAGTATGGATAGAAAAGATTGTGGAGGTTTCTCATACTCATTCAACATTAGAGTCATTATGGTTTGCATGGCATCTATTATCTCATGTAGAACACCAAAGAAGACTTCAAACATATGAGAAATGAGATCTTCACAATTGAGATCTAACATGGGAATGCAAGACCTTACCTTAGCCATGTTCTTCAGAATTTTGACCCTTTTGCCAAAGTGAGGGTTGGTGGTGTCCCAAAGCTTTTGGAAACTTCCCACCATGACCTCATAGATCTCTTTCATAGTGATGTCATCATAAGGCAAGCTTGGGGCTGTTATCCGTGTGATCTCACTAATGCATGTGATGACCAAGAGTCTCACATCCACCTCCTCATGTCCCAATAAATTTGATCTAGCCAAATGTGCCACCAAGGGATCTAAAACTGAAAACATAGTGCCAAAATTTGATTGCTCTAACAAACATAAACAACTTGCCACCTCTTCAAGAGTGATGAACAATACACTCTTCTCAAGTGAAGGCCTCTTGAGCCATCTCCCAAGCTTATAGAGCTTGGCCCTCAAATCTTCGTCACTAGCAAGCTCCATGATTCAATCTCTACAAACAACACCCACAAGGAGTAGAGGAAAGTAGCTCTGATACCTTTGTAATGTCCCCTTTTAGGACAATTTAGAAAATGGGGAAATATTTGTTGAAATCAAGCAAAGAATGGATAAACCCTTTTGCTTCAACCTAAAATATCCCAATGTCAACTATTTCGAACCCAAATGGGGTTGGAACTAGCCAAGGTGGTGGGATAGATTGGAAGAAAACAATTGGAATTCAAATCAGATTTTTAACAACTGAAAAATAATTAATAATTACACCCCAACTACTGCAATCTTCCAAAATTATTTCCCGCTTAACCATCCAAGCAAAAATCTTCAAACTTTGGATTTTGGGCCACAAAAATATGAAGAACAATGTCCCAAAATCAGTTTTTGCACAGCCAACATAAAACCCTAATTTTTCCCTAAAAATAAGGTCCAAAGCACATTTAGGGCATTCAATTAGCTCCAAAAATTATAAAATTACTCTCTCCTTATTTCTCCTAATTTCTACAACCAAATCCAATATTAAACTGACCCCAAACTGCAGATCTGAAATTAATATTAATTGTTAGCAACCAAATAGCTGAAATCTTCTAAAATTCATAACTCCTTCAATAGTTAGTGCTTTTTCATGAAACAACATGCAAAATACACTAGAAATTTAGGGCTTTCCAATGCATTAAGAATTTGAATTTTTCGAGCATTAAAATTTTGCCAAAACAACCCAGAAAATTGATTTCAAATCGTTAGGGTTAGATAAAATTATATAAAATAATTCTATCTCTTTCTAACCATCCAACACACCCAAAATATCCACCCTTGCACTGAAATAATTAATAACACGGTCGATTTTAGATCAAGCTCATATGGCATCAAAATATAATGAAACAAGCTCCAATCCAAGTCGATTTGGTAAAATAAATTGCAGCAGCAATAACAATCACAAAAGCACTTCAAACCCTTCACATACAATGCAGATTTACTCTCAAATAAATGCACCAACACTCTAAACCAAGTCGCCAATGCTTAGAATGGAGGAACAATGCATAGATTCATCAACAATGATTGCAAGAAGGCTTCAAAGCTAGGGCATACATCCCTTGGGCATACATCTCATTTCTCCAAGCATGGAGTAATTTCAAAAGTTCAATCAACATAACCCTCTAAAGGAAATGTGACCCCTCTTTTATAGAATTAAGAGGTGCAATCTCCAATGACCGACCATTTAATGTTTTCACATTAAAATAAAATATTTAATGACTACTACTATGTGCACTTTATTATTTTAATTAAATAATAAAAGCGACTAGCCTATGTGCACATTTAACTAACCTAGAGAGCCCCACTTGTAGCGCTAGGCATGCCAAGGGGTTACAATGCAAATAAAAGAGATGAACCGGGTATTAGTAATGTCCTGAAAAAGGGAACATTACACATGCTAAAAGGAAACATTAAAAATTAGTAAAACAAATGCAAATAAAAGTTCAATGTCCTTTTCCAACTCCCTACTTCTTTGCCATGTAAAAGGAATGGCAAGGAGTCCAAATTCTGATCCTCAAGTGGGAAAAAGGGACATTACATAGTAACATATGTAATACGGGGTTAACATAAGCGTAAAAGACTTTCATAAGGAGACGGCAAAACAATATGGATTTTAATGTAGGGAGTGGTTCTTTCTTAATGGTTATGTTTGTATGTGGTGTAATGTTAATTTGAGTTTTCACCATATTATAACTCCCCTACTTCTTTGCCATGGAAAAGGAATGGCAAGAAGTCCAAATTTTGATCCTCAAGTGGGAAAAAGGAACATTACATAGTCATTGTAATATGGGGTAAAAAAATTGTAAAAGACTTTCATAAGGAGACGGAAAAACAATATGGATTTTAATGCAAGGAGTGGTTCTTTGCAATGGTTATGTTTGTAGGTGGTGTAATGTTAATTTGAGTTTTCACTATATTATGTTGTGTTGTATCTTTCATTTCTCTATCGATAAAGAAATTCTAAATACTATTTGTGTATTTGAACTAATGTTGTTTACATGCATGATTCAAGGCTTTGTTGGTTTGTTTAACTTAAATAATGTTTGAGCATGTATTGTTGAGAAATAAATTCGACCAGCCATCTTAATTCTTGCACCGTTTATTGCAAACTTGGACACCTTTTCTATAAGCATTTCATCATGCAAAGAAGTTTATACTCCTTCAAGTGAAAATATCCACTATTAATAATTGTCTCCATATAAAGATTCGGAAAATAATAAAATTTACTTTTTCATGCTTTTCCTTCTCTTTTACTTCCAACATCCACAACTTAGATTAGGTTTCTTTTATATTTGTACATGTTTCTAAGCCTTATACAAGTGTAGATACCCGTACCATGCTTAAACTATGTATTTTAGATTAAACTACAAAGTTTTTAACCCTTAAGCGTGTCCATGTTAAAGCACGGGGCATCGAGGTGTTGTTTGTTTTCAAATTATAAAATGAGCCTAAAACCAATTATGGCCTCAACTACGTTTTTAAAATGGTTGGGTCTTTTATGTCATAACCCTTGAAATCTCTCCGACTTCCCAAGGCAAGTTTGCCATTAATTTGGGAATCAAGCGATTGAAAATATTGTAGGTATCTTGAAAAGGTAAAGGTTATGGTTAAACTAAAAGGGAAAACAATTGATTAAACTCTAATTGTATTCTACTGGGAAGAGCACAAAACCCCTTACGCATTATCAAAACCTCCACAGATCGTCATATAAGTTCCCATTCATGGCAAATGTTTGACTATACTACTAGCTCTCCCCACCAAGATACGCGATCCATGCATCCAGTATCTTGCCCAAATGATTCTCGAATGTGTATTACTATCCCTAGATGACCAAAGTATGGTCATGAGACATATCGACGATAGTATGAGAATTGAGTTGTATCTTACAAACTTTTTAGAAAAGCAAAAATAATCAAAATGAAAACACTTATTGATTGTTAAAGCATTGAAACATATCTAATCTCACATATCACTCATTTGTGAAACATTTTTTTAAGGCTCTTGGCTGACCAATTTCTGTTTGAATTGTCTATGTTTTATGGTTTTCTTTAATATATATGCTTTTGGTTTACTTAGCTTTACATTAATACCCTTCAAGCTAAAAAGGTTAAAAATGTCCACTCCTTTCAACATTGTTCATGTCGATCTGCTTTTGTATTTTCAACAACAAATGAATGAATGAGCGATTTTAATTACGTTCACGAGACCAAGCGCAGTCTATGGGACCCAAAGCAACCAAAGTGAACAAAGCCACCACAAAGCAGCCCTAACAGTTTTTCCTAGAATCTATTGCCCTTTTGATTTTGGATCTTCATTTGTGAATCTTCACTAGAAGAGTCGTTGTTTTGACCATAGTTGAAATACTCACACTCAGCAAATACTCGGCAGACCCCCAAAAAAAACTCGGCAATATTCGACCAATACTCAGGAATACTCGGCAACTTAAAAAATACTCAAATTTCTTTAAAAAACATAAATTTGCAGCCAAAACCGTGTATTTGCAGCGTTTTCTTTCATTGCTATTAATGCTTTCTTTTTGTTGGGACCTTTACGATAGCCTTCAGTCTTGTGTCTGAGGATGCGCAAATTGGAGTGTAAACACAAAAAAACTCTTAAAATAGAAAAAAAAAAACCTACGCATCTGTTGATATGTGAAGTCAACATTTGAATAAGCAGGTTGCGACCAAGCTGGCAGGTGGGACGATTAGTCCGAGCACGGGAGAATACTCGCCGAGTTTTGGCGAGTACTCGCCGAGTTTTGGAAAGCTATCCAGTATTTTTAATTACTAATCTGTCTACAGAGCGATCAAAGCTCATGATTCTTTCAAAAGATTGCAAGAAGTTGCTTGGTCCAAAAAGGTGCAAAAATGGATTTTATGAAAATAAGAAAAATATTGCCATCAATGCGTAGAGCTCGAGAAAATATGCACTTTTAGAGAAAAAAAGACACAAACGAAGCCACGGAATGAAAGTTATGGCACATGCAAGTTTTCTTTGCTACATCTTCCGGACCCTTTCCAAAAATGGCAAATTTTATTCTATCCTTGTGTTTTCTTTGGCGAGTTTTTAAGTTTTGGCGAGTTTTTTGGCAATTTACTCATTTGTATGAAAGTTTGGCGATTACTTGAGGACTCGGCGAGTAACCTGCGAGTTTTCCAACTATGCTCTTAGAAGCATCAATATTGTGAATGCTTTTATGAGAAGAAACACCATGATTGTGAGTGTTTGTGATTCCAGCGTTAGTGGCACTTGTGATTCGACGTCACATTAGTATTGACCAATCTCTCCTCCTCAAACAAGGATGTAAGGTTGTCTATTCTCAAACTATCTTCATATCTGATATGGATGTCATGATATGTTGTGCATTCCATGATGTAGTGTCATTTTGTTTCCACTACCCTTTTGTTGCAAAACATACACGTTCTCTCTTCCCACTCTTCTTTAGGAGACGTCCATCTGCCAGTTGATGGTGTGAACTAGTCCTTAACTGGGCCATCAACATTTTTGCTTTCCATTTGATTCCACGCCCTAAGTAGGTCTTTTCGTTGTAGTCATGCAAGTTGGATTAAATTCTTTGATGTAGTATTCTTTCTTCCTCCCAAGTTGTTGTCCACATGCCTATCTTAAATTTTTCTTGCACATACTTTTTATTTCCTCATTAGTGTTTGGACATTCTTGCATGTTAATATTCCATTTGCTCATCCATTTGATATTTTGTTTCATCCACGTGTTCTTCCTCCTACCTAGATGTTCTTCTATAACCATTCTAGGCCACTATGAACTTTCATGCTTTGAACCTTCTTCAGATAAGTTAACAACCAGGTTAATGTTGATGCCTCTAAGGGGAAGGTTCTCGCTTCGACTAACAGAATCTCATATGGAACCGACGTTTTAATTTTGAAGTTGCTTGTGATTAAGTGTTTTTGAATTCTCTCTATTTGTCTCCACTTAAGATCAGACACATTGCTGCCCCAAACTTCACAACCATAAAGAATCACTAGCGTGACAAGTAAGCCAAATTGTTGAACCTTGTGCATTGATGTTGTCATTGATGTCAGTGATGACAAAGTGGCAAAGTGTGTAGCATAGTCTTCATGTTGGTATGGTGTGTAGTGTGTCTTGTCATTCAATCATTCAATGTGTCTCAGTGTTGGTCTTGTGCCTTCAAAGGTCAGTATGTGTATTGTCTTGGTGAGTGAAGTTGACACCTTGAGAAGTCTAGTCATACCTTGTGTATTGTATTGTCTTGAGATGTCTTGGTATGAACCAAATTGTGCTTTCACATGTTTTAGGAGGTGTCTCAGGTATGTAAATAAGGTTTCATGAAGATGTACAGGTCAAACTTGGTGCTATATGGGTGAATCTAGCTAAACTGGGTCTAGTTTGAAGGCCTATTCCTAGTAGGTCTTGGTGTATGATGGCTTGCAGGTCTGATAAGGACATTCCAAGCTTGTGAGGTGTGGAGAAGCATTGTCAAGGCATATGAAGGTGCAAAATATCAGAAATCAAGGATTTGGAGCTTAAAGTTGGTCAAGTGGAAATGAAGGCTTGAGAACATGCCTAGTAGTCATAGGCAAATGAGATGGGACAAGCAAATTCAAAGAGCCTCATGACAAAACAACCATGGGAGATGTTGGAGGCATGAGTTCTCATGGTGTGAGCAAAATTTTAGGGTCAGAAAGTGAAAACCAAGCATGTGGAGTCACATTCTTCAAAATCGGGTTTTTGAGAAGTGCAAATTGAGCACCTAAACTTCTTAGCAATTGTTCTAAATTGATAAGGATTCTTTAGATAAGTCATAAGAGACTTTTTGGAGGAAATTGGGATAAAAATCTAATGCAAAAGGTTTGAGATCAAATGATGGTGAAATAAAGAAGTTCTAACCATTTTTCTAAGCTGGTTTCAAATCCTCCATAACCCTCTCTTTGAGTGATAGAAGAAATATGCAAGGTATGGACATAAAATGAATTGGTCAAGCTTATTTGATGTCTTAGACATGCAAAGGACTCTCCAAGGCTCAAGAAAATCCAATTGTGCATCTACAGATCTGACTATACGGTACAGAAAAGGACTGGTTTTGATGAAATTTGCAAGGTACAGGTGTATGTTGGGTGCTTCATGAAGAAAGTCTTGGTGTTCCAAATAGCTCTTGATGTCTCCTAAGTGCTCACAAAGTGTTTTGAGCAAGGTGTGTGAGAAAAATTGAATTGAAGATGCATTTCTCTTTCCTACCGCTTGAAGATTGTGCATGCTATAACCAATCATGGTGATTTGAGAAAGTTTTTGTATGTAAACCTGATATTGAAGCATAAAATGGTCATGAGCACCTGATACAAGCCCAGGATGACTTGATGGAGTCCAATGTATGCTCCTATGAAGTGAGTTGAAGTCTTAGTCTTGTTGATTTCAACTGCCATATTTGTATGTTCAAGAAGGCTAATAACCTGAGTTGAACTGGTAAACCTTTCTTGATAACTCATGCATACAAGCTCTGAAGGTGAAGTTATCACACACTCACAATAGCATAAAAGTGAAAGACAAGGTGGATTGAGCTTCCAAACAACAAGCTAGGGTTTGGTGTGTCAAAACCCTCACTATGCACAGTTTTGGGAAAACTAGCTTATTTGATCTTGTTGGCATGTTCTTAGACAAGACAATGGACCTGAGAAGTTGTACAGTACTCATATTATCATTGAAAGATGTCCCTACAGCCATGGTTGACTAAGAATGTTCATGGTTTCTTCAAGTCGCTCAAATTTTGCGGGTGTGTTGAGAAAAACAGTGAATGCCATGTCTTAAAGCTTGTGTAATGAAGAAGTTTTGTGATGACTTGAGCTCTTGAGTATGGTGAATGATAATATGCTCCTAAACCATCATCTCCAAGCTATGAAAAAAGTGGAATATGTGCCCTTCATGCCTTGACAAGCTTGTTCTTGACTGGTTTCAAGTTTTATTATGACCGAGAATGCATAACTCTGATTGAGAAGATAAGTCAATAATTGTACTCCTATCCGTAATGTCCCCTTTTCCAATCGAAGACCTTTGGCCCATTTTGTCAACCCGACGGCCAAAGGAAAAATATAAGGGTGACTTAAGTTATAATAAATTATTATAAAGTGCTATAAAAAAATAAAATAAAATTATTAAAGCACTTATATTAATTTATTTAGCTTAATAAAAATAAATTGTAATCCCTATGGAAAATACGATTTGCCTTAAGGGGCAAAAGTCATTGTAAAGGGATTTATTATATTTTATTCCTCCTAGAAAGGATAATGGCGACTTGGGCCAAAGGGGAGTAATGAAGCCTAGGGAAGATAAAAACATAATTAATTTATGTATTTTCCCTAGAGAAATGCGACTTGCACTAGGAGGGAAATATTGTTGGGAAAAACATTTAATATGGGAAAATATTAAATGTTTGCATAGGAAAAATCATGTGAGCTCATTGGCTGATTTGGAGGTTGGTTGTTGGCTCTTTTCCTTTAAAAGGGAAGTCGACTTGCCTCTTCTATATGGCAGATTTTTCATATGATAATTTCTCTTGCATTTGAGCTTTGAGCTTTTGCAAATTATATTCTAAGGACGAAAAACCTTAGTTTATACCTCTTGTGGACGAAAACCCCAAGGGATTGAGAGGGGATTTCACTCAGAAATTTCCAGCGTGTTAATCAGATTTTCCAGGTTTATTTCAGCAGTGTTTGTGAAGAGTTTTTGAAGGTATTTTCAGTGGTTTTTGGGCAGCAGTTGGATCGATCTGTTGTGGGCAGTTTGGCAGCATTTTCCAGAGGTATTTCCTTTAAAAATACTTGTCAAATATTCTCCATAATATTATAAACCAAATCGCTGTATTTTCATCATTTTCTGAAGTATATTGTAAGGGTTTCCAGGCAGAATATTAATCAGATTTCAGATCTGATTTCTGGGTTGTTTTGGCTGCAATAAATTCAGTTTTTTGCATGATTCAGTTGCTAAATATTCGAGTAATCATTTGGGAACGAAAATGTAATTTTTGGGTATCATTTGCATTAAGATCTATCTAAAACCCTAGTCGCATTTTCCCAAATAAATTCAGATCTGCATTAAGATTTTTGCCATAATAGTCATAAATCAGCCTTTGGTGTTTTTAATTGATCTAATATTGTTGGAGAACAAGAGAGACCCATTTGGGGATCTTACACTATCTTGATGGTCCTCAAGCTTTGATTGGTGATGAAGTCGTCCCGATGTCACGAGTGTATGCTTGATATCGGTTCATAAGTTCACTTCATCCTCATGTTCAAGTTTGTGCTAATCCTTCTAATGAGGTTGTGCTTCTGAAACGGTGTGAAACTATAAAGTGTGTAAGGAGAATGGCGAGAAATGGAGAAGGTGAAGAGTTGATAGAGCATCTTAGAACACTTTGTAATGTGCTTGCATGCTCATGACAATTGGCACAGAGTCGAGAACTAACAAACAAACCTATGCTCACCACACTAGAAGACAAAATCTTGTGTAACTGTTAATTCAGAACATCTGCAGAGCTTTGATTTGGATTCCTTAAGTTGGTAACTGATTGTTCGAGATTTGAAACAAGTTGTGTTCCCCTTTGATGTGTCAAGATGTATGACAAAGTGATGTAACAAAGGGAGATGGAATCTGACATGGTAGAAGTAATGATTGATTCTATGACAGATTGTATCTTGTCCCTTGATCTCCTTGGTTCGAGTTGAAGAGAGAAGGAAGACACAAAGGTGAGAATATGAAGTGTAAAGGACATAAAAGAAAGAAAGGTTTGTGTATATATATGCTACATAGTGTATGAGTGAATGCTTGTTGAAGAGAGAGGTATGAAGTTGTGCTAATTTGTGGAGATAGGTGCAACATGAAGTGAAGAGCTGAAACAGTGATCACAAGGTGTTGATTCAAGTAAATCGGGTGATGGTGATCAAAATTCATTAGTAAAATTTTGAGTTGTAGCTCAACAATTTGGGAGTGTGCTTCCTTGCAAGTAGGTGTGAAATATCCCTTGTGGGATATTACTTGAAATTCACAAAATATGTATAAAATAACAGCGAACTGAATTCTGATTTTTATGACAGCAATATGCAGAAATAAAGAATTTTTGTATTTTGCAAACTAATCACTTCCAACACTACCCAGAAGCTTCAAACAACTCAGAAAAATATATAGAACAATAAACAAGAGAGAAATAATTTTTATCTCTCAAATCTGATTTTATTTATTTATTTTAGGGCAGAAAATGAGAGAAAAATATAGCTGACTGTAATTTCCAGAATAACAATGGAAATAAATTCTAGGGCATCTTCATGATAATAACAATCTCAGCTCGAAATCTCCGGAATCGGACCACAGAAACCCCTCCAAAACTGCTCCTCAAATCTGGAACTGAGTAGATAAAACCCTAGAAAATAGTTGTTCCAAATCTAAATTAAAACCCTTGATGAAGAAGGGTTGTCCTCTTACTCTGAAATTGAATTTCTGATTACTTTTCAGATCTAATCCAAAAATGTGAATAAAGCTCCAAAATAGCAAACTAGGGAGGATATTTCACCACCGAAGAGTGCTCTGCTAGTTAGGTGTGGATCTTTCACCACCGAAGCTAGGGTTCCTGTGGAATCTTACTCCACAAGCAAAGAAAGTGCAAACAAGCAATCGCTCCAATATCAAAATAGGTGAGTGTATGAATGAATGAATTCCTCTCCCCAAGTGCTTCCTTTTATAATTTTTCATTGCAACAAAGGGCCCAAAAGAACCCTAATCAACCTCCTTGGGGAAAATCCACATAATAATAAAATAACTTAAGTTACTTTATCACCACTATGCCAAAAGTACACTTAAGTTACCCCAACGAAGAAATAGAAAATAAAGTACCATATATTCACCCATCACTTAAGTCATCAACAAAATATAACATAAAGTACCTTAGGGGAGCATCACGCAACCTTATTTCACTTAAGTCACCTCAAAGTACGTGTCCAATGTCAAAACATAATATATAAGTGAAATAAAGGTGCAAACCATACCCAATAACCATCAACGTCACTAGCCCCTTGGGCATGACCACGGATGAAAGGCCTCCTAGGCCACCTGCTCGGAAATGGGGACATTACATGGTGCTTGCAAAATAGCAATCAAGTGGGTGTTTGGCCTTGTATTGAAGTAGGTGCTTCAAAATTGGAGTGGGTGCTTCAAGGTGAGTGGGTGCTCACCACATGGTGAGATCATTGTAATTGTTACAGGACATTTGTCCCTGATATTGCTCTAATTTCAGTGGGTTTTCTCCCTTATTGGGTTTCCCACCTTAATTCTTGTGTCCTCATGTGTTTGCTGTTTCTTCTTCCATGATAGCATGCTTTGATCAATTCATTATTTGAAAGGATACTTAATGAATGTTGTATTGATTGCTAAGTTCAAATTCACAAGTTTTAGAAGGCACTGATTCACCCCCTCCCCCTCTCAATGCTTGAATGTTCAACACAAACAAGGTTTTTTTAGTTTTCCAATCCCACAATTCTGCATTTCTACACCTATTTTGTAATGAATATAATGCCTTTCACCCCCTTATATTCGTTTTGCCCTGCAAATTTCACAACTGAGCTTGTTGTGAAAATTCAACCCAAAATATTTGTATTTTTCCTCTATTTCTAGTGGCTTTTCCTCAAAAAGAAAGCTAATTTGTTTCTTTTTTCTCCGTAAAGAAAAGATCATGACTTTGGTTTCTTTGATGTTTACTTGCATTCCAACCACTAGTCAGAAGAGCTCAAGTGCCCTCAAATGCTCTCTCAGACCATGTGTTGTTTTTTCAATTAGGATAAGGTTGTTTGCATAAAGAAGCAATTTTATTACATAGTTTTCCAAGTGAATATCATCCTAATCCATATTGTTGATCCACTCTAGTTTGTGAATGTATAGCCCGAATAGAGTGGGCGAAAGTGGGCATCCTTGTTTAACACCAATGTCGCTCCCAAAACTTTCAGACATTCCCCCTCTGTTTTGATTTTGGCCCTGACTTGCTCATATAGCCTATGAACAATCGCTCTATACTCATCTAGAACTCCAAGCTCCTCCATCCTATTCCAAAGTTTATTTCTAGATACCATGTCAAACACTTTTTGAAGTCAAGAAAGCAACAAAAACTTCTTCACCTTGGTTATCCCACACTTTTTCAATCAAGTGTCTAAGAGTGATGTAATGGTCGATAGTGAAGTGCTTTGGCTTGAAACCTGCCTATCCTTTTTCTCTTTTTCCCTCTTTTTCTGCCCAACTACTAATTCTTTGTTCTATCATGCTCCCAAATAGTTTTCCAAGAAGAGGGTTTACCATGATAGTGTGGTAGTTTGATGGGTTATTGATATCCCCACTTTTGTATAGGGGAAAACAATACTAGTTGTCCACTCCATTTGAAAGCCTTCACGAATGATCTTTGTTGAATATGTGTTTGATGTGTGGTGTGAAAACTTTTGCACCCCATTTGAGATACTCTACTTGCAGCCCATCGATATCTTGAGACTTTCCTCCAACCAATCTCTTTATGCCTAGAATGATATCCCTCGTGGAAAAGAGTTGAATTGTTGTGTTGATAATGCGGGGTGTCTTCTTTATCGTGCTCCCACTCATATAGCAATTTCGCATAAGCTAACCATTGGTTGTTTGTTATATAATTCTCTCTTTGTTTTCTCTTCAAGAAGTTCTCTACCAAATCCTTTCAGATTATGCTTTCCTAGGGAAATCAACTCTTTCCGTCTAGTGTTCATGTAACCCTCCTTTTTGGATTGAATCAGTTTTTCATAGACCTTTTTGTTTTCTTTAGTTTTTCCCAGCTCTCTCAAAGCTCTTTTTGCTGCCTTACACTCTTCATCATACCATGGATTTGTCAAAAAATTGCTTATGTTTCTTTTCTCGGGCCTAGATCTTTTGCAAATGCTTAGTGCTTTGAGGATGGTAGGAATTAGCATCTTTGCTTTGAACAAGGTAGCCATATGTTGTTGGAACTCTGTCTTTTGCTTCTTGAAGGTGTTTTTCAGGGCTGCTTAAAAAGCCCTTTATTCTCACGAGTCATAAGAATTTTTCCCTGAAAAAGTGCTTTTCTTTGGTTGTGGTGGGTTTGTTCTCTTGGCTGATTATTACTATTCATGTTGTCTGTACGCTTTGTCCATTATATGTTTTGCAAGTGATTTTGCCCGAATTCGGCCATGCTCTCATGCCATTGCATATAACCATGTTATAGAGGCTACATGTCCCCAACAATTCTGCCCGTAATGCGAAACACCCCCATTTTCATCATGTGAAGTCCTCTCCCAAATCTGGTCTTCTTCTTCCTCTAGCCATAACAGATTGTTGTTCATTCCTCCCTCATTCCTCAAGGTAAGGGCTTGGTTCTTTGTTGTTCTTGCATTAAAGTCTCTCATTATTAGGACTTCCACGACTGTACTATATGCTGAAATGTCATTTTTGAGTGAAGCATAAGGGTCGTCATAATCTAATTTTTTTTTCTCATATGTTTTTGATCCTCTTGGTGCAAAATAGCATACAGAAAGCTATAATGTTGGCCCGTTTTCTATTATTTTCAGCCATATATACTGCTTGTTTGGATCCTCTTTCACTAATTCTATAATTCCACACCACATTTTTTTTATCAACATTCTTATCCCTCCATGCCCTTTTCCACTTTCAGTCCTCTCATTTCAAGTTGAAATTTTTCCATACCCTTCAAACTTTGGGACTTTACAACCATCATGCTCATGGGTTTCAATAAGGATGATAATATCCTTTCCTTCTGTTATGGGCCCCAACCTAGGGCCTCTTCTCCAAGGGTAGCCTCTGCAATTCCAGCTTACCTAGGCTAAGTGCTCCTAAGGGCCCTAGAATCCCTATTTCTTAGATGTCAATCGGTCATTGATTTGGGCTTTTCTATAGTATAATCATGCCCCTTTTCCTACTTCCCTTGTTGTTTTCACTTTCTCCCATTCTTTTCTTCTCTCTTCTTGTTTCCCTAGCTTGAGATCTTTGTCCAAATAGAATTGTGTGCCCCTAAGAAACCTTTGTTCCTTAGTATCTTATTCTTATCTTCTATGTTGTGCAAGGTAACTCTGATATCTTTTTTTCCCTTCTTGTGTGGCTCTTCCAATCCTGTTAGCTTTGTGAATATGCCCTGACCATTGCAATTGGTCTTCAAGAAAGTCTCTTACCAATTTGTTGGTGTTCTCAATTTCCCCATAGTCTTTCAATCCCTTAATGATAATGTTTGCAGCTCTTTCTTGCCTATCCTTTTCTTCCCTTATCTAGAGTCTGACGTGTTTCTCTATGAGTTCTTTTTGTTTGTCTGACGTTCCTCCTATTTCTACCCAAGACTTGGATTTTGCAATTTGACCCTTCAAGTTAGTTTCTTTTACTTTTGTTTGTTATTGCAGGTTTGATCTTTTAATGATGTCCTCCCTTTCAGTTAGTCTTGGCCTATTTACTTTTGTTGCTTTCAACCGATCTAAGGTGCTCTTGATCAAGGTCAACTCTTGTTGTCCTTTCCCCATGTCGACTTGCAAGGTGTTTATTTGTTCTTTAAGTAATTCATTCTTTCTTGCCAATTGCCAATTGGATTTTATAATTTCTTTCAACTTATTGTCCTTGTGAGGTTCCTTTGCCTCTATATCTTCAAGTCTCATTTTCATGCTTGTTAGTTCTTTAACATATAGTTCAAACGACCACATTAATGTCGTTCAGGTGGGGCTATAAGCTTCCTTGCTTTCCTGATTTGCTTCTCCATTCTCTCCTTTGTTTTCCAATTGTACCTTGTCCACTTTTTGTTTGAAATAGACCCCGCCTCCATGCCCTTTGTCACCACTTTCTCTGCTTTTCATGGTTGATCCCTGTTCTTTGCATGTAGTGTTAAGAGATGACTCCGTATTATGAGTCAGTGATGGACATTGCTTCATGTACTGATTTACTCCTACTCCATGTGGTTTTCTGCTCCTTTTTTCTTTCTCCACATCTTGATCTTTTGATCCTTGAATATCTTGTGTTTTCCTTGCTGTATTTGTTACTGTTGGAAGCTATGTGCTGTCTTTGGCAAAAAAACTGAGTTTTTACTTATTTTGTTCTTCAATTTCCGAGTCTTCCTACGTCATAAGATCCCCTTGTATTGTTTTGCATTCACATATATTAGCCTCTCTCCTGTATCTGACAATTTAGCTATTGGGATTTTGTTCTTCAGTTTCCGAGTTTGCCTAAGTTGTAAGATCCCTTTGTACTATTTTGCATTCACATATATTAAACCTCTCTTGTATCTGACAATTTGGCTGGTGGGTGCTCTATCACACATGGATTGTATGATCCCCACTCTCCAACCATTGTCCCTTGAAATTGTTATGAATGTGGTGTGGGTAAACAGTAGAGTACCATGAGGGATGTTGAATAGCAAAGTCCCATGGATTTATCCAAACTCCTGGGGCATCAATCCCACCAGTGGTCCCTGTAAGTGTTTCACCATTTCAAACCCTTGCTTTCCATTATTATTGATTATTGTATGCTCCCTTGAGATTGTAATTTTTGTTCCTGTGCTGCCTTCCAATGCTCTTTATTGTGTGCACATTATGTTTAAACCTTGCTTTGATATTTCGCGATTGCTGTTTTCACCATCTAGATCTATGTTTTTCCCTATCGTCTTCTTACTGCTCTCTGATGCTTAACTAATACTCTAAAATGACAAGAAACTTGATATATATTTATAGAGAAGTGATTATTGTGAGACTCGCCAGCCAGTTGTGTCAAGTCTTCTTGTTTGTTGTTCAGGATTTTGTGCCTTGGGTCCACTGATTTCTACCCATGTCTTTCTTTTTGTCAGGAGACACTTTCCTTTTGTTTGCTTGTAACCCTGCACTGGCTCACAGCAGACCATCTCCACCCTTATTTGGACACCCTTTGTCTCTACCGCTTGCAATCTGCCTGGAATCTGGTAGCTGTTACAAATATTATTTGTTCTGGAAAAAGAGGTCCTTTTTCTCTTGCGGTTTATTGTTTTGCTCGCCATTTGCTCTGTAATTTGCACATTGCTCTGTAATTTGCACAGTTTCCGTAAATCATAAAACCCTAACTGCAGGTGTATACTCATCAAAGATTATTCAGTTGTGTCAGAACCTGCTTTTTACGTCTCACCTGTGCGATATTCTCCTGTGTCCTCTCGCTTGAGTAAACAAGAATTGAATCAACAGTGGCAAGGAATACTGAGCAATGGCTTCTCAATATGGCTAGTTGTACAACAAGTATTACATTCAAGTTTTGAACAAACCCAACAATGCTAGTTTTGACAGAAAAGGCTTAAGAATATGAGATGCTTGATGCATTATCAAAAATGGAAGCCATTGTCAATGTTAAACAAAATGATAAAACTAATGTAATTGTTGGAGAAAGATATTTCAGATTACTTTACTATGATGAAGTATGTTATTAAGAACCTGCAATTTCCTACATGGAAATCAGAAGCAATGCCACATTCTGACGATAAAGCCAAATTAATAGCAAATCTTGGCAAATAGCACCAGTTAGAGAAAGAAAAGTGATACAATTGTCATCTTCCAGCTTTAGCTATTTGTGATCTTTGTCATCTTTTGCATGACCCTTATCATTTTGGCAATTTGAGCACTTGAGAACACTAGAAATTTCCATATATCTATCATATTTGCACTTGTTAAACGAATTATTTGTCAAGACTCAAAACATGGCAATATGATCCATCTTCCTCGCATTAATTGGTTTTAGCTACCACCTCTGCTCAGTTTTTACTCTATGTACACATTGCAAGCTTATACCATCTACTACTGTAATTTCTTATTACCAATTAGCTGAAACATTTTGCATACATACTATTTCCCGAACCCCAATTTACAATGGTCCATGTGCTCTCAGCAGACCCTTTCCTGACACTTAAGCAAGTATAATTTATTAATTCCAGCATAAGGATGCAAATAGAGTTTGAATAGGCTGCCGATGGTATGGATGCACTTTCCTAGGCCAAGTGTAAATTGAAAATAAATAAACTAAAATGCAGATGATGGGCTCATATTGATCGATATACTTCTACTGTGTGTCAAATGTCTCAATACATAAGAGTTAAATCCCAAACTATAAACTCAATATGCACCTGTTATTTGCAAAGTAAAGACAAGTCCACGGTTAGCTAGAATATACCTTGTAAGGAGCATAATTGCCGTGCCATGCTACAACATTGAAAGGAGAGAAATTCTGTTTTGCAGTAAACAATGAACCTCCAAACTTGTGGATAATAGTATAACCAGGATATTCTTTGTCCTCAAACCATGCTGTGGGGGTCAGAAAGTCAGGTGGGGAAGCAAGTCCATTTGCACCTATGCACAAAAAGGTATGAATTAACTCAACTGGCATTCAGTAGAAGAATGCTAGAACACTGTGGTATCAGAAACTAGAATCTTGAACAATCACCTTCAGGAAACTCATATCTTCTTTCCACAGTAGAACTGTAAAAGTTTTAAAAGCGATTGAATTGGATAAATTTGCATACCAATTGGACCAAGGTCAGGAAGCTGGAAATGGCCACCAAATACCTCTACAACATAGCCTCGGCAGGGGCCATCTGGTAGATCAATAGAATACCGGAAACCTTGTTGCAACACAACTATTTCGCCAGGAGACACCTGCAATCTTCCTAATTCTGTGGTTATCCATAATCCTGAAATTCAAGATGGGATGTTGGTCAGTTGACAGAAAATAAGAATATACTTTAGTTTAGACTCTGAGCAGTCCTGAATAAGGGAACAAAATAAATGTATCTGTTGTAGTATAAGAGATTATCACAAATATGGTTTCTAATGAATTTAACAAAAACGCATATACATAAATGTCATGAGTTGATGTACCAGGGAACATGCACCAAGTACAACTTCTGGGAGCTCAGCTTAAGCCTTACCAAAGTTAGCTAGTATGCTTATCCAGACTAACTAGTTCCCTACCAGATTCTCAAGGCTCAAAATAAAATAGAAGACGCTAAGAAATGCAAAGAAAATAAAAACAACGTACTTTCACTAATGTCGACAAGAAAATCAGCCTACAGGACTATTGCTAACTTAGTTTGAAGAGCAAGACTTAAGCACCAAAGCAAGTTGACCCCCTGCAAAAGGAAACTTGAGCTTTCAACTTAAGTCATCTGCATCAAGCTTGAACAATATAAAGAGATAAGGAAAGGTGAGAGATAAAATCTTGGTCTGACGACTCAAAGCGAGAAAAAATGAAATATAAGTATAAATTTGACAAAATAAAATAAGTAGTCTAGATCAGATCCTTTGCATAAATGTCAAACAGTTTATATTGGTAAGATTTGAATAGTTGAGGGAGGGTGGAGTGGGGACGTACTTTTAAGTGCGATTTCTCATAACAGTCATCTCCAAGGACAAATTAAAAATACCATATATACATCCAAATATATTTATTTAAAAACCCTCAGAGCCCTATACATACAAACAAATGTTAGTTTTGAAATCCCCTTGGGCCCTCCAAACATGTGAAATGCAAATATAGTATCAAAAATGCTACATTTTTAATCCCAGAACCACACCCTACCCCATTTTACATTGATTCTCATGCCTGTGTCTCTAACACCGCCTAAATTTATGATCTCCAAACCAGACCCTTGTACATGTCTCCAACCCCAATGCCTCTCATATTACTCTCACATTGCCTCACTTCATGATATCAAGTTACCAAAAATGGGTACAGGTACAGGAAACACCGATTTTGAAGGACCCTCCTTATGCTCGCCAAGTATACAAGACAATCATACACACAAATCTCTATCTTCAAGCTTCCTCCCATCTCTACCCTTCTCGGAATGGGAGCACATGTGTAAACAGCTTTCTGTGCAACCGAGGAATACAACTATGCCTGCTTTTCAGCATAAAAAGAAAATACAGAGGGATGGGCACTGGACAGCTCCCCCAATGGAGTATGGTAAATTGAACACAGATGGAGCCTCAAGGGGCAATCTGGGCCAAGCTGCTATGGGAGGTATTGGTAGAACTTCTGACAGATCGGTGGCTTTTTTCTTTGCTGAAAAATTGGGATCTTCAACCAATAATTTAGCGGAGATCAAGGCAGTGTACAAAGGGATGCAGGAGGCTTTGAAAATTGGATGGCAGAAAATCCAAATTGAATCAAATTCTAAGGTCATTATCAGATTGTTATCAAGTCTGGAAGGGGGTCATAGCAAAAGTTGGCAGATAGCTAAAGAAGTCTGGAAAATTCACAGGTTGCAGGACCAGTTTCAAGATGTGCAATTCAGCCATATTCCCAGAGAGAGAAATAAAGTGGCAGATCGGTTGGCCAATTGGGCTCTTGACCACCACAACCTTGTCTATTATGGAAGGCCCCCTCTGTGGTGGTCGACCAAGCTCCAAGAAGACATGAGTGACATCCTTAATTCTGATCTTTTATAATGAGGGCTAATAAGTATCCCTTTTTGTACACGGCCCAGGCTTGGACTAATAGTTTTCAGGCCTGGCATAGTAGAATTTGTACCTTGTGATTTCTCTCTAATATAAATGGTGTTTGGTTTTAAATAAAAATTCTGTACCCTTCTCAGAAGATAAGTGTGCTCAACCTCACAAATAAACTTTTAGGATCGCCGATGAGGATCATATAGAGGAAGAAAAACATAATCTAGTAAGGGTATTAAGCAAAAATGGTTATAGCATGAAGCGTATCATTAGGGTTTTCAAGAGCATGGAAAAAAATATCTTCTGATGCAGGAGCATCCTCGGTCCACAAGTAACCATGCACGCTCAATAAAATTATAAAGCCCTGTGTTTCCATCCATGTAGAACAATGGACAAGAGAAGACAGTGGAAGGACAGCAGTCATGTTCTTGAGAGTTACCCTCTAAGTCTTGTTGGTCAATTACACCTCGAGTTCCCAGATGCAAAAGTTTGAGCCTTCCAAAGGAGCCTTGAAGTCAAGTTTTTCCTTTCTTGTTTGGGGAAAAGACGACTCTTAGCAAAAGACACAGCAGAGTACCAGCGGAAGGTTGAGACGGAGCTTGAGAGAAGCCTGAGAGAATGAATTGTATATTTTTTCATTTCTGTATTTTTGTGCTCCCATTACTGACCAAGCACTCTGACCCCAATGATGCATATACTGTTTTTCATTACCCCTATAGGTGCCTATGCCATTTTTAGTATCAGAGCAGGATTTTGGAGGTTTTTCAGGTTGGAAAAAGGAAGACTGCTGAAAAGTTGCACGTTGTAGAAATTTCAGCAAGTTGCAGAACATTTTAGAAATTTAGAAAGTTGCAGAAAGTGTAGCAAGGGAGTGTGTGCAAAATTTGGTGAAGGAAGTTGCATTGGACACCTTCTAGAAGTGCAGTAAGAAGATTGCAGCAGTGAGCAATGGCTCAAAGAGGTGGTAATATCCCTGTAGGAAAACGGGGAAGAGGAGTTTGTGCACTTTGAGTGTATGACCTTACAGAGATGGTGAGGAGCAATGCAAGAAAGATTGAATGTCATGGAAACAGATAGGAGAAGAGGAGTTGCTGAAATCAATGAGGAAAGTGATGGTGAGGATTTGCTCATTGCAGAAGAAGAAGAGCAAGACCGGATGACCAATTGGACAGGGCTCTCGCTAGGATTGGATGTAGGTCTAGGATGGTATGCCTGCTATTCGGAACCTTGAATCCGGAAGAATTCATAGAATGGATAACTAAATCAGAGGAATAGTTCAAATTTAAGAGGATGGAAGACCCTCAAAGAGTGAGATTTACAAGCACCAAGTTACAGGTACATGCAGCCTTGGAAAGAGGTGCAGAAGGACACAGTTTTTCGAAGGACACAGTTTTTCAAGGCAAAGGCATGGAAGCGAATGGTTTCAAAGTTGAAAAGAAAATTTCTGCAATCCAATTACTCCATGAATTTGCCAGAAACTGGCAAAACTTAAAGCAAAGGAAGATGAGTGTGGAGCAGTAAGCCAAGAAGTACTATCAGTTTGACAATTTGTTCAAGCCAAAGAGCAGGGAAAAGAGAATCACTAGATATGTTAATGGGCTTCAACTGCCAATACAAGATGAGTTGAGCATGTTGACATTGCATTCAATTGAAGAGCCATATCAGCTTGCCTTAAGAGTGGAGGAGAAAGTTTTCAAGCAGAAAACAATCAAACAAGAGAGAAGGAGGACAGCAAGCTAGTGGAAGAGGACAAGCTGGAGCAAAACAGGAAGAAGAGGCTAGCACAAGCAAATTTCAGCAAGGACACAGTAGTGGTGGACATACTCTTGACCATGGTCATGGTAGAGCAAGAGGATTCAATGGAGTATGTTTCAGATGTGAAGAGTATGCACATAGAGCTTTTGCATGTAAATAAAATTAGAATGAAGGAAGAAGGAATGATCCAAGAAAGCATGTGGCACAAGCAGAAAATGTGGAAGAAGAAAATTTTCCTAAAAGAAGATGAACATGGAGAAAATCTGATGTTTAAAAGAATGCTGCTGAAACTTGAATTAGAACAAGAAAAGGAACCATGGCTGCAGAAGACAATCTTTGTAACCATGTGCAAAATTTTGGAGGGAAGCGCTACAAATTGATCATTGATGTTGTTAGTACAGAAAAATTGGTTTCTATGGAAATAGTGCAGAAATTGAATTCACTCTAATGCATACAAATTATCATGGCTTTAAAAGGGACACCAAGTTACCATTGCAAAGCAATGTATGGTTTTTCCACATTGGGAATTACCAAGAGAATGTCTTTTGTGATGTAGAACCAATGGCTTCAGACCACCAGGGATTCCTCACCAGATGAAGCTGGAGGAGATAAAGCTGGAGGCACCGGAGATTCCGGATGGATAGAGCTGGAGGGAAGTAATATAGATAGGGCTTCTTAGTCCCCATAGTTCCCAATCGAGCATGGGTTGTCGATCCCATCCCGATCTATTCGATTGGTAGGGTAGGATCTCTATCCTTCACCTCGGGTCAATGCCCCCATAGATATGATATATAGGGCGCCATATCTATAGCTATAAGACAGTTCGGGGTGGGGGTGGCAAACCAGGACCCCGACGCCCGTACAATACAATATATGGGTGAGAGTGTTAAGACCCCTGGAATCGATACCCAACCCACCCCGAGCCAACCCGAAATCTCTATAGGTAGTGCGGCTCCGCGCTTGTCATGTGTTGCCACGGGAGACCATGATAATATGATAGCAAACGCAATTCATGATGGAAATAAGAACACATATCTGTTTGGGAAGGATGGAAAGAAATTCAAACTATAGCCCATCACAGAAGAAGAAAAAGTGGACAGCAAGGTGATGATGTTCTCCACTAGAGATTTTTGAAAGAGGTGAAGAAGACAAGGGTGCGCTTCACATACATCCCAAAATCAGAAAATTCGGGACAGCAATCAGAAATTGCAGCAGAAGTGGACGAGTTGTTGAAGGGGTATGAGGATATCATACTTGAAGACATACCCGTTGGTTTGCCGCCAATGAAGAGCATTTAATATCATATTGCCTTGATTCCAAGTTCATGTTTGTCAAACTAAGTGCCCGTAGAATGGCTCCAATGGAGAAAGAGAATATAAACAAGCAGGTCCAAGATTTGTTGGATGGAAGCTTAGTGAGAGAGGGGTTGAGTCCTTGAGTAGTACCAACAATACTAGCACCAAGGAAGGAGGAGAATGGAGGATGTGCACAGATTCCAGAGACATCATCAAGTACTAGTTTCAAGTGCCGAGAATGAACAATTTGATGGATTTTAGAGTTGACCAAGGTACTTCTACTAGATGGAATCGAAAAGTTCTGTCGTGCCCACAAATTTGGCACCAAAACTCACAGCCCAAACTAGAGTAGAATTTTTCTTCTAACACAACACATGCTCAGTACACATGATGACAACAATGGTTTGCTTTCACAACACTATACAAGCACAACTTGCAACATATAAATTACTGAGCTGATTACACTATTAATTCATACAACTTACACAATTTACTTAATTATTTATTCCTTGCTTGCAGGACAAAAGAACACACAAGGATTCATCCTTAACTTCAGCTACAGCAGAAGACAGGAAGAAGAGTCTAGGAAGCAAGCTTACATTTCTCTCAAGGTAAGAAGCACACTAGGCCAAGTAAGCTTCAAGAGACTACAAGCAACCCCTTTCGTGACAAGAGGGCAATTAACACACAACAAAGTAAGAGCCACACAAGAGCCTTACTTTTCAAGGCCCCTTACAAGCGAGGTAAAAAGTCTAAAAGCGACATGCTAGGGAAAGAAAGGCTCAACTACTAAACTGCCCGAACGAGCAACACGACAAAACTGCCCCTAACAGTTTACAAGGGCACAAGCGTAGAGAAACAATCTCGTTAACCAACGAGTGTGCTAAGGATACATTCATGGGTTCAAGGCCAACACGTCCTTCACTACATCCTACAGGTTGGTCTTACAAGGTTACAACCAATTGTGTCTCACATGCTTTAAATTTCATTTTACGAGAAGGGGTTTAAAAGAAAACAAGCCTCGAGTGTGTTTTAGAAAGATGTAATTTCCATATTTAGAATTGGATGTCTTATAAGTTGAAAAGTCAAGTTGGTAATACCAATGTGTCTTTTGCTACTTATATCTTTCCATAAGTTGCGGTTTTCAATAGAATTTCTTTGATAAGGTTAGAGTAGTGTTACTGCGTACATCTACAACATGCTTCAAATAAACATTTTTCATGTTACATCTTTCATGTGATTTACTTGTTCCAATCACACTACATTTCGATGACATTCATTATTGCATGAAAACGAGTTATCATTGACCAACTATGACCTAATCAAGATTATTTAGTTGCATTTTGATTCCACTTTCAAAATCAAACCTTAAGATTTTCTTTCTTCTTATCTCCCAAAATAACATATATTTTACAATTACATCAATAGATACAATCATCGAGATATCACTCATTGCATTTCCTTCTTTCCCATCGTCCCACCCCATACCCGCAACAACCTGGGTCTGCACAAAGTTGACATGGATTTCACTCTTCCAAACTAGCAATGGTATCACACAATTAAACTGTCAAGAGAGGAGAGAGAAAAATACTCATAAATTTCTCATTGAGGTTTTGTGAATCATCCAACACTTTTAGAATTTAGAGACAGCAATCAATCTTTTCCACGCAATTTCAGATTTCATTTACATTTCCAAGCTTCAAAGAGAGAGAGAAAGCATTTAATTATTTCACACATGTTTCAAATTCATTTGCAAATCTAAATAAGAGTTAAGAGCAAAAACATTGTTTATTACACAATTACAATTTCAAGAAGGGAGTTACCCTCCGAGTCTTGTCAGTTAGTTATACCTTGGGTTCCTAGATGAAGAAGCTGAGTCTTCAAGAGGAGTCTTGAATCCTCAAGTTTTCCCTCTCTTTGTTGGGGAAGGAAGACTCCTGGCAACAAACAGAGTATAGCAAGTGCAGAAGGTTGAGATAGAGCTTGAGAGAAGCATGAGAGGCTGAACTATTTTCTCTTCTACTCATTAATTGAAGAACTCGATAAAAACCCCATACAGTTGGGTGTTTCCATTCTTGTTGTATGACTGCGTATGTGTATGATTTTCATTTCTGCAATTGTTAGCTACCATTAAAGGTTGAGCACTCTGACCTTAGTGGTGCCTACCTTGTTTTCATTATTCCCTATAGATGCCTGCACAATTTTGTCACGAGACCAAACCAAAGGGAACAAGGAGAAAGAAGATCTCCTTATGGCATTCCTTCCATACTGCAAGGGATAGCAAGTAAAATTGACATAATTTTACCAAAACACAATATATAATCAGACTTTATACCACAAAACAGTAGTGTTGGCATGCTCAGATCCACTAAAGGAAAACTAAATCCAAATTTGTGCACTGGGGTTTACCACGTTGATTGTATGTGTGTGGGTGTTCATCCCTATATAGCAGAAACTGGTAGATCCTTTCAACAAAAAATTAAAAAGAACTACAAAGATATTTACCATGAACACATCAAGAGCTAAGCTCTTGCAGAACCCTTGTATACAGCATCACATAAAGTACATAGAGAGCACAAATCCCCTAGTGAAAGAGGACCATTTCATCAAGAGAAAGCTAAGGAAGCTATAGAGATTAGGCGGCATCTGGATAAGCTACACAGGGACAAAGGCTTGGAACTTGGTGATTCTCAAGAACCCATCATTGATATGCTTAGGATAATCAACGTATATAATTAAGTGCAAATTTAAAAATAATCAATGTTGGTCATTCAATTATGTAGAAAAGCATCAATTGCTTTTGTTCTTGTAATATGGTTTCTACCTCATGATGCACTTGGATTTATCTATATAAGGCAACCCTAGATGTAATCTTATCACTCATCCTAATGATGGGCCACAAAGTATGGTCCAAAACATAGATTCTGATTTTTCTTCTCCACAATTGTCTCTGGAAACCTTTGTCTTGAAATATTATGTAGAAGACAATATTTTCTAACCACACACTATTTATGAGACGGACACCGAAGAACACTTCATTTTGATGTGCCATTTCATTGAAAGGAAACTTTACTATTTACAAATGGATTTGGTAAGGTCCCTTCATAAATTCGTTTGTTCATATTTGAGAGGAAGTCGTCTTTAAATGGCAAGCCCTATGGGGTTCCTTCGGATCTACTAGGTTGATCATTTTTTTTTTCCACCTATTTCACAAGAACCTAACATACACAGAAATTATGAGCATTGACAATGATAAGACTTGTGAGGTAGTGTCCCCTTCCTGTGTTTTAACATATACAAAAATTATGGGCATCGACAATGATAAGACTTACAAGGTAGTGTCCCCTTCCCGTGTTTTTGTGAGGCTACACGGATGTACTACTTCCAACTTTTGAAATGCATAGCCAACTACTTCTGCCTACTCCTAGTCCAAACCGTACAAACAAATGTGCATCACCGATTTTCTCTCTTCCTTTCAAAGAATGACCTTAAATGTTAAGGGAACTTGAGGGACTTCAATTGGCACAAGGTTTCGATGAGAATTTCCTAACATCCATCTTGGATTATGCAGCCAAGTCCTCTTAGCCCAGGCCACTCTCTTGATGACATTATTCACCTGGCACATAGTTGACATTACAATTGTTGGTTCAAGAAATGAAAGTGACAAGGTCTCCTTGTCTTTGCAGACTACTGTAATAACATACTAAGAGTATGTTTCATAGTTGGGTCCCCACACGATGTAGAGATTATCTACTTTCCAATTTTAGTTTTCTTTTATCTATTGTAATCCCTTAGAGTGAATAAATGTCATCAATGCTGTGCAAGGTTGCTTCACAAGGTTATTATGCTAATGCTAGGCTATGGTTAGGAAAATTGTGTTCAATGTAATGTTTTGATGTAAATAATGTGGCAGTTATAGTTGGGAAGCCTAAGCAAAATTTATATCAGTGGGGGACATGATTTGACACGGACAAAAATATCGAAAAGAAATTAGATAGTGACACTTGCCGAAATATTATTTGATGAATTATTGTGTCCTTGCAAACATCATGTTAGTCCAATTATTTTGAGTATATGAAACAAAAGCAATCTTGTTGAGGAATTTGTTCTGCTATTTTGCTAATATACTTAGGGTTGTTAGATATCCCTAGACTTTTGGAATGGACAAGCTAAAAATGGTTTTGTGGCTTCACAGTACAGTTGAGAAAGATCTTATTAGAGTCAAAAGGCTATGGTTGTAAGGTTTTCTATTCTATACTCGATTCCATGTTTGAGTGTTTTACTCAATAGTTCCCATTAAAGCGAATGTAGTAAAGCAATTACAAGACCAAGAGGGCAAGAGATTAAGCTCAATAGTTGATTGAGGATAGCCAACACTTGGGCCAAGAATGAAAAAGTCAACAAGCCCCAGTGATAGCCGAGTGGTTATAACAAGGATAAGAAATAGCTAAGCAGTGCACATCTGAGCAGTATGGTCAAGTTGTAGGAGCTAATTCAGGAGCTATCATTTTGAGCCTTGTTTCTGTTTTATGGTGTTAAATTGTTAATACATGGGAGCAGTTGTATAAGACGAATCTAATTGGGTGGCAAATTGTGCCAAAGGTTGTGCCAAGGACAATAAATAGCCAAGCAGTGTGCATCTGAGCTGTATGGTCAAGTTTTAGGAGCTAATTTGATAGCTATCATTTTGAGCATTGTGTGTATTTCATGATCTCAAAACATGGGACCAGTTGTATAAGAGGAATATAACTAGGTGAAAATTGGTACCAAAGGTCAATGGTTGCTCTTTGGTTGCCACAAAGTTGATGTGGTGGTTATTAACTTATTGGTAAACCCCAGCGAGTAATATCTAAAATGTTAATGATTGAATCTTTAGTTGGTGGTGGTTGCATAGTTGTTTGTTGCTAGGTGAAAATTAAATTTTAAATGAAATTTGTGTTTGTTTTAATTTAATAAGGTTTCCATCTTACATGTTTTTGTGTCTTAATTTCAAAAGTGAAAAAAGAACACGCATGGTAGGCAATATGAATATGAAGATTTGTCAAAAACAACCTTTTAATAAAGTGAATACCATATGTCCCACACATGTTGAGGAACAGAGACAGGAGGGGGATAAAACAATTTTTTTCCCCACATAACACTGGACCAGCAGTCACATGATTACCTCACCAGGTGGTTGTAATATGGTGCGGTGTGCATGTAAGCTAAGGTCACGCAATGTTTCTAAAATAATGATGACAATACATGTAATGAACGAGAGAAGTTGATATATGGTTTAGCCAAGACTCAAGACCCAAGTTTCCAAAATGAAAGAAGAGTTGGCATAGTCCATACACGCCCAAAATCCAGAAGATCCGAGCGGCCAATGTTCATAATGAAAACAAACATATCTTGACGGTGTTGCCAATGGTAATGAAGAAAACAACCAAACCCTGATGGTGTCAAATTGTTGAGTACACCCTGGAGACGATGTACCTCCAGAGTACTCCTAATAACGGAATTGTCTAGTACAAGGATCACTCATGAAATAGGAAGACTTAGAGAGTACCCTTGGACATAAGAAGAGTCCAGCAGCCAGCGGTTAGGCTCAAGGCATGAGTAGGTGAATGAGTCCCAATACTAAAATATCCCAAGGAGCAAGGGACCCAAATACCAATATGCCAAAAAAAATTGGAAGGATTTGCAACATTGAGCCTCAACCAAGGCCAACATCCTCAACAAAGCTGAATTATGAAGCCACAAGTCCTCGCAAGTCAAACTTGGGACCTGCACATGAGAGACCAAAGTGTTGAACGAAAGAACTGAAGGTCCTAAAAATAGCCAACTGTTAAGCAGATGAAACAAATAAGTCTAAAAAATGCTTGGTTCTTGGTACTCAATATTGGGGTGGCAAGGAAAGCAAAGGCCAACTACCTTTGAAGCTGCAAGAATGCCCAATTGCCTGTTGTGAGCTTAACCAAGTATTTGAGCATAAGAACCCAAAGCCTGAAGCTGGATGCCAGCTAAGATGGTCAGGAAATTATTCAAATGTTGCAAATTGGCAGATTCCTAGAGCTCTCTCTACATGCTGGTGTTTTGTTTGAAATACTCTCAGGTCTCATTACCCTTATTTTTGGTCATTTATAGATATTAATGCATCTATAAATATATTGCCTTCTTGCTTTCTACCCCAGTATACCCTTTTGTTTTCAGATATTTTTAAACCCCTCGTGTGCAACAAATATGAACTACGCAGCCTTAAAAACATGCACAAACTTAATCTTAGTACAAATAACAATCAATTAATGTCTTGAGTGTGCCAAAAATATTTTGTGGTACTAAATACATTGTTGGATAATTCCATACCAAGCCTCAACTGTAAAAAATATGAACTGGCTATGTTGCACCAAGATTCAGAAATGAGAGCCCGGAAATATGGGATAGGGGTTTCTGAAAACAGAGATTTTTAAGGTAAGGTCTTGGCTAGAAACTTTGTTATATGTCTATAGAAAACAATAAATATGAGGATATGGAAAAAATATGTATCAACTATTAAGGGAAAAATGCAAAAAAGTTGGAGTAAGCCAGAAATGTCCCATGAGGTTTTTGATTGCAGATGACACCCCTAGTGGGACTTCACAAAAACGTCCCATGAAATATTTTTATTTTGGAGGACATACCTACTGGAAATTCACCATCCCGACATAGTTTTTTAGGAAGTTGGGACCACAAAGCCTTAGAGGTTGTGCATTTTCTACATACACCTCCTAATGCCTGGCTATGACACCTATATACTTTGGTATAAAGCTTTTAAATCGTTTAAAAGGCATGGTAAGAATAAGATACATAAAGGAAAAATGCAGTTTATGAGAACAAGATAAAAATGTATCAGCATGTAACGAATTTAGCTATGGAAAGTTTAATTTTGGTTTCTAATGCTGCAATTAAATAGAAACAAAATCTATTTTGTCAAAATTATTTGGATATAGCATCAATCCTTTCTAAATACATGCTTCAATAATTTTTGTTTTGAATAATTTAGTGTTGTGATTCCAAACTAAGAAAACTTTGGAACTACTCACTAATATAATTGCTCTCTATTGTTATTGTTGATATGTTGCATTGAAAAGGACCATGGGAATGCATTGGTTTGCAAAACCAAACAAAATCCATGTCTTGGAAAAAAAAAAGGTCATTACCTCTAGACACCTAATTTTTGTAGAAGGCAATTGGCAACATCCATTTTGACACCTTCTAGGACACTTGGACCACTAGTATACATTAGGCTCTTTCAGCATCATTTTCCCCCTTTGAGTGGATTCCAAACTACTTCTACTGCAGCTGATTCGCCCTTAGAAACTCTCAAGATCATTTCCAATTTTCCTAGGCCATTTAGAACATCTCTACAAATTCATATGCTTCCATTATCAGCTTTTCTCATCATTTTTGACAAAGGGATAGAGTCAGCAACCTATTTTGTCCCCTCTATTATATGGTCATGTTTTCTATTTGGGCAATTTCTAAGGCCGGCCTACGTTTGAATTATGGGGTGGGCTTGTGTGGGAAATTTACTTAAAGACACCTATATATATATATATATATATATAACCCTAGGGTCACATCATCAATCATCTTGGAGATCATTACTACTTAAGCTATACACATCCTAAGCCACTCCAAAGTACAAAGGAGCAACCCTAGAGCCTCCAATTCAAGTTTGAAGTCTATTCTTATCAAAGTTTCCATTGCCAAGGGTCTTGTGCCAAGATAAGGATCATATTGTTGCATTGATTAAGCATATCGGGAGAGTGAAGGAACAACACTTCACTCACATGGGAAGTAGATCTGCATAGAACTACATAAGCCTTGATTCACACTAGATGTGTAGTGCAACGCTTCCTTTGACATTCATTGGAAAGAAGCCTGAGCATAGTCTAGGTATTTTCCTTCACGATTTGTTGAGTGACTTGCAAGGGAGAAGCCATATCAAGAGATTATCACATTGTCACATGAATTAGGGTCACGTTTCCACAAAGCATGGCCCAAGAAGTGCACTTAGAAAAATTTGGAGCCCGCGTAGTTAGTTGAGTCTTATTCATACCAAGTTTTGAGTCTTCAGACAATCAAATCAGGGAAATCAGCAATTTCTTACCTCATTGTGGACCACAAATCATCATCAAGGATCTTTTGTTTTACACTTTTTCCTTCAATCATATTAACCTTTGGCCAATCTACCCCACGTTTGATTAACCATCATTAAGCTGTTGAGGCTCCTAAACCACAAAATTCCTCTCTAACAAAATCAAGTAATTGGCATATCTAGTATCCATGACCTTGAGGAATTCCTTCCTCGAAAAAGTCTTGAACAAAGCAAGTGAGGTGTAATGGTTGCAAATGAACATTTGTATGTCTCTAGCTTTTACCACCACTGCCTTCACCCAATCTATCTTCCCAATGTCTTTCAATGCGTTGTTCAACACATGAACACAACATGGGGTCCAAAATGTGCTTGTAAGCACCCTCCACCATCAAGCCAACTAACTTACATACACAAGCTGAATCAGTTACCACCTATACAACATTTGAGGGCCCAAAGCATTCTCTATGGCATCCTTTGAAATTTGAAATTTGAAATTGGAAGTTTGCATCCTTATTTTTTCGTTAACAATCAATAGCTCTAAGAAAATAAGAGTCATCTAGACATATGACAATGATATTGATGAGTAAACAATGTATAATATCAGTCCACCCATCCATGATGACAGAGCAATCCACCCTTATCTAAGTTTGCCTCGTCTCCTCCATCATCGCACTCACCTTAGAATACTCTTTATCAAGGAGATTGATATGTAGTTTATGTACTCGTGGGGGCAAATGAGAGACCAACAATAATTACATCTTTGAATATTTTTTTGAAATAAGGAGAACGTGCCACATCAAATGGTATAGCATGGGCATAGAAAAAATTGCAAATAGAAAACTCGGCTACATTCTCTTATTTCTTGCCTCACCCTCCATGTACAACCTAATCACCTCGGCTTTCTCAACTAAAACTATTTTTCCACAAGTTTTCACCCTCTATCCACTTATGCACAAAAGATGAGAGTAAACACTTGTGTAGCTGCCCCTATAATCCTTGTTGCACAAATGACATAGCCATACTCTAGCCCCACTGAATTTTTTTCTTGTCTTTGTCTATGGCTGTTGCAAATTGTGAAAGGGGTTTTTTAGGATTATTTGAACCCATAGTCCCTGCAACATTCCCACTCACTAAAGAACCCCTAGTAGTACCTCTATGGCCTTTGTGTTGAATCTAAATCTCTTCATGCTCACAACCTCATTATTGCTCTTTGTTTTTTTGTTGAAAACTCAAAATACAGCTACAAGTGCAAACATAAAACAAAAACAAACAAAAATTCCTCCCTAACTATTTGAAATTTTGGAAAAATCATAAACAAATGTAGACTAATTTGTGCGAATGAATAATGGATAATAAACTTACCTCAAATAATAAAATTTAATACTCCCTTTCCTTCCCTGTTAATGGGGCTCAGATGGATTAAAATCGGAAAATCTGTGGCAATGCACACTGATGGAAGGGTAAAGCTGAATTTTGATGGGGCCTCAAAAAGTAATCCTGAGCCTGTTGGTGGCGGTTGCCTAGTTCGAGACTCTCAGGGGCAACCAATTTTTATGTTGACTCTGGATTGCGGTAGATCATCCAACAATCTTGCTGAAGGTATGGCTCTTCTACAGGGTCTCGGGAGACTGGCTCCTTTCAATGGAAGAGGCTCTGGATTGAAGGTGATTCTAAAATCATCATTGATGCTCTCTCTTCTCACTCCTCTAAGGCTTGGATTTTAAATCAAATTATTCAGGAAATCCTTCAAAGATTGTCTAGATTTGAGGAGGTTCGTTTTACTCATATTTTTAGGTCCGGGAATTCTTTTGCAGATCATTTAGCTAATATGGGGGTTGGCTTGTTGGGCAGAGAGGGAATTTTTCAAAAGAAATGGACTAATAATTTCCCATTGGCCTTACAAAAGGCCTTAATTCATTATCTAAACCATTAATAGGGGTGGCTTTGTATTCCGAGCCTCTCTCGGGGATGATATCCTCCGCTCGTGTGGAGGGTTCGACAACGAGGATTGCATTGATTGAAATATCAAGTGATTCGTGTGGCATTTCCTCCTAGCCTTTAAGAAGCGTGGCACGGGGTGATGGGCACGCCTGATTGGGAATACGATTCTATTCAAAAGAGATCAATCTAGAGATGGCGAGCAGTGGAAGCCGAGGAAAGCAAGTTAACAAAGTGAGAGCAAGCCTGTCCTAGGGTAGCACAAAGCTCCCGCCGCTCGCCTTTACGTAATGTTCCTCTTTCTCGGATAATTTTTATCGAAGACCTTTGGCCCATTTTGTTTACCCGACGGCCAAAGGGTGAGCTCAAGGGTGACTTAAGTTTTATTAATTTTATTATATCGTGCAAAAATTAAAATATAACATTATAAAAGCACATATAATAAATTAATAAACTTAATATTAAAATAGAACTTAGAAAGGTGCATTAAAAATAAAAGCACTTAATTTTAATTAAAATGTATTTCCTACAGGAAAATGCGACTAGCTCAAGGGAGTTAAAAAATTATAAAAGTGTGCCAATCTTCCCTTTAAAAATGTGACTTGGCCTAGGAAGGTGCAACAAAGGGAAATGAGCTGATTGGATGCAATGGAGGTCACTTTGGGTCCCTTTTTCCTTTAAAAGAAGAGGTCGACCTGCTTAGAGGCATCCCAAATTTTATTTGATATTTCTCTCTTGCATTGGAAGCTCTGAGCTTTTTGCAAATAAATCCAAGGACGAAAACCCTTAGGATTTTCCCCTCTTGTGGACAAAAACCCCAAGAGCATTGTGAGGGATTTCTACTCAGGAAATTCCATAAATCTTCATTGAATTTTCTATTTCCAGCAGTGTTGTTTTGAAGAATAAAGATTGCAGCAATGTTATCATATTTTTCTCTTATGGAGCGACCCATCTTTTGGCTGAATTACAGTGCTTGGGAGACTTTCCAGATCTGATTTTATATGTCATTTGTTGTACTGCCATTTTGGGATCAAAAGAAAGTAATTTCAGAATTTTTGTGAGGGTTTAAGGTGCCATTTTCAACTCTTTTCATCTGCAGATTTTCTGAACTATTTCTCAGTCTTATTTGCCTCATAAAATTTGGTTTTCTTCATATTTTGGCTACTAAAAATATAGTTATCAGTTTAGAGGAAGCACAAATTTAATTGAGTGTTGTTTGCAAGAGTGCTATGTCAAAACCCTAGCCGCACTTACCATGTTTTATTCAGATCTGTGTGATAATCTAATAGCATTTTGTCTATACATTGCATTTTGAGGTTGGGGTTTGCCATAAAATCCTTCTAGGGCAATATAGATCCAATTGGGGATCTTTCAGTGGTATCAGAGCAATGTTCCTCCTACTTGTAGGGTTCTAATTTGATTCTATGCAACCATGAGAGATTGGTTCACACATGTATTACAGAGACGGAGAGAAACACGGCTTGAGGTGGTATTGAAACAGGGTTGGAGCTGAAACCATGGGTGATAGATAGGAAGCTCTTTATAGCCCTCCCCGGGATGAGCAAGTGGATCCGGACAGAGAACTTTTTAGGACAATGGTAGCCACCCAAAGCAGTGGCTGATTCAGTCCATGGAACGTATGGGCTCTACTCTGGACAAGTTGACATTGGATAGGCCAAGAGATAGATATGACAGGAGAGACAGATCCATATCAATTGCCAGTAGTTACGAGAGGCACAGTAGATCACCTTCAGAGATTGGTAGTGTGAGGGGATCTCCTCACCGTGAGAGGAGGCACACTCATACAGATGAGAGGAGGCCTACCCAGACAACAGATAGGCCTATGCAGCCCAGTTTCTTGCCTAGAGATGAACCACCAGAGATTGAAGATCCACTTGAGGGAGTGGCCTTCCAGGACAATGTTATGGCAACTAGTGATGAGTGGAGGAATCTACCACAACATGTGAGATCATGAACTTGCACAAGACACTCAAGGATAGATAGATGGTTTGTATGTCATTTTGTACACTGGGGAGAACACCTATCTGCTTGTTTGCATTCAAAATTTGAGGGAGTGGATAACACCTTCATAAGGGTTTTGATCTAAGCCCTCACTATTTTAGGTTGTGCCTATCAACCAAGGCAAGAGAACCTATATTCAGCCCCTATATGGTAAGGAGATGGAGATATCCTTGTGTTTTGCGTATGATGTGGAGGAGGCTTTGTGAAAACATGATCAAATATCCATTATCCAAACTCAAAGGAGTTGTCACTACTAAATGATGGAAATGTTTTTTCAAAACAAAGCTAGAGCTGCTAAAGACATGATAGAACCCCGATCAACTTTGTGCATTTTTGTGAAAGGATTGAATTCTTTTGTGGACACACAATGCAGATGCAGGGGTATTGTAGGTAGGATGAGTTAGTTTAAAATGAAATTTTGATGAGAGATGTTGGGATAAGAGTAGTTAGGAGTCATCACCTTCTTTGGGAAACTTGCAAAAGAATTACAACACCTAAACAAAGAGAGATATTTCAATGAATTTGAAGTGCTCTTTCAACTGTGATGTGTGCACATATGGATGCCCAAATCTGCACTATTCCATACAAACTTTGATAACCTGCCACAAAGGCTTGAAGCAAAATATCAATAAAGCATTTAAGAACTCCTTGTTAGATCATGACCTAAGGTACACCCAAAGGTTTACAAACACCCTCAATTTACAAGGAAGGTAAGATGAATTTAAATCTGTTTATCTCCACTCAAATGAATGCTCTTGAATGGAAGATTGCAGATGCCTTCAAACCTCTACAAGAAATGAGACCATGTATGACCAATAAAGATCCCAAACACAAGATTGCAACATGAGCATGAAACACAAATTGAAAACATACTGAAATACAAGTGTATGCAAGCTTTGCCAAGAGATAAAACCAGTTAATCCAAGAATTTGATCAAATATATCAGCAAGGGAATGTTATTTAGACAATCTCAAAGCTTGTTGATGGCTTTACAACTGAAACCAACTCAACATGATGAACATTTGATGCAAACTGGAATAAAAATGGCTCTCAGGCAGTTTCTCCAAAAGGAAATGGACTTCTTCCAGCTTTTTCCCGTGAAAATTCTTCTCTTTTTCCAAAATTCTCAATGAGACTTACAAAATGTTTCCAAACTACATAATATACCCTATGCCAACTTGGATCCTTGCATCCCAAGCAAAGAATATGCCAAAGGGATCAAATTTGTTACAAAACCCTATCCATTTGATGAAAAATGATATAAAAGCGAAAAACTCGCCAAATGCCAGAGATGCACAAATATTTTAAAATATTACATGAACTCAGATCCTTATCCATCCTAGGGTCATGTTTTTGGCATTCCACCATGCCAGCATGCATTTGCAATCATTTTTCACCTTTTTCCCTCACCATTTTTAACTCTGCAACTTTTTACTTTCACCTTTCACATGTTTTTTTCACGGGTCGAGGGAAAAATTTCATCAAAAAACATCATAGGCACCGAATCAGCTCAAAAGAATGGTGCCATTGTGTTCAGAAGGCCGAAAGGATGCAGAATCATATAAAATTTCATGTGATTTGATGCAAAATGACGATTCCACACTTCTTGGAGCATCCATGGCGCCCAAAAATGAAAACGCACAGCAACCGTTGATTAAAATCAACTTTAAAATTCCACCCTCCACGTGTCTTGATGAGATTCATCATGCAGACTAAGAAATATCTTCTTTGACTTCTGGATAAAGTGGACACGTGTCCAAATACCATTGGACCGAGCCTCCAACCTTAAAAAATGTGTTTTGAACTTTTTCTGACCTTGGGAAAATTTTGAAAATTTTCCCCACGAGCCCTGGATGCACCACGTGTCCTTCTGTGGGCCTTCACCAAAACCGGGCCAATTTGATGCATTTGCCACTTTTTTGAGAAAGGAAAATTTTCTCAAAATGCTCCGCGCCCCGAACGCCCGCTGCCACTTCGCCACGTGGCGTTTCCCATTCGCTACGGAACCGACCCCTCCTTTTCTTCCCTCATTCCTCCGCGAGCATCAAAACTTCATGCGGGCCCGAGCTTTCCTTTTTACCTTTTGAAATGTGCCACGTGTCTCTGTCCTATTGGATGTGGAGACGACCCTCCAAATTTTTCCGCGGGTTTATTTTTCACCTTGAGATTTTTCACTAAAATTTTGCAAAATTTTCAACTTTCTCTCCGCGTGCTCCATATCTCCGCCACCTCCTAGGACACGTGTCCCCCTTTCATTGGTGGTGGGAGCTTGGCCCCAAAATTTTCTTTTTACCTTGTGAAGTGAAGTTTAAAAACTTCAAATTTCTCCAAACCTCCGCCCCTCCAATTCATCCCCATGCACACGTGTCATTTTGCTATTTGATGCGGGCCTCTAGGTCGAAATGTTTCCTTTGGCATTTTGAAGCCAAAAACTTCAAAAAATTTCCAACTATGCACCTCTCCCTCCCCCATCACCGACCCCTCGTGGACACGTGTCACCATCCCATCAAACTCACGGGCTTTCGGCCCGAATTTTCAACATGCCTCTTGTCGAAATTTTCCAAGCCAAAAATTTCAAAAATTTCCAAGTCCCCGCCTTCCGGTTGATCCTCTCATGACATGTGTCACCCTTCCATTGGGCTGGGCCCCTGAGCAAAATTTAACATTGAGAACTTTTTCAAAAATGAAGAAAAAGTTTTGAGTTACCCCCCGCCACCCGCCTGACCATCCTGTGTTACGTGTCATCATGCCATTCGTTGCGGGCCTTCGGGAAAACATTTGATTTTGGGAAATTTTCCAAAATGGAAGAAAATTTCCTAAGTGTGGCCCGCCAACCACCAATCCATCATCCAATCAAATCGTGCCACGTAGGCACACCACTGTAGCACTGCGGGGCCGCGGACAAAAATTTTCCTTTTGCAAAACTTCAAAAAGTGACAAGTTAGCAATGTTTTTCCCGCATATCCCGACCAATGAGAGCCTGCCACGTCAAGCATAAACGTTGCAATGATAAATTTGATGGGTAGAACATGCCCGTACGCCCGTCAAAATGCAAAAACGTAGGGGATGCTTCTGAAATCAATTTTTTCACAAGGAAGGCGGATTTTTCGGTTTTGAATCCAATGAAACATGATTTTACATCTATTTCGGCTGGGGATTGGAAATTCATTTGCACATAAAAGGAAATCGACCAAAATCTGAGTTTTGAATGATTTAACAAGGGGAAAATGATATGGCCCAAAAAAGGAAGGAATTAGGGCACAAAAAGAGAGCAACTCGGATTTTGTTTCAAATTAGGGCAAAATGACAATATTGAGGGCAGTTTGAAAGCATTCAACTGGAAAAAATGAGTTGCAGATCACCAGCTCGAGCCAAAAAGACGTCTTGGAGCAAAAATGAAGCATGGAAATTAAGGCAACATGTGCAAACCCAGAAATTGCACCAACATTGGCTCCTGCTTGGGGATGGGCACTCCCAGCGAGTGCCACAAGATCAAAATGTAGACCAAGTGCCAGAAATCCATTGGGCAAGGAGTCAAAACATGCAGAGCAGCCCAAAAACCAGAATTTTCACCAAAAAGGACCGAGAAAACTAGACCAACAATGGTTGCCAAGGACAAAAGGGAAAACCATGAGCCAACAACAAAGCAAGAACAAGGAAAAGACAAAACAAAAACAAGGGCTATACAAAATGTACAACTTGTGCATACCTCACATGGGGATTTAATCCAAGAAATGTTTTAAATGTCTGCCATTAACAGGCAGCTCCAGCAAATCCCCATCCAAATCCTTGAGAAAAAATGTATTTTCTCCAATCCTGATATCAATGGCATAAGGGCCCATCCATAGAGCATCAAACTTGCCATGCTTGCCCTTGTCTTCATGCCTACTATCCCACAAAAAAACTAGATCTCCAACACTGAAAGCTCTAGGGGTGACCTTCTTATCAAACAACTTCTTCAATTTCTCCCTAAACCTGACATGCCTTTGATGAGAAGCTCTCCTTTCTTCATCCAACTCAATGATCTGATTGATTCTTGATTCATATGGGCCATGCTCTTGATCTTCCAACTACTGGGAAAACTGAAAAGTGGATAATTGCAAGTGTAATGGCAGCAAAGCCTGAGTTCCATACACCAGTTCAAATGGACTTTTACCAGTTGCTCTTTTTGGAGTTATCCTATCAGCCCAAACTACAAATTTCAACTGTTCTCCCCACTTCTTCTTGATTTCCAAGGTTCTTCTAATGATCTTGAGCAAGTTTTTGTTACTTGATTCAGCTTGCCCATTCCCTTGTGGGTTGTAGTTTGAAGAATAAGTCAGATTTATCCCATATTCATTGCACATTGCCATCAAAGGCTTGGCTCTAAAACACATAGCATTATCAGACACAATCTTAACTGGAACCCCAAATCTGCATATGATATGATTCAACAAGAAATCCATTACCACTTGGTGTGTTGCCTTTCTAGATGGAATTGCCTCAACCCATTTTGTAAAATAATCAGTTGCTACAAGGATCCATTTGTAACCAGCACTAGAAGGATCTGAAATCTCACCAATAAAATCCATTCCCCATTGTTTGAAAGGAGCTTCAACTGATACAGGCTGCAAAGGAAGGGAGCCTGAAGCTTTCAATCTTCCTGAAAACGTTGGCAACTATCACACCTTCTAACTAACCGGTTTGTGTCTTTAAAAAGAGTTGGCCACCAATAACCAGCTCTTAAAATCTTATGTGTTGTCACTCTCCCAGAAAAATGTCCTCCACAAACTCCCCCATGGAAATCAGCAATCAACTTGGGAGCTTCATCTTCAGTTATGCATTTCAAGAGGACACCTTCAAGGTTCTTCCAAGCCAGCCCAAGGTCCGTTATGACATATTTCTGAGAAGCCAGCTTGAGGGCTCTTTTCTGATTTTTATTTAAGTGACTGGGACAGCATAGGTGCTTGAGGTAATAGACCACATCCTTGTACCACTCAGAATTCATCAATTTGTCAAGGAGATCTGCCCTTTCTTCCCCTAGCTGATTCACTTCTACATTCTGCAAATTACTCTCAGCCATGAGTTTGGCAAGACCTAAACCTCTTACCAGCTTTGTTGTTTGGATATCCATATCATACTCTTGTAATTTGTTAACCCATCTACATCTCTTGCTTGATATCTCCATGTCAGATAAGATGTCTTTAACCATGGTGTGGGGAACATAAGCAACAACCTTTGAACTCAAAATGTAGGGCCTGAAAATCTTTGTTGCTTTTACTAATGCAAATGCTTGTTTCTCCATAATTGTGTACCTCAATTCAGCTGCTTGTAAAGCTTTGCTAAAGAAAGCAATAGGCCTCTCAGCTCCATTTTCATCCTTTTGTAGCAAAACTGAAGCAATAGTAAATTCAGATGCAAAAGAGAAGATTTGGAAAGGCATCTTATAGTTTGGAGCTGCCAAAACGGGTGCATGCTTGAGTGCATCCTTTATTCCTTCAAAAGCTTGGATGGCAGCCTTTTCCCACTTAATAACTTGATCCTTTCTTAGCATGCTTGTGATTGGGAGAGTTAGCTCAGCAAAATTAGAAACAAACCTTCTAATGAAATTTATTTGTCCAAAGAAAGATTGGATACCTTTCTTGGTTCTTGGAATAGGCACTTTGTTGATTGCTTCCACTCTCTCAGGGTCTATCATAACACCTTCTTTAGATACAATATGTCCCAGCAACTTGGCCTTTGGCACACCAAAATGACACTTCTTTGGATTAAGTGAAATGCCATACTCCCTACATCTGATCAACATCTTTTCTAGGTGTTGCAAATGGTCTACTCGTTGTCTTGAAAAAACAGTCACATCATCTTGATAAACTGCAATAAATTCATTGATATAACTAGCAAAAGCAACATCCATTGCCCTCTGAAAAGTAGCACCAACATTCATCAATCCAAAAGGCATCCTAACAAAAACATAAGTCCCCAAGGAGTAGTGAAGGCTGTCTTAAGTCTTTCTGATTCTTTGACAACTACTTGATTGTATCCGGAGAAACCATCCAAAGTAGAAAGCATTTCTGACCCTATTACAAGCTGCAACATATTCTCCATGTTTGGAAAAGGATAGTTGTCCTTCATAGATGCTTTGTTTAGATTCCTAAAATCCACACAAAGTCTGATATCTCCATTCTTCTTTCTAACTGGCACAAGGTTGGCAACCCAAGAAGAGTATCTAGTAGGCTGAATGATGCCACCATCTCTCAATTTCTTCAACTCTTCTTGCATTTTCATGGAAAGTAGTGGGTTAATAGGCCTTTGTTTTTGTCTAAATGGCTTGGTTTTAGCCTCAAGAGGGATCTCATGCTGAAATAAATCTTCTCTATATGCCTTCAACTCTGAATAAGACCAAGCAAGGCAGTCTTGATATTTCTTTAAAAGTTGGGCATAGGACTATTTCTCTTCTTTGCTGAGATGACTGCCCAACCAGATCTTCCTTGGTTTGTCTTTAGTTCCCAAGTTGTGCTCTTCCACATCCCTTGAAGCAAACAAGTTTCTATTTATGATGCAATCAAGCATTGCTAAAGTTGGATTCAAGTGCAACAAGACCTTTAGGAATGGTATTTGTTTTCAATTGTATAATATCCTTGTCAAACAAAGTTTCTCTACCTTCATTCATGCACACCATTGGTTCCCAATCAATATTCTGACCAGCAAACTCTCCTTGGCATTGTAAGAATCTCAACACTTGTGCATCATCATCAAAAATCTGCCAATGTTTCACATTATCCGGGACAACTGGCCTTGTTAGCACCTCAATATCATATTCACAAAAAGGTGAAATGGTGCAATTGTCGAATCTAGAACCAAAACAGCCAGCTTATCAGCAGCAACATTAAGACTTCTATCATGGTAAACAATGTTAAAGGAATCAAACATTTCAATCAAGTCCCAAACAACATGCTTATATTGTCTCATACGCTGATTTTTTGTAGCATACAACTTTCTTACTTGCTTGACAACCAGCTCTGAATCCCCCTTAGCAACAATATCCTTCACTCCATACTTCCATGCAATCCTTAATCCCAATAATAATGCCTCATACTCAGCAATGTTGTTAGTACATTCAAAATTGAGCTTGAAGGAAAAAGGAAACTCTTCTAAACTAGGGAAACCAACACTATACCAGCACCATTTCCAACTTTGGAGCAAGCTCCATCAAATAGTAATGTCCATGGAGAACCTACCATACCAAGGCACTCTGATTTGTCCATCTTATTCTCTTTTCCATCAGCAAAACCAATGAAATTGTCAACATCTACATCAGCAAACAACACTTCATAAGAAGCATTGTTGGGATCTTCAATCAAGTGTAACATCTTCTTTTCACCATAGAGTTTGACAAGGCTGCCCTCAATGGGAATGGTGGCATAGGACATGTCCATTTGAACACTACCACCAACACTTGCAGCCCACTTCCTTGACAAAAGCATACCCCATTTGGCAGGGCAGTCAACAATTACAACATCAAGTTTTAAATTCTTATCCGGATAGGCCGCAAGTTGCACTACTAACCCCTTCACACAACAACCAGGCACTTCCCTTGAATCCATGGCTGTACACTTCCCATATGCTGTTGTCACCTTGATATCCAACTCATTCATAACTTCTAGAGGCATAACATTACATGATGCACCGGAATCAAACATGCAATTGTGAAGCAACCTACCTTTTATGAGCAAAGTTGTGAAGAATGGATCAACATTCAATTGGGAATCAACCAAGGATGTCCCCAAATACACTTCAGGTGCCTCTCCAAGATCTTCCATTGGTGGTGGTGTTTCAGGGCCAGCAATGCTTTGAAGAGGATTCTCAACAACATTTACATTTCTGCTTGGTATAATCTTTTCTTCTTTCAATCCCAAGTATTCAAAAGCTCTTTTCTTGTGTTCAGGAATTCTAAGAAATTCAATAATGGGAACACTCACTTTAATTTGGCTCAATACCTGGGCTATATCATATGGAACATTCTTTGGCAAAACAACATTGGAAGGGAAACAAGAAGGTTCATCAGATGGAGAAGTATTCTTGGCAGCCTGGGCATGGAGAGGACTGATATTTTTGCATGGGACAACAGGGTTCTTAGCAATTGTTTCTCTTCTAGGATTATCTTTGGGAATGCTTGTGAGCAAGGGTGTCTTTGGCTTGGCTTGAGGACCAGCTCCCTAACAACTTTACTTCTAGTATTGTACTCCTTTTCTTGACCAACCACAACATTCATTAACAATTGTCTATCTTCCTCCGAAGGAATACCACCATCATACTTCTTGATCATTAAAGCCCTTAGATATTCAAAGTCATTATTAGGAATTTCAAAGGCCTGAACTACATCTACATCATGAGTTTGAGGAAGAGAAAGAAATGGTACCCTCTTTATGCAATCCCAAAAGGTTGCAGCAGTCCTTGCACTTATCACATATGTTGATGTTGCTGCTTGTTGTGAGCCTGAAGAGCTGCCCATCATACAAATGTCATCATCCATTTCATTCTCATTATCATCATTAATATCTTGCTGGTCCATTTCACATGGTGGATGAGGAAGAAAACATCTATCACACCAATCCATATCAGCAACTTCTTGAACAACAACAACTCTTGCAGTCAGAGGGTCAGGCACCACTCTATTTTCACGTGCTTGGGGTTGTCTATTTGCAGATCCAATAAGCCCTTTACCTCTATCATCTTGTCTTTGATCACCCCTAGGATGATTGCCAAATCTATCATGGTTTTGAGTTCTTTTTTGTCCTTGTGAACTTTTCCCAATTCCTTTCTCAGCCCGGGCTAATTTGTAGGAAATTTCTTTGACAGCCCCTACCAAAGTCTTGACAACATCTTCCAAATCAGCACCCTTGCTAGCTTGAGGCTTCTCAGGGTTTATCAGCTTCACACCATCCCTCTTAAGTGGTTTACCAATAGCCTTAATATTATTTTCAATTTGGAGTGCCATGGTGAAAGCTTGCCTCAAGTTTGTAGGATTTTTGTCTCTCAAGTAATAGGCTACCTTTTTATCAAATGCATCTACATATTTGATCAAGCAAGATTCATCACAAGGCCTCAAAATTACAGGCAGCCTTCTCAATGTCTTATTAAATCTTGTATTGAAATCATGAACGGTCTCATTAGGGTTCTTCTTGATGTTCTCAAACTCGGATAGAAGGAACCTTGGATCTATTTTGTCTCCATATTGTAATATGAATGCATTACTCATCTCATTCCATGAATCAATAGAGTTATCAGGCAAGAGCTTTATACCAATCTCTTGCATCTTCCTCAAGTGTATGGATAAACAACTTGATATACACATCCTCAAATTCTATTTCAAAGTCTTCCATCATGTTAACAAAGAGTTTGAGATGTTGATCTCCAGTTATGGCATTGTTACCTTGGAATTTTGGTAACCTATTTCTCACATCCTGTGGGACAGCATTTGGATAACCATCCATTCCTCCAAAATTTATAGGACCAAAGGTGTTTACAACAAATGGAGGTCTAGGTTGAGCCATATTGTTTGGTGGGGGTGATCTTGGAGGTGAAACAAGCTGATGAGGAGTAGTAATGGGTCTGATTGGAATGGATGACTGATCTCTAAAATGATAACCCCCCAAAGGCTCTCTCTCTTGATAAACTTTAGCAAACTTAGAAACCACAGGAGCAGATTTAGGAGCAAGTTTTTTAAATACACAAGAAGGTCCCTCACCTGATGGAGAATGAAAATCAGCAAGAAGATTGCCTGAATCAGATCTACTTGAAGAGGAATTATAATCTTCAATGACAGGCTGCTCTCCTTCAAATTCAACTATGGGGATTTCTTTCCTTGCAACCAAATCACCAACCACTTTCCACACTCTTCTTCCTTCTAGTTCTGAGCTTCTTGATTTGGTGAGAAACTTCTTAGAGGAGTCCTTGGTGAAGAGGGATCTCCTTCCCTCCAGCTTGACAAATTTAAACAACAAATTTCAAATGATAAAAATGTGTTAGACAACTGGTATTTCAAGATCCCAACAACATGGAGTCGCCACTAAGGATTTCCACCTTAGTTGTGCAAGAAAGCACTAAAAATATTCTGTCAAATGTATGCTATGAAAACTTTGCAAGGGTTTACAAATCAGATCTTCTTCCTCTTAATTCAACCAAAACAATGCATCCAAATCATATAAACTTGTTGTAAATGAGAAGAGCAGGTTGAGCTTGAAATCCTTTTTACCCAAAACATGCAGATCTGAAGTATGAAATGATATCTCAAGAATGTAACACTCAAATACTTAATCACACAAATGCTCAAACCTCTCAAATACTTCAAAACCAGCAAGAAATTGCAAGAAGTCCCCAGCAACGGCGCCACTCGGGTGTTGGTATCTAGATTTAATCTCCTTCACAACTTGAACAACATCATGAACTTGCACAAGACACTCAAGGATAGATAGATGGTTTGTATGTCATTTGTAGCTGGGAGAACACCTATCTGCTTGTTTGCATTCAAGATTTGAGGGAGTGGATAGCACCTTCATAAGGGTTTTGATCTAACCCTCACTATTTTAGGTTGTGCCTATCAACCAAGGCAAGAGAACCTATATTGCAGCCCCTATATGGTAAGGAGATGGAGATATCCTTGTGTTTTGCGTATGATGTGGAGGAGGCTTTGTGAAAACATGATCAAATATCCATTATCCAAACTCAAAGGAGTTGTCACTACTAAATGATGGAAATGTTTTCAAAACAAAGCTAGAGCTGCTAAAGACATGATAGAACCCTGATCAACTTTGTGCATTTTTGTGAAAGGATTGAATTCTTTTGTGGACACACAATGCAGATGTAGGGGTATTGTAGGTAGGATGAGTTAGTTTAAAATGAAATTCTGATGAGAGATGTTGGGACAAGAGTAGTTAGGAGTCATCACCTTCTTTGGGAAACTTTGCAAAAGAATTACAACACCTAAACAACAGAGATATTTCAATGAATTTGAAGTGCTCTTTCAACCAGGATGTGTGCACATATGGATGCCCAAATCTGCACTATTCCATACAAAATTTGATAGCCTGCCACAAAGGCTTGAAGCAAAATATCAATAAAGCATTCAGAACTCCTTGTTAGATCATGACCTAAGGTACACCCAAAGGTTTACAAACACCCTCAATTTACAAGGAAGGTAAGATGAATTTAAATCTGTTTATCTCCACTCAAATGAATGCTCTTCTGAATGGAAGATTACAGATGCCTTCAAACCCTCTACAAGAAATGAGACCATGTATGACCAATAAAGATCCCAAACACAAGATTGCAACATGAGCATGAAACACAAATTGAAAACATATTGAAATACAAGTGTATGCAAGCTTTGCCAAGAGATAAAACCAGTTAATCCAAGAATTTGATCAAATATATCAGCAAGGGAATGTTATTTAGACAATCTCAAAGCTTGTTGATGGCTTTACAGCTGAAACCAACTCAACATGATGAACATTTGATGCAAACTGGAATCAAAAATGGCTCTCAGGTAGTTTCTCCAAAAGGAAATGGACTTCTTCCAGTTTTTTCCTGTGAAAATTCTTCTCTCTTTCTCCAAAATTCTCAATAGAACCCCAAAATGTTTCCAAACTACATCATATACCCTATGCCAACTTGGATCCTTGCATCCCAAGCAAAGAATATGCCAAAGGGATCAAATTTGTTACAAAACCCTATCCATTTGATGAAAATGATATAAAACTGTGAAACAACTCGCCAAATGCCAGAGATGCACAAATATTTTAAAATATTGCATGAACTCAGATCCTTATCCATCCTAGGGTCACGTTTTTGGCATTCCACCATGCCAACATGCATTTGCAATCATTTTTCACCTTTTTCCCTCACCATTTTTAACTCTGCAACTTTTTACTTTCACCTTTCACATGTTTTTCACGGGTCGAGGGAAAAATTTCATCAAAAAACATCATAGGGCACCGAATCAGCTCAAAAGAATGGTGCCATTGTGTTCGAAGGCCGAAAGGATGCAGAATCATATAAAATTTCATGTGATTTGATGCAAAAATGATGATTCCACACTTCTTGGAGCATCCATGGCGCCAAAAATGAAAACGCATCAACAACCGTTGATTAAAATCAACTTTAAAATTCCGCCCTCCACGTGTCTTGATGAGATTCGTCATGTAGACTAAGAAATATCTTCTTTGACTTCTGGATAAAGTGGACACGTGTCCAAATACCATTGGACCGAGCCTCCAACCTTAAAAAATGTGTTTTGAACTTTTTCTGACCTTGGGAAAATTTTGAAAATTTTCCCCGCGAGCCCCTGGATGCGCCACGTGTCCTTTTGTGGGCCTTCACCAAAACCGGGCCAATTTGATGCATTTTGCCACTTTTTTGAGAAAAGGAAAATTTTCTCAAAATGCTCCGCGCCCCCGAACGCCCGCTGCCGCTCTTGCCACGTGGCGGTTTCCCATTCGCTGCGGAACCGACCCTCCTTTTCTTCCCTCATTCCTCCGCGAGCATCAAAAATTCATGGGGCCCGAGCTTTCCTTTTTACCTTTTGAAATGTGCCATGTCTCTGTCCTATCTATGGATGTGGAGCCGACCCTCCAAATTTTCCGTGGGTTTATTTTTCACCTTGAGATTTTTCGCTAAAATTTTGCAAAATTTTCAACTTTCTCTCCGCGTGCTCCATATCTCCACCATCTCGGACACGTGTCCCCCTTTCATTGGTGGTGGGAGCTTGGCCCCAAAATTTTTCTTTTTACCTTGTGAAGTGAAGTTTAAAAACTTCAAATTTCTCCAAACCTCCGCCTCCAATTCATCCCCTATGCACACGTGTCATTTTGCTATTTGATGCGGGCCTCTAGGTCGAAATGTTTCCTTTGGCATTTTGAAGCCAAAAACTTCAAAAAAAAAATCCACCTTCCAACCATGCGCCATGTCACCATCTCCATGCGAATGACTCTGGACGCGTGTTACCATCCCATTGGGCACGGGCTTTGGACACCCGAATCATTTCTCTAACATTTTGAAGTTTGAAAAATTTCAAACTCTTCCAAGTCCCCGCCTTTTGACCTCCACGGACATGTGTCGCCCTTCCGTTGGGCGCGGGCCCTCGGAGCAAAATTTAACATTGAGAACTTTTTTCAAAAATGAAGAAAAAGTTTTGAGTTACCCCCGCCACCCGCCTGACCATCCTGTGTTACGTGTCATCATGCCATTCACGGGCCTTCGGGAAAACATTTGATTTTGGGAAATTTTCCAAAATGGAAGAAAATTTCCTAAGTGCGGCCCACCAACCACCAATCCATCATCCAATCAAATCGTGCCACGTAGGCACACCACTGTAGCACTGCGGGGCCGTGAACAAAAATTTCCTTTTGCAAAACTTCAAAAAGTGACAAGTTAGCAATGTTTTCCCGCATATCCCGACCAATGAGAGCTTGCACACGGCAAAGATAAACGTTCAGTAATGATAAATTTGATGGGTAGAACATGCCCGTACGCCCGTCAAAATGCAAAAACGCAGGGGATGCTTCTGAAATGAATTTTTTCACAAGGAAGGCGGATTTTTTGGTTTTGAATCCAATGAAACATGATTTTACATCTATTTCAGCCAGGGGATTGGAAATTCATTTGCACATAAAAGGAAATCGACCAAAATCGAGTTTTGAACGATTTAACAAAGGGGAAAATGATATGGCCAAAAAGGAAGGAATTAGGGCACAAAAAGAGAGCAACTCGGATTTTGCTTCAATTTAGGGCAAAATAACAACATTGAGGGCAGTTTGAAAGCATTCAATCGATAAAACGAGTTCGAAATCACTAGCTCGACCCAAAAAAAAGTCTTGGAGCAAAAATGAAGCATGGAAATCAAGGCAACATGTGCAAACCTTAAATTGCACCAACAGGAAGATCGGTGCCGAGCTTGGATTCATAAGCTCGACACATATCTCACCCTCAAGCCTATGTAAGAGGAGGCCATTCAGTTTGTTACTTTGTACCTTGAAGGAATAGCATATGATTGGTGGCATCATGGTTTCGTAACCCAAAATCATGATCTCTTACGGTCTTACAGAGAATTCAATGAGCGATTGATTGTTAGGTTTGATAGGAAGGATGTGGAGTCAGTACTACTGGGGACTTGGCTCAACTCCACCGAGATGGGACATGTTGATTCATGCATCAATGAGTTCCAATGCATAGCAGTTGATGGCTCCAAAGATGCCGTAGAAGGCGTGTGGTGATGCTCTTAATAGAGGGACTACATGATAGATTGAGAGGTTTTGTCAAAGCTCTTAAGCCTAGCACTTTGCATGAGGCCATTCAGACGGCATTGGACTTAGACACTACTCCTCCATTTCAGCCCCAAAAGAAAAATGTCAAGAAAGAAAAATCAGAACAACATGAAAGTGAGCAGCCCACTTCTTCAAAGGTCGAATCTACACCAAAGATGGACCTTGATATGAAGAATGACCTTCGCAGAAAAAAACTTATGTTTTCATTGCAAAGATCCTTGGGGACCGGGTCATAGGTGTCTTGGAAAGGGTAAGATACATCTCATTAAGGTTGTTTCAGATGTGGATGATGATACTAATTCAGAAAATGAACATGGACAGCCAACGCCAAACATTGTAAATGATGGTAGACTCACTTATCTTTCAGGAGCACCAAGGTATAATCCATTCATGTTTGAAGGTACAATGTTCGGGTGTAAGGTCATGGCACTTCTTGATAGTGGATCTACACATAACTTCCTAGATGAAGGTTTGGTAAACAAAAGAGGTTTGCATTGTGATAATTTTGAAGGCTTTGATGTAACTACAGCAGTAGGTGGTCTCACTATTCCTTGCAAGAAGAAAGTAAACAAAGCTAGCATTCTATTTGGTGAGTATACACTTTGTGATGACTTCTATGTTATTGACTTGAAGGATAACAATGTTGTGCTTGGTATGCAATGGCTACATTCACTAGGAAGAGTCACCCAAGATTTGCAAGCTATGGAGTTGAGTTTCCAACATGAAGGGAAACAAGTCACCATGAGAGCACTCAAATACACGCTGCCCCATCAAATGACAACCAAGTCTATGATAGTTATGGACAAGAAATCATCTCATGAAGACATCTATGAGGATTTTTCATTACATACCAGTATGGGACAGCAAGGACATGATGAAGAGTATGGCAAATTGGGGGCATACTTGAGGAGGATTGTGGCACTTTTTATGAGTAAGTTGCATAAGCTCTCTTTTGCAGACCTTGAGCAATTTGGTATAGTGCATATGAAATCATTCAAAAAGCTTAGGTTGATTTGGGATCCGGGGATTGATTGGAATGCAGATTTGATATTGCTTGGGGCAAGCAATCCCGGGAAGGGAGGACTGTAATGTCCCTCTTTCTCGGATAATTTTATTGAAGACCTTTGGCCCATTTTGTCTACCCGACGGCCAAAGGGTGAGCTCAAGGGTGACTTAAGTTTTATTAATTTTATTATATTGTGCAAAAATTAAAATATAACATTATAAAAGCACATATAATAAATTAATAAACTTAATATTAAAATAGAACTTAGGAAAGTGCATTAAAAATAAAAGCACTTAATTAAAATGTATTTCCTAAGGGAAAATGCAACTAGCTCAAGGAGTTAAAAATTAGAAAAGTGTGCCAAGCTTCCCATTAAAAAATGTGACTTGGCCTAGGGAGGTGCAACAAAGGGAAATGAGCTAATTGGATGCAATGGAGGTCACTTTGGGTCCCTTTTTCCTTTAAAAGAAGAGGTCGACCTGCTTAGAGGCATCCCAGATTTTATTTGATATTTCTCTCTTGCATTGGAAGCTCGAGCTTTTTGCAAATAAATCCAAGGACGAAAACCCTTAGGATTTTCCCCTCTTGTGGACGAAAACCCCAAGAGCATTGTGAGGGATTTCTACTCAAGAAATTCCATAGATCTTCACAGAATTTTCTATTTCCAGCAGTGTTGTTTTGAAGAATAAAGATTGCAGCAGTGTTATCATATTTTTCTCTTGTGGAGCGACCCATCTTTTGGCTGAATTACAGTGTTTGGGAGACTTTCCAGGTCTGATTTTATATGCCATCTGTTGTACTGCCATTTTGGGATCAAGAGAAAGTAATTTCAGAATTTTTGTAAGGGATTAACGTGCCATTTTCAACTCTTTTCATCTGCAGATTTTCTTAATTATTTCTCAGTCTTATTTACCTCATAAAATCTGGTTTTCTTCATATTTTGGCTATTAAAAATATAGTTATCAGTTTAGAGGAAGCACAAATTTAATTGAGTGTTGTTTTGCAAGGGTATTATGCCAAAACCCTAGACACACTTCCCATGTTTTATTCAGATATGTGGGCTAATCTAATAGCATTTTGTCTATACATTGCATTTTGAGGTTGGGGCTTGCCATAAAATCCTTCTAGGGAAATATAGATCCAATTGGGGATCTTTCACTTTCGCAATGTTGATGCAGAAGCTTCGTTCGAAGATTGGTTAGACGAGAAGATACAAATCCTGTTATGCGTCATTAGCTCTTGTAGATTTGGTCAATTTCCCTGGATATTGATGGATGTGAGGTGGAGGAGATTCGAAACCATTTGCATGGTCTAATGTTGGACCCGAAGTAGAAAATCGGGAGGCGCAATATTTTGATGTGGCACAGGGGATTTGCGGTGCCAATATGCTTTCCAATGCCTCTGGCTAGTTTTCATTGCATCTGGATCACATTAAGCTCGAACATGCAAGGGAAAAGAGGGGAGCTGAAGCCAATTTCATGCACACGCCATCCTCAGGGCGCTGAAAGCCCTAGCCTTTGGACAAGGCCATAGTAAAGCACCGGGCCGGAGCTTCCTCCTGAGGCGATTGTGAATTTCCCTTGCGAGGGCACCTCCAACGAGTCAGACCAAGCTATGTCCATGGATTTAGATGTGGTCTTCCTAGGGCAAAGCAATGGCGAAGGAGTTGGCGCTGGAAATCTGCCATAATTTCTATAATTATGTAGTATTTTTATATCTCGATTATGTAAGCACTTGGTTGTGTTTTGATGTATTAGGTTGGCCAAATGGGCAATGTCTCATTGCCAGATTCCACCACCTTTTTCGCGATAACGCGTATAGACTAAGACCGCCAAAGATGAGTGATGCTATCTTTGGCAACTTCATGTACTTTTTTTTTTGCGGGCTAAGGCCCTTTCCCTAGGTAATATAAGCAAAAAGAAAATGCCCTCTTTCCTTCTTCTCACTACTATTCTCTTCTCTTCTTATTGTTTTTCTCCTTTGTCTTCTTCACAAAATGGCAAAAATGAGTTTGTTTATTTGTTTTAGTTTATAGTGCAGTTATTTTAGGTTTAAGGTTGGTGTAAAGGGGTGTGGGGATCCTTGTGGCCCCCCAATCCCTTTGTTTTCATTTTTGAGTTTTTAAGCGTTTTTAAAGTTGTTGGGATGTAGGGTACAACTAGCCATCCTCAAGTCACGGTCAAGGGACATCTAGACGACGCCCCTTGGTCGTACTCAGAATGGTTGGTCATCCCCGCCATACCTTTTTTTCTCGTCTTGGTGATGTTTCCCCCAAAAATGAAGAATTGGGAACGTTTGCACCCATCCTCGTGTACCCGAAATGTCCCCTATAGGAGATGACACCCAAAGCGCAAGGGACATATCCCCAAGTTAGACCGAGAAAGAGAGATCCTACAAAATTCTAGTACCATGCAAAGAACATTCCCGTACATTCAAGATACTTATGTTTTCAAAAAGAAGCTTTAATATGGTGATGTGACCTTGGCGACCCAAAAAAACAATTCCACATCAAATCTTGAGAAGAATTTGAAAATTTCTATTCACATACATGTATTATACAAGCAGAATACATGAGGATACCCAAGGATGAAGCTATAAATGGTTGAAATATGAATTGGAAAAGGCCAAAAAGAAATAGCAGAAAATGAATAATATGATATCACAACTACATAACATTTGGAAGGAACTACAAAAGGCACATTATAGAAAGTCTAAAGAATGAAAGAAAGAGGACACAAAAGCATAGCATGGAAGCAAGAAATGACATGAAAAAATGAAATGTTATCCAAATCAAGGAATCGCAAACAACCAGTTCAGGAGGCAAACTGAAAGGAAGAAAAGAAAGAAACATCCAAGGTCATTGTTGTGGGAAGAGAAAGGAAGAATGCAGAAATTGATGTAAATAATTATTCACAATTTTAAGGAAGCATACAAGAGGCATCAGAATGAGGTTGTTAGAAAAGATGGTTTATGGAGGATGAGGACTAGGAAGAGAGAAAAGATGAAACAAAGAAATCGGTTTTAATGGTATTAATGAAACAATCAAAAAAGGAGACAGAGAATACAACTAGCAAACTTGAAGAGGCAGTTCAAGGAATGGGAAAAGTCAATTTGCAAGACGAAAACAAAAAGCAGTCCATATCAATTCCCTTGTTAGCTAACAAACATATAATACATCCTCGTTATTTTGAAAATCTTAAAACTAAAACAATAGAGCAAATATTGACACTCTTTGGAGAGAAAATGGCAAGACAATGAATATAGATTGAAATAAAGGACCAATATGAAGGCTCTCATTATCTAAAGATCCCCATTACACTTCCTTTTTGTTCTTCTATTGTTGGAGACCTTGACAATCCTTCCACTTTGTTCTGTCAGATATAGCATGATGGCAATCTTATAGGTCGACATGGCCAGGTAATGATTATTGTAAGGCCAACCTATGGTTTTCATTGGATCAATTTTGTAACTTACGGAAATACCAAACAAGGAAGTGAGCCTTGATAAGGAGCGATTCTTAATTAATATGTTTTCTTATTCCATTCAATTAACTTTTTTGTACACATCACAATATCATGAGATATAAATTTTTCTTATCGTATTTATTGTGTAAACAATGTTTGGAGTGGCAATGTCAGACCTATGGATAAAGAGATATGCATATTGATTTACAGAGCATGATAAATGTTTGCAATGGGTTTATTATTAAACATGTAATCAGTCTAATGAGAAATAAAAAAATAAAGAAGTTATTCTCTCTTATATCAAGAGGTTATATTATATCATATATGTCATTAAAGAGCATGCATCTGAATCCATCTAATGAGATAAGATAGCAGTCAGTGTAAACATCTACTTCAAACCAGGTGAAGGCAACTTCAATGTTTATAATTATTATATGGCATGGTAGAAACCACTAACTTAGATAGTAGCAAGATATTAGAAGTCTCTGAAGCCTTTATGTCAATGAAGTTTAATGTAAGGTCAATATACCCAACCTCCACAAGCTAAAAGACTAAAAGCTAGTAAAGAAGAAACACTTGAATCCTGGAACAAGCTTCCTATGGACTGGAAATTTTTTCCTGGGGGTTTTCAAAAGTTTACCCTTCCCAGAAACCTTCAAATATTTCTGAAAAGGGGCCAAAATTTTCTAGAAATGTTTGTGTCTGGAAATTCCCAAGAGTTTCCAAGAGTTTCTGAATTTTCTATATTTTTATATTGTTTCCTGCCGCTTCCAAGATTCTTTTCATTTCCCAAAGAAGTTTTATCCTAGGATCCCATCGTGTCCTGACCTGGCCATAGCCACTCGGTACTTTAAGTTTCCTATGTTTCCAAGTACCCTCTTTCAGTACATGGTGCAAAATATGAAGAAAACAGAACTGTATCCTTGCAACTAGTAGAAAAACTAGGAACATAAGACCAAAAGGTTGTGTCCAGAAAAAGGAAAACACATAACATTGTAAAATCAAATGTCTTTTCAAATGACAGAACCTTTTAAAGATAAACCTTAGAAGGAAAATAATGTTAATTCCAGACAAGTGGGACTGGGATACACACTCTGTATGCTTATTAATCAAATTTCTCTTTGAGTGATAGAGATCTAGAGACACAAAAACTCAAAAATAAAAATGGTAAAGGTCTTAAACTCAAATTTCCAGGCTTTAAACCCAGAAACATAGAAACTGAGTACTTCGAAAAAAAAATAATGTTATAACATCAGAGCAAAGAACTGAACATAATACACCCATCATTTGCAGCCTCCAATTGTGGGCACTGTCACCATTTTCACTTCTTAATGACATTTCTGTTCAAGTATAGTTCTTAAAAAGCTATGTCAACACTTCAATCAGAGAACCGTGAAACTCAATAATATTAGTAACATAAGTTTCCATCACATTGGAATAAGGACTTGTACGCATTTTTGGCAACAATGATTATTTCACTGAATGTGCCATTAGTAGAACATTGCAAATGAGAAACACAGAGCACACCTAGCAAAGATATCAACCTAGAAAATATAAATGCAAAACTATGATCTAGATTCAAAATAACACTTACTTCCTTGTTGTGGGACTATCAAAAGTCACCATCAGCATTAGCAAATGCGCAGTCTTCCATAGATGCATTTGCAGCATACCTATAAATATAAACCCAAAATTGCATAGAATATGAATTTCCTTGAAACTACGATTTAAATTTTCACACCGTCTAGTTCATTTTCTCAGGAAGAATACAGTTAAAAATGTCACAAAACATAGCAACCACAAAAGTTTTGATTTTGAACTGATGAGACTATTCAAATTTAAACCCAAAGAGATTGCTTGCCATAGACTACAAATTCAGAGACTAATAAGAAAAATAATAATAAAGATAGGACACATTTTAGAGAAGTGTCCAACTGAAAGAAATATTGTGCATGGGAATCAAGGGTCCACACAGATATCCTTCATGACAGTAGAAGTGATGTTTACAAAGGAAACTAGATAAGCTTAAATTTTGTAGCAGTAGTAAAGAGTCTGTTACGTGGGAATGAGTTCGGACAATATGGATATCTTTAAATCTATTTTTACCATAGCCTGGTTGATTAATAGGAATCAGTAATCATCCAAGACATCCTTCACTGGTATATCTGTATCATTCTTTAGATTCTGGATCAGGCTGTGTTTCTTGACCTAGAACACTGTTTTGGTTTAACTGTCCTGAAAGGGCATCCAAAATTATTTAAAAACTCGTATCTGTCAGATGTTAAAAATATGCTTAGGGGTGATTAAGAGAGTTCATGGAAATAACCATGCAGAGCTTTTTTCAATCAACGTTTCAAATCACACTACACGATCCATCATTAGGTTGATAAGAGGTCAAGCCATGTCTTCTTCCACTGCCTCAATTGTTGTTTTCCCTTAGCTGGTAGATGCACAATTTTTTTAAAGCTCAACAATTTCTGTAATCTTAGATATGGATAAGATAGGCCATAAAACAACAGCTAAATGGAAGAGAAATCCATTCCCATCACATTAATAGATTGTTAGCAATCATTATTCTTCCGTTCTTTCCATGGGTATGACCATATCATTCTTCAAATTCTCAACCAAACCATGCTTGTTGATTGTGACCAAATGCACAGATGTTCACTATAGATTAAAAGGATTTATACCAATCAAATTATTGGTTCCATCATTGAGTAGATATCTAGTAAGGATGGGCTGTTGCTTGCTCGAAAAAGGTTGTAGGCACAGTCGAAGTTGGAAAACACACAGATTGCAGATTGACACCAAGGATAGAATCAATTTTTATAATAAGCTAATATAGCAAGACAATGAGTTGAGATACAGAGAAACACTCCTGCTACATATACCAAGTAGAAGAATAAGCCGAGAAAGGTAATGTTGAGATGACTAGCACCGTATATTTTGTAAAAACACTCCTGCTAGAGTACCCTAAATTTGGCCCGAGACACTTGACAATTACACTTTTACACCTATATAGATATTTGGCCCAAAAATACATAATTGGCCTTATTTGCACATATTCCCTCTTTTGAGCACTCTCTAATCCACTAGGTTAACCCCATTCTCCAATTTTGCATCACCAAAACCATTACAGTCTATAACAAAGCCAACTTGCATTGTAGACAGACATCACACATCTTTCAGTTCTTGGTTTCTTGACCTTTGGACAGGTTCTTGGGCCCTAGACAGGTTCAGTCTTGAACTTGTCCACGTGTTATGAACATGTCCTTTGCTTGCCTAATGGTCATAATTTCAAATAGGTAATTTAAAAAATTCTTATCGCCCTTAGCAGGATTTCAGGGTTGCTTGAGCGGGAAAACTAACAAAAGGTCTTATATTTAAACTAAGACACCCTAAGCCATTCAGTCTATCTAAAAACTATCCAGACATCACCTCGTCACTTGGAGACATTGCACACAAAGAGCCCAATCTTCCAAGAGCAGTCCTAGATCATCCATGAGCAAAAATATGAAGCATACAAGGATCAAAAGTCATGTTGTTGAGTGCAAAATTCAAATCGAGGGTTTCATGTTAAGTGCATTTATTTCTATATTGCTAGTTGCATCTCATCATAGGCTTGTGGGAGAACTATGCGGGCTTCAAGTATAGTTACCATGTTCGAAAAGTTCGGATAGTTTGGAAGCGGAAAAAGGTTAAGAAGTTTGGAAGTTCAGAATTTTTCGAAAAGTTCAATTCAGTTGGGTTCAGAAATTTTACTAATATAAAATATATATAAATAATAAATATTATACATATATGATGATATTTGAAAAGAAAAACCAATTACACATAATAATGAACAAATATACTATCTACAAAGTTTTTCCTTTGCGTGCTAAACCAAAGAGAACGACAGCCACAAAGGGGCAAAGAGAAACACAAAGAGAAGCCATAAACAACAGCAAATACGGAGTTTTTCCTTTACGTGCTTAGGTATTAGTGTTTCTTGTTTTGTTTTTGTTTTGTGTTGAAGTTCTTTTAATTTAAATGCTTTAATTTTTTAATTAAAAAAATTAAAAAATCGACCGAACTTGTTCGGTAAGTTCGGTCAGACCAAAAGTATGGAAAGAAAAATTCACTAAATTCGTACAAACACGGTAACTATGGTTTCAAGCCTCTTTGGAGTAGTGCTACATAGGCAACAATCAGCCATCTTGTGGTGGCTGGGGCTAGTCCAACCCTAAACACTAACCCCTTTTTAAGGTCTCTCGTCTTCAAGGCAACCAAGCTAGGGGTTAACAAAGAAGGACAATTCAGCTTCATCGCAAATTCATCGTGGCATTCCAATGCTAGAAAATGGCAATACAAATCCAGGTGAACCTGCACAAGAAAGTTGAGCTTTGCACAATCAGTCCTAGAGAGGTTCGTAGCCTCCAAACAGGGTTTGTCCCGATACAGTCTGCCTTAGACAGGTTTGAACTCGAACCTGTCTGCCATTTTTGAACTTGTCCAAATCACATCGCCAGCCCCTGAATAATTTTGAGCACCTTAACGACTATCTTCCCAGCTTCTGTTCATCGTATACAAACCTGTCTCAGTGAGTTCATTCAATTTCTATGCCTAATTACTGTTTTGCTCTCTTTAGACTGATGGATAACATTCTAATCTCAAGATTTGCATATTTCAGATTCTAACAGGACCGCACCCATTATTAGACTGAATTATTATTTCAAGTTTTATATTTTTAAGCTTATGGTGTAATTTTATGCATACACCCACTACATGATACCAAGTAGAAGAATATGCCACGTAAAGGTTACACTTAGATGGCTAGGACCAATAATTGTAGAAAAAATACTTTGCAATAGATCAACATAAATTGCAAAGATTGTTGGTGAACCTAGTAGATGAAAAGGTAAATGCTTTGAAATTGAAGTTCTACCATGTGATACATTAGGGTCAACTATTTAGTCTTAGCATAATTTTACGAGAGGAAAGAAGCCAACTACATAAAGCAAAAGTTAAAGGAAGAAAGAAGGATCTCATGGTCTGCCATCAACGAAGAACCCTGAGATCCGTAGGTCTCAACACATTGTAGCATGCTTTAAAGAGCTAAAGATCAACTCATGAAAAAATATCATAGATAAGAGGTAATCGTGATATTAGAATTGAGTTCATATTAGATGGGGTTAGTAAATCCAAATTAAAAAATCACAAGCAACAAGCTGCAACCACAAGGTGAGATGAATTTATTCAATATCAATGGAAGCTGCTGTAGGTTGACGTACTCTATAGTTATATTGTTCAAATTTCCTATGTGTTATCATATCCGTGATTATTTGTTTTTAAGAAAGTTATTCATCATTGATTCAAAACACTTTTCTAACATCAATATTGTTTTCTAAAGTGAAAAACATCCTAAACCATTTCAGTTTCATTCCTAGTGTAAGCATCTTGTATTGCAACATGAAAAATACATCACATATTATCCACATGTGATGCTTAACTTTTGTAAAATACAACTTTTCTCATTTATTATCTACCCCAAACCATGTAGATCTAACCCACAATATCTTTAATCCTTGAAGGCTTAATTGAAATGACAAACTCGTGTTATCCTACCTGTTACTATCTCAGAATTCAAACAAATACTGATCACTTTAATAATTGAGGTTTTTTTGCTTTTATCCCACATGAATAGCTGGATGATCAGGCTTGGTAACAGTTGTCTGCAGTGTTCAACAGATATTATTGCTTGGTTTCTTCTCATGCTTATAAGGGCGACAGCATGTTATACACCATACATAATATTATGATGTATATGGGATTATCGAGTAGCTGACATGTGGCACACATAACCCCTAGTTAGTTATATTTGTGTAGCTCTTGTTAAAGTTATAATGGATATTATGTCGTTCAAATCTACAAAAATTGGGGCTAAGGATTTATCCTTCCCCAATATCATTAGATGAGAGATTATATAAGAGAGTTATATTATTGTAGAGGCATCATGTGAGACATTGTGTTTGGTTTCACTCTCATATTGGGAGATATATTGAAGTGATTCCTTCCATAAAGAAATTTGTGTGACGTAACCCTAGCTCAAGGGTATTCTTTCTGGATTTATTGAATATCAAGGTACGTCGGTACGCTCCATATCTCTCATGTTGTGTGATATTTGATTGTATTCATGTCATTATATGTTTGGGTCTTTACAACTATGAAGATGTCCTTCACATTTATGCAATGAACAAACAATGAGGTATGAGTACAAAATTATATTTTTGATATTTTAAAGCACAAGCATGCATATGGTAAACCCTATATGGACCTATGTACTGGTAGGATTCTTTTTATCATATTTTTGAAGGCATTGCAAAGGAGCAAACTCAATTTTTTTAGGAACTACTCATAGAATGAGAGTCATGCCACTGCCAAACATTGGTTGTACGTTGAAAAGAATGAAACCCATAGTAACCATGTGTGCGTGGTCAATATTTTTTCATCAAAGTAAGGCCTTGGAGATCTCGCAGTAGAACATGATAATTCTCTGCAAAGTAATAAAGGATTTCCTTATTAATATTTTTAATGAACTTTAATGCCCTTTACTCTCAATTTTTACATTTTCTGCATAGCAAAATATGATTAGAAAGAGAAAAATACATGGAAGGTCAAATATACATTGTGCTATCACCCAGACAAAACAAGGTTTGGACTGGAATAAAAGCAGAAAAGGCCTCAATCTGAGGGTTATAAACTTGTCATCTAAGAGTTGATATATAGTCTTAGGTGCCAGAGATGTTCTCAATGTTTGACTGTCTCCTTTTTCTCTATCAAAGTAATTTGTAGATCATTTTGTAGTTGACTAGTCATTTCCATGTGCTAAATGCATAGGAATTACTCTAAATAGAATCTGCTGATTGAAATCTATTGGCTCCACTCTATCACCACATTAAGCTTCACTACATGTATGGTCCAAGATACTTTTTTAATAGGAAAGTAGAGGAAACATGGCAATCTTTCATCCTTGCATTATTTTCAAATTGCCTGGCCAAGATTCTACAGACACTGGGGCTAATCATATAGCAAAATCAGTACAAGCTAAGTGCAAAGCATGTCACTACTTACTAGACTTTTCACCTCAGATTACAGAAAATCAAGACACCATGCCTTAATGTTAAGGAAATGTGGGAAATATCCTTGACATGTACTACAATAACAACCAAATATAATGAGTCCACACTCACATGTGCACCGCAAATCCATGTCGAAGAAATGAACTACCCGCTCCACACATCGTGAATAGTCCATCGATGAAGTTCGTTCTAGTATCTGGAATCCTCGCAGGCCTCCAACGCAGTTGTGTTGGTGTGGCTGTAGTTAATGACTGATTAAATTCGCTAATCAGATGCTCGTGTGATGGAACCCTAGGTTGAAAAGGTTCATGTGTCACAGAAGGCTTGATACGATACAGCCAACTGCAGATAGAAATGCAAAGAAATAATAATGTAATCAAAATGATAACATAAAATCAGCAAGATTTTAGTATATAAAACAAAATTCATACAAAGTGCTGAACAAAACTGTCGAACAGCATTTAATCAAAAAAATGACCGAACAATACTTCCATGCAACAAGCAATGTGAGAGAAAATATCTGGTCACACTGAAGCACTTACTTAGATGTGAACAACATTGTAAAGGAATAAATATTAAAAACAATAAGAGTTCCCTGCCAGTAAGGACTGGAGATTCATTACATGTGATAGTGCCACAGAATTCTGGTATTGCTTCAATCAGGTTATGAAGGATATGGATTATACGTACAAATACCATACGTTCAAAATCCATGATTTCTTAATTTGCATTTGTTGGCATACAATTGTCTTTGCATGGCTGCTAAAAAAATGACACTAGACACAATGCACAAGTGAAATTACAATATTGCTGACAGGATTGATAACCTAATTCACATATACATAAAATGCTCTCCACTCCCCTCTCCTCCCACTCATCCTACCTAAAACCCAAGATAATTCCAAGGAGGGACTAAACCTGGTACATTCATGCTCATCTACAACCCTAAATTTTGTCAGATAGTACTCACTTCTATGCCCGTTCACGAAGCCAATCCTTTAATCAATTCAATGCATTCAGTCTCTTTACGTGATGCCATCAACCTCTAGTCAATAAAAGTAAGTTCCATTGCATATCATCACAGAAAACGAGGGAAACACTATGACTGACAGAATTGACAATCCAATGCCTGCTGAGCTTTTCACATAAGCAATTATCTCGTAATTCACATGCATAATTTGATCTCCTCCTCTTGCTAATCACTTACTTAAATCAAAGGTACTCACAAAAAGGGTCAATCAAGGAATTTTCCTTCTAAAATAGAACAGCGTATCATGTTATAATCATATCTTTCTGGTTGAAGAAAATGCCTTTATGAATTTAATTGATTCAATCCTCTAGTTTAGTGCCATCATCCTCCAGTCAATGGGCCTTGTCCAGAAGCGCGTGAAGTATTTGCAATTATAGGGAAACCATCCGACTTGATTACGTAATAAGAAGATGATTTTCCTAAACAGTTCCATTAAGGAAGGCTAGTTGCTATGGTCAGAGAGGATGGTGAATTAGTAAACTCGCCTAAGTCTCAAGGATGGGGGACGGGAGATGGAGGGACGTGGTTTCCGGGACGGAAAACAATTCCCAAATTTTGGGGACGGCTATTAAAATAATATATAAAATATTAATATTTGAATATTTTAACTTTATTCAATGAAATTTGGGGTTTTAAACTCTATTCAAGTACTTTCAAGATTATAACTTAATGTTCTTTGTAAAAATAACAGCTTTTTAAAAGTAAAAACATCAGAAGTTTTTTTGAAAGATTTTTAAAAAATAGGGGACAACCCCTCCAAGTCCCCAAGTCCCCAAAATGTTTGGGACGTCCGGGACGTCACCAAAATCTAGGGGACGCATCCCGCGTAACACTGATTTGATCTCATAACTGTAACAGCATAATCTAATGCAGGTATGACAGGTATGGACTCCTCAATAAACTGGTCTGACAACTGTTATGACATTATCAGCTGATCCACATTCATTCCAACAATACTAGGAAGATGTCAGGGCAATTGGTCTTCCTGACTGAAATCTTGAATTTGCACCAGGAACAGCCAGTGTTGGTGAATTGTGTACCCAGGTTTTTCCACATTATTATTTAGTACAACACAAAAATATTGGACAATGAAGTCTCCTCAAGCTTAAAAACTTAATTTGAAGTAATGCCTTCAGCAAAAACTTAGATGCCAGGAAATTGGCTACACGCTCCAATAGTTAATTTCCGTATTCGTCCTTCATATCAGCTTGCAAACTTAAGATTATGCAATGTACTCACTCTTGACGGGACTCATACTTCTTGATTGAGGCAGAAAATCACATATAGAAACATAGCATAAATGCGATTCCTTGTTTGTCAAGAATGTTTGTCTTTTCACTCCTATGGTTTAGAACTTTACTCTTTTAACTTGCAGGCTTCCTTTACACTTAGCAAAGCATTAAAAATTCAAGTACTAAGTTGATAGGTTGAATAAGATATCTTCCAAACATAGCCAAATGCACTTTTCAAGTGCACAAGCAAGAGATGGGAATTTACAATATACATATAACTGACTGCCAAACGCAGCTGGATAACAAAAGTAAGTAGAGCCACTCTCCACAAGTTAAAAAGATAAAATGACATTAGAATTCTAACTATTTCCTTCAAACTTCAATCTAGGTCTATTCCAAAATCATGAACTTTAAGGACAGATGAGTGTGTTATCTAATGGAGGCAAGCCAAATACGCATTTTTATTTAGTTTGAAATCCACTGCTCCCAAAGGTATCCTTGGTGCCTGATTCTCATGCATAGAGATCCGACTCCAAAGATCCCTACATCATTGACGACTTACAGAAAGAAACTCTATATGTAACTATATAAATCTTATGATAGGACTCTCAAACATGGTATGGACACACCTCACTTTCTGAAACATGGTATGGACACGTATCACTTTCTCAAACATGGTAATGGCTTAAATCTGCATAAAATCGCTCTGGGTCCTTGAATTCATGCAAGCCACAGAAACATATAGCAAGCAACATGTCATCTCCATCGACTTCTCTTGGATGTAGGGAATCGTTTGAACTTTGAAATGCACGTTTTCATTTTCTTACCATTTGTTTCTTGTTAGCATGTGCCAGCGAGGCTAAACTCCCTAGGATTTACCACTAGACCACGGCCCTCGGGCAATTTTGATTTCCTTGCTATAATCACACTCACATTGACAGAATCCCATGTTTTTACAATTACTTCAGCATTAAGGCCAAAGTGAGACCCTTTCTCCTATATAACAAGGCAATTGCATGGTTATCTCTTCCTTCTCTATCCTGAACTCTATCCTCTAAAAGAAACCGAGTTCTACTAACTAGGCCAGTGGGAAATGTCTCATAACTTACTCGAGGAAAGCTTAAAGTTAACATCTTACCTGGTGGTTCCATGGAGCTGCTTCCAGAATTTTCTCAGCAGCTACTGCCCGTAAATTCAGGAATGCTTTTGAAGTAATGTAGTCCCATGTGACATACATTATTATCTCTGCTGTATTTTTGAGTAGCAATATTGTCTCATGGCACATTGTATTGTCTCACAGCACATTATATCTTCATTCTACATAAATATTTTGGAGGGAAATTACCAATGGATCCTCTGCTGCCATGTGGCAACAAAATCTCTATGCTAGAGCTACATATCTCCAGACCCACCGCCCCCTCTATAGCAAGTACAGACAAATGGCTCCTATTTTTCCGGACAATTTCAACTTTTGCATTTCTTTTGAATTGACAATTTCCATTGAACCACCTAGATTGAATTATTGCAATAATAGCCCCCTCCATAGGACCCTGCTTAAGGGCACTTCCCATGACTCAATACAGCAAGATAAATTTAATCTTCTCCAGGAAAAGGAAGGAAGGATAAGGAGAGTTTTATGCGGAATGAAATTCCATAATAGGGATAGGCCACTGAAGTAAATCATTTGGAAATTGTGATACCACATTAATAACAAACCACAAGTTAGAGAGAGCCCAAAAGGCATGACAACAAATACTGGAGAGAGGGGGATGTTTACAAATCAATCTGCGGACATGCATCCCAAAGCTTATTTTCAGATAACAAATTTTTTGGTACCACCATAGCAGTAATGCCTCGTAAACCACCTTTTCTCATAATGGTTGTCCATAAAGGTAAGTCCATTTACATTTGACTAAAAGCTGTGCTCTTTTGCGAAGTAGCTGCAACCTGCTTTATACTTTTTGAGATTCTGATCCATATTTTTTTGTACTCAAAAAGTTTGATGTGTTTCTACCCTGAGATAAAAATACATGGAGTGTGCCTAAGAAAAATAAAGCTAAATTTCTGTAAGACCCCTGGGCTTCAGTCATGATTTTAAAATGTGAGCAGAGCCTTCCCAAACTGGCACTTCCATATCACATAACATTTGGTGCTCCTCCCTCATTGTAAATGGCATATACTCTTTGACCAACACCTTTAAATTCAATTCTTTTCCATAGCATGGATACACACTATTAGTTGTCAGTACTAAATATTTACATTGTTTAGCTAGAGCTAAAATCAACTGATCAGCATCATACTTTACCAGTAAAATTATAAAGACCAAGTCATTCTCGAGAATTCAAAATTCAACTTCAACTAGTTCATTATACAAAGGCGATAAGAATTACTAATGCATGCTTGTGGCATAACCTTAATTAAGATATATTCATGTAATAAAACTAACTGGAAAACTTGTATCAGTTCAAGTGGTAAATCAATGGTCTTCGTAACAAATATTCAAGTTCACATCTTACCTTTCAAGTGAAGGATTAAGTAATTTATCACATCCAATCCTTATGCCCTCAATTGTTTATGCCCCTCAATTGTGGCATCTAAGGAAAAGGCAGGCTCTGCTGTGATTAAACGGGGGCATTTAGCATTTACCAACAAAAAGAAGAAAATAAAAGTACAATCGAAAAGAATAACTTGTAATTCACCTGAACTAAATATTGAAATCATAAGATGGACCCACCCTAAGACACCTTTGGAAACAAAGACTGTAAGTTGTGCAACTTAAATGAAATAAAGGATGAAACAAATTTCCTTTTCAAGTGTCTTGCATAAAATAATATTGGGCACAGGTACAATGTACACACATATATGCAGTCATAATCAATTACATAAGGTTTTGGATCAAAACAACCAGACAAGACTTTGAGAATTTATTCTAGATGTGATCATCTGCAGAAACAATCTTCAAATGAAGTAAATATACTCTGACAGAACATCCACGGCAACAATCTTCACATGAAGTAAGAGCAGTGTTTGGCTCTTTATCTTCACAAGGTTGTCACCCTCTGACGCAGATCTCTACAGGAGGAGCCTAGAGGCTCTAGAGCTCCCATATTGATCACCTCTTTCAGCCCATTCAGGTGATTGGCAGCACTAAGCGTCCTTTGGACACCAGTACATCACACATCAGAGTTGATAGATCAATTAGGCAGCACTTCTCTCAATGCATCACTACTACTCAGACTACTTAGATCTCCAAGCCTACTATCTCTCACCATCATGGCTTTGCACCGCCCGTCGGCGTGGCTCTACCCCTCTCCGACGACATGGATCTACTACTTACCAGCTGCCCCCAGACCACAGGGGCAAACTGATATTACAAGCTTCTTTTCTACTATGGGAGTTACACTGCCTTGGATGTTAGGAGAGATTCTAGAGGAAGTTTCTTGCTTCCTCCTAGGATCCCCCAACCTGGCTCCTCCGACCCTGTATACTCACCGGACAACATTATCAGATCTCTCACAGTGATCAATAATGGCTCAGATGATTCCTCCACTTTAGGCACAGACAGTGACATTTGATGAGATTTGCCTCCAGTCTTCATTGGCACTTGCTCTTGGGGCTTTGTTCACCCTCATTACTATTTGTATTGGTTTCTTTGCCACTTGTGTTAGTGACATGCTGCTCTATATTTTCTTTGTACTTTGCTTCATCGGTTCGCTTCTAGAATTCTCTCTTCCCAGAACTTTCTATTGGTAATATCCTTCAGTCCCATTGACCTACTTTTGGTCATTTGTGGGCATTAATATAATTTCTTTCTTTCTGACAAAACATCCATTGAACTGATCTTTACATGAAGCAACAATATTCTGACAGACCAATTTTACCAAAGGGGATCAAAAGTTGTGGCACCCCATCAACTAAAACGTGTGTACCTGCCAAATTTCTTGTGAAAAACAATTAGGTTTTTTCACCAACTGGGATGAACTCAAGTGGGGAGGCATTTGGGATGAGCTCAAATGGTAAGGCATTTGGGCTTTGTTAATCAAGCCCCGGGTTCAAATCCTCAGGAGACATAATAAAGCAGTTAAATTCAATAAAAATGGGGCATAACGGTATCGGCAAGTACAAATTTTGTTTTGAGCTTGGCCACGGGATCAAAACCTAGAAGTACAAAAATTGATCAATATATCCCCGGGAAACATGATAACGTATTTAAATTCAAGAAAATGTGGTGTAGGAGGACTGGCGAGTTGGATTTAATATTTAGCGTGGCCATAAATTTAAAACCTCAGAGTGCAAAATTTGAATCATATGTAAGGTAAATAAAAACAAAGGGAATTTAAAAACGATCAAATTTAAAATTTAAGAAAATTGCTTGCAAGATGTAAAAAAATAAAAGGGGAAATTGCAAATAAAGATCTAACCTTCTTTGGTTAAATTTTCTGGGCACCGTGAATGCGGTCCCTGAGATTTGCTCGGCATAAAGGCCATAAGGACACTTCAATGGATTATTCTGTCCCACGGGCAATGCGCCGGGCTTTGCTTCTGATGAAAAATTGTTCCCAAACCCGCTCTGATATTTAAGCCCGCTAAAGTCGTGCTCCTCCTCCTCTGTAATATTCAATTTAGCTAATTTCTCCATTTTAGGCCAGGATATCAAAAAGACGAGAACTGAGACTAGATGATAATCAAAATGTCAGCCTTGGACCAGGAAATAGATAAAACAGTAAATATTGATTCTTTAATAAACTCTATTACATGCTTGTAACTGAATCGCATATTCTTAAGGGTTTTTTTGTGGGGAATTTGTAAATTTTAGTGTTAGATTCATTCACGGAAAGATCGGAATTCTGGATAAGTACAGTGCTTTTTCTTAATTGAAAATCTGGTAATGCAGAATCGGACTTGTAATTGAATTGCAGAATCGGATTTGTAATTGTATTGATGCCAGATGGGAGTCTCAGTCGCCTCGCAGTATTATTATATTCTTAAAGCGGAATCAATGCTGACCGGGATGCCAACTAGTCTTTGTACGAATTGTCGACGTGTCATAGATGCCACGATGGCATTGTTTTTATTTGGAAATTGCGGAAGTACACTTATCTTGTTTCTTCCAATTACTTAGTACCTGCCCTGCGTAGATACTATTCTTCCTTCAATCGTGTGCTTGATTTTATTTTATTTTACCAATGGAGACAAAACACGTACTTAATGAGATTTGACGTCCTCCCTTACCCGTCAACTAAATTTTTGAGGACGTTCTACTAATTTTATTGACCTTTCTTATACGTTTTACAAAAATCTTTAACAACATCATACTTCCTTTTGAATTTGTAAAGACGATGCACATTATTCGTTTGTTTAAAACCTTCAATTTGATATACAGTTTTTTTAATGTTCAAAAACTTTCATAGAATATCTAATCACGTGATTCACAAAGGCGTAAAACAACTTGAATTTTTTTAGTTTAACGAAATAAAATGACAGCCTCGCAAAAATGTCTATGTTTGAGGATGTTACTCTTCCAAAATAAAACTAGCAAAAGCATCCATAGGTGCTTGTGAGAGGCCGATAGGCATATAAATTGGGAGGGGAGAGTTGAAAGTGGAGAGACAAGAGAGAAAGAAGAATGTGGAAGGTCATTAGGTGTCCAATTGTTGTAGTGCCCACATTTTACGCACCCAAATACAACAGTAAAATACAGGATAATTTTTTTGACTTACATTGCTCACTACACACAACACAGCAAGGGCTCGAGTATATAAACTCGACTCACATAAGACAATCACATAAATCATCGACTCACATAGACACATGAAAACGACATAGGCATGTCGATGCCACACTTTTCCCAATAAACGAATACTAGCAATGACCCAACCACAAGAACATGACTTCAGAACAATAACCCACAACACATCATTTCTTTAATTGCATCTCAGTTACGATTAACATTCTAAGAACATTATTGTGCAAGTATAGTTTTCTCCTTTTTCCATCTACAAAATCTTAAGTTCAATCCACATTTAATTTACTAGTTCGACCAATTTAGGTTGGCTTCCTTTATGCATCACGGAAATTTCCATAACTTACTTGCTTATTTGGCACAATTCTAATCACATATACAATACTTAATTATCTTGTTCTTATGTTAAGAATATGCTTCTCAAACGTTTATTTAATGTTTAAAAATTTACCCTTGCTACACAAGTGAATTTACGTGATGTCAAGGTGAAATCTTGGGATTTAGGAAGACATAGATTCGAGATAGTTTTTTCCCCAAGAACATCCTTCGATCACGGAATAGTTATTTCGCTACCATAGTTAATAAAGTTTAATAACTTATTGACTTCCATTTATATTTATATATCTTTTGTTTTCTCAAAGTTAGATCACACCAAGGCAATACATATTCTTTGAAACACATAATGATATTTAATTGAGTTATAAGGACTCCAAGAGTGGCAGTATCCCTAACCTCAATTCTCGTTTTTACTCTTGTATGCTTTATTTTTCTACGTCACACTATGGTCGCATTTTTACCATCGTTTTATAACAAAAGAGTTACGAAAGCACTTGTCTGACATCTTAAGGACGTACATGGTTAGAAGCATTATAAGCTACCCATGAACCACAAGTGACCCATGTTCACGAAGATCCCATGTCTCTGCATTTCACGATTCCGCATAAGGAATATTCTTTATTCCTTAATGCCATAAATGACATAACAAGGGATTTTGGGACAAGATTTCATTTTCTAAGGTTCTCTAAAACCAACATCTTTCAAAACAATTTTGTATGCAAGGAGTTAAATTATAGTTTTCTACCCACAAGTTAACATCCTAAACGACTAGGGTTTAGTTTTAATTCCGATTTTCACTTAGGGCTTTACGCTCTATTATAGATTAGATTAAGGTTCAAAACATATTCACCCTATAAACCCTCCATAAAAGATCAAAGCACTATATTGTCACTAGCCAAAGATAGTACATATAGCTAAGAGGATCTATTCATTAACAAAATTTTAAGTGATAGAACCACTATTTCTCTAGCTCCATGATGTCATCTAGATCCCACAAGAAATTCATTCGATGCAGAAAATTTAATTCTAAATCTATCTTCGGAAGACAAGGCAGTCCACTAGGACACGAAGGAAGTGTTAGCTCTACTTACTCCAGATCAAGTTGCTGTGTTGCTCCTATATGTCTGGTTTATGTCGATATCACTAAACGTACCTACGAATACAATCAACCCATTCTTGGGGATCTTATTTGCCTAAACTAGGATGTTCCATCGAGTGTAAAGGTTCGTTTGAAGGTCACAATTTTCTACGCTAAGGGATTAACATAGGCAGGTTAGTTATATACAAATTTTGAACTAGGGTTGATTGTTGTGGTTAGGTTCCTTTATTACATTTTCAAGGTAAGAAACACAACACCAATTATTAAACCAATAATTGCACAATGAAAGTTCACTACAAGGTATTAATTTCAATTCCTTTTGACATCTATATTCCACTTTTACCATAACAATTTTGGGATCAAAATAACATCCATGAAAGAAATACCAATTTCTCAAGCACTTATTAATCTAGCGACTTTTACATACTACCAATTTCAACAATAAGTCTTTCAATATAATACCAAAAATAAACAATGAATTACTCAACGCCTTTACGTCATCATTCTTTCATCCTGCAAAAACCACGTGAGCAAGATATCAATAATAAATCACTGGCATGGCATCCACCCTAATCTAACATAATTATCATTTTTTTAGTTTCCCATTTACATATGATAATAATTACAATTTGCAATCGAAATAAAAAAGTTTAGAGACATGTATTCATTACATTTCATTTTGCTTCTTTTTGTAACCCGGAGAGAGAAAGAGAAGGGTAGAGAGAGAAAACACCATTTTGTCAAAAGTTCTAATGCACACAACAAGTTACATTATAGTGTTTTAAATAGTTATTTACATGTGTTAAAATTTTCCAGGGTGGTTTGGCAACCCTACGAGGGTCCTGCAGCTTTCTATTTTTGCATTTTCTCACTAGCTACAAAACGTTCAAAACGGGCTTGGAGGCTAAGAAACCGCTTTCAAAAGTTATCTTCCAATGAGAACACACACCACGATTAACTTTCTACGTGTCCCCAGATATACCAAGAATTCATAGCAACTAACGGAATTGGGAAAAAGCGAACGGTTTGCGTTTGGCGGCTAGTTTTCGGGGCCTTTGGTCGAAGTTGACCCAATTGTAAAAGGACAAAAGTTAGCTTGAGGGCTCAGAAAACCACGTCCAAAACTGACGTTCGATGGATGCGCACGCAACAAGACACTTCCTACTAGTTCCCCTATATAAGGAGAATTCATCAGAGTCAACGGGACTAAGAACTAGAAAACCATTTTCAAACGGCGTCCAAGTTTTACGGGAGCGACAAGTCCAAATTGGTCCCGTTTGGCCTCACAAACTGCGACGACAGGAGGCCTACAAAATGGCTTTGCCAAACTATCCCAAAAAGTGTTTTTCCTAAACTGAATGTTCCATGCAATTGTCTAGTATAAACACTAGAGGTTTGTGAAGACGGAAGTAATTTCTCCATCCAGGTTTCAAATGGCGGTTCAAAACAAAAGCCAACTTTCTAGATTTAACAACTTTTTACTACTATAAAACAGTGTAACAAGGCTCCTATAAGAGCGTCAAAAAGATCTCATACATTCGTTTGGGGTCAAACCAAAGGTCAAGGTGACTCCTCGCATACCAAGGTACACGAATGAAGCTTCACATCTCGTCTTCAAGGTTACGAAGGGTACTTAATGAGTCTTCGAAAAATGCAAAAATTAACTATTTAAACAGGAAGAAGGTCGACAATATTACTGGGAAGTCAAACTCGTCTGTCGATATACCAATATTGTAGCGATCTAACTGGGTAGGAAACTTCCTAAATCACCTCAGAATGAGGGCGGAAGTTCATGTTTTAATGCAAACGGGTTATTTTGACTTAGTGAGTTTTTGACACGACAATTCATTGTTTTTGCAACGAGTTGAAAACAACATTTAACGGTATTAAAAACCTAATATTTTAAGATTCTATTAATTTGCAAAAGAGAACTAAAACACGAGAATTATGAGAGTTAAGGGAAGATGAACCATGCCTGGAGAACGAAGTCGGTTGAAGCCGCAGGCTTCGGTTCAACATCTTGCTTGGGCACTTCGTCAACTAGTTCACGAGCATCCTCAGCTCCACCATTTTGCATACACGTCTACCAGGGAAGTTGCATTGCAAACAAAAACATCTTGTTTTCTATGCCTTGATGGTTTTCCATGCTCTATTCTAAAGCTCTTATTTTTGCACATGCGGGGAGGATGCTGACAAAGGTTGTGGAATTAGGATTTACACATGTTAATCACATTTTCCAAGGCATTTTAAACAACCCATTTTGTGCATATCTTGCAACCATTGTAGTCCACATGTACACATTTTTGTTGAAACATTTTTTTTCAAATAGTTCACATGTCTTTTCTACGCTTCCACATTTTGCAAACATATCTACCACAACACCTGTGACATATGTCTCTGCCCCTGTTTCAAATCTAAATCCGTTCACCCATCCCACAATGCCCTGATAAAACAGGTTGATGTGCACACCAAACATACCATATTCCAACGCATGCAACAAATAAACTCTAATCAGATTGGAAACTTGTTTGTTGCATTGGCTTGGGAGGATCTAAGGCCTTTTAAACAACCCATCCGGGCATATAGAGCAACCAACGTTGTCCCTCTAGTCACATATATACCATAACACTTACAACTCCAAATATCTCGCCATACGTCTTGTCCCTTCCCGTATCAAAGCTCTTATTTTAACACAAATTGAGTATCTTATTTGTGCAATGTAAACTCATCAGGTTGGAGACCTATTTGTTGCGTGGTGAAATAAAGCATGATTGCCTTAAGAGGTAAAACCCGTGTCTTCGTATGTTTGCAAAAAAATGCATTTCTAGAGAGCTGTTATCCCGATTTTTTCATTTGGTCAAACGTTGTAACAGCGTGCACAGAGCATTGGCAACTACAACATCTGACAAAGTCCATCTATATTTTATGCTTTGATGGAAGCCCACGCAGGTCTGGGCACGGGCTGGGAGGATGCTGGCAACGTGATAAACAAATCAGACAAAATCCCTCCTCCATTTTTCTTAGACAGACGTCCCTACTCTGATCTAACACCTGACATTTCTTTGAACCATCCTAAGGTGCCTAAACACATTGATTTGTGTAACAACAACAAACCATGTTTTCCCTCAGGCATTTTCCAACAGAGACGTCTCTGCCCTACGCATTTCCAGCTGCCACGACTGACAAAACCTTCTCCACACCTCCTTCAATCCTCTGGTGGGTGTGCAGAAGCAGGTTTGAAGCTCTCCTTCTATGGCGGCGGCTATTCTCCTCAAAACCCAAAACTAAAGGAAAGAACAAAATCCCCTAAGGAATCCCCTTTGCCCTAATCGCCCCAAAACAATTCACGGGTTTTTAATTTTAATTCTTTTATTTTATTTATTTTATTATTATTATTTTTTTATAATAAGAGGAGGCGTTATAATGCGATTACAAAGAAAGAAGATATTGCAACAATAAAGATATTTATTTGAAACAACATGGTTTTTTTTTTTTATAAAATAAAGGACGACTACCAAAAAAATCAGTTACAAAGAAAGTTGTCTCTAAGAAGCCTATCGGCGATTACGGACAACCTTTGTAGAAGGAGATCCATTCACACATAAATTTTATTAGACAACATTGATACCAAGAAGATCTATTCTCATAAAAAATTTATTGAACGTGTAAAGGCAGGCTAAATATCCATGAAATTTAAATAAAAATTATAGCTTTTTTCAATCATTTTGAATAAAATAAAATAAACAATAACTTACCAGGTAAATGTAATAAAAAACTTCTTGAGACTGTGAAGGTGAGATTTAAATGCTTTCATAGAAAAATTTTAATAGCCTCATATCCATTCGGAGCTCATTTAGACCAGACAACCACTCTTGAAGAAAAAATAAGATATGCTCCTTGGTTTTCATGTCACTGTTCTACTTTTTGCAATTTTTAAAGATATTTCCCACACAACCTATAGTTTTGCTTCTTTCCCCGATCCAAATCCAACTGTATTTTTTTTGGTACTATATACTGCATTAACTATTTCCACCAAAGATACATCAATGCCAATACCTACAGTCGCATCAATATAAATAGAAAGTGTGCATATTGCTTTATAAAACAACTCTTAAATTAAAAATTTATAATCATTCATTATTGTATCTATAGGTTGGCCATACAGCAGATCACTATAAGCAAACAAAACGTCTTATGTTTTTATCTCGACATCATTTTGATGACTTCAGGAAAATATTAAACGTTGTTTATGATGGTTTAAAATAAATACAAACTGTAAAATACATCCCAAAAGACAAAAAACGACCGAGACAAGTGTCAAATCTCATCCTGTGTAACTTACCTTTACATTTTTTGTTTTTTTGAAAGGAAATAGAGCTTTTTTTTAAAAAAAAATTACAAAACTATTATTATGAAAGGTTGGTGGTATATGGATTTGGCTTGCTTTTAGTGGAAGGAAGATCGTTGTGCTTAGGTTTCTCACTTTCATGTCATATCGCAGCCTCTTCGAGCAACTGCAGATAGTACTTTTCTTGTTAAGTTCTAGGGTTTCTCGCCCTTTGGGTTTGCTTATATAATGCCCCCTCCACTTCGAGTCCGGCTACCGATGTTGAGGTTGGAGCTACGAACAATGGCGTCGTCGTAGAAATGTCCCCCGAAGTTTGTCCTAAATGTCTTTCACGAGGTAATGTTTCTCCTCTTGATGTTGTATTACATGTTTTTGAATTCAATGTTGTGTGCCAATGGCTTGAAAATTTATGCCTTATTGGTTACTTTGTGGGTCGTATCCCCTCTGAAAGCATGCTCAAGTCCTGGGTTAACTCAGCCTAGGCCGCTCATGGCATCAGGCTTGAGAGTGTGCAAAACATGACTAAAGGGTTCTTCCTTTTCTAATTTTCTGACCCTTCGCATGCCCCAACTATCCTAAACCGATCGGCTACTTGGTATGTTTGTAACTCCCTGTTGGTTCTTTCCCCTTGGATAAAGGACTTTATGGTGTCTGAGTTTGCAGACCCTTAAAGTCCATGTTTGGGTTGAATTTCCTAGTTTGCCACTTCCTTGCGTGCATTTTCTTCACCAAATCACCTCCTCCATTGGGCAAGTTGTTTACATGGAACCATAACGATTTTACAGTGCTCGCTCGCAGAAACAGTATGTGTTGAGGTAGACCTCTCACAAGAATTAAAAGAATTCATGGAGATCCAAATGGGTGACACTCGCTACTCACAACGAGTTCTCTACATCAACCTACCTAACACATGCTTTTGTTGTTAGGCTTCTGATCACAAGATAGAGGATTTCCCACTTTATGTGTCACACAATCACCCAGCCTAAGGCGGTTGTTGAATCCATTAAACCACCGCAAGATGAAGGGTGGAAAAGCTGTCGAGAGGCGAGAAAAATAAGAACAAAATGGTACAAGCCAAGGCAATCAGTAACTGTTGGTGTAGGATTTTACCCACCTTGTGGTTTTACCTACACGGTCTAATTAGCTTGCTTAGGTTAATCATAGGTTATTAGGGGAATGTACTTTAAGTCATTTTCTAATTGTGAGTTGAGTTAGTTACCTTTTGGGTGACCTAATTTCTCACTATATAATGTAACCTCCTATGCATATTTTTGGCTAATTGGCTTATGCATGAATGAATGAAGATTTTTTTCTTCTCTTGAGTGTTTTTGGATCTCACCTCTCCACATAGATTTCTACTTTGTGCATTTGATCATATCCAATCTCAATCCTTGATTGTGGCCCACTCGATATAATATCGAGTTGATCCGCAGCCAATTCCATTACCCTTTGTTGGAATATCTAGCTCATTTAGTGTTTGTTTTTTCATAGATTTTGGTTTTCAAGGGTTTGGTGGGATTTTAAGGAAATCCATGCAAATCTCTTCTCTAGAGTCTCTACATGAAAAATAGACATTTCCATTGAATTCGAGCGGTGAAACCCTTAGGTTTAGTTGTAAACTCGACATAGTTCTATGTGACAGGTATTTTTACTTTTTTGAGGGTTTGAAGATTTTTCTTCGAATTTAGCAAATCCGTGCAAGTTTGGGCTCAAATAGAAAAAACCCTTCTAGGTTTTTTTGGGTTTTTCAAATAACTCGATAATTATTTGTTATTTTGTATGAAAAACTTACGGTTTTCTCAAACTGGAGGTTTTTTTCTCATTTGTAGTGTTTTGGGTTTTTGCATGTGTTTGACAAGTGAAAAAATCCACCCAAGTGCAAATCGGGTTTTCAGGTGTGTTTAGCAAGTCAAAATCTCCACCCTCAATGTGTCGAGTTTATTACCCTACTTTGCACCTGTTGGGTTCCAACACCTACTTTACACATGTCGGGTTTCGACACATGTTTTACACGTATCGCCTTCCAACACGTGTTTTACACCTATCGGGTTTTGACTGCTTTGCACATAGCAGTTCCAACCCATGCTTTGCATCATCAAAAATATGATTTGACATTTTTATTAGATTAGGTAAAAAGCATATTTTGAAGGGATTGAGAACCCTGTACAACCGAAAGATAGACAATAAAGCCCAAGAGAGAAACATAAGAGAAACAGACCCCACGGCCCCAAGGAGAAACAACTAGACAAGCCAACAGAAAGAAAGAGGAAATCACCAGAAAGGAAGAAAGACCCAAGAAAGGGGAACATCCAAAACATCTTGGCCCACTACCCAAGGGATCCTAACTACCTGGGAATTTCCCTTTATGAGATACGAGGCTTATCTTGAGTGGTGAATTACCAACCTTACCTTTCTTCTTGTTATTCACAACTTTCCAACCACCCCCATTAGGATCTACATTCTCATCTAGGTGGATGAAAGACAAATTTCAAGTGGCTCCTTGTTATTCAAACTATGAATCAGAAAGAAACAGGGATTTAAACCCCCACTTTCCAACATCTTGCTTGAAATTCAAGAACTGAGTTTAATGGGCGATAGGACAACCCCTCCTCGTTGTAATTCCTCCCGCTTGACCATTTTCACACACTTCTCCTCACCACGGATCCTGAATGACTATCTCGAGACATGCCCCTATTATTGTCCTCGGAGCATAAACCACCAGGTTATCAGGATTAAAATCCTTCCACCACGAGACCCGCCCCTTAATCGGTTTCTTGACGATTTGAAAATCAGAAGCTGGTGTGACCGAGTGCAAAACACGTTCTACATCTAAAATGGAGACCTTCAAAGTCTAGGTTTTGGGTCCAAGTAGAATCCATTACTTTCAACTCTATTATGGTCGGGAAATCAGCAGTCATATCCATATCCACCAAGATACGAGCGAAAGTGGTATGATCAAAAGAATCAGTTCTAGGATCCATAGCTAAGAATTTACCCAAAGTGTTCCCTATAGCCTTGAAGCAATCATCACTCCAAAATGCAAAGGTAAATAGGGTAGATGGATCCACACAGTTTGATAGTGAAGGTTTTAGTAACAGGATTAAAGTTAGGAAACCAGGGCTTCATGAGAAGAAGATGTGACTGGAAATCCCATATTTTTCCAAGAATCAGATCCCTATCAGAGGAGCTATCAAAAACTACAATGAAAATACCTCAAGCAGACGGGTAAATGTTGACTTTACCATTGATCAAGGGGATCCATTGTTCAGATATCCATTTGTGCAAGGTTGGAAGATCGGGACATCAACTTGTGAACCCGCAAATTAGTCCCATGTTCGGAATAAATCGATTGATCCAACCACGTCTTCCCCAAAGGAGACAACAAGTGTTGATTTGGCATAAGCCATGGGCTTAGGTAATTTCCCTCCATTTTTGCTCCCTCCAGGAAAGAAAAAGATTCACCCTTGATTCGGCTTTTCACCCGGCCCCCTAAAATGCCCTTGTCCATCACCGCCAATCGCGCTAAATCCTCCTTCGGATGGCAAGGCAGATGTAATGTGAGGGACTCCCAGAGCAAAACACGAGCCGCCATCATCCAAAGAAACACCTTGTGAAACAAGGACAGAGCAAAGATCACCATTGGAAGAAACTCCAAAAGGAGACAGTAACGTAAAACCGATCCCCAAGGTCGCCACCACCATACACCTTATTAATCGTGTCCAAAGAAGAATCGCCACATCATCAATGGAAAATGGCGGAGGGAGGGAAAATACTAAGAAACTCTCGCCATCCATGGAGCCATCATCGCCGCAGTAACCCTTCCACATGATACCAAAGTATCACCGTCGACCAGAGAGAAAGGGTACCCAAAAGCTAAACCAAACGGCACTAGCGTTTGACTAGGGTTAGGGCACGGGACTTGTTGCGGAGCCATGAGACTTGATTATTCGTGATCAAAACATATAAGATGTAAATAATTGAGGAAGTATATGATACCTCTCATTATCAATATAATTTTTTTCATGTGGCCTATAGCTCTCCCTTTGATTTTTCTACTTCAACTCGATTTGACATAACTTTCAACCTGGTTGCTCCATTTAGATGTCATTTTTTGAAAGTGTGATTTTTTTCGAGATCTACACATTGGTAATATTCTCTCTCCTTGTAAAATTATCACTTCTATAGTTTGAGGGGTTGTACAAAATTTCATCTTTTCAACACACTCAGTTCAACCTACAACCACTTGCTACAATGGATTCATCTCTTGTTCCACTTCTTACACCATTCAACTATCATGAGTGGAAAGTCAAAATACAAATCCTCTTAAGGAGTAAAGGCTTACACCGGATCACCATGGGTACAAAAAAAAACCGACACCAGATGCAGAGAAGGTGAAGTGGTATAACAAAAGTGATGAAGCCTATGGTCTATTATGTATGTTCATGTCTCCGATTTGTTTTTTCATATTGAATATGCAAATACTCCTAATGATGTATGGACCACTTTGGAAGGACTTTTTGGGAAGCAAGACATAATGAGAGGTCACGAGTTGGAGAATGAGCTCATCAGTTTGAGCCCAGGCGACTTTGACATGATACATGACTTCTTCACCAAATTCAAATCACTAAGGTTGTAGTTGAAAATGTGCATAGACAAAACAAATGATCAATTGGTTCTTTCCATCCTTGCCAAATTGGGTTCCAACTATTTTGTCTTTATCTCTACCTTTCACGCCACCAGAAGCACCATGGGAGCTATATGGACCATGCCTTCCTTGGACAATTTTTCTATTAACTTAACTCAAGAGCAAGACAAGCTTATTCAAATGGGTGCATTGAAGTCCTCTAAACCCCATGCTCTACTTGCTGGACATGAGAAACTAAAGGCTTCAAACAAAGAGAAGAAATAAAATAATAAGGATCATGAGAACAAGAAGGATCAAAATGATCCCACCTCCAAATCAAACTCCGAACTTCCTCTTCAGTGTTAAGTCCAAGAAAGAGGATCAAATGTGGGTATTGCATAGGAAAGCATGATGAAAGAAAATGTATGAAGAAGCAAATTGACCACCTCACAAGTCTTCTTGAGAAGAACAACATAGGTGTTCCTGAGTCTTTCAAACCATCTTCATCAACCCATGAATCCTCCAAGGTAAATGACCATGGAAAAGAGAAAGAGAAAGAATCAAGAAAGGAGAAAACAAAGGGGAGAGCCCTAGTTACAGTTGTACCACCAACTCCTACATGGGTAATTGATTCTAGTGCATCACATCATATGGCCTCTTCACACGTGGAGTTCACTTCTTTGGAGCCATGTGACATGTCCTCTATATGATTGGGTGACAACTCTTCTGCACATGTTTTTGGGAGAGGGTCTGTTGAAGTGAGTGGAGGAACATTCAATAATGTTCTCAATATTCCCTCATTATCAACTAATCTCCTATCAGTTTACCAGATTACTCACCTTGGTTAGGGATTGTTAGAGAAGGTATTTACTTTTATTGTATTCATCCTCACCCACTTATAAGTATGGATATTTCTTTTTATTTATCTAGATATTAGGGGATATTATCTAGTTGTTAGGTATAGTTTTTCCTTGATCTATGGTATTGACTAGTTCTTTCCTAAATCTATGGTCTTGACTAGTTCTTTGATGATTAGTTCTTTCCTTGATTTATGGCTTGATCTATGACCTTGACTGGTTCTTAGATTGTTATTCCTTGCCTATATAAGTAAGGCCCATTCTCATTGTATTTCATTAAGTTCCATAATAATATATGATATTGTTGCTCATTTGTTTGCAAAGGTTTTGGTAAAGTTATTATGGTGAATTGCTTTCATCTTATTGATCATGGTGTTTGATTAACATTTGAGTTCTTGGCTTGGTACGATTTGGTTATCGTTCCTTTTATGGTATCAAAGTAGGAGATTGTTGTTGACATCCATCTGTAAGTTTCATTTTGCAAACATTTTTGTATATTCATATATTCAAGATTTTTCGTATTTTGTTACTACATGTATTTTTATGCAAAATAGAGGCTTCCATTGGATCCAGAAGGTGGTAAAACCCTAAGATCGACAGTAACTCGACCATTTCTTGAGGCGAGTCATTTTTATTTTTATTATTCTGAGAGAAACACATTGATTCACCTTGGGATTCATGTAAGATAGGAAAGAAACCAAGGAAATCAATTTCTAGATTTTGTTGGGTTTTTTGAGATCCACACATTGTATTTTTCTTCTACGTCAAAGCATTTTCGAGAGGCGTGCAACAGACTATTTCTAGCAGTGATTTCTTTCCTTTTTGATAGGGTCTGTGGGTTGATGTACACGATTTGCTATTTCGGGAAACTCCGTAGACTACTATTTTGGGCGGTGAAAGTCATTTTCGGCCTTGATCTAGAAATAACAGTTTTACGGAAGAAGCAATTGGATTTGACTTTCTCGAAAACAAAGCGACACTCCCCATAATAGTAAGTTGCTCATACCTATTGAAATCCTTAGCCACGGTCATATGGTATGGTCATACGAGGGCTTAAAGCTTGTGATTCTTACTAGTACATGCTTAACTCCAGCCCCCTTTCATTTTATTTGTGTGGTGAAGGCAAGAGCATTTTATTCTGTTTTAATGGCAACTAAAATAAATAGTAGAGCATAATATTAAAAAGCTTATATCTTTTGATCAAGTAACTCGAGTTTTGAGTGTCGTTTTTTTGTAAAAGTTTTGTGATCTTTCCATTAGAAATATTTATTTTGAGAATTTCACTATAATTATAAAGTTTCATATTATAACACGCACTCATTATAAAGTACCAAAATCTGGGGGGGCTCTTATTACATTGCTTGGGGCTCTTGTTACATGATTGGTTCTTGCATTTCTTTTGGTGATTTTTTGAGGATGACGTCTTTATCTAATTTTGCATTAGATCATGTTGAGCCATTAACAACACATAATTACCACACATGGAAACCAAGAATGGAAACAATAATCAAGCGGAAAGGATTATGGGCTTTAACTTCTTCAAGACAACCAATGTTCACTAAAGAATATAAGAAATTTCAATACCAGTGCAAATTTGATGTGTATGGGTTTGATAGGAACTTATGTAAGTGACAATATTTTGTTTCATTTAGAAAAATGTGACTCTCCTTTCTAAATATGAGAGAAATTAGAGGTTTTATTTGGTAAGGTGGATCATATGAGAGCCATGCTGACTTGAAAATGAGATCACCTCTCTTAATCTTGTTGGCTAGATTTTTCGCATGACTAAAAACCTAGGCGAGTCATGAGATAAATCTCCCTCATTTATCGGTGAGGCTCCGTGTAAGATTGTCCTAATATCTATTTGTTGGTATTACTTTAACTATGTGGCTCATGAACCATAGCTATATAGTTTTGCAGCAAGTAAGTAGCTGTAAAAGAAAGGAAAAATCTGAGAATAGGAAAATAATGAAAAACGAGAGAAAGTAGAGAGGATGTGCAACCAAAGCAATAGTTTACAAATTTGATTGCATGCACATAGATTAAAACAAATAAATCATTAAACAGAATTCAAAGCAAAGGAAACTTTCAAATCTAGATCTATAATAACACAAAGTTTATGAATATATCTAGAAAGAAATAAGAAACAAAATGCACTATTGACACAAAGTTCTCTGGAAATCTCTTCTTTATTCCCTCTGCTTGTAGAAATCGGGGTTTCACTCAAAGTCCGAAACACAAGAATGTTGATTACAAATCCCGATTCTTTAACTCAGTAGGTTCTTCCTCTACTTATAGTGTGTAGAGGGGAAATTACAAATGGGAAACTGCAACTGAACTATAACATGAAGAAGTAGTAAAGGGAACATTTGTCAGTCATCTTCCTAGAATTCCTCTCTTAGTGACATGCATCAAGAGTTTGAGCAAAAATTGTGCACATCTGCCACCTATCTTAAAGAATCTTTCCAAATAACTTAAAGTAATGCTTTTTCAACCAATAAATTTAATTTACATTTTCATTCGGGAATATAAGAAATAAGAGAAGAAAGAAGAGAAGAATCAAGATCTTCCAGCTGTACCACCTACACTTTCTTTTTGTTCTAATATTGAATATACTTGTCAAACATGTAATTCAACATCTTCTCATTTGTTTTAACAATAACATATCTCTCGGTTCTGAACTATAACAACCCTTTGGACAAAGAAACAATGCTAGCCTTTACTTTCTCTAAACCAAGCCCATATCCCTCAATATTTTCTTGAAGCTTTATGAGTCTACTAATCGAATCCATCGTGAAAGGTATGGTGGCTTCATTAACTTTTTTATGTACAACCAAAGCATAAATTCCTTGTGGGAAGCGGGTAATTCATGGGGATGCTCTCAAAGCACTTCTCCCATCTTACTCTCCAGCAACTGCATCCTCTTTAGCATGAGCTTGAGGATCTCTATGCGGAAGGAAGCGAAATCATTACATTACTTCCCCTCTTCCACCAATCCGCTTAGGCACAATACATTACTGCAATCAACACATCCTTTGGCAACGAGTGTATCTTAGCCAAAGTATCTAGATGACTTTCAACAACTATGTTCTCATCTTCTATTTGTGTCATCAGTTCCTTCAGCTGAGATGTTGCCCTATGCATGTTCTCCAATTCATCCTGTATTGGTTTGAATTGCTCAAGCTTCAGTGAATGATTTGTTCCTTCTAAAGTGAGCAATAACTTTGACCTGATCCCTGTGTCTTCTACCTCCTACATCAGATGATCACTCACCTGCTCATGTGCTAGAATGGGCTAAGAGGAAGGTTTGGCAACCTTAGCAATGATCTCACATAGTTGGAACACTTGCTTTTGAAGCTTGGATCTCTCAGCCTTCTCTTTGTCAAGCTTAAGGAATAAAGCGTTCATTAGTGTTTCTGTATCCTGCTTTAATCCTTATGTAGTAGTTTGACCTATTGGCACTTTGGTCACTACTATATCACCTGCCGTGAGATCTCCCTTGTGCTTTCCTTCTACTAGAACAAATAACTCCACAAAAATTTGTCTCGATTCCTCAATGATCAACCTAGAAGTCATTTTGGCAACTTTAGGTTTTCTTTCTCTTCCACCCAAACTCAAGATTAGTGAAAGACGTGTTCTTCTAGTTTGATCTCCTCTTTAACTTCTCGGGATCATCTCGCAAAGATAACCATGATGAAAAGTTACTTCTTAGGGAATGAGAATTTTTTTCGAGTGCACCACCATCTCATGCTCTGACTCCACTCTATCAAAATTTTCCACCGTGTTATGAATGTCACCCTCTGAATTGTCCAAAGATAATGCTTTTTCAAACTCGCCATCTGTGCTTTCAACTTCTCCACATGGATAGGTGAAGACCTGAGTAGTCGAGGAGAAAATACAAATGACGCTAGATTTAAAGGAGGAACAACAAGATCTCTAGGGTTTTGGGGCTGCTTTGAAGTGCTTTATAAGTTGATGTTGGAGAAAGCTGGGCCTGCACAATGATAGTGCAGATTTGGCCTTCTCCTGTATGTGAGACTTCTTGTGAACTTTAAGCTTTTCCGGTCTTTTCTGTTGCTTTCACCTTCGTGTTTCCTCTTGCTGGAGTATCCTGCGGTAAAGTTGCTTGTGATCTGATTCATCAATGCTTCATCCAGGCAATACCCCTTTGTCAGCAACTAGTTCGAAGTGTTAACCAAAACTGCGGAAGATCTTTCTTTAATCATCTGGTAACCACCAATGTTTTCCTGAAGAGCAGCTCTATCTCCTCCCATCTGATGATACGAGTCAAGTATCACATGCCCATCATCGACGAGATCTACAGGTATCCATGCCAAACTATAATAAGACACTTGTTGCACTTATAACCTGCTAAAGTTTTCTTTCTAACTTCATACTCGTTCCTGCACTTCATCCAGAAGTCCTCTAATGAAGGCACATGTGAGTATTCTGGGAGATTGTCTTCTTTGCTACTCCATATGGGTCAAAGTTTAGCCGTGCTAGGAAGAACTCAGGCTCATACTCAGAAAACATTTCAGCTTCAACTCCTCTAGCTTTGTGGATGCTCTGGCAGTTGTAGTAACCCACTGTGACTGGAAAGAAACCTGTAGACTTGTGCTTCGCTTTAATTATAAGTCATGTATCTCCACGAGTTGTCTGCACAACTCCATGATGACCCACTTGTCGTTTGGATACCTCAGAAACTTTACTAGTTCTCCTGAAAAGCTAGTCACCTTGAGATAGGTGAAGTTTGCAAACTAGATGAAAATGCAGCCATCTTTGAGATACAACTTTTCTTTACTCACCTTGTTGGTCTTCAAATCACCATTTAGTTTACAGATGAATTCATAAAAAAACCCATCGTTGACCGCTTTATAATCTTTGTGGCACTCAAGAACTGTCAATTATGGATAGCAATCAAAGATAGGATCTTTCGCCAGTACGCCTCATCTATCCAGCTTGGAAAATATGCCCTGCGAGACTGCTGCATATACCAGGTATGAAGTCATTTTGAAGCTGTAAATCCGCCTCACACTCAAGTTTCTCACCGATGTTGTCACTGATGATCTCTGCCCAATTGATTATCGAATCGGCTATGTTGATCTCAATAGTCCTCATGAAAGCATACATCCATGAGCGAAAGTTGTGAGTATTGGCTTCTCCACTTATCCTACAAAGCAATTTAGTGATATCATCCACCTCCTGCACCAAGTTGGATCGCAGAAGAGTTCTCAGGAACTTTGATGGAGGCCTGGGATTCTTCATATATCGATTATTCATTATGCATATGCAACCGCTTTTGTTTCTCCCATCATTACTGCATTCAACATCTTTGATTCGCGCAATCATCATCGTTCGTGTCAAAATCTTTAGACAATAATTGATAAAGCGTGCATCTAGGCTAATAATTGTCTTTCCCATAACATCCTAGATTGTTCGGAAAGAGGGTGATATGATCTCGCACACTCCATGATAAATTTGGGAAACTCGAAGCTGTATTTGGGAATGCGATACTAGAATAATTCCACTACTTTTCATTACCCGCATGAGAAATATTTTTCCAACCCTGGATCTATTAATTATTTTAGAGATGGGTTATGGGCCCATGTCTGTGTCATTGATATCAACAAATCTGGAAGCTATGCATGATTCTGCTGATCCCTCTCTATCATCACGCTTCATCATGGATGGAGCAATCTTTGTCTGTGTTCTTTTTCTTTTAATCCTGGAATTCTTTATAACTAGATCAATTCGTGCAGATCTATCAATTTCTTCAGATTTGGAAGATATATTCAATGTACCTGACATTGATTTGAACTTCCTTTCACTTGTATGAACACCTGTAATGAATACCTACAATTATTTAAGACAAAGATGAAGTCCAGAGCATGAATACTTGATTTCTGTCACCAAAAATCTGCATATGAAGCCCACTGCCCTAAAATTTGAGGCTTTGCTTACATGCAAAACAAGCATAAATATTTTTAAATTCACCCGGCCACTTATAGCAACATGTAGATAATTATCATAGCATAAATTAGGCTATTCCAACCCTAGGTGCTAAACCTTGAAGCTTCCTGGGATTGAAAAACACCTCCAGATGCAAAAATCCTTGTTTCTTTGGTGCCAAAGCATGCAGGTTGCAATCCTTAGCAAAAAGAATTAATTGCTTCTTCATTATGGCAGCCCATGCTTATTTAACCCTTAGCATTATATTTCTAATAATTGTCCATCTTATTCCGACAATTAATTAATAAACAAACATGTTTATTCACCCAATTTGGGTGCCTATTTTTGCATGTTGCTGGATGCCATTAAATAAATTTTATTTATTTATTTTTAGTATGCTTCCTTTAGTTCTCTTTGGATTATCTTCATGCATTGAATTTCCTCCATCCTTGGCGCCAAAATTAGACAAAGCAACTATTAATAAATATCATTAAAAGCTTTGTTTAATGCCCAAATGGGTCGCACTTTTTGGCAAGGGTGAATTCTAAAATTAAGAAGTCAACTTCTAGTGGGAATTTTCACCCTGCACTGCAGCTCTAAAAATCCCTTCTTCCACTTAAGTTATTTGACTTTTATAATGGGAATTTTTACCCTGCAAGGCAGGTAATAAATTCCCACCTGCCTACCACCTCTAATTTTCCCACTACAGCTTAAGTGACTTCCCAAAAACACGACTTGTATTGAAAACAACTTCTTTTGAAAAAGTGTGACTTGTATGGGTGAATAAAACCTAAAAAGTTATCCTACTAGGCAGGAAGAATTCCATCGGTACTTTAAGGGATTTTTCTTTATTTTATAATGGGAATTTTCACCCTGCAAGGTAGGTAAGAAGTTCTCGTCTGCTTGCCGCCTCTAATTTTCCCATCGCAGCTTAAGTGACTTTGACTTCATGGGAAAAAGTACCCTGCAAGGCATGTAAGAAATTCCCGCTTTCTTAGCCTACAAAAATCTCACTGACTTACACTCATTAATTCTAGAAAATGTGACTTTCCTGGGAGAGGCTTTTTGTGCATGACTTCATCTTTTTTGGTCAGAGGCTTGCATTTTAAGGCTTATTCCTTCTAGTGTTGTGTCGATAGATGATCTCCAAATGCTTGGAGTAATTAAACAGAGACTATCTTGCGAAGGAATTGACCTAGGGGAATTTCACAAAGAAATAAACGGAGAAAACCATAGAAAAACAAAAGAAATAAATAAAAGTGAAAAATGTTTCCAAAAGTTGCAAATAATGCCCTAAATTCATTCCTGGTGAAAACCCTAATGAGATGAGTGAATACTGGCATGCAAAACCTCAACAGGATTCAACCGGAGCACAATTTACTTCAAATGGGCATTATTTATTCAATAAATAATTAAATAAAAATTTCCTGCAGACAAAACTTGGCGGAGGGATAAAATGAGTTTGGGCATCTGGGTATTTGTCGAAATTGGCTCATATGATTCACTGGGAATATCCTAACATAATACAGACATCTTCTGACAATAAAAACACAAAAAGACCCGCTATTTTAAAAGAACGATTTTTTTTCAAATGGGTTGTCCCAGATTTCAGGGTGAAATCTGGGGACACTAGTCGGCTCCGTATGTGGACGTCTTTGCCCTTGTCAAAAATACATGAGTGAAGATGAGATCCCAACATCTCGGTTTCGTATCTTTCCTTTGGGCTCAGGGCTCAGCCCAAAGAAACAAAACAACACAACACCGAAAAACAAAGAAAAACAAGTAAAGTTTATTTATATACATGCAGGTTTTACCTTGCACTTTTAGATCCGGAAAAGCTTCAAGTGTTGCTCATCGAAAGGCAACGGAAATTCAATCCCATCCTGATGAGCAAGGATGAAGCTATCTATCCCGACAATCTTCTTGATCACAAAATGCCCTTTCCAAAGTGAATCAAACTTCCGTGCATGCCTTTTGTTTCTCTTCTTTTGTCCCATAAAAGGACCCAATCACGATCTCAAACTTTCTTTCTCTGGCCTTTTTTCAAAGATCACCTTCACCTTCCTTTGATGTTCTGACAATCTATCGGCTACTTGAACCTGTACTTCTCGTAATTCAGTCAGATACATTATTCTTTTGTCAATGACATCGGTGAATGTGGCATCCTCCAAAGCTTTAGAAAGTTGTAAAGCAGGCAATTCCAAGGTAAGAGGAAATTCTGCGTCTCTCCCATATAACAGCTGGAAAGGGGACATGCCTATAGCTTTCTTTGGTGTAATTTATCTGCCCACAGTGCATCAAACAACTTTTTGTGCCAAGTCCTTTGATTTTCAGTCACTAATTTTCGCATGATAGTCACTAGATTCTTATTGCTTGATTCAGCCTGGCCATTCCCTTGTGGGTAATAATTGGAAGAATGCACCAACTGAATTCCATGAGTGTAGCAAAACTTAACCAGCTCCTCAGAAGACAAATTAGGAGTGTTATCTACTACTATTTTACTGGGCACACCAAACCTAATAACAATATTTTCCTTTATAAAACTACACACTTCTGCTGAAGTGGCGTTCTTAACAGGAATGGCTTCTACCCACTTACTGAAATAATTAGTAGCTAGTAGGATGTAATGATGACTGGCATTGGAAGCTGGGTTGAGCATACCAATAAAATCCATGCCCCACTATTAGAAGGGCTCCTTAATTACGACTGGTTTTTAATGGTAATGCGGGTAATTTTATGCATCTGACAAAGTGTTGGCACACTTGACATCTGGATACTCACTTTGTAGTATCCTGGAAAAGTGTGGGCCAATAATACCTTGCTCGAAGGATCTTGTGAGCTGTGACTCGAGCTGAGAAATGACCACCGCAAGCCAAATTATGATTTTTTTTAAAAAGTTGATCCTGTTGAGCTTTATCCACACATCTGATAAATGCCCCATCAATACCTCTTTTATATAAACCAGTATCCCAAAGAACAAATTCCATGGACTTCAGTTTAATAGTACGTTTCTCCTTGTGAGAAAGGTAATCTAGGCATTCACCATAAGTTAAGAAAAAGGCAATATTATTGTACCATTCATTTACCAGATCTATGAAAAGAACCATGGCAAAACTTTCACCCTCTTCTGAATTTGTTGTCTTCAACTTAGTCATTAATTCACACAAACCTTTCCTCGAACTAACTTTATGGGTTTTATATTGAAGTAATATTCCTACACCTTCGTCACCCACGTGCCTCTTAGTAGCCCTAGCTCTTGTTGGGTGAGAATAGATTTTACTGTAGTATCTGGAACCATGACCATAGTATGTGAGGAAAGAATATAGTACCTAAATGCCTTACATGCTTTTACCACTGAATAAGCATGTTTTTCCATGGGAGTATATTTCAACTTGTAAGCTTTTAAAGCCATACTCATGAAAGTAATCGGGGCTTCTACATCTTCTTGATTTTTCGCATCAAGATTCACGACATGATGTGTTCGGAGGAATGTGATAAAGAATGAATTCTTTACTAAAGTTCGGTGAAACCAAGACTGGGGCTTTTGACAAGGCCTCTTTAATTTTCTCAAATGCTTCCTTCCCTTTGTTTCTCCATTTGAAATCTTGTGTCTTCTTCATCATATTTGAGATATGACGTGTTAATTCAGCAAAGTCAGGAATGAATCTTTTGAGAAAATTTACCTTACCAAAGAAAGAGTGAACTCCCTTTTTGGATGTTGGCAATGGTAAAGTCTGAATAGATTTGACATGCTCGGGATCTATCTTGGTTCCTTCCTTTGAGACAATATGCCCTAGTAGCTTCCCTTCATTACAACAAAAATAGATTTCTTAGGGTTCAGAGAAATACCATGTTTGCGGCATTAGATGAAGACCTCTTCCAGATCTGAGATGTGCTTGCTTCTTTCCTTGGAAAAGACTATCAGATCATCAAGGTATACTACTATGCTTTTATCTTTGAGATGAGAAAATGCCAAATCCATAGCTCTTTGAAACGTAGCTCCGGCATTGATCAAACCGAAAGACATTTTTTGATAAGCAAAAGTTCCCCAAGGTGTAATGAATGTCGTTTTATATTCATCCTCCTCAGCCACCTTGACCTAATTATAGCCTTAAAACCATCAAGCATAGATAATATTTCAGATCCAGTAACGACCTATAGAGTGTGGTCCATGATGGGGATGGGGTAGTTATCTTTCAAGGAGGCTTGATTGAGGTTGCGAAAATAAACACACAACCTAATCTCACCACTCTTCTTTCTCACAGGAACTATATTGGCTAACCATTTGAGTGATGTATGGGGTAAATTATCTTTGCATCTAACAACTTCTAGATTTCTACAAAGATAGTCCCTAAAATAGTATGGTTATGCTGCCGCAACTTCTGCTTGAAAGGATTTTGTTCTTGCTTTAATGGGATATAGTGTTGTACTTCTGCAGGCTGATATGTCTTTAGATCCTGGTAAGACCAAGCAAAAACATCCATATATTTCTTAAGAAGCTTTGTAAAAGCTTCTCTTTCTGCCTCTGAATAACACTTACCAGATTTACTAATTTGGGATCATTTCTTGCTCCCAAATTTAATAATTGTGTATCGAAGGAAGAACCTTCCTCACTTTCTTCATTCTTTTTAAGCATCTAATCATGCTTGTCAAACATTTCCTCAAGAGATACTAAGCCTTTAGGAATTTTATTTCCCTTCAGCTGAATAATTCTTGACTTCCTGAAACCTTTGCATCTGTTTCTCCCATAGTAGTTTGTTTTGGAGGTGAGTTGCTTCCCTCATAGTAGATCTCTTCGAATTTGTCCTTTTGTAGGAGAAATGCAACAATCTGTTTGTCATCATTAAAAACCTACCATTGTTAGACGTTATCAGGAACCCTCTCACGGAAAACCATCTCAACTTTGTAATCCCCCTGTCTGAAGAATGTGGGTGGCTGATCTGGATTTAATAAAGCTGCAATTATTGCAAGTGAATCAGCTCTAGAATTTTGCTCTCTCGGAATATAGGATACTGAGAAAGCCGTAAAATCTAGGATAAAAGAATAGACCCGGTCTCTATAAATCCAAAGTTTGTCCTTTTTAACTTGGTAGAGACCTCATATCTACTTAACAATCAACTCGGCATCTCCCTTTACGTGTAAGAGCTTGATTCCCATTGTTTTTTCCTGCTCCATACCTAACAATAGTGCTTCATATTTCGTCATGTTGTTAGTATTTTCAAACATTATCTTCAAGGAATGTGCATGCACCTTTCCCTCTAAGAAATAAGAACAATGTTTGCACGTGATCCAAATGAATAGTAGCTGCCATCAAATTCCAGAGACCAAACCTTATTATCCAGTTGGTGTGGCTCTTGAATCACAGGTTGAATTTCTTCTTTATCCAGCTTCTAGGTAATAGATTCCATGATCGGATTTTTGAAACAAGATCTTAGATCTAGGATCTTGATTTTAATAATATGTATTTGGATTTCTTCTCGTGTTCTAACTTCTAATTAACTCTCTTGATTTGTATGTGTGCACAAGACCAATCCATCTTGACTTCTCCGCCCAGTTCTTTACAGAAGTTCCTGCTCAACAACATGCCATAAGATACTGGGATATCCGCTACAAGGATAGTCAATTTTAATCTTCTGTCTGGGAATGAAGCAAGTACTGCCTGTGCATCTTTTCTTTTCCCAACCAGAGCTACTTGTCTTTCTATTCAATAACATATTCCAATGGTACTTGTCATTTGGATACCTCGGCAACTTTATTGGTTCTCCCAAAAAGCCAGTCACCTTGAGATAGGTGAAGTTTGCAAATTGGATGAAAATGCAGCCATGCTGAGATACAACTTCCCAAGCTTCTTTTCTCACCCTGTTGGTCTTCAGATCACCATTTAGTTTGCAAATGAATTCATAAAAGAACCCATCATTGACCGCTTTGTAATCTTTGTGGCACGCATGAACTATCAATTGTGGATAACAATCAAAGATAAGATCTTTCGCTAGTATGCCTTGTCTATCCAACTTGGAAAATATGCCCTGCGAGGTTGCTGCATATACCAGGTATGAAGTCATTTTGAAGCAATTCCGTTATGGGTAATAATTGAAAGAATGCACTAGCTAAATTCCATGAGTGTAGCAAAACTCGACCAACTCCTCAAAAGACAAATTAGGAGCGTTATCTGCTACTATTTTATTGGGCACGCCAAACCTAATAACAATATTTTCCTTTATAAAACTACACACATCTGCAGTGGCGTTCTTAATAGAATGACTTCTACACACTTACTTGAAATAATCGAGTCATGTTAGGATGTAATGATGACCGACACTGGAAGCCGGGTTGAGCATACCAATAAAATCCATGCCCCACTATTGGAAGGGATCCTCAATTACAACTGGTTTTAATGGTAATGTGGGTAATTTTATGCGTCCGACAAAGTGTTGGCACGCTTGACATCTGGATACCCACTCTACATGATTGTAACGCTCAAAATTACTAGAACTGGAAAATGGGGATATATATATTTTTAAACATACATAAAAATAGATTACGCAACTACATTCATACAGATTTATTTAATCAAATTCTTTAAATCAAATTTGTTCTTTTGATCTTATCTGATAACATCTATGTAAGCCATGTGCGGCTGAGAAGGGTGTATCCAAATCTCCACGATCTCCCTTCACCACTTCTTCGAGTGACAATGCTTATTAGCATTTTGGCTTAACCTTTTTTTTGGTCATGGGAACTATGTGAAAGTCCTTGGGTCTACCACGAAGCTAGTTTACCAACTTCGTATTATGGTATCCGACCATTGCCTACCTCATGTTCAGTGTTCAACTTCCCATGATCAGGTTACTGGTAATTTTAATTTAATTGGAGGACTAGGTGATCAGACAATGCACAACCATCAATGCATTACTTTGGCCAAAGTTTTCCACCATGCAGGTTACAGCTAAACTCAAGATAGCACACTAGTCTTATGAGTTTAAGTCTTCCACCACCTCACAACTATCCCTTTCACAGTTATCTAGATCTTATAGTTTGTATTTACTTTATTTCCAATTTAACCTATCTTGCAAGAGTTTATATCGAGATATATGCCAAAGGCCAACTAGGATCATGAGATAAGTCTAATGGATCTTTTCATCAATTTATCTTCCCATTTAGTTTCTCTTTTCCTGATGCTTGTTATTTTAACCTTAAATTACCTTTTACAATGATACTCTTTCATTCTCTATACAACAGATTTACAATCTTATCATATTAATACCAAGTTTACCGAAAGGCCGAATTAAATATATATTAAAACATGTATATTTAATTATTCCTTCGATTAGCTACGCCACTAAATAGCTTATTTAATTTAGAAATTAAAGACAATTGATTATTACAATAATTGCCCAATTATTGGCTTCATACATTGACAAATATCAAATAAATAAATATATCAATTTATGATAAGTAAGATTTCTCACTTCTAATATTTAGCATTTTCTCATATGGAGATATTATTACATACAAGGTAATCACCTCTTTATTAAAATCATAAATTACATATGCCGTTAAGGCGAAATATATAACTATTATGGTAACTCTCACATAGTGAGGTTTGAATATTAACAATGGGTCCAAGATCCCAATAAATTTAGTCAAAATTTCTGGGATATCATCCCTCTACAAATTGAATTCCAAGTATCTCATTTAGATCCATGCTACGATTAAACTTCACAAGACATAAGTTTTCCACACATCCGAACATGACGGCTAATTGTCCTGCAAGACTGGAGTAGTGATATGTTGTCAGTTCAAAATGAATTGGCATGAATATTAACTCCAATTTCTGATGCAATTATTTAATAAAATATGAAACGATATACAAGTTATTTTATCAACAAACGCATGGTAATACAATGAGAATGTATTATTACCTGTTCTACATCAAGATACAATTATGAATGTACACCAATAGAACAACCAATTTCTATTTCAACAATCATGTTTCACTCTAATCACAAGAATTAAGACATAATCAAACCATAATCATTCAACATCTGAATTTTGATTTAACCACAAGCAATTCATGCTTCACATGGTACAGATTCAACTATTATTTTTCTTACCTTCCAATCAACAAACAACTTAACAAAACAATTGAAATCATCATTTCCAAATACCAATTAGACATATTCCCTCTAGGTAATTAGCAGCTCTATAAACGCACAATAACTTTGTTCCAAAGAATCAAAATACATTTATATATATTTATAGGACAAATCCAACTAAACGATGTAAAAACACCTCTATTAAACCATTTTAACATGTTCTTTTTAGGTAACCGACATATCAACAAAACAAATTGACCCACATACCATAGGATGATCATTTTGAAGTCTATTTGCATAGAATAACAACAATAAGTTTCTAACACTTCCAAGAATAAAATCCTTTGAGAAAAACTAAGTCATCTTACCTAGACTGTTAACACTAATTTATTTTTCACTGTAATAAAATTATACCTACGCATAAATCAACTTGTACATATCCAAATAAGTCCATTCCAAAGATTAATTTCTTTTCTATTTAAAAATTATTAGAATCTGGAAACAAATATATTAGGCAAAATGATGAAAACCTGGTAAAAACATTTTTCACACTACCCATAAATCGCTTTGCTCATACAAATAAATTATTGTTTGACTGTAATAAAACCCGTGAGAGGCGAAATCGATTTGGGTTTCCAAATCAAATTTAAATAGAAAAATAAAATAAAATAAAATAAAAATTGATTAGGAACACCCATCTGCGTTTTTTCTAAGTTTAGCTAAAGCCACACAAAGAAAACTTAAGAGAATACAAAATCCATCAATTTCCTTTTTAGATTTCATTTCCAAGCAATTAAATTAGAAGTGTCCACAAATTCATTTAATTGCCATTTAAAATAGAATGTGTATTTCCTCATTATTTACAAATAATGCTACAAAGAAGGGAGAAGATATTCATGCCTGTAGTAAACCCAGAATCAGCAACCTCTTACTCTTTCCGCTCCAACAAGTTGAATCCTTCCTTCCTCCAAAACTCACACATGGTATTCCTAAAGAGAAAAATAAAAGCAGACAAAGGAGAAACAAAAGAAAATATAATGAAGAAACTATACTATAATGGAGAATTTTCGGGCTTCCAGGTGTTGCTTCATGCGTTAATGCATGCCGTGATGCCACATACTAAGTGTCAAATGAATGCATGTCCCTTTTTAAAACTCTCGATTTTAAATATTAAAATATTATTATTATACTTTTTTAACTTTTGATTTACATGCCAAATCCTTTTAGGATTTAAATATATAATTTCACAAATTAAAACATGCATTTTTTTAATTTTAATTTTAATTGATACCTAACTTTAATGGTAAAATTAATCATCATAATATAAGTCCACATATGCCACACAATATGTTATCGTAATAATTATTATTTGAATTCCCATGTTCCATATAAAATATTCAAACAAATGAAAAAAATCACCAAGTCCGTAAATAATAATAATTCGAATATTCTCGTAAAGCTATGATTAAGGCCTAATCATGTTTTAGGAAGGATCATCAAGGTGGGTGCGGCCCTGTGGGGTTATTTGTTCCGCAATGCCATGCCCCGCAGCAGAAGCTGATGAGTCAAATGAATTTTATACCTAATGATGATCTCATCTAATCCTGTTTAGACTTAACCATAGTTAATTTAACTTACAAGAAATTTGGGATGTTACAAGTATCCCGGAAAAGTATGGGCTAGTAATACCTTGCTTGAAGGATCTTGTGAGCTATGACTCAGGCTGAGAAATGACCACCGCAAGCCAAATTATGAAATTGTTTTAAAAGCTGATCTTGTTGAGCTTTATCCACACATCTGAGAAATACCCCATCAATACCTCTTTTATATAAACCATTATCCCAAAGAACAAATTCCCTGGAATTCAGTTTAATAGTACATTTCTCCCTTCGAAAAAGGTAATCTAGGAATTCCCATAAGTTAAGAAAAAGGCAATATTATTGTACCATTCATTTACCAGATCTATGAAAAGAACCATGGGAAAACTTTCACCCTCTTCTGAATTTGTTGTCTTCAACTCAGTCATTAATTCACACAAACCCCTCCCTCGAACTAACTTTGTGGGTTTTATATCCAAGTCATATTCCTACACCTTCGTCACCCACGTGCCTCTTAGTAGCCCTAGCTCTTGTTGGGTGAGAATAGATTTTACTGTAGTATCTGGAACCAGGACCACAAGTATGTGAGGCAAGAATATAGTACCTGAATGCCTTACATGCTTTTACCACTGAATAAGCATGTTTTTCCATGGGAGTATATTTCAACTCGTAAGCTTTTAAAGGCATGCTCATGAAAGTAATCGGGGCTTCTACATCTTCTTGATTTTTCTGCATCAAGATTGTTGACATGGTGTGTTCGGAGGAATAACAATAAAGAATGAATTCTTTACTAAAGTCTGGTGAAACCAAGACTAGAGCTTTTGACAAGGCCTCTTTAATTTTCTCAAATGCTTCCTTCCCTTTGTTGCTCCATTTGAAATCTTGTGTCTTCTTCATCATATTTGAGATATGACGTGTTAATTCAGCAAAGTCAGGAATGAATCTTTTGAGAAAATTTACCTTACCAAAGAAAGAGTGAACTCCCTTTTTGGATGTTGGCAATGGTAAAGTCTGAATAGATTTGACACGCTCGGGATCTATCTTGGTTCCTTCCTTTGAGACAATATGCCCTAGTAGCTTCCCTTCTATTACAACAAAAATAGATTTCTTAGGGTTCAAATAAATACCATGTTTGCATCATTGGATGAAGACCTCTTTCGGATCTGAGATGTGTTTGCTTCTTTCCTTGGAAAAGACCGCCGATTCTCAAGGTATACTCATCGTGCTTTTATCTTTGAGATGAGAAAATGCCAAATCCATAGCTCTTTGAAACGTAGCTCCGGCATTGATCAAACCAAAAGGCATTTTCTGATAAGAAAAAGTTCCCCAAGGTGTAATGAATGTCGTTTTATATTGATCCTCCTCAACCACCTTGACCTGATTGTAGCCTGAAAAACCATCAAGCATGGATAATATTTTAGATCCAATAATGCGACTGCAGAGTGTGGTCCATGATGGGGATGGGGTAGTTGTCTTTCAAGGAGGCTTGATTGAGGTTGTGAAAATCAACACACAACCTAATCTCACCACTCTTCTTTCTCACAGGAACTATATTGGCTAACCATTCAGAGTGATGTATGGGGTAAATTATCTTTGCATCTAGCAGCTTCTAGATTTCTACAAAGATAGTCCCTGAAATAGTAGGGTTATGCCGCCGCAACTTCTACTTGAAAGGCTTTTGTTCTTGCTTTAATGGGATATAGTGTTGTACTTTTGCAGGCTGATATGTCTTTAGATCCTGGTAAGACCAAGCAAAAACATCCATATATTTCTTAAGAAGCTTTGTAAAATCTTCTCTTTCTACCTCTGAACAACACTTACCTAGATTTACTAATTTGGGATCATTGCTTGCTCCCAAATTTAATAATTGTGTATCGGAGGAAGAACCTTCCTCACTTTCTTCATTCTTTTTAAGCATCTGATCATGCTTGTCAAACATTTCCTTAAGAGATACTAAGCCTTTAGGAATTTTATTTCCCTTTAGCTGAATAATCTCTTGACTACTCAAACCTTTGCATCCGTTTCTCCCACGGTAGTTTGTTTTGGAGGTGAGTTTCTTCCCTCATAGTAGATCTCTTCAAGTTTTCCTTTTGTTGAGAGAAATGCAGCAACTGCTTTTGTCATCATTAAAAACCTGCCATTGTTGGACGTTATCAGGAACCTTTGGGCGAAGACCATCTCAACTTTGTAATCCCCTTGTCTGAAGAATGTGGGTGGCTGATCTAGATTTAATAAAGCTACAATTACTGCAAGTGAATCAGCTCTAGAATTTTGCTCTCTCGGAATATAGGATACTGAGAAAGCCACAAAATCTAGGATAACAGAATAGACCTAGTCTCTATAATGCCAAATTTTGTCCTTTTTGACTTGGTAGAGACCTCATATCTACTTAACAATCAACTCGGCATCTCCCTTTGTGTGTAAGAGCTTGATTCCCATTGTTCTTGCATGCTCCATACCTAACAACAGTGCTTCATATTCCGTCGTGTTGTTAGTATTTTCAAACATTAACTTGAAGGAATGTGCATGCACCTTTCCCTCAGAAGAAATAAGAACAATGCCTGCACCAGATCCAAATGAATAGTAATTGCCATCAAATTCCAGAGACCAAACCTTATTATCCAGTTGATGTGGCTCTTGGATCACAGGTTGAATTTCTTCTTTATCCAATTCTAGATAATAGATTCCATGATTGGATTCTTGAAACAAGATCTGAGATCTAGGATCTTCAAATTTTGATACTGTGTACTTGGATTTCTTCTCAGGTTCTAACTTCGATTAACTCCCTTGATTGGTATGTGCGCACAAGACCAATCCATCTTGACTTCTCCGCCCAATTCTTTACAGAAGTTCCTACTCAACAACATGCCATAAGATACTGGGATATCCACTACAAGGATAGTCAACTTTAATCTTTTGTCTGGGAATGAAGCAAGTACGCTGTGCATCTTTGATTTTCCCAACTAGAGGTACTTGTCTTTCCATTGAATAACATCTTCCAATGGTTTTTGTCAATGTGAGACCCAGAGCATCAACAACTTTGGCAGGCATCACATTGTCGGAAGCTCCAGAATCTAGAATGCAATTACTTAATTTATAACCGTTAATAAGTAATGACACATAAAATGGCTCGATCCTTTCGATGTAGCGGGAGAAGAAGTAGAAGGAGAAGAGCTTGCAACCGTATTATTTGAAGGAGTAATCTTAGGACTAGACAAGATACCCGTGAAACACTATTTGTTGGAGTATTGGGACCATTACTTTGCACATACTTTACCAACCTATTTAACTGATCAAGAAATTCCCTCAAATACTCAACTTCTAACATTTGAATTTTGGTCTTTTTAATGTGATCAATAATGTCGAAAGCTTGACTTACTTCAGCTAGTTGCACGTTGGCCCTTTGCTGTGGATTGAAAGAACCTGCATGCTTATCTCTGGGAGCTAATGAAGAAGGTAGTGTACTTCCCCTTTTAGGATAGTAACATCTGGCCCAGGATCTTCTCTTTCTCTTCTTTGGCCACTTGAGGATGCCTCAACATTTTGGTGTGTTTGGGACCTTGTGAATACCGCAAATGTGTGACCATCAGAATCTTCAAAAGATTCATAATAGCCCTCATCAGATTCATAGTCCAGGTAACCAATGTTGGAGTCACCAGCGGGATCTACAAAGTCTTCTTCATCAAATGATTCATCAATGCCAAGATCTTCTTCATTAGTTTCCAAGTTGTTCCTTAGAGAAACTTCAATTTCCAACCATTGTGGTGCAACAAGTAAGTCTATTTTGATTTTGATTTTGACCGTTAAAGGTCCAAGCAGGAGCTATTCTTGAAGGAGTCACATTTCCTCCTTGAGATATCTGCTTCTTGATTTATAGCATGTCGTTAGCCAATCTTTGCAACAAAGGGTCAAGTACTTGAAGAAGCTCCATCACCTTTGTGGGGTGATTGTCTGATTTTTCCAGCCATGATCAAGTCATCTTCAACCTCTACAACAACATTTTGTGCTTCTAGTAGATTCATAGGTCTTGCCCTCCGCAGTTGATATCCAACTTCGGGCAATGAGCGTTTATAAAAATGTATTTTGATTTTCATCACTAAGCGTAGCAGAAGTGGGGATTTTATATAAAATCCTTTGGAACCTTGCAATAAAGTCCCGCATGTTCTCATTTGGTTCCTTCTTTAACTGCGTCAGTTGAGTGATCAACGTGCTAGCGTCTTCTGCAGGTTTGAATCTTTTTAGAAATTGTTCTCGCATGGACGCCCAATTTGTTATAGTTCCAGGGGCTAACCAATAGAACCATTCTCCGGCCAAATCATGTAGAGTCTCAATGAAAAGTCGACCGAGACATCTTCATGCTCCACCGTAAGCACACCACAAGATATGAAGAATGCTGCCAAGTGATCATCTAGATTTTGCTTGCCATCTCCAAAGAATTTTGGGAAATTCTTTCTTGACCCTTTAGGCAATTCGTGCATAGGTGGAGTTAGGTTCAGTGGCCCAAAAGCTGCACCCCATGGGATAGGTTGGTTCTAGTTCAGCATGATGAGTGGAACACGTCTCCTCCAGGAGTAGACTTGATAGATAATTCCAGCTTTCGGATTATGTATAAGTTGATCTGGATCCGGAGATGTGTGAACTCTTCTTCTTCTGACGAAAGACTAGATTCGTGGCTTATAACTTGAGGAGGATGATTGAATTTGATTTTCTATGCAATCTATAGAAATGAGCAGTCCTTCCTTGAGCCTTGACAGATCGAGTGAATGGGCATTCAACCAGGTTGAAAGTTCAATGGGAACTAGCGCTATAAGTTCAGTCCGCAAAATATTGTTCGTCCCAACAGAGTCACCAAAATCTGTTGGATAGATTTTCTGCATAGCTGAAAACCTAGGCAATCATGAGATAAATCTCCCTCATTTACCGGTGAGGCTCCCGTGTAAGATTGTCCTAATATCTATTTGTCGGTATTACTTTAACTATGTAGCTCATGAACTATAGCTAGGCGGTTATATGCAAAGTAAGTAAGTAGCTATAAAAGAAAGGAAAAATCTGCAGAAGAGGAAAATAATGGAAAATGAGAGAAAGTAGAGAGGATGTGCAACCCAAGCAATAGTTTACTGATTTTATTGTATGCACATAGATTAAAACAAATAGATCATTAAACACAAAATTCAAAGCAAAGGAAACTTTTAGATCTAGAGTTATAATAACACGTTTATGAATAAATCTAGAAAGAAATAAGAAGCAAAATGCACGTTGACAAAAACTTCTCCATAAATCTCTTCTTTATTCCTCTGCTTGCAAAAATCGGGGTTTCACTCAAAGTATGGAACGCAAGAATGTTGATTACAAATTCTTATTCTTTGACCCGTAGGTTCTTCCTCTCTACTTATAGTGTGTAGAGGGAAAATTACAAATGGGAAACTACAACTGAACTAGAACATGAAGAAGTAGTAAAGGGAACATTTGGCAGCCATCTTCCTATAATTCCTCCCTTAGTGACATACATCGGGAGTTTGAGAAAAAATGTGCACATTTGCCACCTATCTTAAAGAATATGTCCAAATAACTTAAAGGAATGATTTTTTAACCAATAACTTTAATTTACATTTTCATTTGGGAATATAAGAAATAAGAGAAGAAAGAAGAGAAGAATAAAGATCGCACGCTGTAACACCTACACTTTCTTTTTGTTCTGATATTAAATATACTTTTCAAACATGTAATTCAACATCTTCCCATCTATTTTAACAATAACATCTCTCTCGGTTCTGAACTGTAACAACCCTCTGGACAAAGCAACAACGTTAGCCTTTACTTTCTCTAAACTAGGCCCATATCCCTCAATATCTTCCTGAAGCTTTATGAGTCTACCAATCGAATCCATCGTGAAAGGTATGGTGGCTTCATCAACTTCTTTCCGCACAACCAACATAAATTCCTCATGGGAAGCAAGTAATTCATCTAGGATGCTCTCTAGCACTTCTCCCATCTTACTCTCTAGCAACTGCATCCTCTTTAGCATGAGCTTGAGGATCTCTATAGGAAGGAAACTGAAATCTCTAACTGCTTCCCCTTTTCCACCAATCCACTAGGCACAATCTGCTCTATAATTAGCACATCCTTTGACAACGAGTGTATCTTAGCCAAAGTATCTAGATGACTTTCAAAACTATGTTCTCATCTTCTATCTCGTGTCATCAGTTCCTTCGGTGAGATGATGCCCTATGCATGTTCTCTAATTCAGCCGTAAGTCTCGATTTGAATTGCTCTAAAGCTTGGTGAATGATTTGTTCTTTCTAAAGTGAGCAATAAATTTACCCCGATCCCCGTGTCTTCTACCTCCGCATCAAATGATCACTCACCTGATCATGTGCTAGAATAAGCTGAGAGGAAGGTTTGGCAACCTTAGTAATGATCTCGCACAGCTGGAACACCTGATTTTGAAGCTTGGATCTCTCAGCCTTCTCTTTGTCAAGCTTAAGGAATAAAGCTATCATTAGTGTCTGTGTATCCTGCTTTAATCCTTATGTGGTAGTTTGACCTATTGGAAATTTGGTCATTGCTATATCACATCTTTGTGACCTCTCCCTTGTGCTTTCCTTCTACTGGAATAGCTAACTCACTAAATTTTGTCTCGATTCCCCAATGATCAACCTAGAAGTCATTTTGGCAACTTTAGGTTTTCTATCTCTTCCACCCTAAATCAGGAGCAGCTGAAAGTCATGTTCTTCTAGGTTGATCTCCTCTCTGGCTTCTGGGATCGTCTGTAAAGATAACCATGATGAAAATTTGCTTCTTGGGGAATGAGAATTCACTGAGTGCACCACCATCTCATGCTCTCACTCCGCTCTATAAGAATTTACCACCGTGTTATGATTGTCATCCTCTCGAATTTTCCAAAGATAATGCTTTTAAAACTCCGTAATCTGTGCTTTTAACTTCTCTCGTATGGATAGGTGAAGACTGAGTGGTCTAGGAGAAAATAGAAATGGCTGGATTCAAAGGAGGAACAAAAAGATCTCTCTGGGGTTTCGGGGCTGGTGAAGTGCTATGAGTTGATGTTGGAGAAGCTAGAACTAACACGATAGCTGTAGAATTGTCCCTCTCCTGTATGTGAGACTTCTTGTGAACTTTAAGCTTTTCCGTCTTTCTACTTATTTCACCTTCGTGCTTCCTCTCTTTGGAGTCTCTGCGGTAAAGTTTCTTGTGATCTCGATTCATCAATGCTTCATCAGCAATACCCCTTTGTTAAGAAACGATTCGAAGTGTAAACCAAAACTATAGAAGATATTTCTTTAATCGTCTGGAAGCCACCAATGTTTTCCTGAATAACAACTCTATCTCCTCCCATCTGATGATATGAGTCACGTATCACATGCCCATCATCGATGAGATCTACAGGTGTATCCGTGCCAAACCATAATCAGACACTTGTTGCGACGATAACCTGCTGAAGTCTTTCTTTCTGACTACATACTCTTTCCTGCACTTCATCCATAAGTCCTCCAATGAAGGTACATGGGAGATTTTATTCTTCGCTACTCCATATGGGTCAAAGTTTAGCCGTGCTGGGAAGAACTCAGGCTCATATTCAGAAAACATTTCAACTTCGACTCCTCTAGCTTTGTGGATGCTCTGGCAGCTGTAGTAACCCACTGTGACTAGAAAGAAACCTGTAGACTTGTGCCACTTTGATTGTAAGTCATGTATCTCCACGAGTTGTCTGCGTAACTCCATGATGACCCACTTATCATTTGGATACCTCGGTAACTTTACTGGTTCTCCTGAAAATCCAGTCACCCTGAGATAGGTGAAATCTGCAAACTGGATGAAAATGCAGCTATGCTGAGGTATAACTTCCCAAGCTTCTTTGCTCACCTTGTTGGTCTTCAATTCATAAAAGAACCCATCATTGACCGCTTTGTAATCTTTATGGCACTCAGGAACTGTCAACTGTGGATAACAATCAAAGATAGGATCTTTCGCTAGTACGCCTCGTCTATCCAACTTGGAAAATATGCCCTACGAGGGTGCTGCATATATCAGGTATGAAGTCATTTTGAAGCTGTAAGTCTGCCTCACACTCGAAGTTGCTCACCAATGTTGTCACTGATGATCTTTGCCCAATTGATTATCGAATCGTCTCTGTTAATCTCGATAGTCCTCATGAAAGCATACATCCATGAGATAAAGTTGTGAGTATTGGCTTCTCCACTTATCCTGTAAAGCAATTTAGTGATATCATCCACCTCCTGCACCAAGTTGGATCGCAGAAGAGTTCTCAGGAAGTTTGATGGAGACCTGGGATTCTTCATATATCTGTTGTTCATTATGCTCATGCAATCTACTTTGTGTTTCTCCCATCTGTTTACTGCATTCAACATGTTGATTGTAATCACCATCGTTCATGTCAGAATCTTCAGACAATAATTGATAAACTGTGCATCCAACCTAATAATTGTCTTTCATGCAGCATTCTAGATTGTTCTAGAAAGAGGGTGATATGATCTCACACACTCCATGAAAAATTTGGGCAATTGAGTTGTGGATCGGGAATCGATGATCTTTGGAATAATTCCACTTGCTTTTCATTTCCCGCATGAGAAATGTCGTTCCGGCCCTAGATCTATTAATTATTTCATATATGGGTTATGGTCCCATGTTTGTGTCATTGATATTAGCAAATCTGGAAGCTATGCATGATTCTACTGATCCCTCTCTATCATCACGCTTCATCATGTCTAGAGCAATCTTTGTCTATGTTCTTTTTCTTTTAATCCTGCCAGAATTCTTTATAACTGGATCAATTCGTGCAGATCTATCAATTTCTTCAGATTCGAAAGATATATTCAATGTACCTGACATTGATTTGAACTTCCTTTCACCTGTATGAACACCTATAATGAATACCTACAATTATTTAAGACAAAGATGAAGTCCAGAGCATGAATACTTGATTTATGTCACCAAAAATCTGCATATGAAGCCCGCTGCCCTAAAATTTGAGGCTTTGTTGCATACAAAACAAGCATAAATATTTTTAAATTCACTGAGCGATTATAAAAAAATGCAGCTAATTATCATAGCATAAATCAAGCTATTCCAACCCTAGGCACCAAACCTTGAAGCTTCCCGACAATGAAAAACACCTCCAGATGCAAAAATCCTCCTTTCTTTGGCGCAGAAACTGTCCAGGGCTGCAATCCTTAGAAAAAATAATTAATTTTTTTCTTCATTATGGCAGCCCATGCTTATATAACCCTCAACATTCTATTTCTAATAATTGTCCATCCTATTCCTAACAATTAATTAATAAACAAACATGTTTATTCACCCAAATAGCGCCTATTTTTGCATCTTTGTTGGATGCCACTAAATAAATTTAATTTATTTATTTGTAGCATGCTTCCTTGATTCTCTTTGGCTTATCTTCATGCATTGAATTTTCCTCCATCCTTGGCACCAAAATTAGACAAAACAACTATTAATAAATTTCATTAAAATATTTGTTTAATGCCCAAATGGGTCACACTTTTTGGCAAGGGTGAATTCTAAAATTAAGAAGTCAAACTGGGTGGGAATTTTCACCCCGCACCGCGGCTCTAAAAATACCTTCTTCCACTAAAGTTATTTGACTTTTATAATGGGAATTTTTACCTGCAGGCAAGTAATAAATTTCCCACTCTTTGCCACCTCTAATTTTCCCACCGCAACTTAAGTAACTTCCCAAAAAGTGTGACTTGTATGGGTGAATAAAACCTTATGATGGGAAAAGTTAGCTGCTAAAGCGAGCATAAAATTCCCAACGTTACTTTAAGTGATTTTTCTTTATTTTATAATGGGAATTTTCACCCTGCAAGGCAGGTAAGAAATTCCTGTGTGTCTCATGCCACCTCTAATTTTTCCATCAAAGTTTAAGTGACTTTGACTTCATGGGAAAAAGTACCCTACAAGGCAGGTAAAAAATTCTTGCCTACTTGCAGCTACAAAAAATCCCATTGCAACTTACAGTCATTAATTCCAGAAAATGTGACTTGCCTAGGAGAGGCTTTTTGTGCATGACTTCATCTTTTTTGGTCAGAGGCTTGCATTTTGAGGCTTATTGCTTCTGGTGTTGTGTCGGTAGATGATCTCCAGATGCTTTAGGTAATTAAATAGAGTATATTGGTGAAGGAATCGACCTAGGGGAATTTCACAGAGAAATAAACAGAGAAAAACAAAAGAAATAAATAAAAACGAAAAATGTTGCGAAGTTGCAGATAATGCCACGAATTCATTTTTGGTGAAAACCACGATGATATGAGTGAATACTTGGCATGCAAAACCTCAACAGATTCAACCTGGAGCACAATATACTTTGAGACGGGGCATTATTTATTCAATAAATAATTAAATAAAAAAATTCGTAGACAAAACTTGGCAAGGAGGGATAAAATGAGTTTGGGCATCCGGGTATTTGTCAAAATTAGCTCATATGATTCACTAGGAATATCCTAGCATGATATAAACATCTTACGGAAATAAAAACACAAAATACCCGTTATTTTAAAAGAATGATTTTTTTTTCAAATGGGTTGTCCTAGATTTCGTGGTGAAATGCTGGGACACCAAATCTTGAAGATTTTCCAACAATTATAGACTATCTTACCAAGTTCAAGAATTTGTTGACAAATTTGAAGGGGAGTGGAAAAGATAAGAAGGATGAAGAGTGTGTTTATTTGATTTTATCCAAGTTGAGAGGACCATTCCAAATTTTTACTTCTACCTTTTTTCTCTAGCATGGATGCCTTAGGTGACACATTCAAAATGCCTAACTTAGAAACATTTTGTGAAAGACTTACTAGGGAAGAATCCAATTTTTCTAACATTGAGTCTTCCACCTCTCGAAAGGAATTAGTTGTATCTAATCCTAAGGGCAAGGGAAACCAAAAAGTAAAACCAAATCAACCCTTTTCCATCTCAAAATGCTCCTAAACCCAAAGAAAACATCTCTAAACCCAAGGAGTCTTCGAAATCCAAGAATGAGTCTAGCCTTTCATGCTCTTTTTGTGGGAGTAGTGGTCATGAAGAACATAGGTGTTGTAAGCGAGTGCAAGCCTTAGAAGATGCGGTCAAGAAACACAAAAATTCTATCTCCACTCCACCTCCTTCTAATCAGCATGGCAAATCACTTAATATTTTTGGGAGATCTCAGTCACCACTTGTAGACAGTTGGGTTATAGATTATGGTGCTTCTCATCATATGACTTCTTCCAAGGAGTCTTTTGTTTCTCTAGGTTTGAGTTCTACTTCCAAAATTGAGGTTGGAGATTCTTCCTTTCTTTTGTTAAAGGAAAAGGTGATATACAACTTGATGGTGGAAATATCTAAGATGCACTAGTTTTTCCTAACATCACTACTAATTTGCTTTCGTATATCAAATTTTTCATTTTGGTCAAGGGAAAATAGTGACTTTTACACCACATGGGGCAGAAGTACAAATTTTTTTGGAGCCTCATTCACTTGTTGCTCAAGGTATTGTTGATCATAATTCTAGACTATATCACTTTGAGGGTTTTGATGACACTTCCTCTATAGGGACATGATTGGTTTCTCATGTAGATTCAGAGAGTAAGCTTTGGCATGAAATATTTGGACATCTCAATTACATATATTTGAAGGAGTTGAGCACTCATGGTATGGTAGATGGTCTTCCTAGAGTTTCTTGTCTTGAGGGAGTTTACTCTGGCTTGTGCATTAGGAAACAACACCAAGATCCATTTCCTAAAAAAATTTCCAAGAGATTTTCTTCACCACTTGAGCTTGTGCATAGTGACTTGATGGTTTTTCCTACCCCTCTTTCGGTGCAGCTAAGTATGCACTTATATTTATTGATAATTTCTCGAGGCGTACTCTGGTTTAATTTATCAAGTACAAAAGTGATGTTTTTTCACACTTCAAAGTCTTCAAGGCTTTGGTCAAGAAAAAATCTTCTAGTTGCATAAAGAACCTTCACACTAATAATGGGGGGAGTACTTCAACAATGAGTTTTCTGATTTTTGGCAACTCAAGGCATTATTCACCAGCATTTTGTTCCTCATACTCCACAACAGAATGGCTTAGCAGAATAAAAGAATATAAATTTGAAGGAAATGGCTAATTGTATGATGCATTCTAGAGATTTACCTCCTATCTACATTGGGCAGAAGCAGTTAATTGTGCTAACTACATTCATAATTGCACACCACACAGAGCACTTGAGCATTTGACTCCAGAGGAAGCTTGGTCCAACACTAAGCCAGATGTATCATTTTTCAAGTCTTTGGGAGCCATGCTTAGGCCTTTGTTCCAAAGAAGAAAAAGAAAGCTTTGGATAAGAAGAGCAAACCCTTGATCTTTGTAGGGTATTGTGAGGACATGAGAGCTTATCAACTTCTAGATTCGATACTCATGACATTATTTTTCAAACACATGTTCAGTTTGATGAGCGCTTCACTCCTCATGATTCTTCATCTTCTTCCATGCCTCTTTCTTCATCTCATCTTGAGGATCCTTTCTTTGAGGAGGTTGATGAGGAGGTTATAGATGTTTTTGACAATCCTATTCCCACCGATGTTGTCACTATGCCTAAGTGGGCTTGTACTATAGTTTCCGAGGAAACAACTTTCATACAGGATGTTCCACCCACTAGGCATCATCACACACATTCCACAAGTTTTGGACTTTTGTGTCAAGCAGTTTATGAGGATCCACGGTCTTTTTCAAAGGCTCATGGGATACAGGAGTGGGATGATGTGATGGCAACTGCGTATTCTTCTTTGATGAAGAATCATACTTGAGATTTGGTATCTCTTCCTAAAGGAAGAAATATGGTTAGGTGTAAGTTGGTATACCGAACCAAATACGAATCGATGGGTCCATTGACAAGTATAAGACTCATCCTCTTACAAAGGATTTTTCACAAGTTAAAGGTATTGATTACTTTTAGAATTTTGCATCCATTGCAAGATGGATTATGTATGCCTTGTACTTGCTATTACTACATCACAAGGGTGGCCCGTATACCAGATGGACGTGAAAAGTTCCTTCTTACATGGAGATTTACAAGAGGAAATATACATGGAGCAACCTCTTTGGATTTGTTCATGATTCTTCTCTTGTTTGTAGGCTCTGAAGGTCTCTCTACGGTCTCAAACAAGCCCCTTGGGCTTGGTATGAGAAGATGGATTCTTTTCTTCTATCTACTAGTTTTGTTCATTGTCACTTTGATCATACAGTGTATCTCCAACATGTTGGTGAGGATATTGTGATACTTTTCTTGTATGTTGATGATCTGTTACTTACTGGGAGCTCTTCTCCTCACATTCAAACAATTCAGAGGGCTCTTTCTACACATTTTTACATGACAGATCTTGGGTTATTGCATTATTTCCTTGGTTTGAAGATTTCTCAGACAGATTCAAGGATTCATTTGAGTCAGCAAAAGTTTCACCCATGATCTTCTTCAGCGCTTTGATATGGCTTATTGTAAGCCAAATTTATCTCCTTTTCATGGGGTTACTCTTACTTCCACATGTACCACTCCACTTTGTGATCCTACTTTGTATAGGCAGTTGGTTGGAAGTCTCATGTACTTGACCCATACTCACCCTGATATTTCATTTGCAGTAGGGCTTGTATCTCAGGTTTTCATATTCTCCTCATAGTAGTCACTGACAAGCCGCTAAAAGGATTTTGTGCTATTTGCATGACACTTCCCACTTTGGCCTACACTATACTATGGGTTCTACTTAGTTGGTTGGATATATAGATTCAGATTGGGAAGGTTCTATTGATGACAAACATTCCACTTCTGGCTATCATTTTTGTCTTGGTTCTTCTCTAGTTGCTTGGGCATGTAAAAAACAATAGGTTATTGCACTTTTATCTTCGAGAGGCATAAGTACAAGGAAGCAAGATTCTACATGAGTCGGTAAAATCCTTGGATTTGAAATTTATTGTGAGTTTGGATTCCCACAGATTCACCAAGTTTGTACTTTGGTGTGACAACCAAAGTACAATTCACATTTCTCGCAACCCGTTGAGAACCAACGGACCAAGCATATTGAGATACACATCCACTTCATTCATCAACACATTCAGGATGGAGTTCTTTGCTTGGAGTACATTCTGACTCAACAACAGGTTGCAAACATCTTTATAAAGCCTTTTGCATCACCTCACTACCTTGAGTTACATGGCATGTTTGGGGTTTTGAAGTTGTTATTGGGGGTGTTCGTGAGAACATCTTCCTTCTTCTTCTTCTTCTTTCTCTTTTTTTCTAACATGATTTTTTTCTTCTTTTGGTTTGAGATTTCTTCATGGATATATTGTATATGAGTACCTCATCAGACCTAGTTACCGAGACTCATACTGTGGACATGCCACTTCTATTTTGGCTCCTAGCTTCACTTGAATGGGGGTGTTAGAGTACGTATTTACCTTAGCTCATGTTCACCTAGGTACTTTATTTACCTTTATTGTATTTATCCTCACCCACTTATGTGTGTGGATATTTCTTTTTATTTATTTAGATATTAGGGGATATTATTTAGTTGTTAGGTATAGTTCTTTCCTTGATCTATGGTATTGACTAGATCCTTGATGTATAGTTCTTTGATGACTAGTTCTTTTCTTCATTTATGGCTTGATCTACGACCTTGATTTGGTTCTTAGATTGTTATTCCTTGCTTGTATAAGCAAGGCCCATTCTCATTGTATTTCATTGAGTTCTACAATAATATATGATATTGTTGCTCATTTGTTTGCAAAGGTTTTGGTAAAGTTATTATGGTGAATTGTTTTCATCTTATTGATCGTGGTGTTTGATTAGCATCTGAGTTCTTGGCTTGGTAAGATCTGGTTATCATTCCTTTTAGGGATTGTGTGTTGAGTTCGTTCCATATTCATTCTCGGTAAGAGAATTGTATAGTGAATTTATCATTACATTGGGTGTAACCGATCATCCGATTCAGTTGTGATCCTTCTCTCACTTTGTCCCTCCAGATTCTTCTTAGATTCACCTGCACTTGATGTCATTTCTAATCATGAGCACATTTCTGATGATGAGGACTTCTCTTTTAGCACAAATGAGTATAGTAGTGATGGGGATTCACCTCCACCATCTCCTTGTCACCTTCCAAATCTCGAGGAGTTATTTCTTGATCCACCTACTTCCAATCCTCCATTGAATTTTCGGGAGTAGGCACCTTGTATTGAAGACTCGTCATACATCGAGAAGTCTAGTACATATTTACAAGGCCTTCTACATTCCTTCTTTGTTGTTGCTTTGGATACAACATCCCTTCATGGAGTAGTTGGCTCTTCTACTTTGCATGAGGAGAATATTTCCTTGTCTAGGAACCACATCTTGGATAGAGGTCCATTAGCCACTTGGAAATCATTCACTTTTCCATGGTGATCCACTCCTCACTACATCTAATTCTTATCCTTATACCTCTCAACAAATGTATCAATGTTGTCTCGAAAGGCCTCTTAATCCATAACACGGTGATGCTAGGTCTTGGAACATAACTCTCGGATTTGGAAAATTTGACACATTCTTCATTGCTCCTCCTTCTGATCCAAAGTCACTTCAGGAGTCTCAATTACTAGATACATGGTGGCTACATGATGGTGTAGCTTCAAGTGGGGCTTTCTAATCCTACCTTATTTTTCTTTCTCTTTTTGGGAGGATTTTTTCTCACTGGGTTTTATCCTTTTCTCTATTTTATGAGAAATTTGCATTGTATGTGGGTACCTCATCAGCCTTGTTTCCCAGACCCACCCTTCTTTTCAACCCACCTAAGCTATACTTAAGGGGGTGTTGGTGTAGGATTTTTCCCACCTTGTGGTTTTACCTACACGGTCTAATTATCTTGCTTAGGTTAATCATAGGTTATTAGGGGAATGTACTTTAAGTCATTTTCTAATTGTGAGTTGAGTTAGTTACCTTTTTGGGTGACCTAATTTATCACTATATAATGTAACCTCCTATGCATATTTTTGGCTAATTGGCTTATGCATGAATGAATGAAGATTTTTTATTCTCTTGAGTGTTTTTGGATCTCACCTCTCCACACAGATTTTTACTTTGTGCATTTGATCCTATCCAGGTCTTAATCCTCGATCAGGCCCACTCCGAAAAGTAATAATGGCTCTAAAGAGTCGGTGTTAAGGAACATACTGCGGGTTTGTGTCATACCTCGAGCCGGTTTCAAGATTCTCCATTTTATTTACCCAAGTTCTCTTACATGCCCAAAGCGGTCGTGGTTCTCATGGACCCATTAAACTCCATCCCGACATCCTCAACGCCTTCAACTTCCCAATCGCTTTGAAAACCAACTCACGAGCACATCCAAAAGGGCCCAAAGTCCCTCTTGACACCCCATGGCAAGTCACGAGCATATCCCAACGTGTAGTGTGGATTCAATGAATAGGATTATAACATTGAATATGTCATACTTTTTGACGAAATTTAATTTACAAAGTTTTTTTAAGCATAATAATGCTCAATTCCCACAAAACCGATTCGATGCCTTAAAGGACTTGGATCGATAATATGGCCCTTAACCCACGTTTTTCATGAATCACATGTCATGGAATGTGAGGGGTCTTACCAAATTCAATAGTAAGTATATCAGACGCGATGCTAGCCAAATAATTACGAACTTGGACATTTTGTGTTTGTAGGAAGTTAAAGTTACAAGTTTTTAGTTATCAATGGTTTGTAAATCCATTTAGCCTGACAACCTGAATTTTACCATTCATCATGATGGAGGACATGGGGGTTTAATTTCCTTTTTTTCCCTAAATGGCGGCCCTTCTTTATGGATCATGGTGCAAACCCCACCAATAGAGCCATCTGGGCTCTCTTTAATATTGAAAGTCGCCCTTTTGGTTTCATCAACATCTATGCATCAAATGATGCGGTAGAAAGGGTTGATCTTTGGTGGTGGATAGCCAATGAAATCCCTAATGCTTATTGGGTCATCTGCGGTGACTTTAATATGGTTGAGTTTCCCATGGATAAATGCGGGCACCTTCTTATGCGATGGACAACTAGCGAAAGGGAGGCATGGTTTTACATGCGTAATAAATTTAGGTTTTATGACCCAAATGCCTCACATTGGCCCAAATCTGAAACTTGGTTCACTTGGTCCAATCTCTCGAGGTGGATCGGATCGGGTTCTCAAACGGCTCGACAGGGCCATGTTGTCCACTCAAGTTTTTCTTAATTTTGACAACACTTATTCCTTTCACGTGGAAGTGATGTAAGATTTTATCCTTTCTAACCACTTTCCCATCAGATTTTGTATCACTTGGCAAGCCAAGAGGCCTTTTAGTCATAAAGGCCAAGTTTTTTTCTAAACACGACCTTGATGGAACACGGGCCCACACTCAATCATATCAAGCGAGTGTGGAACTTAGTGCCTCAGCCATGTCACCTTCATAACTATCATCCACATCTTTTTTCCAGCTAGACTCAATGGTGGGTGGATGCGATGAATAGGATTGACAGATTCCTTAGAATATATGGGCGACAACTAGCCAATATTTGGTGCCACTCTTATTCCACTACCTTTTTCACTCTTAATCGGGTGGTGGTTGCGCTTGAAGGAAATCCCTTTTCTAAAACCTTACAAATCTAGGTGGCCAAACTTAGACATAAAATCTAAATTGCGGACAACTATAATGCTCAGCAAACATAGATATGTGCTCACCTTCACCGGATTAAGGTTGGGGATAGGGTTTTGAAGGATGTTTTCAATCGCTGAAAGCCAAACATTCCTTTCAGAAAATTTGAGTCATTTGTGATGGTGGAACTGTCTCACGGATCCCAAACTCATCTTGATGCATTTGTTAATTACTACAAGAAAAATTTCCAATCTCAAGCTCCTTCATTGAAATGACAAGCTATCTTGAATTGATGTTTAACGGTGGTACCATGTAAAGTTTCTCATGTGTAGAAAATAGCTTGTGATCACCTACTTTCCTGGAGGATTTACAAGAAGTGATTATACAAATGGCTAATGACAAGGCATCCAACCTGTGATGGATTTACTCATGAATTCTACAAATCACTTTGGGATATGGTTGAGGTGGAACTTTATCAAGTTTACATGGAGGGGTTCCAGATGCTTAGTCTGCGTTGAACCCCATATCAACAAAGGGAATATCAAGTTCATCCCTAAGCTTGGAGACCCCAAACTGATAAGAAATTGGTGTCTCATCACCTTGCTTAATGTGTCTTACAAATTCATAGCCAAATCTCTTTCCATTCGGTTGCGACACATTCTTCCTACCATTATCTGGTTGGAACAAATTGGTTTCATCCAAGGGTGTTTCATCATTGTAGTCCGAGAAGGCATGGAATGGGCACATAGGTCCAACTAACAATCCCTCTTCATCAAAATTGACTTTGAGAAGGCTTATGACTGAATAGAATTCCACTTCATTCTTGTTATGCTCTTGTAGACATAAAATCATGCACTTGGGTACATTTCTAGGTCCTAATCACATACTTGCATTCATATGATTCATAAGTGAGAAAAGTACTAATTGACTACTTGTCTTTGGCCTCTTTACTTTCTTTCTTACTCTCTTTTTAGCCCCGCACACCCCATTTCCCAGTCTCACCTTCATCACTTCAATTTATATAAGTTTAGACACCAGCGCCTAAGCGCCCTCATCCCCTCTTGGCACCCCCGACTTATTTGTATCTTACTCACCTCTTTTGGGCCTCTTCTAGTTGTTGGCCATCTTCCTTTCTTATGGGTCAACCTTTTAGTGGTTAATTACAAAATTAAAACAAGGGAATAATACAAATACAATTTTATGTGATAAAATTAAATGACCAAGCTCTAAGCATCTACTATCATCACCTAAGGTTGCATCCAAAGGCATTACTAAGAGCATCAAAGCATCCATCTAGCTTCATTCAAGGGATAAGGGACTGCATTTTTTGCATACACTTCATAGGATGGGAAGTTCATTTTTCCATCCACACATCTATTTACATTGTTACATCTATCTATTATTCGCTATCAAGTGCATCTTGCACAAGAGCCTCCTAGGGCACGATTCTTACACACACACATGAGAACTACATGGAGTCTGAAATGTAGTGCAATGCTCGGATTGTAAGTTTACTCATCGGGTGACCGTTGGGGCCAATCGACTCCTCATTTACATATTTTTCTTTTTAGGTTTTGATGTGTTTTGGGGTTTTACGGGAGGTCTTTTTGTAGGTTACAAGCAGATTTTGTGGGCATAGTATGACACAAAGGTGATCAACAATGAAAACTAGTTTCGAGCGTTTGAGAGTCATAGGCACCTAGACGGGTTCTCTAGTGACTAGGCACACTAGTACCATCCAGTGCCCTAGTCTTGGCATATCTAAAAGTTCTATTGTTTTCTAGGTTTGGTTGCGATAGTCTGTCCTTTAGTTTCATCAGTTTTCCAACCCGACACTCTTCAAGATTATTGCGAAATCAACTAAGTCTTCTTTCCTCCCTCTTGCACTTAGGGTTTAAATTTCTTATTGCTTATTTCTTGTGTCATATATGTGCTTTCTTGCTTTATCTATTACATGTGACTCGAAATGTCATCTTAGGGTTTTACAAATTCAATATTTGTTAAATCAGCTCAAGCTTTGGGATTTGGCCCCGATTTCATTGATCTTTCAATATACTCTTTTTGCATGCCTTTTCCCATATCACCATTAATGGGAAAACTTTGGTCTTTTCAGATCCATCCGGTAAGGATGCCCATTAGCTCCACCCTTTATGTCATTTTATATGAAGGATCTCGGTTACATGCTAGCCAAAGCTCAATCTTAGGGGCTAGTCAAGGGCATTGTCTTTCCCTCTACTGATAACTCCCAATTGCTTAATGGCCATTTCACGGATGACTCCTTCCTTACGCTCATTGAAGATGAAAATAACATTAGTAATGTTATGCAAGTGCCTTGAAACTTTCTGTTTAGCTTCAGGCTCTTCCATTCAATGGCGTAAAACACAATGTTACATAAATGCCTTCCTACCTACACTCCCTGGTTGGATATGTACAATTGGAAGATGTGTAATTATGGTGAAATGTTTAAATTTATTTATATTCTCTTTGCCTTTCAAGATTCTCTTGCAGAGCTTTAGTAGTATGTTGTGTAACAGTGGTGACTCAAAAGTTGGAATATTGGATTACTAAGTCGTTGTCCTTAACGGGTAAATTTTTGATCTACTCCAAATTTATTGAAGTCCCTTCCAAGAATTATGTACAAAAATGCCGCATTTGTCTCTGTAGTATCAAACTTTTGATGTAATAATTGACATATGTGATTGATTATGTGGAGTTGTGAATTATTATGCTAGAGTGTTTAATTTTGTTTATTTAAATGCAATTTGGGATAAATATTATCATTGAAAATAATATGATTAGCACTTCCTTTATTATATCATGATCTGGTTAACTACTTGTGTGTTATTGTTATGAGTTGGTTGTAAGATATATTTCCCTTGGACTGGAGGGAGAGCATCATCAAAGAGAGGAGAGTAGATACAAAGTTATGGTACCAAAAGAGAGAGGGAAATGTGTATCCCTAAACCTTAGCAACTTGGCATAGTATACCACCTAGGAATAGGGTAAGTCTTTTTGTGCCATTTTACAAATTCTCTTATTAGGACACTTTGTTCTTTCTTAGCATGCGACAATACCAAAGAGTACTTAGGTGACCTTGTTAGAATTCGAGTCTCCATCTTAACTTAGGTCTGGCTATAGGTCCACCTACATACGAGGTTTGTAAAATTATAATTGTTTGCATGTATCATGTTCTTAATCATAAAATAATTACAAATATTTAAACTAACAATATTTTCCAACTAATACATTTAAAATATAATCGTGATTTATAATATAAATTAGTATTTATATTATTTTAAAATTATACGTAAAAATAAATTAATACATATATATTGAATCGTTATTATTTTATAATGGTGTTTCCATATTTTGAATAACACTATTGAAAAATTATTGTTACTTATATATATATATATATATATATATAGTTTGACAAAATAGGTGGATGTCAAATTTAAAATATGATGAGTGTTCCTTTCAATAAATAATATGGACAATTATAAATGTCTCCTACTACATGCATTAATACATGATGAGATCTTAGGGTTTTAAATAAGATCCCCTTTCATAAGAATCAAAAAATAAAAAGGAAAGAATTTATTTGACAAAGATGGAGGGCCATCATTTAAAATTTATTGCATTAACTATTGAGTAGAGCAATAAAAGAAAAAAAAAAGAAAGAAAGAAAGAAAGAAAGACTTTATGAGGTTGGAAGGTGTGCCCTTTCAATTAATAGGTATGAGCAATTTTAAATGCTCTCTCTAGGGTTCATTAAGAAAGATGGAATCCCATAAGGTAATAAAGAAGGATGCATTTAAATTAGAAACCAATAAAAAGGAATCCTCAATCTATAAATAATGAAATAAATAAAGGAGAGGCAATATTTTTCTTGGGGAGAAAAAAATGGGAGCTAAGAATTTAGAGCAGCATATTATTTTAGAAGAAATTTGCAAGTAAAGGAGTAGGCAAGGAGCTAAAAGAAAATTTGGGTAGTGCACAACAAATAAATAAATAAGTAACGGGTAGGCATATTTATGCATTTATGAACATTTACATTGTTTTATTTCATGTTTTTATATTATGGCTATGCAATTTTATTCCAAATTTTGGGGTATATAATTTTGGTATGCTCCATAGTATGTTGAAAACTAAATACTAAATAATGTGTAACTATATATTTATGGGATTATGTTGATAAGTAAATACTAAATAATGTGTAACTATATATTTACAAGATTATGTTGATAAGTAAATAGTAAATAATGTGTAACTATATATTTACAAGATTATGTTGATAAGTAAATACTTAATGTGAAATTACATATTTACGAGAGTATGTTGATAAGTAAATACTAAAAACAATATGTCATGAATTTTGTTCATGAATGTTAATTTTAAGAAATTTTAATTTTCTTAATGTATGTTTCATTATGTAATTTTTAATTTTAAATGTTCATTACAACAAAAATAATAATAAATGACTTCAGGATGATTTCTTGTGTATTTATATTTATTCACCCAAAACAAAAAATGTGGGATGTAATAGTTTGGTGTGTTATTAACAATGATGAGTTTAAATATGTTTATATGGGCCTCACCACAACTAAGTTTAATTGAAAGTGGATAAATTATGAGATCGGGAATAATCAATGTAATATATTATAAATCAATTATTAATGTTTTACAGGAGCCTTTACATGTGCGGATTTTTATTGGTCGGGAAACAAATTCTCAACTAATATACTATTAGATGAAAATAGCAAGTATAAATATATATATATATATATATATATATATATATATATATATATATATATATATATATATACATATATATATATATATATATATACGTATATACGTATATATGTATATACGTATATACGTATATATGTATATATATGTATATATATATATACGTATATACGTATATATGTATACGTATATGTATATATATATATATATATATATATATATATAGATATACATATACGTATACATATATACGTATATACGTATATACATATATATATATATATATATATATATATATATACATATATATATATGTATGTATATGTATATATATATATATATATATATATATATATATATATATATATGTATATGTATATATGTATATGTCTATGTACATATATATGTATATGTATATATATATATATATATGTATATGTACATATATGTATATATATACATATATGTACATATTATATACATATATATATACATATATACATATATGTATATATATATATATATATATATATATATATATATGTATATATATACATACATATATGTATACATATACATATATGTATATATTATGTACATATATGTATACATATACATATATGTATATATATACATATATGTATATGTATACATATATGTATACATCTACATATATGTATACATATATACATATATGTATACATATATACATATATGTATATATCTACATATATGTAGATGTATACATACATATATGTATATATATATATATATATATATATACATATATATATGTATATATATATATATACATATATATATATATATATATATATATACATATATATATATATATATATATATATATATATGTATATATGTATATATATATATATATATATATATATATATGTATATATATATATATACATGTATATATATATATATATATAGATGTATATATGTATATATATATATATATACATATATATACATGTATATATATATATATATATATATGTATATATATATATATACATATACATATATATATACGAGAGTATGTTGATAAGTAAATACTAAATAATGTGTAATTATATATTTACGGAAGTAGTTATAATTCCAGGGAGATTTTTATGAAATGAAAATACATGTATTCTATTACTTCTATGTTGCACATTAATCTAAAATATTATATTTCATTTTCTTCATTGCTATTTAATATGATCCTTATAATTTAAAAGAAAAATATATAATCAATGTAAGTCAAAGTTCTAGTATGGGCTAAGTAAATAAAAATAGATTAATTAAAAAAATAACAATAATTACTAATCGTGGGAATTTAGAAATTTCAAATAAATTCAATAAAAAGAATGGAAATATAAGTATATTAATCATTTAAGGTATATGGACATAAAATGATTATAAATGATAATAAAATAGAGAACAATGGATTATATTAAATTTAAAATTAACATGTTACCTGAGATAAGTAAATATGATTATGAGTGTATTGATATATGGGATAAGTGAAGGAAATGTAGATGATTATTGGTAGTTTCTTAATAATTTAGAGGGGTGAAGATCGAGTTCTCGTCACCCATCTCAATTTGGTGATTTGATGAGGATATAGATTATAAGTAATTTGATACAAAACAATGACATGATTAGATATATGTCTAAATTATAAACAAGATTATAATCACAATTTGAGAAAGAATATATTAAATCAATGATCATGTACAAGTAAATCATTAACTATCCGGTGGGTGTTTTAGCACGAATTCACCTTTACCAAATAATCTAATTGGTGTTAAAAATCCCACGTGGATAGTGTCAAACTATGACATGAATTTAATAAATGGAAATCTAACATCTCTATGTTATATTACGAGTTGAAATGTATGGATACGTCCTCTTCTATTGCTTATGCTTCCACACCTTACAACGAGTAGTCAAACTTACTATGTCTATCATTATCATACAAACCATAGAATTATCATTAGAATCTTGTTTTCTTGAATTTAACAATCCTCAGTAAAGCGGGGTAAATAATACTTTGGTTCATCGATATGATGTGTTATCACCCACATACCTATCAGAGTTGTTCACATATTAAGTCTTTGTTTACCTTGGGGAGATCAATTGTCATCTAGTATGGGGTTAGGAGGGATGAGATGAATCGGTAGCTATGAGTAATGTATAGTGAACATTGGAAAGTGGGACTAAAAGGATAAGGGAATTAGTTTAGTCTTCACCATGACTCGAAAGAGTGGATATGGGTCATTTTTTTGGGGTTACCAAAGATTGACCCAATGTTTGGGGTTACCAAGCATGCCTCGTATACGAGTTAGGATACATTAGGGTAACCCTTTGTAATCTAAGTCTTATGGCCATAAGCAATTAATACTTAGTATTAATAAAAATTCTTTTCCAGTTCACCATCCTATATTACATCATGACTAGTTAGGTCATATGCAATAGGGATTTATATACATGGAACACTCTCTCTTTTGGTATCAATTTTCATATCTACCTTCTTCGTGAAGGGTAGGGCCACTCTCGGGATACGAGAGTTGTGTGGGGAACCAAACTAGCTCTGTGGTTGGAGGAAAAATGCTATGATGATGCTCTCCCTCTCCTGCTTCATTACTGCAACCTTGACATGATCTCCAGTGTTATCTCGATGGTGCTCACATTGAGAATTATCCTTATGTTCTTCCATATCAGTGTCTCTCAACAAAATATTGTATTCTTATTTGTAATTTGTATTGTAAAGCAAACAAGAGAATCATGTTGAGCATAATGATTATGTAGTGTACTTGAAACTAATATGTACTAAGTTGAAAACACATAATCTTTTGTACCATTAGTATCTTTAATGCAAAAGGAAATGGGTAATGAATTATCTCTTATGTCATTACATTCATATGCTAGTATGCTCTCTATGCTTAGTGAATTGAACAAGGTGAAATGAATTCATTTTCTTATGTAATTATCTTATCTTATTACAATAATATTAGTCAATTGATTAAATTGCAAATAGATGATGCCCTTTGATTATTGTACTTTCCCTTTAATAAACAAGCATTAGTTGTTCCCTTTAGTTTCTACCTCGTGGATAGTTTAAGTTAAGAACTAGGGATTTGATTCTCGTCTTTGGTGGAATTATATGGAAATTCACATGAAGGAATGTATAAAAATTAAATTTTAAAAAATAAATTCGGGGTGTTTTTATAGTATTCTACCAAGGGGTTCTTACAAAAATTGAAAAAATTCCCGAAGAATTTCTCTGGACCAATGCTTCCTTCGGAAAAGGTTTCCACGGAGTTACATGGGAAACTTGTTTCCTTCCTAGAGATTTAGGTGGTTTAGGGCTCATTGACAATGCGTGTCAAGGGCAAGCACTCTGCGTCAAATGGATAATGGAAACACGAAAGGGAAGAAATTTGAAAGGTGATCTTCAAAATGGCATTACAAAAGGATCCCCTTATGGTCATACTACCTAGAAAGGCATTGGATTTTCCAATATTCTCATTGTTCCTATTCCAATCAAAGTGGTTGGCACTTTTGTGCTCAAAAGTATTTTGAAATCCTGGGAGAAAATCAAGCCATGGCTCCTGTGGAACGACAATGGCTTTTATGATGACCTTTCATTTAATTACCACTCTCTATGGTGGTATCTTGTCATCGAATGTCGGGATCGTTGTCTGGTGAGGTTCCTTGGATTCTTGCACTTTGCCTTTTCAAGTGAGACATTAACACCATCCAAGACCTCTTTAACAAATGTACTCAATCTTGGATTCCTTGAAAAGATCTCAAAGCTCAACTCAAATTGGATCTTCTTTATCAAGTTATTATCAATGATATTATTTCCTTTATGTCAGATCACATGATCCACAAAATCTCTTTTCTTCCATCTTGTCCCTGGTGGACGGACTAGAAGTGGTATGTGGACACCCCGTTCCACAATTACTTGGTTGTTGTGATCATGTCTGGATTTTGCCTCATTTTCCCATGGTGGGAAAGCTCAATACCCGACGATAAATTCAATCCTCACCATCAATATAGAAAAGGATATTTGATATTGTTTCATCCTCTGCGCGGAACCTAAAATTGCTCACTTTTTGTGGTGTGTTCTTCACCAAGGCCTTTCGCTTGGTGCCCGTCTCTGGTTCACCTAGGAGTTTCTACCCCCAAATGTCCCTTCGTGGTCATCTGGAAACCTTGTCTCATCTTTTTTGGTATTGTCGCAAAGCCTAAAAGGCTTGGAATTGGATTCATTCTTTCTTCCTCCCCTTCTAACCAGAGTGTTTTACTTGGTAGCATGTTCTTTTAGGAGATAAACCTCGGATGCCCCAAAAAATTTCCCATATTTGGCATGCTTTCAAAGGGGAAATCCTTTTCTTGATTCATAAAGAAAATAATTCTTGTTTATTTCGAATGTTTAAGTTGATCAACAATTCTCTATTTATAATAAATATGTGGTTATCGTGAATGTATTGCTGCAAATTCAAGTTTAAGCCAACAAAGTGGCAATTGAGGTGGAACATCTATAAACATTCATTCATCATTGGGGTGGCACCCCTTGCAATGTTTCTCATGAACCACCATCCCCTCTCGATTGTTCCCCACCGTGAGGTGGTGCAGGTGGTTTCCTAGTGGTGGCGGTCATCGGAGCCACTTGCAACGCCCATCATTCAGTTGGGCTCACTAGTCTCCCTCTGACCCAACCTCTGTGGAGGAGCTTCTCCCCTCGCCTCCGGCCCATCATCGGGGTTGGGATGCCTCCGCCACTCGGCCCGGCCTTTTGGGGCTCATCGGTTTTCCCGAGGCATGCACTTAGGATGGTTGGAGCCTCCCGCCTCTACCCAAAACGTTTCCTAGGCTACTCTTTCCATTTCACCCTCTCGGGTCATTGTTGAAGATATTGAAGAAAGAATCCAACTCAAATTTGGTTGGGACGTGCGGATAGTGATAAAGACCTATCGGCTATGAATGACATGATCAAGACCCGCCTCTTGCAAGAATACAATTCGCAGCAATGGCTTAACTTTTATGTTTTTCGTGCTCTCAAATGCTATGTAATTGGTTGCATTCTTAGGCTTTCTTGAACCATAACCTAGTCTCGATTTTGAGGTTTTGGGTCGTGCGTCCATACCACCCACCCAATTTTTTTGTGAATTGTCTTGTATCATTTTACTTGTTAATATAATATAAGATCTTATTCATAAAAAAAAGGTTGGTGGTATAAAATCACAACATGGTACAACCATGTTAAGCTAAGGAAGCCTAAAAATAAGAATAATAATCTACAAAAGGTAAATTGAATATTACATCAAAACAAGTAATCATAACAAAGGAACAAATTATAGGTAGATATTTATCATCCAAATTGAAAACTCCATCAAAGTAAGTAACCATAAAAAGGAATTGATGGTAGGTAGTTCCTTATCCGACTTGCTCCAACAAACATTGGGTAAAGCTATCCCCTTAAGAACATGGTCCTAGTTATTGTTTGCATTGTTCATTATCTTTATATCTTCTTTAATGTCCTTCGATTACCTTATGGATTTTTTCTAATAGGTGAAATTGTCGGTATTTAATTGGAAAATTTTATGAGGGAGACACAGTACCCAACTGTATTGATGAAGAGTAGGAGAACTCAATTGTCGCACAATACAAATGGAGGCACATGTTTGCACAAAGGAGACCATCCATCTCGATTGTGAGAGCAAAAACAAAATTAACACCTTTATTGGCCTCCACTCAAGGTGCCACCCTTGAGGTTAAATAGGTAGGAAACAAACAATAATACATCACACATTACCCCAACAATCCAAAAGGCTCTGTAGATAAGAAACCTCTAGGACCACCTTATTTATTTGCATTTGAATCTACATAAACACATTTGAAATAACCATGGTTTTGTTATACGCGTAATAATGTGAATCAATAATAGAGCTAGCAAAAATAAGTGCATTTATGTATTTACAAAGAACGAAAATAATTTTAACTTTATAAGAATATCAAATTTATGTGTAATTTACAAGGCTCATGAAACATATTCTATCAAGGAAGCGCTTCACCAAAAGGGTTTGAAAAGGTCACAAATCCATATCCAATGTATTTGTGCCTTATTGAAAACCAAAACAAGTGAGTAAAATTAATGATTCCCCACTAAATGGACACTTCACTACTACAATAAGTGCGAATAGCTCCCTTTTTTTAGTAAGATTCGTGTAAAAAAACCTTTTTGGGGTTTTTAGTCGTACTCGTGTTCTTTTTGAAAAAATGATGTTGTGAAAGGTGGCACAAATGCGACACAACCTTAACACAATTAGACATTTTTTTTGTGTTACATACGTGCATTTTCCACATGTTTGTGTCGGATATTCATGACATCAACCCTATTTTTTTGGCGTTATCAAGTGACGCAAATGTGATGCAAACTTCATTCATAAATTTAATAAATATCATATAATTATTTGAAAGTTCAAATATACATATATAAATACAAATAAAAACATTATATATATATACATGCGTGTGTGTCTATATATGTGCGTGTGTCGCACACACTATGATCTTATTAATTGTTTTTGTATGAGTGATATTCAATATCCTATTTTAGTATATGTACTAGTAATTTAGAATACGACCAAATTGTTATATATATATATATATATATATATATATATATATATATATATATATATATATATATATATATATATATATATCTGTGTGTGTGTATTATGATCTTATTAATTATTTTTTATCTTGGTGATATTCAATATCACTTGTATAAAAACAATTAATAAGAACATCAAAAAAATTACTTATTTTCTAAATGAACTTAATGGTACCAAAATAATGTATGTTCGTTTTCAAACATAATATCATGTTTTAGGTAAGTTAATCACAAAGATAACAATATACTCTCGAATATGATAAAATAGTTAATTTCTCATGTACAATACAATAACATGAATTCAAATTATAATTTTTATAAAAGTTACTACTACAAACTAAACAAATCATCAACTTCTAGTCACCATCATCATCTAAGAGCTTGTTATCATCATGATAATGTGTGCTCATTACATTTGTATTGTTCGGACTATGCTCCATTGCATATAATGATGGGTTTCCATAGCAATAGCATGGATCATAGTCATCATCAATATCCTCCCTAAAGTCAAGGCCATCAACTAAAAGTGATGTTTTATTCACCTACAATGACATTATTTAATAATTATTAAAATATTTGAAATTCAAATTATGTTAATACAATATTTGAAATTCAATTTTTATTTTTTTAGAAAAGGGTAAATTTGAGGGTTTTGAAAGGACCCACGTCCTTATACAAATAAGAGGAATAAAAAGAGGATCCATAACCAAGCAACGAAGAAGGGAACCAACACAAGGAACCCAAAAGGAGCATCCAAAGAGACCTACAACAAAACACAAAGGGGAAAAGAGAAAAGAAATACAAGAGAGAACAAGGAGAAGTTGTTGCGATCGATATTGCAATAAGTGAAGAAAACACATAAAAGAAGAAGAGGTTATTCCACATGCGGTTGCAAGAAGATGTAGCAGAGGAGGAACAATAAAGGGGAGAGAGAGGATATGCAACCCAAAATAAGCTGCAAGACAAAGATGTGGAAGCAACCACAAGCGAAGTTGAAGAAGGAAAGGAAAGAAAAGGGAATCCAAATCAACACTTAACCTTCTTAAATCAACACTTACCCTTCTTTGAATGCACTAACTGTCAATTTCCAAGTGAATGTTCCTGTGAACCAAGAGGATTGGATTTAGAAAAATTTAGAGTGGCAAAGATTTGTAACTCCTTGTGTCGAGAATGGGGACCATTCTTATCCGAGTCAGAATGATTAGATTCATGAGGTTGTTTGATCCATGGAGTAGGTTTCTCCAAAGAGGGGGATGAACCAATGGTTGTCCCACCTCCGTACATTCAAGCAGCAAAGAATGGATTGAGCAATGACCGATGGAGTTGTTACTTTAACTTCTTGAACATTTGAGTCAGATTTAAATTCATCCTCAAGATCTGGTGGGCTCCATCGTTTGGGAATGAATCCTTTTTCTTTGTATCTTGGAATTTCTTATGAGGTCCGAAGGAATCCTAGAGGTGACCGAGTCTTGGAATTTCTACATCTGAAAGCCGTGTTTTCATAATCAAGAGTCTAGATGTGAGTCATGTCTCCTATCTTGAGATTCATTTTATCCGAAGAACTTTCTTTACCGAGATTTGCTTCTACACAAATCGACAAATGTAAGAAGACCACTATGTAATCTCTTGTCATCCTTTTGATGAACCTCCCTAGACTATTGTTGATATCTTCCATAGCAAGGAAAAAGTGAAGAGGAAGGTTAGGAAACCTCACCCAAACAGGAACACGTGAGATGGAGTAGGAACTCGGATCAAATTGCGAAACCATGGGGTAGTGAACAATCCCGTCGAACCCCAGAACCAAGGACCCTCATCAATAGCCCTTTGATAATCCTCTAGCTCATAGAAGTAGACTATAAAGAAGCCTCGTGCATAAAAGAAGTATTCAAAAAAATCCATGAGGAATGGATCCTTTGGATCGGAGCATTTTTGACAACCAAACACCATTAAATCTGCAGATGAGGGCCTTAGTTTCTAGATTTCTCTTGAAGGTCAGAGCTTCATCATTGTTGATCTCCAAAGTAGGGGATTTGGATGCTTGTTCCACAATGTAGGTAGGGGAAGGAGGAGCTTTTGCAGCTAAAGTGGAAGTGGCATTTTTAAATAGTGCCTCTTTAAAAGGTACATGATTTCACGCTTTGGTTCCACCTAATAAATGACTAGACATGAAAATTATTGAATCCCTTCTAATCCTGTAAGAGATGAGAAGGGAGTGTCCTTCAAATCTCTCTGTCAACAAAAATAGGTCGATTAGATCAACCTTGCACTCAATTTATGCGAAAGAATAATTTAAATATCCCTTCCAAGAGCAAGACATGGAATCTAGATGCAAAGGGTGGAACCAAAAAAAATTGCGAATAAGGACTGTGAAGAGCTCATGAAATAAATTGTGTTAGGAGCCAAAGAGGACACTTTGAGCCCACCATTCTCATCTTCCGAACCTTATCCAAATTTGGGACACTATTCTCGATCTTGCTATCAATGGAGAGGGGGCATATTTGGCGACTAGAGATAGAGGCAAGATCCCGCGAGCACTAAAACCCCACCTTGCTTGTCCATCACCGGGCCCAAAATCCCCGCCCAAATTCCCATCACCCGAAACTCATCACCACCGTTAAAAGCCACACGAGAAAGGATAGGGTTAGGGCACCGGGTAGATCGAAACTCGCCATTTTTACACATCGAAATTCAATTTTTGTTACCTACTTGATTTTAATAATTATTTAAAAATTAATGACGTCTTACCGATACAAAACCACGAGAATGCGCCCATTCATTGAATACATTGGTGTTATATCCAAGGGCTTTGAGTTGTTTGTGCATTTATTCAATGGATTTGAAGCCATGCATCTTCTTGTGGAAATAATATAAAGTTACAAAAATAATCGAGGTATGTAATAAATGTTGTATACTACATTATTTAAATAATCTTACAAATTTGCAAACAGCCTCATTTATGCTTATTTGTCCCAAACGATGAGTCACCAAATTCCTCGATGATTATGGATTGAAGGTCTTTGTCGTAAATACGTTGGACCCCTATATAAATATTAATGTTAGAAATTCTAGGCACTAAAAGGGGGTGAATTAGTGCTCATTCAAACTTTTGAAACAATCTACAGTTATTCAATCATCCAAAATTAAACTATCTTAACCATGATGAAGCATGAATATTCAACCATGAGAGAGAAAGAGAGAAACAAACACACATGAACACATGAGGAGACAAGATTTAATGTGGGAAACCCATCAAGGACAAAAACCCAATGAAACCAGAGAACTAGCTTAGACAATTGTCCTATAAATTTACAATGATTTCACCATATGTTAAACATCCACTCAACTTGAAGCAATTGTTATCTATAAAATTGACGAGGGAAATTTTGCAGGTAACCATACCAAAATTTTGTTTTGGTTCCCCGCCGAGGTCCCTTAGCATTCGGAATGGCATAAAATCCCTTTCTCGGAGAATCTGGTTTTTGAACTTAGTCATTTCGGTCCTTTCTTGGCTGGGCGCAGATTTTGTTCATGCAACACAAAATGAATTTGCGCCCCCTTCTATTCCTTTGGCGCATCCTTTGGAGTGTTGACATTAAAATTGTTGCACCTCCCCATGTTGTGCCCTTCTAACTGCACCGAGGCGCATGCGCCACCTGTCGACACTAAAAATGTTGCGCCCTTGAACGGTGTGCCAAAGGCGCAAGTAATTTCATGCTGATAGACACATAACCGTGCCAAAGGGTGTAAGTATTTTCATGTTGGCATTCCTTTTTGTGCGCCCTTTGAAAAAGATTGGTGGCGCATTTATTGCGCCTTTTGCTATAAATAGGCGCATCCGACCTGTCATTTTCACAATTGAAAAACACGTGAAAAGCTTTTTTTCTCGAACTGTCGGCGCTCTTGTCGTCCTCATGTCACATTTGTGGACCCCCATCATTTCTTCCAGTCTATATATTCCGGGTAAGTGGTCCTTGCGTTCCTTGTGGTTTTTGTTTGTTGGTTTTCTGTGTTATTTTCTAAGGTTGTGTTTGTTCAAAAATATATAACCCTAGGAGGTTTCCCCCGACCCGCTTCACCCTCCTCCCAGATCTGCTGGCCCGGAGGGCTTTGTCTCAAAAGTGATCCAAGATCCTCTTTGCTCTGTCCCCCTTCACTGTCTAGATCTATGCTAAAGAGCCCTAAAAACCGCATGAACCAACCAAAAGGAAATAAATCTTGAGTTGTTATGATCCAAACCCGTGGATTTCTCCATTAACATAAACAAACACTCTGTTGCATAAAACACAGTCACGCCAAAGGGCGCATTGTCCCTCCCTAAAGCACGCGTCTTTCTGCGCCCTATCAAACTCTGAAAATCCTACACAGGCGCAAGTGCAATCTCATCTACACTGACACATGAATGTTATGCAAGTTTTTTCTGCGCCACACCAAAGGCTAAGAAGGCGGCACACCTCAAGTCGGTGATACACCATTTAAACATGCGCTCCATTGCGCACCAAAACAGATTTGTAACATGTTCCGGACCTACGTCATTGGTGCATCCTACGCCTACGCAACACCAAAATTATTTGTGCCCAGTTTAAACCTTACGCAATGGCGCAGGCGCATATCTTTTAACATCAACACTACATGTTATGTGTAATATTCTTACGCCCTGCGCCCTTTGGCATTGTTTTCTTCCTTGCAACACTCTGCATCAGTGCGCCTTGCTTTTTCTGACCCTGTAGCCTGTAGTATACTTGCGCCCTGCACCCAGAGGCTTCTAAATTGCTAACTCTTCTTTCGTAAAGCTTCGATGGATAATCTAACAGCTAACATGGATCTTTTGCGTTGGACTTCACTCCTTCTTCTTGCAGATCAGCAACTAAACTCAGATTCGCACATGTCTTCATCAAGCAAGAGACCGACCAAGTCAAAGGGTAAGGCCAAACTCACAGAAGAAGAAATGAAGTACAAGTATCAAAGGGTCAGGATGCCCGAGTCCCATGCAGAATGTGACTTAGACATCAGGGATGCCAAACTTGGCCACATTGACATGGAAGATTTTTGGGCCGAACCCTAGGAGGGTCACAGTAGTCCTTGGATGGACAAATTGGTTGGCTAGTGGTCTACACTTCATTGGGGAATTCCCGTAAGCACAGTAAATAATGAATTCATGATGGTGGTGGCCCCATTGCTATAATAAAGACACAAGGTGCGTCGAGAATGAGAAGGGTGAGGTTATAATCAACCTCACTGCCCAAACTTTGAAATCATGCTGGGTATCCCCCACCACTGGCACTTTGTGGCCGTGAGTCAGGAAGACTGCATAAAGGCGTGGGATGAGAATGAGGACAAATGTATGTAGCTCATGAATGAGGTATATCTAAAGAATAAGAAGGTAATAACCAAGTGGCCCCAGGTTATTCATCGCAATGACTTTTCGGAGGAGCTGAGCGACACCATTACCTTCCTGAGTAGGGTTTTGGGCTTCCCGATGCCCATTACTTCCATAAATGGATGCTCGGTTATCTCGGAAACAATGAAAAAAATGTGCTCGATCGGCGTTTTACGTGGGCAGAAATCATCAGCAGCACCATCTCTGAGCAGCTCCAACAACTCTCAACAATGGGGAGGTTCTACATGAACTCCTACGTGGTCTATGTTTCTGCCTCTAAGAGAGATTATCCAGCACTGAGCCGATGCGGGGTATGGCCCCAGGTGAAAATATATGAATATTATCCAGAGTGAAACTGGAGAACAACATCCCACAGTTCAGCAAGATCAACGATGCCTTCTTCTATGGCATCATCTACTTATTGAGGCCAAATATGACTCATGGTCGGACGACCAAGAGCATAGTAATTGCAACAAAAAAGTGGGGGGCATTATTTACGCAATTCCCCACTTTTACTTATCTTAGAGCTGCCAACTTCTTGGGGGATCCCACCAAGTTGCCAAGATATGCAGGCCCTAAGCTGATCCTATTGGAGCTGTCCAGACAGCTCATCACATATCATGAGAAGTGCCTAAAGAGAAAGAAGGGTGGGACTCCATTCCCCCTCATGAGTGGCAGTACACATGCACTTCTCACACCAAAGCCAGGAAATGTTTACAGAACTGGAGCTTCTTAACTTAAAGCATAATTTCCTGGCAAGGCCGACCTTTGATCCACAAAATTACCTCCCAAAGGAAAATCTCGATCGATCCACGTCCCATAGATCGAGGATATCTATATTGATCTCTATCACGAGGTCGAGCTTAGAAGAAAGGATCACTCACTTTGGCCTTAGCAGAGATCATCTAGTATGGTGTGGCCATTGTTCCGAAAGGTTTCCAAATGACTGATCAAGAAGTTGATCAGGTATATCTAGATACGGATGGGGACAACTGGCCATTTGCTGAGATAGACAAAACAAAGGCACCTCAGACTATTGAGGAGAGGGTAAAAGGCACCTTGCAAGTGCATGGAATACTGGTGCAGGTTTAATGGTCTCATCTACCTCGGGGTAGACTTCACCACGTCTCCCTTAGGAAATGCACCTACCAGGCCGAAGCATTTGCCAAAGGGCAAAGGAAAAGACAAGGAAGGGGAATCAAGTGCTACTCAAGAGCAAGCTCCCGAGAGTCCCCTTCCACCGCCCAGGAACAAGTTGTAACCCTGGTATCTCTAGAGAAAGAGTAGGCGGTAAGTGTTCCAACGAGCACATCCACTCAGGATGTTGCCACTGCTTTGTAACCACTGAGGTTCCTTCATCCCCTCTCCTGCTCCTCCTTCCCCTCCTCATGTCACTCAAGTAACTGCTCCTCTGGTTGTGTCTTCTCCCCCATCTTCTACTGTTCCCCCTTCCTCTTCTTCCATCTTCTCTTCCCTCGCAGAGCTATCCCCCAGTATCTCTTCCCTCATCTCTCAGATCCCTTCCACCCCCACGGTTTCCTCTCCTACAGTGACTCCTACCCCTATGAGCGTTGGTGACTCGGCTTCTTTATCAATGTCATCCTTGCAAGCGTCTCGATGCATTTCCCCTTGTTCACTATAGCTGCCCCTTCTTCTGTCGCCGTTCCCTCTTCTCCCGCTGGTCCCACTCCCTTAAGTCCAGCATGGATCTCCCAACACCTGAGCCAACACAAGAGGAAATTCCCATTGCACCTATGGACTTCTCTGTCATTCCATCAAAAGGGGCTAAGAAGCAAAAGCCAATAACCCGCTTCTCTCAGAGCACCTCAGGTGAAAGAGTAATGGAGATCGCGTACCCCGATCCCACAAAGGATAAAAAGGATCTGTCTCCTACAGATTACACAGTGACACAAGTCACAATGGGAACGTCCTCCGAGAGCCTACAAGGAGAGGCCCTATCTGTGGTGGATGCCCTTTGCAAGAAGCTCTAGGAAGCAAAGGAGGAGAAGAGGATGCTAAAAGAGCAAAACAAACACCTTCTCCAAGCCCTGCAGAAAATGGGCAGTGCACCTCCCGTGAATTGCCAATGAAACTCTTGAGGCCCTTAGTCAGGATAAGATAAACGAATACGCCAAGATTGGTGAACAAGGCATGGCAGTATCCACCTGGAGAGACCAAATCCTCAAAGATAGTGAGGAAGTGATCGTGAAGTTCACTGAGCTATATCAGAATATTGGTCAAGCTAACAAGGAACTCCTAGGTGATTGCAGGGCCTATCTCGAAGAGTTGGACCACGCCAAGTTACAACACGAGACTTTTCAAAAGATGCTCGACTACCCGATCGATGACTTAGTGAAATTTGGCGTCTTTGATCACCCCGGGCACCCAACAAAGTCCTTGCTGCTTTGGATTATCGGGTCGATCAGATGGAGTTCGTCTTGGAGAAAATTGACAAAGTTAAGGAGGAAGCCCTAGATGCAATGCATCAAATGGAGCAAATTGTCCTAAGAATGTCTCTGGGTTTTCTCGCTCCATCTTACGCCTTGAGGAAGGCAAGATGAAACCATTCGGCTCTTCAAAGAGATCATCTCGCAAGGGTTAGGGCCAGAAACTACTTTTGACGCAGAATTCATCAACAACCTTTTGGCTTGCCGCAACTTTTTGGGTTACACGATGGAGGGGAAATGAGTACTTCAAACTCCCAGAAAATCTCAGAGATGAACGGGAGACTTGTGAAGTCATCGGCGATCACACCAAGGGTCCTGCCAGGATCAACTCCAACCAATGATCAACAAATTCACGGAGTATCGCGCCCAATTCCACATTGCCTCTCTTGAGTAGAAACATGACACTCTCTTCCGGCCGTGGGACGACAATGAATAACCTTCCTCCTCTCTGGCTTTCTTTTTGTAATATTTAAAAGTATGTTGGCACAAATGATGACATCATCCATGTTGCACCATGGGATGTTGTTATCCACCAAGTTGCCCCAAAGTCAACAGTTGACTTTTAGATATTTTTGTAAATACTTTGTAATTAGTCGTTGGTTTCTTTTTGCCTTCTTCCTCCTTCTACTTCTATATATACTTGAATACTTGTTGTATTCAGGTGGTGGACACTTTTAGATGAAAAATAGAAGTGAGAAGAAAAGGCTTTGCACTTTTTGTAACAGAAGAAAACATTAATACAAATATTAAGACTTTGTGCTGAATATATGTGTTATGGGCATCGATCTTTCTTATGTCAAATCTGTGTGTTTATCTACATGGATCTATCTCTACTTTTTTGTCATTTGTTCATCAAGTATTGTTTTGATTTTTATGTAAGTAGGTTTGTCTCTGTTTACTTTACTACCAGCCCAAAACATAGACCCTCTGACCTTTCTGCTTTGGAATTCATTTCTTTTCTCCCTTTAGATCTATCCTATCTCCTCTCCTCGCTTCATTCCCTTCTTTTCACGAGTTGAAAATACACCAATTGGGACGAGATCCCAAACCCCGAAGGCGAGAATTGTAGGACTTGCTGCATTCTGTTGGTAGAATAGCAATAAACCGAGTTTCATTTTGTTGTCTCAAAGAGGGGCTATGCCCTACACACTATTGGCTCGTCTATCCATATATCTCGCCTCCGGAATATTTTCGGACCAACAAGCACTCACTCCAATACAAGGCCAAAACAACCACTTGACAGTTTTGCAAGCACTTACTACAAGGAAGCACCCACTCCCAATACAAAGCCAAGCACCCACTTGACATTTTTACAAGCATCTACTTACAAGGAAGCACCCACTCCTAAATTGTTGAGCAAAACTCGGTCTACGTACAAGGGATATGTAAAGGTCTTCATAAACTATCACAAAGAGTCATCATAACATATGTTCGATTTCATTTACTTCCATGGACATGATAGATCTGTTAAGATACCTTGATTTTAACCAATGACCAAAGAGAACCTTAAACAACTCTTACGGTGAAGAAGAATCTTCGATCCTCGCAAAATATTGTTTTGTAACTTAGAATCGACAACATTATTTGGCAAGTACAATATTTAGGGCCCCTTAAAAACTTCAACCTAGGAAACATAAACATGTTCATACATTGCAATATGTTTTGAAAATATTTATGGACTCCTTATATTCACCTCCATTCGTAAAACAACCTTCAATCTTCATTTAAGCATCCCCGAGTGCATTAGGAGCATATGCTAATGTTCAAAGTCTTGAGCAGGAGTTTTAAGAAACACATGACATCAAGGTTATCCAATATCTTATGAGCTCAATGCTATAGTTGATCTTCACAAAGTAATCTTTGTCCAAACGTAACAAGCTTGAAGTTTCCTCCTTATCTCGGCATAGATCTTGAATATATAGGTTTAATAGTAAATATTGTGTCAAGACTTTTCATGGATCATGTGTTCATGTGTTTCCTAGCAAGAGTAAGCACACCAAAGAAAAGGACATAGGGTAGAGCAAAGACTTATACGAGTAATAAGAATTTGAAGATGAGAAATCTCTGTTATGATCTTGAGCATGGTTATTAAAATTAAACACTCGTATACATTTGAGAGCACTTTGTTATAACCTATACACTTTGTCATGATCTTGAAAAGAAGAAGAATGCAATTCATAACATGGGAAGATTGACTTGAAAACACTTAGTTGCTTATATCAACTAGGAGGACAAGACACTACAAATTCCCTTCACAAACAGTATGTTGTGACAAAGTATTTAGTCTTTTGAAATGGTAGATTTTCATCTTCAAGATATTAGCCATTTCACATCTTTCTCATTTAGGCATGACTAAAAGGAAATACTTCAAGGATATTACTACTTCTCGGGTCAAATATTTCATCTGAAATCAGACCAAAAAGATCCAATTTTGCTTGATCTTTAAAGATGTTGCTCATGTAGGGTTTCAAGAACCAAACCCTAGCTCAATGTTAGAAGAACTACAACATCTTATATTTACCTTTTACACCAACATAGCCATATGATCACTTCATTAGATGAGACTACTGCAAGTTCCAAGCATTTAATTACATGAAGTGAGAGAATATGACCAAGATTTAGTGCTACTGAGTCTTAGTCCATCATGACTGTATTACAAAACAAAGACACAATCCTTTAACATGACCCGGTTTGCATAAGATATACTCTGTCTTTGGCATCTAGAGAATTTTTTTGAGAGGATTCTTTGTTCAAGCACCTTACTACACTAATTTCAATCACCAACTAAAGAAAACTTGACATGAGAAATGGGCATTTTGATCTTGAGTTCACAATTTCTTAAAGTACCACGGGGTAGTTTGAACTTGTGCACTTCATGTTACCATTACTCCACTCATGTGGTCAACTGTGGAAGGGATACATTAAATGGATCACATACACACCTCCATCAGCTTGAGTGTAGAGCTTGTAGAGGTAAACTTCAACCACTACCCAAAGATCAGTCTTTTTAACAAGAATTGTATAGGATAATTTAGAGATGATGAGCTTTAGACTTCAAAACTCATCAAAAAAACATGCCAAGAGATCTATCAAATAAAACTTGACATGTAAAAATATATTATTATCCTTTTCCATCTCAACATTGAGTTTACACCCAAGTATCACAAATGTATCATTTATACACCATGTTTGTACTTACACATGACTTGCAAGAGATGAATTAAACTTGTACGGAAAATATATTCTCGAAGAGCACCAATGACATCATTTTATCCTTGAGAGAACCTTCTTCAACCTTGAGTAGTTGAAATAAATTACACAAGTGATAATGATATCCAAAAGCTTCATTTCTTTCCTATCGCTTCAGGAAGGAGGTTTGGAGAGAGAAAAACCATGTTAGTAAAATGAATAAAACTTTTTGTTCCTTATTCATTTATCCTCAAACTTTTGAAAAATCTCAGTCTTAGAGTGCTCTTCAAAAATTCCTTCTATGATTTATCTGAAGAAGGCTTGATAATTTTTTTGGATGTTAAGAAGACAAGGTGCTCAATTTTCCTTTTCAAGAAACTAGTTTTGGTAAAACTTGAATAACTTCAAAATTCCTCTTCAAAATTTGATGAAATTTGACCCAGAGCACCATAACACATCCATCTACATGATGCATAGATTTGTTTCTAATAAATAATCCTATAATATCTATACCAATATCATTTGTGCATGAATCCACTTTCTTTAGTTCTCAAAGGCATTTTTATTGAAAGCTTGAATTTTACTTCGAAACTAAAGTAATCCTGTAGATGCACATAAATTCTCTAGGAAATGTTATTATTCTTCTACCGTGCTTACCTAGGATTTTCATGGCATGCATTGAGCTCTTACACCTCATTAGGCTCTAGAACTGGGCCTAAATGAGCTTGTTTCAACTATGATTGCAATACTTGACCTGATGTTGACCTTGGAATATCTTGCACATCCTAGAAATATCATTTCTAACCTATGAGACACCTAAGCCAAGCCCGCCAACCATCTCCATACCTCTAGTGGGCACCAACCTCACTAGCCAAGCTTGTAGCACCCTAAAACCATCCTAAACGGGTAGTACACCATCTTGAGGCCACTAAAAACCATTGATAAGGCACCAACCTGCATGAAATTTCACTCCACCTTTTACATCAATGACAACACCGAATAATGCAATAGGGTTCAACAATCTCCCCCTTTGTCATTGATGACAACAAACTCAAAAACCTTGATGGAAAACCAATACACCAACGAATTCAAAACATTTATTCCTTATTTTTTAAAGCACTCTCCCCCTTTGAAATCTATGACAAAGTTACACACATCTAACAACATGAGTAGCATGAAAGAAAATAGTGGCAAGGCATGACGTTACCTTAAGAAGCTCCCCCTTGAATGATTTTTCTCTTTTGTCTAATAAGACCCAACAAGTTGCATGTCCTTCTTCATCAATCGGATGTAATACTCCCCCTGAAGCTATTCTCTTGATGTTCGGGTATCTCACTTCACCATGCTCAAAACCAAGATCAAATCTTCCTTAAGCTATTTGATTTTCCATTCGGGGGCTTAGATCCCTGAATAAGCCTTTTAAATCCTTTTGGCCCAAATTTTTTCATCCATGAAGCCTCGTACTTCATGAATAAGGCTCATACACCTCCCCGGGATTATTTCCTCCTCCTTTATATGATGTTTCAAGAAATCAATCCCTTACCTTACACTTAAGCTAGAAGGATAGATTATTCATATCTAACAAGTCAAAAAGGACTTTTTAGTGTTTTCTATTGTCTTTCCTTGTCCATTTATTGAATGAACAAACTACCTTGCTTCACCTTGAAGTGTATCATCTTGTCTTCATTATTTTGTGCTTTACAATTTTTTTTTATGTTGCTAGGACATCTCAAAATCACCTATTGGTCATTCATAGTTGTTTCTCATGTTCCAATTCTCCTTCCAAAACCTTTGTAGGTCATTGGTTTTAGATTCCTAGAGTTAGCAATATAAGCATGCAACATGAAAAATCCAATATTGGTCTTCACTACAACAACCTTTTCCTCTTTTCTCAATAACTTGTGAGCATTTAAGCTTATCCTTGTCCTTATACCACACTCAAATATCATCATACTTTTTAGCAAAGTGCATATACCCTATACTATTGTTTACAACTTATTTACAATATTTTCAACATGGAGTTTCTTTTGGCATGATCTTCATCACATCAGATTGAGTGTTATCACTAACTCCCCTTGCCACATAAGATCTTCACGCCTCTTTACCTTGTCATGTTAGGATGGTTTTGGCTTGAGCATAATTTGCGAGACCCTTAGCATGCCATGAGAATACTTGAAGGACTCTTCATAAACTAAAATGAGATTAGGTTCTACAAGATTACCCTTCATGACAAGTTTGTTTGACTTGAATAGGCTTCATATAACTTAGAACTTAGAGTCCCTTATTTTCTATCCTTTAGCATTCATCATAGGCATTTGCATACCTTCTAGAACCTTTAAAAACTTGATTGATATAGCTCTTCCATTTTCATCCTTGGAGAATTCTATCATACTATGACTGATGATATAGGTAGCTGTATTAGACCTTTAAGATTCTTGGGTTGGTGATGAGCATATTCATTTATTCATCACATGTTATTTGTCCAATTTGAGCATGAAAATTACCTCTGTAACACCTTATTTACTCAAAATTTCATGCATGACATCACATTGACTTGAAAGCATTTCCATCCTTCATTTTCAAATCTTTGTAGCTGAGCATCCAAATGTTGAACACCTTTGCAACCTAAGGTTTTATGGATAGATAAATATAAGACATGGCTTTACAACTCGATCTTCATCATTGTTGAAAATTTCACGAACTTGGACATGATTTCTTCGCCATATTGTGGATAGACATGTGATGCATCTTCTTGATACTTGATCGGACCTTATATGGTTTTGACACCTTGCAACATATTTATATAACATGACTTTGATAGACTAAATTTTTCTCTTTTCATGATTCAAGTTTGAAGATGATGTCGAGACAAACTTGACTTTAAGTACCATGTATTCCTCCTTGGAATATCTGTAACTTTTACATAAGGACACCACTAGGATCAACAATTAATTCAATTTTAGTTTGTTTCTGATCTATTAATAGAACTTGAGGACATGGACACATATACTTATGTATTATTCTAAGTAAAGGACACTTTCCAACTATTTTATGCTTTCTGAGACTTATCTTGCATGAAAACAACCTAGAAGGATGAATTAGACATCACTCAATCTTGAAAACATGGAGATAGATAACACAAGCCTTTAAACCTATTAACCATACACTCTTTGCATGACTACTCAAGGAGGACATTCAAGGACTTTAATAAGCACTAGTACTTCAATATGAGACTAAATAAACATTCCTTGAATTTTACATACCTTGGCAACATAATGAGGACTTACAATAACATCTATTTATGGAAAATTACCTGCATGAATACACTTTGGATTGTTTACTCAACATGGTTATGGAGAAGACCTTGAATTTTTTGTTTGGTAGACTAATGAGTAGTAAACCTTTCTTCTTTTAGCTTATATACCTTCTAGAAGCCTAGAGAAGGCACACTACCTTGTGAGATTGCCTCAAAACAAGAGATATTCATCATAACAACATGATGACTCAATTATTTCCCTTATTATCCTTAGGATCTTTCCATTCTTCTTGAGTTCATTCCTTGGTGTGATAGCCTCATCATCAATTCCCTCACTTTTTGACTGAATGCCTCGAAAAAATTCATGTTACGTATCATATACTTGTACTAGTACAACTTGAGGTAGAATCTCTACATCACTTGTACTATACTTGTCTTCCTTCCTCTTAGCTTTATCATTACTTCTTGATGTCTTTATTGAGCTTGCTTTTTCATTTACTAGTTATGAGTCTTCTTAAGTTGTCTTTAAAAGAGTGAGCTTGAATTCATACTTTATATTGTAGATGAACTTCCTCTTATCGCAGTATCTTGCAAAGTGACCAGCTTTGTTGCACTTAAAGCATACAATATGACACTTTTCTCTAGGTTTTATCTTTATCCAATCTTGCTTCATAGGTTCTTCAAGACAAAATTTGGCTATGTGACCCCTCTCATGGCAGTTTGTAACAAACTCTATTATTTTCATATTCAGTCCTACAATCTCTCCATGGGTGTTCTTTGTCTATTTTTCTCATACAATCCCTAGCTCTATGTCTAAAAACATGGCATGAAAAACAAACTCCATGAAACTTACTTGAGAATTTCTTTGCATTTGGATGTTGAATGGTCTTCTTGTGTTCTTTGATATCCTTCTTGATCTCAAAATGTCCTTGACATGATACATGGATTGACTCACCCTTCAATTCCTTTTTCCTTGCTTATTCTAGTTCCTCCCTTAAAGTCTTCAACTTTGCACTTAGTTTATCACATTCTTCAACCTTGGCTTTGATAGTTTTTTGACATGGCTCATGACTAGACTCATGCTTCAATTCATTCTGATTTGCTTCACTTTTGAAAACCAAATCTGATCTGTCATTAGGATGTCTTTGTTTTCTTAACAAGTCATCAAGATTGCTTGAAATTTCCTCAATTCTTTGATATATCATCAGTTTACTTGTGGCTTGTTCTAGCTCATCCTTTAGGGTATTCAATTCTTCTTCATGTTTGAAGAAATATTTTTCCTTGTCTCTTAGAGCTTTTGACACATTCTCAACAAATGATGCCACCTATTTGAGTTCTTGGAGATGATTGGCTTCCATGAGCTTGATTTCCATCTTTAATTCATTAATCAGGGCTTGAGAAATCTCATACTTCTTTTCAGTACTATTTCAGCTAGACCACCCATACTTGTGCCTCAAGGACCTCCTCTTAAGTTGTTAAACTTGTACCAAGAGAACCTACTCGATACCAATTGTTAGGAATTCTAGGCATTGAGAGGGGGTGAATCAGTGCTTATTCAAACTTTTGAAATAATTTATAGTTCTTCAATCATCTAAAATTAAACTATCTTAACCATGATGAAGCATGAATATTCAACCATGAGAGAGAGAGAGAAACAAACACACATGAACACATGAGGAGACAAGATTTAATGTGGGAAACCCATCAAGGGACAAAAACCCACTGAAACCAGAGAACTAGCTTGGAAAATTGTCCTATAAAGTTATAATGATTTCACCATATGTTGAGCACCCACTCAACTTGAAGCACCCACTCCCAATACAAAGCCAAACACCCACTCCTAATTTACAAGGAAACACCTACTCCCAAATTGCTGAGAAAAAACTCAAACTTTAATCAAATAATTTTTTATCACCTTCAACTTATTTTCTTACATCAACACATTGTGATCACTATTTCATCTCTTCACTTCATTTGCACTCCTCTCTCAAAACATCAATATGCTCTTTAGCTTACATAACTGATATCAAGTCTCGGAGATGATTTGCACAATGAATTATGCTCTCTCTTTCATGAGAATGTATCTCTCATACATAAAATTCTCTCTATGTTGATTTTGTCTTACTAAATCTTCTATACTCTCTCTCTGCATACATCATAAAAACTCTCCCAAGTTTGAACAACAACTACAAGTTCAGAATTTTGCTTTTTGAAGACAAGACAAACTCTTACAATTATATTTTAAAATTCACATTCAAAGCCTCTTTATTTTCCTCTCACAATCCACCTACAAGGAGATGTAAATGTCTTCATAAACTATCACAATGAGTTATCATAGCATCTATTCAGTTTCATTTACTTGCATGGACATGACAAGTCTGTTAAGATACCTTTATTTTAACCAATGACCAAAGAGAAACTTAAACACCTTTGACAACTGTAGAAGAATCTCGACCCCCGCAAACTATTATTTTTGTAATCGACGACATGATTTAGAGAGTATAATATTCAAGCCCCCTTTAAAAATTAAACCTAGGAAACATAAACATGTTCATACGTCTACAATATGTTTTGAAAAGATTTATGGAATCCTTATATTAACCTTTATTTGCAAAACAACCTTCAATATTCATTTAAGCATCCATGAGTGCATTAGAGCATGATATAATGTTCCCGAAGTCTTGAGCAGGAGTTTGAAGAAACACATGACATCAAGGTTAGCCAATATCTTATGAGCCAAGTGCTACAGGTGATCTTCACAAAGCAATCTTGGTCCCAACGTAACAAGCTTGAAGTTTCCTCGTTATATGACATAGCTCTTGAAGATATAAGTTTACCGATTAAGATTGTGTCAATAATTTTCATGTATCACATGTTCATGTGTTTCCTAGAAAAAGTAAGCACGCTAAGGAAAAGGACACATGGTAGAGAAAAGACTCGATACAAAGTAAAAATCATTTGAAGATGAGAATTAGTCTTTTATGATCTTGAGCATGGTTATTAAACTTGAACAAAGTGGTATGTATTTGAGAGCACTAATATAGCCGATGCCGTCATGAGATTGAAAAGAAGAAGAATAATGAGAGTCATATCATGGGAAGATTGACTTGAAAGAACTTAGTTGCTTATATCAACCAAGAGGACAAGACACTACACATTTCTTTCATAAACAATATAATGTGACAGAGTATTTATTATTTTGAAAGGGCATAGTTCCATCTTCAATATCTTAGCCATTTCACATCTTTCTCAGTCAGGAATGACTGCAAAGACATAAGTCAAGGAGATTACTATTTTCTAGGTGAAAGAGTTCATCTGCCATCCAACCAAAAAGAGCCAATCTTGCTTGATCTTGGGATGTTTCTCAAGTAAGGTTTCAAGAACCAAACCATAACTCGTTGTTAAAAGGCCTAAAACATCTTAGATTTACCTTTTACACCAACATATCCATATGATCACTTCATTGGATGAGCTTATTGCAATTTCCAAGTATTTAATTACATGAAGTAAGAGAATATGACCAAGATTTAGTGCTACAGATCTTAGTCCTTTATGACTATTACAAAACAAAGAAATTTTCCTTCAACATAACCCAATTTTCATAAGTGAAACTCTTTCTTTGGCACCTAGAGAATTTGTTTGAGATGATTATTTTTTGATGCACCTTACTACATTGATTTCAATCACCAACTAAAGTGAACTTGACATGAGAAATGGGCATTTTGATCCCGATTTCATAGTCTCTTAAAGTACCACGGGGCATTTTGAACTTGTGCACTTCTTGCTTTACCAATGAGTCCACTCATGTGGTAAAACGTGTAAGGGATACATTAAAGGGATACCATACACACCTCCATCAACTTTAGTGTAGAGCTTGTAGAGGGAAACTTGTAAGCCCTACCCAAAGATCGAAGTCTTCTTGACAAGAAATGTACAGGAGAGTTTAGAGATAATGAGCTTTAGACTTCAAAACTCATCACAAAAACATGCCAAGAGCTCTATCAAATAAAAATTGACCTATAGAAAGAGATTATGATCCTTTTCCATCTTAGCATTGATTTTATACCCAAGTATCATGATTGTATCTTTTACACACCATGACTATACTTACACTGACTTGAAGACTTTCGAGTTAAAAGTACGGAAAATATATGCTTGAAGAGCACAATTGACATAATTTTATCCTTGGGAGAACCTTATTTGACCCTCAACAGTTGAAAAAAATTACACAAGTGATAATGATAACCAAAATCTTCATTTCTTGCCCATCGCTTCAAGAAGGAGGTTTGGAGAGAGAAAAACCTTGTTAGTAAAATGAATAAGTTTTTTTTTCCTTATCCATTTGTCCTCAAAAATTTGAAAAATCTCAATCTTGGAGTGCTCTTCAAAAATTCCTTCTATAATTTATCTGAATAAGGCTTGAGATTTTTTTGGGATGCTAAAAAGACAAGGTGCTCAGTTTTCCTTTTTCAAGAAACCATTTTGGTAAAACTTGAATAACTTCAAATATCCTCTTCAAAATTTGATGAAATTTGACCCAGAGAACTAAAACACATCCCTCTACATGATCCATAGATTGGTTTCTCATAAATAATCATGTATTTTCTAGACCAATCTCATTTTTCCATGACTTCCCGCTTTAGTTCTCAAAGGTAGTTTTAGTGAAAGCTTGAATTTTACCTCCAGAAGCTAAAATAAGCCTTGTAGATGCTCATACATACTCTAGGAAGTGTTTTTCGGCTTCTACCATGGTTACCTAGGCTTTTGTGGCCTATATTGAGCTCTTACACCTCATTAGGCTCTATAACTAGACCTAAATGAGCTAGTTTCAACTATGCCTTGTAATACTTGACTCGATCCTCACTCTGGAAGCTCTTGCACATCCTAGAAACATAATTTCTAACTGTGAAGACACTTGAGCCAAGCATACCAACCATCTCCATACCTCATGTGGGCACCAACCTCGGTGGCCAATCCCAGAAGCACCCTAAAACCATCCCGAAACCATCCTAAATGAGTAGTAAACCATCTTGAGGCCACTAAACACCATTGATAAGGCACCAACCCACATGACATTTCATTCCACATTTTCCATCAATGCCATGTGACATCAATGAAAACACCAACCAATGCAAAAAGGTTTAATAATTAATACATAGAAAACTTGGAATTAATGAATATGACAAAACACACACACACACACACACAAAGACACATTTGTTTTTGCAAATTATCAAAACCTGCTTTTACATCCCGTTTGAGCCACTTTGCACATTGTTATTTTCATGAAGATAAATTCATTCCTACAAGTCGGCATGTTAGTTTCTCCTCGTGCGTATTACCCCTATAAGTTCCCTACACATTAAATTTGTGATAAATTTATATAAAACATTATTTTAATTTATTTCTATGTCATACCTATATATGCCACCTCATCCTTCTAAGTGTCTCTGTTGCAATTTTTCAATAATACCCACATAATAATAGAAGCACTTTGCCAAACTCTTTTTAGTGTACACAACCATCCATTTTCTACGTTTAACTAAATTTCAATTTGTATTCCATGTGGCAATTTTCTAAAAATAATATTTTTGCTCAAATAATAATAATTTTTTGAAGTACCTAAAAGAAAATAACAAAATTAAAGTAATTTAATTTTTTGACAAATTTGATAGCATGCAAAAAATGATTAAATTAAAAATAAATGTAAACTAATACTTATTTTCCACAAACATCTTATAATATTTTCATGTCATGGTTCACATACAATTTCACATCCAAATTCCCCCACACTCAATTTTTGCACTCATTCGGTGTTAGAACAAATGGCCAATTCTCCTCAAAATCGGGTTGAGAATCTATACCCCCCCTCATCATTGTAGACAACACCTCCTCAACACTTTGTGGGGGTGGTCTCATGTCGCTTAAATTGATGAACACCATATTTAGGAGGTTATATCAAAGACATTGGGATAAAATATGATGATATGTGATTATATAATAAATTTAAAAAGATCAAATAAATTCTAATTGTTTTTTGAATATGACTACAAATAATATAGAATAAAATAACATTTTATCTCCTTTCGTTTCTTAAAACAAGTGAAACATGATTGGCCACCTCAAAAATGTCACCACTTCCGGATCATCAATCACAAGATGTACGAGGCTATGAATACACTTGGCACTAAATAGAAGGATCTATAATTATATGATAAATTAAAGATTCTAATAAATTAAAAAGATAAAATTATTTTTTGAATATGACTACAAATGATTATGCCAAAGGTGTTTTATGAGATAAGAATCGGGAGGCTATTTCTAACATGCATAGAGTTTGGATGACTACAATTAATTTAGTTATTGAAGCACGACATAATTATAGTCATTCATGTGTTGGAGATCCTCGGGAAGCATGAATTTTCCTTTAGAAACCCTTTAAACACATGCTCGTTGCATACTTGGTGTCCACTCTAACTCATCGACTCTCTGACCATCATAGTTTTTTCCCCTTCGATGCCTTTACTGTAATGAATGCATTAGTTGAGGTGGAGATCCGAAAGGGTTTTCTACAAACATTCAATGGTTCCTCTCCACCAAAGATACGAGTGTATCAAAACCTACTACTTTTAACATCTTGGTTGAGTGGCTAGTTGGCTTAAACTACTTAACTTTTAACTTATTATGTATTATGTTGTAATCTTTTACATGGATTACTTCAAGTCTTAATTGTAGACACAAAATCACGCACTTGGGTACATTTTTAGGTCCTAAAAGCATACTAGCATTTACATGATTCCTATGTGAGAAAACCAAGAATTGACAACTATCTTTGGCCTCTTATATGTGTTTCTTATGTTCTCTTTGGTATTACACACCCTACAACCCAGTCAGAACTTTACTTTCTTATCTTTTATGACTCTAAACACCGGCGCCCAAGCGCCCCGTCCCCCTTTGGGCGCCCTGTCCTTTTCTACCTTACTCGCAATTTTGGGCCTCTTTTATCTTTTGGGCATCTTATTTTCTCATGGGAAGGCCTTCTAGTTTCCAATTATGAAATTCAACCAAGGGAATCATATAAATACATAACTATGTGATCAAAATAAAGGACCAAGCTCTAAACATACTATTTATCACCTAAGTTTTCATCCAAAAGCATATAAAGCACTAAAAGGAATCCATCTAAAATCCATACAAGGGACTCGCATTTTCTACATACACAACACGGGTAAGTTCATTCTATTCCATACACACATTTGCATCTTTTAACAAATCTAGCCTGTTATCTAGTGCATCTTGTACAAGGGCATCCTAGGGCACCATTTTCACACACTCACAAGAACTACATGGAGTCTGAGATGTAGTGCAACACTCGATCATAAGTTCACTCATTTGGGTGACCGTCAGGGTCATTCTAACTCACCATATTTTATATATATTTTGGATTGGATGTGGTTTGTGGGTTTTATAGGTGAATATCTCTTTTTCAAGTTATAGGTATATCAAAGTGATTAAGGTACAACATACGAATGACTAAAATAGAATATTAACGACACTCTTGTGACGCTCCAATAATCAGATTCTGCTTAGTCACGGGCACCTAGGTGCCCTTGCCCTAATCCAGAACCCTAGCTCATCTCTATCTAATAGTTCTAGAATTTACTCTAAATGATTGTGACATTGTTATCTTCTTGTTCAATAGTTTTCCAAGTCTACACTAGTCCGGATCAAGCACAAATTAGCTAAGTCATTCTCTCTATCTTTCACTTAGGGCTACATATTTTATTAGCTTATTGCTTTTGTCAAATTGTATCTAGTAGATGTATATCATAGTTTACATTGGTTACTTTGCACTATTAAGGTTTAACGGTAAATCTATTTTTTGTTAAATCATTTGGTGAACCCGCATTCGAATACTCTTGGATCCTCATTTTTCTTCTCTCATGGATCCTAAAATTCCTCAAATTTCTTTGCATGATTTACTTCAAATGCATCCCAATTGCAAGGTTGTTCTCCAAAAATCCCTAGACATTATGTATCTTCCTCGTAATATGTCGCCCGCTCAAGTAAGTGTCATTTTTATCATCTATCTGATGACTCTATTGCTCCTAATCCTCCATCCAATCAACCTATCCTAGAGTCCATCCAAGCTTTGCATTATTTATTTCAAGACAAAATTCAAGCTATGGAAACAACAATTACATCTCTTAAATCTGAAATCCAACATCTCAAGGATGCTTCTCAAGCTCATGTTAGTTCTCCTTCTACATCTCATTCTCCTCATCCTAATTCTATGTCTTCTACATGTGCTCATATCAGTGAACCTCAAGTCTTACCACTCCCCGCACCTCTCAAGTTTGATCACAATGTTAAGCAACATGATATTATTCCTCAACTCCTCACTCATCAATTTATCAACTTGTCATCTACTCATTTCTATCCTCCTTATCGGCTTGCAAAATATTAAGGTCATCCATATTACAATTATCATCAAATTAATAGACATAATAACAATGATTGTTATGCTCTAAAATGAAAAATTGGCCACCTTAAGCATTATGGTATCATTTCATTTGCTACACAAAATGTTGTTACATGTTCATCTCCAATTGCTACATCTCAATGGGTTCCTAAATCTGATTCATCTATGTCTCATGAGCATCATACCATTGTTACTAATGTTCCTTCTATAGTAAGTCAAGATCCTCCTAAGCAACCACCTCTCAAAATCAGTCCATCCTCTTCTCCTATCAAGTCTTCTACAACGTTATCAATCCCAAATAATCCACCACCATTCAAGGTCCCTATCCACCCTCCACTTCAGCAACCAATCACTTTTGTCAAGCAAACTATTCCTTACATTGATGGTTGGGACACATTTCAAACACCACCATAGATCTCCATCTCTTACACACTTGGGGGCATCACACTTTCTCTCCCCCCTTACATCACTATCAGTTGTCTCTAATGTCTACTATTACACTTTATGTTATTTGCTTCATGTCTACATCTTTTTAAGAACTCTTACACACATTGATACACAATTTGTATTGTCGCCACCTTATGACGCACTCTAGTTCCTCGATTCATACTTGACCGTTAAGGGTCTAAATCTGAAATGAACCTCATTGCATCCACATTGCACGTTCTATGCTTCATGGTCTATCTTTCTAGCGCACACTTTCAAACTATTTCTCGATGATGCACTCTTGTTCTATGGTTCATTATTGATTATTAAGGGTCATTTCTAAATGAACCTCATCTTATACTCATCCACATCCACTAGGGGGCACACTACTCCTATCACATTCATATTGTATACCATTCCATCCCACTTATACATAACATATTGCATATCTTGGTTGCACTTATTCTTGCTTGTTTATATTATTACATGATGCACTTTTCTTATTATGCCAGTCATATACTCGGTATGTCATTAGCTTTACCATATACACGTGCGTTCACTTGGTCTTTTTTTGTTGTGAATGCAGAATTTTTATAGGTTCTCCCACACCGCAATGATGCTCGATACTTTATCATTTTCTAGTCCCACCAAGGCTCCTAGGGGCATCTACCTTTTACTACTTCCACACATCACACATGATATTGTTCCAAAGATATACTATGTCCTACTTTTACTAGCACATCACTTTATATTTATATATACACATCTTGACATACTTTTTATGTTTCTAACATACTAATGGGTGTTTCATATGCAACATTTACTTTACAGGACTATTTTCCACCATGGTTATCTCGATACATTTTACTTTCCATTTCTTTCTACTTATATGCTATTGTTTTGGGCTATGCCCCTATGTCTTGATTGATCATTGCTTGTACGCTTTTGGCCACTTCGACCCCTATTGTCTTGTAACATTGTGAGTGATGTCCCATGTATGAAACCCACTTTTCGCGGTTTAATTTGGTTGTGCACTTGCTTGTTAGATTGTCTTCTAATCAAATGTTTGCTATCTTTTCTTCTAACACATGTATCTAGCCACTTTTTTGGATGTGTAGACACTAAATCACATATTACTATTCATATGATTCCTAAGTGATAAAACTAGTAATTAAGCATTGTCTTTAGCCTCTTAACTTTGCTTCTTGTCTTCTTTTTAGTCTTCTACACCCTACCGCCTAGTCTAACCTTCACCGCTTTATCTTTTATGGCTCTAGACACTAGTACCCATCCAGACGCCAATGCCCAGGCGCCTCATCCCCTTTGGGTACCCCGACCTCTTTGTATCTTGCTCGCCCCTTTTGGGCCTATTTTATCTTTTGGTCATCTTGTTTTCTTATGGGTAATCATTTTAGTGGTTAATTGTGAAATTCAAATAAGTGAATCCTATAAATATAAAGCTATGTGATCTTAATAAAGGAGAAAGCTCTAAGTTTCTACTATCATCACCTAAGGTTGCATCCAAAGGCATTCTAAGAGCATTAAAGCATCCATCTAGCTATCATTTAAAGGAAAAGGGACTGCATTTTTCTACATACACTTCATAGGAGGAGGTTCATTTTTTCCATACACACATCTACTTACATTGCTACATCTAGCTATTACTCACTATTAAGTGCATCTTGCACAAGAGCCTCCTAGGGCACAATTATACACACACATGCATAAAACTACATGGATTCTGAGATGTAGTGCAATGCTCGGTTGTAAGTTCACTCTGTTGGGTGACCACTGAAATTAGTTTGACTTCTCATTTGTATCTTTTTCTTTTTATGATTTGATGTGTTTTGGGGTTTTGTAGGAGATCATTTGTTTTGCGGAGTTACGGGAGAATTTTGCGGGCATAGTGTTATACACAAGCGATCAACATCGAAGGTTAGTGACACTTGTGTGACACAACGAAAATCAAATTCTAACCATTTTCACAATCACATGTGCCCGTAAGAAGAAGAAGACTTTGGCGCTGGCGCCCTAATCCCGACATATCCAACATTTCTACAATTTTCTAGTGTGTGGTTGCGACAGTTTCCTCCTCCTGTTTATCGGTCTTCCACCCAACATACTTTGGCATCAATTACGAAATCGTTAAGTCTTCCATTCCCTCTCTTGCACCTAAGGTTTTAAGTTCTCTTTGCTTATTGTTTGTGTCATATATGTGCTTGAGTGTTTTATTATTGTATGTGATCGTGAAATATCCTCTATGGTTTTACAAATTCAATATTTGTTAAATCAGCACATGCCTTGGTTTCTACCATGCACATTCCCTCCCTTACAAGGTATCCACTTCAAATTAGTTTTAGGTCCTCTCTTTTGGATTGCATGCTCTTATAAGTGTCACATGAACCCCAAACCAGGGGGCATACATTAGGTGAATCACTCACCCCATAAAGCAACTCAAAGCTACATTACGAGGCATGCACATGATAGGAACAAAACAAAAATACAATCACAAAATGACCTAGAATCATACTTGGGTCAAAATCACAACACAAACACCAACACCCAACATCGAGAAAACAACATCTTCGCACTCGTGTCCTCCCTTGGGCACTAATTTCCTCGGGGCACACACGTCGAGTTCATTAAATCAACATAATCTCTGAAGTCTTCAAAGAAGTTTTACGATTACACGCACAATCCTCTAACAACACAATGCATTCTTTTTCCATTACAATAGGAACTAATTTGGGACAACAGAACACAATAGGGACGTGTCATCTGCAATGGTGCTTTTTTGGGAAGCGGTCATGGATGGAGAGTAAAACTAGACCTATGTCCCCAACACTCTTCTGTTGTGGTGTGAGATCGCCCAAAAAAATCATGCTTGGCGTGAGATCGCCCAAAAAAACTCATGTTTGGCGTGAGATCTCCCAAAAAAATTGTGTTTTGCATGAGATCACCCAAAAACTCACTCTTGGCGTGAGATCACCCAAAAAACTTTTTGTACACAACATTTGGGACATCTTTCTCGTCATTTACACTCTTTCACATCAAGTGTCCACTTTCCTTTTACTAATTTTTACATACTTTTACATACTTCATATAAATTTTTCATAATGCATGACTTTGACTACTCTTTTGCTCTTCTTTTGCAGGTCTGTCCTTAATATGCAACAAGAAGCAACCCTACATCAGCAATTCAAGCACAACAACATGTACAAATCAATGCATATGCTTCACCCCTAGGGTCACTTCCTCTTTCTTAGCTTTCCACGCTTCCTTTTTACATTCATTCCACACTTCACTTGTCTCTTTGGCACGTTATCACCATCACACTCTATTGGAGAAAAGGTGCGCATTTTCTAACTATTGTAGACACAAAATAAAGCACTTGGGTACATTTATAGGTCCTAAAAGCATTCTAGCATTTACATGATTCCTAAGCATGAAACATAGTAATTGACATGCATCTTTGGCCTTTTGTCTGTGTTTCTTATTTTTTATTTGGTGTTACACACCCTACATCCTAGTCGAACTTTACTTGCTTATCTTTTACGGCTTTGTGCACCGGCCTGACCATGACGTCGGTGCCTGTGTGCTCTCATCCCCGTTGGGTGCCCTTGACCTCTTTCCACCTTGCTCACTCTTTTTGGGCCTCTTTTATCTTTTTGGCATCTTATTTTCTTCTAGGTCGTCCTTCTAGTTGTCAATTACAAAATTCAAACAAGGGAATCATATAAATAGATAGGTGTGTGACAAAAATAAAGGGACCAAGTTTTAAGCATTCTATCTATCACCTAAGCTTGCATCTAAAGGCATCCAAAGCACTCAAAGGCATTCATCTAGCATCCATTCAAGGGACAAGGGACTGCATTTTCTGCATACATAACATAGGAAGGGGAAGTTCATTATATTCCATACACACATTTGCATCTTTTAGAAAATATAGCATGTTATCTAGTGCATCTTGCACAAGGGCATCCTAGGGCACCATTTTCACACACTCATAAGAACTACATGGAGTATGAGATGTAGTGTTACACTCATTTGTAATTTCACTCGGTCAGGGTGACCTTCGGGGTCGGTCGACTCCCATATGCATATTTCGTTTTTGGATTTGATCTAATTTTGTGGGTTTTACGGGTGAACATATCTTTTGCAATTTATAGGAATATCTAACAATCAAGGTGTGACACACGGGTGACTAAATGTGACTATCAAAGTCATTTATGCGACACAAGAAAAATCAGATTCCAACCATATGCGAAGTCACAAATGCCCATTAGAGGTCTCTGGCACCAAGGCGCTCTAGTCCAACCTCATTTGACAATTCCATATTTTACAAAGTGCACGGTTGTGATGGTCTCTCCTTTCTGTTCATTAGTTTCCCGGTCTCGCACTAGTCCCAGATAAAATGCAAATCATATAAGTCCTTCCCTCTCTCTCTTGCACTTAGGGTTTCATATTTTATTATCTTATTGTATGTGTCAAATCATATCTAGTGAGTTGTATATCATAGTTTGTATTCAGTTACTCTATAATTAGGGTTTTACAAAAAAATCTATTTTTGTTAAATCAACTACTTTATGTTATTGATTATTTACTCAAAAACATAAAGTGGGGGCAAATGTAGACACAAAATCACGCACTTGGGTACATTTCAAGGTCCTAAAAGCATACTAGTATTTACATGATTCCTAAGCGAAAAAACTATTAATTGAAAACTATCTTTGGCCTCTTGTTTGTTTTTCTTATGTTCTCTTTGGTCTTACACACCTTATAACCCAGTCAAAACTTTACTTGCTTATATTTTATGACTTCAGACACCAGCGCCCATGCGCCCTCATCCCATCTGGGTGCCCATGTCCTCTTTCTACCTTACCCGCTCTTTTTGGGCCTCTTTTGTCTTTTATGGATCTTATTTTCTTATGGGTCGACCTTTCAGTTGCAATTACAAAATTCAACCAAGGGAATCATATAAATACATAGCTATGTGATCAAAATAAAGGACCAAGATCTAAGCATACTATCTATCACCTAATCTTGCATCCAAAGGCATCTAAAGCACTCAAAGGCATTCATCTAGCATCCATACAAGGGACAAGGGACTACATTTTCTACATACACAACATAGGAAGGGGAAGTTCATTCTATTCCATACACACATTTGCATCTTTTAGCAAATCTAGCCCGCTATCTAGTGCATCTTGCACAAGGGCATCCTAGGGCACCATTTTCACACACTCACAAGAACTACATGGAGTTTGAGATGTAGTGCAATGCTCGGTCGTAAGTTCGCTCAATTGGGTGATCGTTGAGGTCAATCTGAATCCTCATATTGCATCTTTCAGTTTTTGGATTTGATGTGGTTTTACAGTGAACATCTCTTTTACGGAGTTAAAGGTATATCCAACAATCAAGGTATGACATACGAGATGACTAAAGAGAATATTAGCGAAACTCTTGTGATGCTCTAAAAATCATATTTTGAGCTTCTACATAGTCACGGGCACCCCATAGCGATCATGGGTGCCAGGCGCCCTTGCCCTAATTTGGGCGCCCTAATCCATCTCTATCGACACTTCCAAAATTTATTCGAGCGATTTTGAAACTATTATCTTCTTGTTCAACAGTTTTCCTAGTTTGCATAGGTCCCAAATCAAGCGCAAATTAACTAAGTCATTCTTTCTCTCTTGCACTTAGGGTTGCATATTTTATTAGCTTATCATTTGTGTCAAATTGTATCTAGCAATTGTATATCATAGTTTACATTCAGTTACTCTACAATATTAGGGTTTAACATTAAATTATTTTTTGTTAAATCATTAATATTGTGGCGTTGAATGGAGTAAAATGACTATCTAGGGGTATTTATTTCATAAGACCTCTCTTTTGGTATTTATTTCATCTCCATAATTCTTGTGGAATGAAGCATTGTAAGTATGGAAGAGATCCCCATCTAATAGTATCCATGCTTAAATAGGCTTACAATCAATCCCTCTCGGTTTGTTATTCTATATACCTTGATGCTCGCTTGGCAACACGGCTTAAATTTGACAATCATTTACATTTTTTGTTTTCTTTTAGTAGCAAAATATTTGCAAATTTTCAAAATAATAATCTCTTATGGCTTACGTATTTAAAATATGACCATATTTTTTTATATAAATTTGTATATGTAAAGTATATTGATATACATAAATATACGTTAAAAACTTAAAATAAATGGAACTTTGTTTATATGTATTTATATTGGTAGTATTTTCTTATATATGTCATTTATGGGCTCTGTTGAGCTTTATATTTAGATGTAGAAACCAAAATGAGAGATTAGAGACACCTAGTGAATCCTAATTTGGATTGGTGAACCATATCATGTGGGCCTCTACAGCTCTAAGGGCCAATGATATGACAATGTGCATCTCCCTCCCATTACCAACCACTTGTATGTCTTAAATTTTTTTATTACGTTCATATGTGCTTGCCAAATTAAACTCCCCTTGGCATGACATTACTATAGTTTTCATGTATGTAGGTAGATAATGGTGGGCCCTCATACGTGGTTAAGTGAGAAATGATGGGCCAACATGATAACAAGGTTGTCGTACCTTTTTCTACTTTATGTCATTTATAACCAATACAACCCGATTTATTTTATTAAAAACTAATTTTTTTGTTAATCGTGCTTTAGATTTTTTAATAGTGAACACAACTAACAATTTATTGTTGATTTTTCACCTTTTAATAAATTCTACACACTGTAAACGAATTCAAAATTTGTAAACATTTAATTATGACATAATGTTTGATTTCTTCACACAAAACAATTGAGTTTTGTGAGGACATATAAAATGAATGTTGATCCGATTTAGAAGTATTATAGTAGTGAAATTTAGAGATGTCAATTTTCTACGTTAAAATGTATGTGAAATACTAAATGAGGCATTGAAAGGGTTGTAGTAAAAGTAGTGAGAATGATGTTGCAAAAGGTGTTTCCTAGCCATCCACTATGGTAAAATCCCTCTAGATATCGATTCCAATTGTAATCAACTATATGTTCTTCCTAACATGGACAAAGATGTCAATATCTATGTAACTCATGGTCTCTGAACATAAACAAAACTAAATTGTGTTGATATCTATATAAATTGAGAAAGATAAACTTCTCACTAGAAAATAGAAATTATGTTCAAATAATTAACTTAAATGTTGACAAAGAGAGAGAATTAGGTGTATTGTGTGTTCAGTACAAGGGTAACCCAATGTTGGAGAACACAAACCCTCGTCATCATCTTTCAAGATGTTTTGGATCCAATTCAATGTTTGAATGAGGCAAACATATATGACACAAGGTTGAAAAACATTTCTCCCATCTTTCCATTTTTAGTGCTCTACAATTGATTTTTTGAAAAATGAAAAAGGTAAGGGAGAGGAGCCATTCGTCGTGCATTACCCAATAGTTGTGAGGGTATTTGCACATTTGGAATTTATTTATAAAATATAAAAATACTAAATTTTGGATGAAAAAAATTTAATATGTGCACATAAAATCTTTAAATAAGCACAACCATTATCATATCGATAATATAACACATTACATTTTTATTAGATAAGGTAAAAACAGGGATCGAATCCCAGGGGCCTTACAAAGGAGGAAACAACAAAAAGGAGAAGAAAACAACCAGCAAAAAGAGACAGAAATGTCCATAAGGAGTTAAACAAGCTTAACTCTTACAATGAAAAGTTGGACCATGAGCAAAAAACCAAAGGCACTAAACGAAACAGACGGAAAAAACCAGGTGAGATAGTTCACAAAAATCCCACCAATAGTCCAAGACCAGAAGATCATTTAAATTTTAGGGGAAACTTCCATGTTGTCAACAGGACTATCTTTGTTGAGTTCCTCCTCTTTTCTCATCTCATTCATATCTTCTTCCAGATCTTCCTCAGAGTTCTTTGATACACAAATTGAACTTTCTCTTTTTGTGCCCTCCTCCATCATGTCCATCTTGTCGCTCAAATCTTTGACCTGTTTCTCCAACACAATAATCTTCTGCTTGGAATTCACCTGGGCTAAACAGATTTGTTTGGAAGCTTGAATGACTTCCATCATGGTTTCCCGATAGCCGACATTTGTCTCCTCCATAGCCTGTATAACCCTATCCAAATATTGAACCTTTTTTATCAACCCCTCAAGATCCTTGTCACCACCATCTATACCCTTGTTCCTAGAAGTGCTAGCTTCACCTCTGCCTTCCACTCCTTTATCCAGTCCTTCATCCTCCGCAACATTCCTATACACAGACATTTTACCGGCCCTCATCTTGGTGAGGCACTCTGCTAGGGTGATGTCCTCCTCCTCTTCCTTATCTTTCAGGGAAATGATAGGGATGGGTTTCCCATTCTCATACATCATAAGGATGAGCCCTTCATGGAGAGGCGTCTCCGCCTTGTCATTTGGAAATCCTTCAAAGAAGCAATCAACGACATGAAAAGGAAAAACGGAATGCTCACCATGATTTTATGTCTAAACATGTTAAGGAAAGACAAATGATGTGTGTAAATTTTACGATATTTTCCCTCCAAAGTAATGTACTTCATAATTTGGAGACACACCTCCTTCCAAATGCCCAGAATACAAGATCTAGCAATGACATCAGTGAAAAAAACACATTACATAATTTTTAAAAGTAAAATTGAATAAATAATTTTTTCATCATATCATAAATTAAAAAGTAATTGTATTACATCAACACATATGTGTTTGTATTCCATTTAGATATAAAATTCAAACAAACCCATCATATCAATTATATATAAAACTTTTAATATGTTTAAAACCTCTATAGACACTATACCAAATACATTGATGACACAACCAAAGTACTTTCTTGTACAAAAACATAAATATTTGGTCTCAAGTATTAGACCAAACTCCAACACAATAGAACCCAAACTGATCCATTTTTAAATTATGTAATCTTTAAAATCATGTGCCACTTCAAACACTTTGTCCAATTTCCCTCCACTTCCCATGCCATCAAATCTTATAAATGAGGTACCTGTAATAAATACATCCATATTAAGGCTCAAGAGCTTCAAACTGAAATGCATTTATTTAATTCCAAAAATTCAAATACTTGCATGAGAAAACATATTCAAAATTGAAATCAAATCTAGCCATTGGATTATAATATTCAAATTCTTGATCCACACCAATCAATGTCAACCAATCAAAAACAAACACAAGGATCAAACATCAACAACACTTCTATCCATCTTATAAATTCAATTCATTTGATGGTTGGGCCATAATTTTATCCATTCTATATTGGAGGAGCACTGATTTATCAACTGTTGATTACTGCATGCAATATTTTTCATACAAGCACATTCAACTTACTGTTCAACTGCAAATACGGTGTAAGTATTCCACACTTATTATAAATTCATTATGATTTATTGAAACTATGCCAAACTTCCATGATTTTATTTATTTTTCCTTATTGAAGTTATAAACCTGTAGAATGTTGTTGTGACAAATCATTTTTTTCAAAAAGCTAAGTATCTACAATAAGGAAAATAGAAGTATAAAAATCTAAGTATCATATTTGTAAAAAACTAGAAATATGTTATCTTTGTATCTACAATAAGGAAAATAGAAAATGATGGTAAATTTTTTCATAGTTTTTGATACAAAGATAACATATTTATGATTTTTACAAATATTTTCAGATTTTTTTCTTTTTGAAAAAAATTATATGTTCTAGTGTGTTTTGTAGAAAAAACAAGTTACCCGACTGTTTAAGAAACAAAACATCCCTGCATACTTCCAAACCTTGGTACAATCCCTTTATCTCAACTATGCATTTTCACCTGTCATCTTTGAAGTAAGCATTGGTAAAAGCTTAGACATTGACATCATATGGTTGCATATCCATTATTTGTTAGGTAAGTTTAATAGGTCTAGTTTTTATTGGTATAAAACTGCATGGGACTGACATATTTTTAAAAATTTATTACAGTTTTTATTGTCACCATGAGAAGAAGACAACTACCGAAAAGAGTAAGGCCAACTATTGCCAAAACTAGGAGTCAGATTTCCACCAAGTGAAGCACATGAAGAAGAGGCCAACAATACACCAATTCAAGATGCCAACTACACATTTGTTCAAGATGAAAACAATAGACCACCTCCAAAAGTAAACATCCAAGTAACAAGAAGGATATCTTCAACTAAAAGAGTAAGAATACAAAGAAATGATTGGAACAAATCTGACATGGACAATGTTATGAGAGATGTTGAAGAAAATGGATTTTCTACACATTCTGCTGCAAAAAATGGGGTATACTAGCAAACACTCTTACTTCTTGGTTGATGGGTCTCACCACCACCAAAAGAAGGGTCCACCAACAATTCTTATTGATGAAGAAGAGCTTGAGATAGTGAGTTGGTGTCATGAAATGGCAGACATGGGTCATGGAATATAAATTATACAACTTAAGGCATATGTGGCACAAATATGTGAAACCAGGTCCAACCCTTTTACAGATGGTCTTCCTGGTAAGTCATGGTGGGTTGGTTTTAAAAAATACACCCAAAATTAACATTGAGGATAGCTAAAGGCCTTGATAAAGATCGGGTAAAGTGTGTCTTAGGCCATCAATTGTTAATTCTTTCTACATTACTCGTCCAATGCCTATGAGGCCAACCCATACATGGGCCACACAAAATATGGAATTGTGATGAAACTGGATTATAGGCTGGAAGGAATTGTGGTATGAGAGTGCTTGCTAAAAGGGGTAGCAGAAGTGTCCCATACATCATTCCAAAAAGTAGGGAATGGATTACCATATTGTGTTGTGTAAATGTTGTCGGACAAAGCATTCCAAGATTCTATTTGTTTAAGGGGAAGAAACAATTACAAAATTACATTGTAAGATGTGAGCCCGGTGCCTGCATGGCAGCTCAACCTCATGCATGGATGATGAAATATTTATTCATGAAATGGATACATCACTTTACAACATCTATACTGGTGGTGTGTCTCCAACAAATAGGCATTTTCTGATATTTGATGGACATGGTTCACATGTTGCTTTAGGAACAATTCAAGAGGCAAGGAGCTTGGGAATAGATTTGCTAACATTGCTTGCACACACCTCTCACAAATTGTAGCCATTAGATGTCAGTGTATTTGCTCCATTCAAATCTTACTTCAAGGAGGAGAGACGTAAATGGATAATTGAGAAGCATGGGATAGATATCAAAAGGGCATAATTAGCAGAGTTGGGAAGTAAGGCATTTAGAAAGGCTCTTACCCCTGAAAACATTAAATCAGGTTTCAAAAGGATGGGCATATGGCCTCTTAATCCAAATGCTTTGGATGAAGACATGGGACCAAGTAAAACATTTGACACATCTTTTCAAGATGAGGCAGGTGCAACATAAAACATGCTACGGTTATCTAGAGTTGATTTGCAAGTTGGAGAAGATGTTGAGATGGTGCCTAACACACAAGTATGCCAAGAATTAGAAGCTCAACCAAATGAGATAAACATAATTGAATGTGTTGATCAACAATAAACACCTTCGACTATGAGAAATCAATTAGATGAGCCACTATCTATGCCCACACAAGCTAGCCCTCCTAAGTGGATGAAAGAAGTTGCTTTCAATCTTGGTGTAAACTTGAATTTCAACAATGAAGAAGTCAGTCTCTCTCTACCATCCCAGCCACCATTGCTTAGTGAGACAGATTTGGTGCACTATTATGTTGATACTCAAGTTGAAGAAAATGATGGAACAACACAGTTGGAGGCAACATATGTTTTAGGGGCAAATTCAAACCAAAATCAAGAGGAAAACCAAGGACAAAAAACTCTTAGTAAATTCTTAAAACTCCCAATGGAATAGGTCAAAGGCTCGAGAAGGCCAAATTATGATGTTGGAATAAGGTTGAGTAGGGAATTTGAACTTATAACATTGATAAGTACATGGAGCTTCTCATGGATAAAGAGAAAAAGAAGAAGGAAATTGATGAATTAAAGCAAAGAAAGAGGGAACAAATTCAAGAGAAAGAAAGGAACAAGAAAATATTGAAAAAGAATATATAAGGCAAACAAAGGAGCATCAAAAATTGATGCAGAGGCGGAAAGAGAGCGAAGAAGAAAGAACAAGAAAGGATTCAGAGGGATCAAGACAGAAAGGAGGAGTTTGAGAAGGCAAGAAGAGAGTTGGAAAGGAAAAGGAGACTCAATAGTCCAACAAATCCATTGCCTGAACAACACCCATTGTTGAGGGAGCTGATGGCCATCCATTGCCCCTAGTTGGTGTCTGCACATAAAGTTTCACTTGGAGTAAATGCTTCAAAAAATTTTGATACATTCCCAGCTACACCTGCGAGGGACATCAACACAGAAGATAACTAGCAAATTCTAACACATCCACTGCAAACATGTTTGCAGATTCACCAGACCCCATTCCCTAGTTTTTGGAAATGATTTAACAAAATGTTTGCTTTTAGAGTTGAGTATGTGTATATATATATATTGTAATAAGAATTTTGATTTTGGAAAATTTGAAAAATGGGCATGGTAGATTTATATGCCCAAAGCATTCTATGAATATGACATATCCAAGAATGTATTAGCTCTTTTTTTGTTTGGACGAATGATTCCCATATATAATGAAAAATATGTATTTGAAGATTAAATCCATGAAGAACTGTTGTCAAATGTCAATATTATTCCATATAATCCATGTCATTCCAAATATCTCATTTCCCATTCATTTCAATACGAATAAAAACTAGACCCATTAAAGTATCCAAATAACAATAATAGAACTTGTTGGAAGCAAAAAAACACAACAGATGAATCTCTATCATTGCCCGGTGAGAGTCGAAACCTCACCGAACTCCGGACATTGGGAAAAAATGGCTCTCAAGGTAAAACTTGCCCTTTAGATTTATGATAAATACGAGCTTCTTGTGGTCGCTTTGAAATAGGGCATTTAGAGCTTGTAACAACATGTTTTTTTCTGAAACTACCATCACTAGGAGCTTGGGAGAGTTGTAGAGATGCACATAGTAGTGGAGGAAATTAGACACTTCCAAACAGTAAGTCGAGGTCGGTTCCACAAGCGGTGAACAAACCAATGTAGGCACACAAAAGCGGCGAAGTAAGTAAGCAATGTAGACGGGTGTTGGGGTGGGAGTTAATAACAATTAACTATGCATGCAATGGAATAAATGCCACCCATCGCAAAAGTATACTCACGACCACATTACACATGTCACTTTTTTAAATTGACGTGCAAATGTCTATCTAAAACATTCTTCCATATCAACAACATGCATATAAATATTCAATGGGTGGGGTGATTTTATATTAATATTAATCCACCAAAAAATGCACATAATCAAACACTTTTGATTCTAATGGATTTATATGATCCATGAGTATGTGTTTTAAATTTAGATTGAAGATTTTCATGTAGATAAGAGGGAGACAAATCTTTTGATACTATTTTTGTATTAACATGTGGTATAACGACCATTATTAGACCTTCGTAAGTTTGGGTGCATGACGAATGACTCCTCTCCCTTAGTTGAAGGCTATGTGTGGTGTTAGGTTTGTGACTCCATAATTTGGATTTACTTTTGTTGGACTAATATGAGATGGCTAATTTCATTTATTTACTACTAAGGAAGTTGTTGACAACGGTTGAACAATACGTGCCTTCAAGACTATTTGTACTTTGTTTGCAAATATTTTTATGTCAAAGGTGATTTACAAATAAGAATCGAGGGTAGCTTTTTTTTATAGGTACAAGGCTTGGATAATTGCAATTAATTTGGTCATTGAAGCATGTATTAGTCACATCCATCCACATGTTGGAGACTCGAGAGCCTCGAGAAAACACGACTTTTCCTTTTGCAAACCATGTAAGTACTCATTCAAAAATAATACTAGTGGTTGCTCTTGGTTGAGCAAGTCTACGCCGGACGCAGTGACTTGGTTGGGAGTAGTCTTGTAGTGCAGGCTTTGTGAATGAGATGGTTGGGGAGGGTGGGCTTTAAAAATTGTTAGTCTTCCGGCTTTATTCTTCAAGTTTCGATGCATGCGGTTGAATCTATTGGGCGGTGAAATAGTTTGTCTGCATATGCACATTTGTGTGGAGGGCCCATTTGATTAGATGAAATTTGGCAAGTTTACATTTGTTTAGCATGAAGAATGTGGCAACAAGTTACAATCTGCTTAAAAACTTCAATTTAATCATTCAGATGAAATTGTTTCTAATGGGATTTGAAACAAAAGAGATCTTAATATTTAAGAAATATGTTGTTTTAGGGCCAATGCATGTTTTAGAAACATTTACATGACCATATTTGGAATTTGGGAATCAGTAATTTCTTTATAATATATTGTACTTGTAGCATGGCAAGGAGTAGAGCATTATGGAAATGTAAATTTTTGCTTGTGCAACGTATGTAATGCAGTTTAGAAGGATTTATTTATTGTTGGTCAGTTAGTGTTATTGTTGTTTTATCGTGAGAGACTTTCAGATTGGAATTACTTGATATAAGTAGATGTGCTTACCATTATTATCAATTGAAACAAACGGTACAAATATTTACCCGTTCGAGCATTGGTGGTATGTACATGTGAAGGCTTGCAGAGTTTTACATTGCTTGGAGTTGGTTGTTTACGGGGTGGGTTCATAGTATTGCGCATAGAATTGCTCTCTGAGGATTTTTTGGGCATCATTGACTATAATAGTTTCTTGCTACAGCACTTGTTGTGCTTGTTGTCATCTTTTATGTGTGAGTAGCATTGCAAAAACTATATCTTTGTCCATAGGTGTGCCTCCTTCGCAGTGGTCTTGTGCGCATTCGGATAACATGTGTTGTACGTAGCTACTATCATTTTTAATACGTGTGGCTATGTTGTAGAATTTGTTTGCCATCCTTAACGGACCTGCATATGGATTGGAAAGAACTTGTAGATTAGAAACAAATGGTGAGGCAGATCATAATTGTGCATTATGTAATGAAGTATTTCAATTGCGTAGAAGGTGATTGAACATGTAGGTTATGTTTTTAAACCGGAAAGGTATTATGGTGTTGTAGGATGGGTGGAAGAGATTGTATTTGATTTTGACAGTGATCGAATGTTTTCAATGACGAAAAACTTAATACTGTTAATGTATATGGCCTTTGTTGATCCCACGTTACTAAGCGTTTTCTACAAATTGGTTGTGAAAGATATGAGAGTTTATTGTCAAATAAATTGTGGGATGCATGGTTATGGTGCGCAAAACCATTTGGATTTGGTTGGATTCAAATTCCTTTATGGCACTTCTAGTACAAAAACCAAAACCAGTGCTGCATTTATTATTATGTCACACACATTCCCCTATTACAGCTCCTGAGTAACTTCTCTTTCTAAAACTTTGTGCCCCATACTGTTGGCAGGAAATCTGGTAAACCCCCTAACCAATCCTCAGCAACACAACCTATTTCAGTCCTTCACCCTTTCTACACTTACCGATATTGATTGCCAGCCCACCCATATCACTTGCAATAGCACCTCCTCCAATAAAATCATGGACCTGGATACAGGGGATGTTGCTCCAATGTAATGTTTCAATCGTTTGAAGTCTGTTTTTTGATGGCTTGTCTATTTCCCCTTCCCTTGGAGGCTTACTTAAGTATATAGGCTTGTATAAAGGAGTGACTATCTGTAGGTTCTCCTGTTGGTTTGGTATAGTCTTTTTTTTTGGCTGCCCTATTCTTGGTTCTTAGAAGCATTCACAACATCTCGATAAGTAACAACTTTAATGTAAATCTTTTTGATATATTACTAACAATTTCAATGGATGGTCGTAATGGAAATGGGAATAGGAGGCGAACAAAATACAAGCCGTGTGGAGACACTGGAGCAATTATTTACTGTTAGCCTTTTTCCAAGTATTTTACCGAATGCACATATTACAAGGAACAATCGGAGGTGAAATGCATCATTTTAAAATTTTGCGAGACCCCCATGTAATCAAAATTGAAAATACTAAATAGCAAATTTTTGTAAATCAAAGAGTTTTAAACCAACGATACTTTTGGTCTAACTGACTGCAATGCTTGCAGGATGTGCACAAAATGAGATTATATGGAAATTTTATGCAGCAGATCAAAAGCAGCCATGGATGGGCATTAATTTTGGTGGGAATTTTACTCTAGGAAGCCAAGAATTTAGTGAAGACAATAGGTATTTCCAGTGATTAAAAACTGTTTGAAACCTGGAAGCAGACTCTAATGGAAGCCATAATAATATTTTCATTGTTATTTCCTGAGGCAAGTTATCCCATTTTGAATGTACATCCAATTGTAAGGCAAAGCAATACATATTTGTGAACACAGTTGAAACCTTAAAGTAGGGCTCTGCCCGAACAAATTAATCCATCCCAACAATCAACATAACTCCTAAAGCCTTTGCCTTTGGAATTATTTGAGGACAACATATTGATCCCATTATATGTTATTTTCTCACAACAATGGTTTTCTTGTGGTAAGGTCATGCCAATTTCTATTTATGTCCAATATTTCAGTCTGTTCCGAGCCATCCTCTTATGTCGCAACAGATACATGCTACAATGAAATCCAATTTGAACCCAATACAGACTGGCTCTGCTATCCATTAGAGGATAACAAGGTCCCCAATCCTTTTTCAGTCTTTTCTTGAACTCCACCTCCACATTGGCTGCTATGCTGGCAGCCTCCGTATGATCTGAGGAGGAACAACAATTATGAAGAGTAGCTTTAAATCATCTCTCCCTGTCACCTCAACACCTTTTTCTTTTTCACCTCCAGATTGAACAAAATTCTCATACCTCAGTTTTCCATTGAAAAGAAAAACGAAAAAAAAAATTCTAGTTGAAAATCTACTTGATACAAAGACTTTTTAAACCAAAGCAAAACAAAGATGAGGTTCACAGAGCCCAAACAGAAAAGCCATAGGAAAACTTTTCTCGGAACTGGTGAGAGGAATAGCAAAGTAAAAACAACTATTATAATTTATATTTATTACTTCAATCTCTCTGTTAAAATAAGAATAACAACTATTATATTGGTAAAGTTGTTCTAAGATCAACTGCGTTATATTTATTAATTATCTTACAAGTTTGGTGCCAGATACGAGTATGTCTCTTAGCAGAAATGGCCCTGGATTCCAATATAGTGAATGCCCTGGATCCCTATTTCTATATGGCTGAGTGTTTTAAAATGTGAATTCAATTGCAAGGACATTATAAGGGCTGACTAAAGACAGACTCTGATCTGGGAGAAACTTGGCAAAATAGAGTCAATAACAGGCACAGCTCAACAGGAACTTAAAATAGAAGAGGATCCTAAATCAAGGAGCATGTGTTTAGAGATATTTCACCCATGAGTGTTCACAGGATGGCATTTCAGTTGTTGTCAAGGCCCAAACATGTGAGGCATTTTATCAAGCACTTGTCATGCATCCTGCATGGTGGATCCCATTGTGGAAATTTGGAAAACAGTTAATTCACTCCAGGTCTGCAAGAGAATAACAAAGTACACGTGCAATAATAAATCACACCTCAAGCAGCTAGTTAAGTTAATGGCATTTCAATTGTTGGGCATTATGAAATTTTTACGAACAATCCACGTGCCTTCTGTGGAGAAGGCATAGAAATCAGTTAAACAATTCACATGGCTGCAACAAACTCGCATAATTGGCACACTGATTCGGATGCAAGGATACATGCCATTTTTGGTAGATAACGATGAGACATCTGAACAGGGTGGAGAGGATAAAATTAATACTCTTAAACACAGATGGAAAATAATTGTTTTTCCCGCTGACACAACATCCTTGACAAAATTAATGTTGCCATTTACACGACACAATAAGCAGCCTGTAAAAATTATGCACTACTAAAAACATGGTGCAGAGCTCCGTTTATAACAGGAAAAACATGGAAAAAGAAAACAAAAGACCATACCAAGAATGTAAATGCAAACTGTTTGCAGAGTTCCTGAAACCGATGAAAGAAACCGCCTGAAGCAGAGTCTATTTGGGGACTGTCCGCATGTTGGTCTGCCATCAAAGCACCTTCCCTTGCATGCAAAGAACATGTTCAAGACCAATGTCATATCATTTTATACAATCCAATGAAAATCTTATTACCACTGTGCGTAGGTCTCTCAACAATGGAAATGCCTGGGCCTGTTGTGTTCTTCGGGTGCTCTTTATCGATTCATACTATTTCAATCCCAAAGTTGTCCTAGGTACCGAGGTAGAATTTCTCAAGACAAAATTTTCGAGGAAAATGCATCTCAAAATGTTAAATGCGTTGATGTCCGAAATGGCAAACAACACAAGTGGAGACATGCAGACGATCATTACAATCACGGGGGCTTGAATTCCTTGATAAAGGAGTTTAATATTTCATATAGGCAAAACTTTGAAAAGATTTAAATACCTTAATTTCACCCCGCAAATGGCTGTAGACTGCTCGGCTTAGAGAGGTCTATCCTGCAGCAAACAATTTTATTAGACTTGAAAACCATGAACGAGGGAAATCATGATGATATTTATCCTTTGATATTCACGATATCTATATCCTTCTCCAATACAAATAATAAATTTAGTTTATATCACTCGATCTTAATACGATAGAAAGCTCATGTATATAGTTCACACTCTCATTTTATTTCTGTGCATATAAATTATTATATTGTGAGTATTTAAAATGTAAAATTTGACAACTTTTAACCATCAAATCCCACCCATCATTGTTGGGTCATTTGGGTATAGTGGTACAAAACACACACTATTATACTTTGGGTGATTTTAATTTATATATTTGCACAATATATCCCTACAAAATGAGATAGTAGTATAAAGGGTGACCCGATAATGAGATTATGTAGTGGTAATCCTTAAAATAAGGGGTATTATATTTCAAGATAGCTTTGTTTTTATTTTATCTTTTAACTATGGGAAAGGACCCAGTCCTCCGAACCCAAATAAAAGGGTGTCTAAATCCATGTAACAACAAGAATTATGTTAAAATAAAATTATCACGTCACCAATTTTTTTGGACTTCATATGCATGGATTGACATGTCAACAACGAGGTTTTTAATTGGTTTTTTTATTACGAAGGAAAATAATGGGATCTAATCTTAGTGACCTCCTACTCCACCGACATACAAGCCTTCGCGAGTAGATGTGCATTCAAATACCATTTAATACATACAGTTGTGCGATTCTTTGAGATTTTCTGGGGTATTCATAATGGTACCTAAAGTTATTCAAACACGCAGCTGGACAAAAAATGAAACAGATGGCATTCAATTGCCATTAACACCATACGGAGTTTTGCATGGTAGAGTTCCGATTCTTTGGGCTATGTGGTTTCATAAAAATTCGTTTGGTTTTTGTTGCATATGAAAGCATAGACGATGGAGGAGAAAGGCGGATCTACGATTTGTTGGGTGCAATTTCTCAGTGATGTGACAGAGGGGTAATAGCACACAACAATGTTAACTCCATTGTGTTTATCAACACATCATTTTGTTGCTGGAAAATTTGTCCCTGATAACTCAATTATGAATTTCAGTTTTTTTAATATTTATTTCAACATTATTTTTATTGCATTTGCAGGGATCTGGACACAAATGAAATCGGAAATTAAAGGTGAGGTTAGTTACCTCACTAAGGCAATGAAAGAAACTTTGAGACTGGTTTCAATGAACCGATTTTTGCATGGTAGAATGCCCGTTGTTGGTTTGTCTGGTTTCAATGAACTTGTTCATTTTATTTGCATATTCTTGAGTAGACGATGGAGGAGAAAGTGCAATCTAGAATTTGTTGCATGCAATTTCTCATTGACAATGCAAATGGGTAATGGCACACGACAATGCTAGCTTTATTGTGTTTATCAACACATCAATTTGTTGCTGGAAAATTTGTCTCTTACAACTCAATTCTAGTTTTGAAAGTTTAACTTTTGTAGTTTTGCATTATTTTTTATTACATTTGCAGGGATGTGGATATGAACAAAATCTAGCTTTAAGGTGAGGTTACTTTCCTCACTAAGGCAATGAAAGAAACATTGTATTTGATTAATACTTCTGTCTTTATCAATTATGTTAGTTTTAATTCTATTTGAAGTAAATTGCCACTCAGACTGTAATGTCTATTAGTTTCATTACCTCATGTTACTGTCATAAACAAGAAAATAACATGCAGGAAGAGCATGAGTTCAAAGCACAAACCATTACTTACTTTGCAGATTAACTTCTAAAGAGTCTTTACATAACTGAAACAAGTTTCCATATAAGAGCATAGGTCATACATTACTAAAAACATATTAAAGCCGATATATTTAGTATATGTCAGGAACATCCTTGAACCATATAACTATCAAAAAAATATTGTTGTTCTACGGTCCAAAGACATAGTGTCTTCTACTGCAAAAATCCAGGAAAGAGTGTTGATGACTCAATGGTGAAACTAGAAGTGGGCTTGATGCATGTTGATAGTTGTTGGCTCACGTTGACATCCTGCACAACTATTGTTGAAAATAGATTGGTATTAGGAGAATCATTTACCTCGGCTGGAACATTATTGATTGAAACATATTGAGGACAATGGATACCCAACAAATCCCTTAGCAATGGGTGTTGTTCAGGCAAAGGATTAAGTGGAGTGCTCAGTCTCCTCTGCCTTTCCAACTCCCTTTTTGCCTTCTGAAACTCTTTTTCCTTTCTTTCTTGGTCCTTATGGATCCTTGTTTGCTCTTTCTTTATCTCCCTTTCTTGTCGTTGCTTCAACCTTTGCTGCTCTTTTGTTTGCTTTAGGAATTATTTTTCTAACTTTTCCTTATCTTTTCGTTCTCTTTCAACAATTCTCTCTGTTGCTCTCTCTAGCATTTGTTCCCTTTTTCTTTCCTTCAATTCTGCAATTTATTTCTTCCTTTTCTCTTTCTCCATGAGTAACTCCATGTACTGATCAGTAGTGATGAGCTGAGATTCCCTACTCAATCTTACTACAACATCAGAAATTGACCTTGATGACTGCTTGACCCTTTCCATTGGGAGTTTCAAGAATTTAGAAAGAGTCCTTTGATCTTTGTTTCTCTCAAAAGCTTCATCATGAATTTCCCTATAACCTCCACTTCATCTGTCTCTAGTGTTGCATCATTCTCTTTGTCAGCTTGAGTGTTCACATAGTAGTGGACCAATTCAGACTCATTAAGTAGTGTTGGTTCTGAGGGCATAGACAGGCTGACATCTTCATCACTGCAGTTTATGTTGACACCAAGATTAAGAGCAACTTCTTTCATCCAATCAAGAGGGCTATCTTGGGTTGGCAAAGTTAATGACTCATCAAATTGGCTCCCTCCAATTTCAATGGTCGATTGTTGATGAACAGAGGCACCGAGGTTAATTTGAATATGTTGATCATCCAATTCTTGATTTGGTTGTGTGTTAAACACAATCTCATCATCTATATTTTCCTTCTCATTACTTGGCACCTCCAAATCAGATCTAGATAGGCTCATCATGTTTTCTGCTGCATAAGATTCATCATGAACAGATGTGTCAAATGCTCTACTAGGTCCCATGTCTTCATCCAAGGCATTTGGATTTAGAGGCCATATCCCTGTTCTCTTGAATCCTGCTTTAATGTTTTCAGGTGAAAGGGCCCTTCGGAATGCCTTACTCCCCAATGTAGCTAATTCTGCTCTGTTGACGTCTATCCCATGTTTTTGCAATGTCCATTTGCGCCTCTCCTCTTTGAAGTAAGTTTTGAATGGAGCAAATACACTCACATCCAATGGCTGCAATTTATGAGAAGTGTGTGTTGGTAATGTCAACAAATCTATCCCCAAACTCCTTGCCTCTTGAATTGTTCCTAAAGCGACATGAGAACCATGACCATCAAATATAAGTAAATGCCTATTGCTTGGAGAGACACCACCAGGTATAGATGTTGCAAAGTGATGTAGCCATTTCATGAACAACTCCTTAGTCATCCATGCATGAGGTTGTGTTGCCATGCAAGCTCCAGGTTCACAACCTACAATGTAATTTTGTAATTGTTTCTTCCCCTTGAAAAGATAGAAACCAGGAATGCTTTGTCCAACAACATTCACACAACACAATATGGTAATCCACTCCCTACTCTTTGGGATGATGTATGGGACACTTCTGCTACCCCTTCTAGCAAGCACTCTCATACCACAATTCCTTCCTGCTTGTAAACTTGTTTCATCACAATTCCATATTCTACTTGGGCCATATGTGTTAGCCTTATAAATATTAGACAAATTCAAGTAAAAAGAATTGACAATTGTGGGCCTTAGACATAATGCTCTATCCCTATCAAGGCCTTCTGTTGTTCTCAATTTGATTTGTGGGTGCCTTTTTTTGAAACCAGCCCACCATGACTTACCAGGCATGCCATCTATGAAAGGGGTGGACCTAGTTTCACAAATTGAAGCCACATATGCTTTAAGTTGTATGATTTCTACTCCATGACCCAAGTCAGCCATTTCATAACACCATTGCACCAACTCAAGCTCTTCCTCTTGAGTAAGAATTGTCGGTGGCCCCTTTCTCTTGGTGGTGGTGGTACCCATAATCCAAGAAGCAAGTGTGCTTGTTGATAAACCCCACTTAATAGCAGCTGCATTTACAGAGGATCCATTTTCTTCAACATCCTTCATAGCATTCTTCATGGTGGATTCATCCCAATCTCTTCTTATTCTGATTTTTTTGGTCGAAGCCCCTCCCATAACTTGGACATTTGGAGCTTGAGGTGCTGGGATAGAAATGACATCTTCTTCTGCTTCGCTTGGTGGAAATATTGCTCCCCTTTTTTAGAACTTGCAGGCCTTGCTCTCTTAAGTGGTTTTCTCCTCATGATGGAAACTACAACCTACAAATTTACACGAAGAATTGAGTCAAATCAATGAAACTTATAGAAATAACATTGGAATATAGTATGGTTAACACAATGCAATGGAAATTTGATATTTCAATAATATTCCACCATCTCTTGATTATACGTTTCATTCTACTAGAAAGTAAAACCATTTGATGAAAATGTACATGATCCACTCTATGCTTACTTCAAAGGTGAGAGTTTTCAGGTGATAGTTGAGGTGTAGGCTATAAATGTATAGTGTCTTAAATAAGAGCTCAATAACATGTTTTATTTACAAACATATTTACATTACTGGCACCTCTATATACTTTGAGATTTGAATATATACTTTGTGATTGATAGTGTTGTAAAGTGTGTGTAGTGGAAAATGGAAGAAATAGAGAAGTGGATGAGGAAGATGAGAGAGGAAAAATAAATAAAGGAAGAAAAGAAGAGAGAAAAGGCAAGGAAGCAAGAGTTGTGGTTTGAACAAGAACTCATGGAGCTCAAGAGAGATGTGGAGAAGTTAGCGAGAGTTGATAAAAGCTACAAGCCTAGAAAAAGGAAACAACATGCTTATTTTTGAGATGAAGAAAGGAGTCAAGTGGCCATTAGAGATGATTATGAGGAAGAGAGAGAAAGCAAGTGATAAAAGAGATAAGAAGAGAAGAAAGGAAGATGTAACAAGAAGAGAAGATTTGAGTAAGCAAGAAAAAGAGGTTGACAAGGAAGTGGTGTATGAAGAAGAGAGTGGTGAAGTGAAGCAACATTGATGAAGAGGAAGATCTCATTAATGGAGCTTCTCAAGGGGCTAGAGAGCCTCAAAATTTTGATTTTGACTATGTCTTGGAATGTGTGAATGCAGGTATACAAAGAAAAGAAAAATAGGCAAGAAATGATGCCTTAGATGAAGAAGTAGAAAACAAAAGTGAAGACAAGATAGAAGAAGAAGTTTGTGGGTCATCTCAAGCCCAATGTGGATCAGCTAAGGGTGACAATGCAGAAATTAGTATCATGAAAAGTTCATGGAAAGCTCTCACAAGCATGTGGAGCTCGATTAGTGGGGAAGATGAGATGAAAGCTAGGACAAGTGCTAAAGAGAACTTGACAAGTGAAGAAGATCATGACAATAAAAGCATGGACAAAGAGTATGATATGAATGAACCAAAGCTAGTAAATGATGAGGAAGAAGACAAAGGATCATATGTAAGCAAGGAAGAGCAGCATCATCATGTTCAAAGGAAATAAATGATGCTTGAAGCAGAGGATGAAGAAAGAGAAACCTATGAAGCAACATACTTCCTTTATGAAGAATTCATGCAAGATGAAATGCATGTAAAGCACATGGATGAAGACTAAGATGATGAACCAGCTAAAGATGAAGACCAAGTCAGAGTGGAGATGAAGAAACAGAGAAATTGGAAAAAGAAGGGGCGGCCTTTATAGAAACTACACATGAAACCACCACAATTGCTACTCCCATGCTTCCACCCACAACAGATGCCTACATCTTACCAACAGAGAAAAGTGAAGCACTCTGAAGAATCACAACAGATGCAACAATAATGCCAAACGTTTGCCCGCTCTATATGATAATCCAAGGAACAACTAGCACCGGCAAATCACATTTAATATGCCAAATTACCAAAGCACTCCAATCACACACCACTTTACACACAGGCCACTTGTTACTGCTAGCCCCAGCAGGTCTCACATCATTCAACATCAATGGCACCAAAATAAATGTCACCCCACACATCCCAATATCAAAATTCAACCCTCGAGGGAAAACCCTAGCTACTTTCGAACATGACATGTAAAATTTGGAATACATTCTAATCGACGGGATGAGCTTCATCGGTCGGAAACTACTACGTCGTATCAACACTTGACTATAGGAAGCATTCCCAGCTTGTAATTGTAGGTTGTTTGGAGGCCGCTCAATCATTCTTGTTGGCGACCTAACATAACTACCTCCAAATAAAGATGTACCCATGTACATTGCGAACACTGCGGACACATGTTATGGGATCAATATTATACAGCCTAAGAACGCATTACTGTCTTTTTTGAATTAAGATATTAGATTTTGACAAAAGATAAAAATAATTATATTGATATTTATCTTTGATATCTAATCATAGGGCAAGAGTACAAAATATAAATATGTTTTAAAAAACACCAAAATGCAAGTCTCCAAGATGAGTGTCAATGAGTACTCGTCTCTGAGATGAGTATTAGTCTCCGGGGCACATTTTGTTGGTAGGAGACGAGTCTTTGTGCAACACTGGTTACAATTGAGATCTTGGTTATGAGGATCTATCAAGTATGTTGCATAACATATTGTGCATAATATGAATGTCATCTATCATTATGTTGAAAATGCATGTAGCATGCGATCTGATGTTTTGATCAAACACTTAATGTATTTGCTCATTTCATGTTCAAATTTCTCTTAGTTCATTTTGAATTCTTTGTCTGCAAGTGATATCTCGGCCTTTAGAATTCTGTTATTTAGTTAAATGGTTGATTTCTAGCTTAAAGTCTTTTTAAATGGATACTTTATCAACAAAAGTAGAATTATGTTCTTTATATTAATGTTTTTAGGTGAGGTGGGTTCAAACCCCAAGAGGGCAATGCCTTGTATTAAACCACCTGACAAAGAATGAATTTTGAGGGATTTTGCATTGTACTGTCGATTATCTCCATGTTTTGCCAAAGTGTCTGCGAAAGTTGTCTTTTTGTGTACAAAGTTTATAATTGGAAATTTGTATGGCATTGAAAGGCACTTTTCCTATAATTTGCAAAACTTTCAGGTCTTGGAATCCCCTCTTCCACAAGTGGCCTCCCACATATCTGCAACATATTAAGCTTCCACATTAAGGCATATTAGCTTATCCTTCTCAAGCACATTGCATCTTCAACATTGTATGCCAATCCGAATAAATCTAGGATTTGCAACTACACCTCATTCAACTAAAATGTAGCAAGAGGCTACTAAATTTTAAAAGGCTTCAGATGACAATCTCACCATCAACATATTTACTTCTTAAAAATCAAAGAAGTATCTAGGTTGGACCATTGGAGATTGTGTGGAACCATGCAATGAATATAAGTCAGCACCCTTGGAATTTAGGTAGGGTATCATCTAACTCAAATTATGTCCTATAGAAGAGATGTATAGATAATAAAATATCTTTCAGTTGATAGTATAGAATGGCATTAAAAACATTCAGACAGTTTAATAATGAAAACATTTACAGTTATTATATACTGTGAAATTCTCAAATCTTTAATGGCTTTGAAATGGTTAGTTGTAAACAAGTTATGAGAACCTAAAGTCATATGAAAGAAAACAGACATAAGGTACAATATGGCCTACAATTGAAAGCATAGATGGCAAAGGTGGTTTAGTATATAGGCCGGTAGGAATAGATACAAAGTTCGAACATATTAGTAAAACACTAAGAAACTAAAAAATTACCAGATTACTTGAAATTTTAGAACTACAAATAATTGTTTGGTATAAAAAGTGACATTTCCAATAATTGAAAGAGATGTGTAGTATACTGTTGTAAACAGGAAGCGTTATGTACGATTGTAATTAGCCATTAACAGAGAATGCAATGAATTTTAGTTGACTAAAAGATGATGTTAATTGTAAAATTACGTAGATACCCGAGGATGGAATCTCCTAAGCAGCCTATGCCTTGTATTACCGTTCTCAAACAATGGAATTTTGAATTTAAGGAAGGGAGCGCTTTTAGCCAATTCAATTCTGGACACAAGTTCATGGCAAGTGTAATTGGAGGCCCTATAATATTTGGGGAAAGGGACGAATGTGTGGGAGATCTCTCCCTCCCGAGGTACAAGTTTTGGCAGTTTTTAATCCTTAATGTACACAGTACCGAATAAAAATTGCAGTTTTAGGCGTAATGAGGGAAACACCACCTTAATGACACTGTCCCCCAAACACTGCCTTAATGAAATTGTCCCCCACTATGGTAGTTAATAAATCCTATTTTCCTTAAATGTTCTACTTCAAAATATCGAGTACTTGATTATATACAATCAACCAGATCCAACATGCTTCTACCACTGGGAACATCACTGAGGTGCGACAAATAGACTTGCATTATGATTTTAATCAATTACTGGATGCAAGCTAAATTATTGTTGTTAGCTTTCCTAAAGATGCATCTGATTGTCCAGATTGCTTTCTTGAAGAATTGTGATTCTAATAAATACACAGGGATCATTTTTTATTCGATGTTATGAGTGGGTTATTTTCAAAATGACAAGACTATCAAAGGCCACCTTTAATAGAGAGTAGCCTAAAACATCAGGGAGTACTGAAATAGTCAGCAATTTGCAAATGATTAGTTAATTAATTATGAATATTCTAAGCTTGTCCTCTGCATGAGACCAAATAATAAATAAACATAACCAGATAAGGGAAGAATTCAATCTCATCCTATAATTACACGGTTTAAAGGTTGGTTTTGTGAGGTATTTGCCAAATCTACCCATTATGCAGATCTTAGTAAACAGGACAATAATTTTCTTCTTAACAGCTACACTAAATTGGCCCATATGGCACGCCGTAAGGATGATTAACAAAGCCATAGATGTAATAAAAAATTACAAGGTTAAATAAGTAGTCGCATGTTGCGGCTCCTTCTGATGTGATTTTCTGTTATTTCGGTTGGCTACATATAGAGCAGAATATTGAGGGTCATTGATGCCAAGGTAAATCATAACACGAGGTCTGAGGATTAACTCAGACATTTCGTCAAACACATTGCACTCAATTCCTACTGTGGTGTACAACATTAATGGAGGTGCAAGAAAACTTGTGAAACTATGGCATGTTCTTTCTGGAACTTATCACTGCTATAAGTGTGGTGCATGAAGACAATAGAGCTCAATGGATTTGACGGTAGGGATGACATAAGTGCTCATATTAACTGTCCCAGAAATCAAACTTCACTAAGGCATTTTGTCAAGCACCTGGCGTGCATCCTGAGTGCTGGATTCCATTACAGAATTTTGCCAAATAGTTCAAACAGTTGGAATTCCTTCCTCTAGGGAAAGAGACTTGAACAGGGTGGAGAGGATCTATACCTACAATTGCATTTCCAACAGCAGAAATGTGGTCGGGTTTTTGTGAACTCGAATAAAACGTGAAGTCTTGACATGCATGGGTACATTAAGGTTTTCTGTAGTCCTGACATGGCTCCTCTGCCTTCTGTGGAAGCCTGACAGTGCATGTTAATTCAACCTAAGCTTACCTGGTAAACAAACAAAATTAATACTCTAGAATGTTGCCATCTACAAGACACAATAAGCAGTCTGTAAAAATTATACACTACCGAAAATATGGTCCACAGCTCGGTTTATAACAGGAAAAACATGGAAAAAGAAAACAAAATACCCATACCAAGAATGTAATTGCAGACTGTTTGCAGAGTTCCTGAAACCGCTGAAATAAGCCGGTGGAAGCACTGTTTGGTTTTGTATGAAAGGATATGATATTGGCTTCGAACAACCTCACTGCATGCGAGGGGCTGTGCCTGGGATTGACATGACAGGAGAAACTGGAAGCATGACAGGCAGCTCAAGAAGCAGGACGTGGCAGGAGAAACACGGTTGGTTTAGATGAGAAATGATAGGCGAAAACGATAACAAGTTTATCTATACCTTATGTCTGAATTCTATCCGTTGTAAAACTTGATTTTTTTATTAAAAACTTTTTTCTTTTGTTTTGTTAATATTGCTTTATATTTTTAATATTGAACCAAACAAATAACAATTTAATATTTTTTTGATGAAAAAGATCTTATATTATATTAATGCAATAAGATATAAGATAGCTTTCAACAAAAAAGCGGGCGGTATGAGAGCACGCCCCAAAACCACAAACAAACTAGGTCGAGCCTAGAACAACAAAAGTCAAACTAGGCCGAGCCTAGGAAAGTACAACGAAAAAAAAAACATTGTTATGAAAAAATAATTTGGCCACCCCGAACAAGGCAGATCTTTCTCAATGTTTGGAATCTCCCAACCAATGAGTGAGTTCTTCCTCGTGGTCGCTTCTCTCGCGTAGGAATGGCAAGGTTGAGCCGCGGAATTTGTCAGTGGATGGCAGGGGTGGCGGCGGTTGCCAAGCGGCACAGTGCAAAATGATGTGAGGAGGAGAACCCCAACCTTGCCTGGTGAGTGGACGATTGTTGCAGAGACCCCACCCATGATGTCGTGGTGGCGAGCCCCAACCCCGCCGACGAGCGAGAGGAGTGCGGCGGTGAGCCTTGGCCTCGATGGCGCATAAAGCGAATGACTATGCGATGATGACTCACTGGAGAGCGGCGGGTGCGAATGAAGGCACGACACTGGGATCTGGAACAATTTATTATTTTATTTCTTACCTTTTCAATAAATTTTGCACACTGCAAAACACACAAAGTTTGCAAACATTAAATTATGACATAAAAGTTTATTTATATTAGTGTAGGATTTATTTTCTTTGTTTTATTTGTATTATCCTATTCAAGATATTACATCTCACTTGGAGTTTTCCTACACTTGTGGGATATGTTTGCTTAGGTGTGCACTTGACCACACTATTTTAGTTAGTGGTATTTACTACCCTTGACCACTTGTCTACGTGAGACTATTTCTGTATGAAGGTTACCATATTCTACGTGGAGGATTTCATGATTCTAGGAGGAGGTTACACATTCACCTCCTACATGTACATCTCTTGCATTATTCTATTTAGTGTATTTAGTTAGAGCTATTTCTGCATTATTGCAATTATCTCTCTTGTATTTTCATAATTTGTAGTCTTGTATGCGTGCTTTGTTTTATCTTGGAACAATTCATGTCTCACATTGTTCACATGTGCATTCTTCGAACCAACATATTTGTGGCACTTCTCCAATATGGTATGAGAGCTGAGTTGGTATTGAGCTTGTCTGGTTATTATTATGTAATTTTATTTTCATTTGAGGTCATTATTTGCAAAGTATTTGGGTGTTTTTTTGTGTTGGGTATCTTGTATTTGTTGGTTTTGCCTGGTTTGTGGTGTATATAGCCTATTTGCAAGCTTATGAGGTTTGTAAGTCCGCATAGTGCATATACAGTCCTGGAGATTATTTTTTGTAGGCTTCGAGGTGTTTCTGGTCCAACAACATTGTCAGAGCTCCATGGAAGAGTTAGATGACTCTCACAGACGTTTCTGAGACCTCTAAAGGTGTTTGGATGTCTCATACAGTCGTCAAGGTTGATTGTTGGGTGTATCTAGACCTAGAGGTTGATTTGCAGACTTGTTCTCACCCTTGCATGTTTTCAAACCCTTGAAGGTTGTTGAATGACATTCATAGCCCCTTCAGGCTCCAGTGAAGGTTTCAAACAGCCCATACACGCATTTTAGATCCTGTTTGAGTTGTTGTTTTGAGTCCCTCAATAGAGTTATTTGTTACACTCATATTTGTGGAAATTTAAGGGCTGCAGTGAATATATCCTTGATCCAATGTGGCCACAACTTATGTATGGACATAAAAATCTCGGCTCGACCTAACCGCCTCACCGAACAACCTTTAGTTGTGGCAAGGGGCTACTGACCAACCCCCTGTAACCCCTCGGCATTTAGCGGGACTAATCTTGGGTTCATCTTTACCCACTTCTTTTATTTGCTAAACTATATTTTAGTAAAAGAGTGCATTTCAAGTTTTAGTGCAAATTCATTTAAAATAGGGCTTATTTACGAGAAATCATTATTGTAATAACTTTTGATCGATAGCTCAAAATTGAGTGTCATTTTTGTAAAAGTTAATTATTTTTCATTTCCCACACATTGGACCTATTCATTTTATAAAACACACTAAGTTATAAAGTGTCAAGCGTGGGGGGGACCGATATAGTCTCGGGGATGTATAGCGTGTTTCCTCTTTTGTTCGACACTTCTTTCTTTCCACACATTTCTTTGTTTTCTACAACAACTACCACAACTTTACTTTTTGCACTAATGGATCTAAGTACAATTAACCCACTTACACCTTTTAACTACCATGAATGGAAATAAAAAATGACCATTGTACTTAGGAGTAAAGGGTTGTACCATATCACAATGGGGTTAGAAACTGAGCCTAGTGTAGACGCAGACAAAGTTAAGTGGTTTAATAAGTGTGATGAAGCTTTTGGTATCTTGTGTCTTTCAGTGTCTCCCGAACTCCTCTTTCACATAGAGTTAGCCAAATCTCCCAACCAGGTGTGGAAAACCTTAGAAACCTTGTTTGGAAAAGTTGACACTATGAGGGTCATGAGCTAGAAATAGAACTTATCATCTTAAGTCCTAGAAACTTTGACACTTTGGAAGATTTATTTACCAAGCTCAAGTCCTTATGATTGTAGTTGAAGGAATGTGGAAGCAAAAGAAGGATGAACAACTAGTTCTTTCAGTGCTTGCCAAACTAGGTCTTGACTACTTTATCTTTGTCTCTACCTTTTATGCTACCAAGAGGGCTCTTAGAGCCACATGGTCTATGTCATCCTTAGATGACTTTATTTTTGATTTGACTAAGGAGAAAGACAAGTTAATCTAAATGGGAACCTTGAATTCATCCAAACCTCAAGCCCTCATTGCCGGAAATGAAAACAAAAATCCTCTAGCAACCAAGAGAAGAAACAAAAGAGAAAGGATCTATAAAAGAAGAAAGAACAAAAATCCACTACCTCTTCTAAGTCTACCAATGAAACCTCCAGTTCAAATGGGAAACCTAATAAGGAAAAGGTTAAGTGTGTCTATTACAAGAAACTTGGGCATGATGAGCACAAATGTATGAAGAAGCAGATTGACCACCTCAGTCATCTCCTTGAGAAGAAAAACATAGGGGTCCTGAATCTATCAAACAATCTTCATCAACCCAAGAATCTACTAAGGCAAAGGAAAAAGATAAAGAGAAACATAAGGGAAAGGCACTAGTTGCAGTTGCATCCTCATCTACTCCTTCTTGGGTTATCGACTTTGGTGCTTCACACCACATGGGTTCATCACAAGTTGATTTTTCTTCCTTAGAGCCCTGCAACATGTCCTCCATCACTTTGGGTGATGATACTCTAGCCACAGTTTCAGGGAGAGGGTCTGTTGAATTCGAAGGTGGAACATTCACAAATGTTCTCTAGTGTACCTTCACTTTCAACTAATCTCTTGTTAGTGTATCAGATGACTCATATAGGGAAGGGCATGAGAGTCCTATTTGATCCAGATTCAGTGAGATCAGGGAGTTGCATAACAACATTAAAATAGTAATTGGAAGGGCATATCACTATGCTAAGTTATAACCTTCTTGCACTTTACACCTGATGTTTCCCCTACTACATTGCTCACACATTCAGATGGAGTTAGCAAATTATGGCATGAGTGGTTTGGCCATCTTAACTACCACTACCTTGAGCAACTCAGTCAACATGACATGGTTACAGGATTGCCTAGAGTTTGTTTCTCAAAGGGACTTTGTGAGGGTTGTGCTCTTGGAAAACACCCTGAAGAGAAATTTGACAAAGGCAAAGCTTGGAGAGCTTCAACACCTTTAGAGTTGATTCACAAAGTGATGTCACAGGGGATTTTCCCCATCCTTCTTTCACTAGGGCCAAATATGATCTCACCTTCATAGATGAATTTTCCAGATATACATGGGTCTACTTCCTTAGGAAAAATTCTGAAGTGTTTGATTACTTTCGGGACTTCAAGGCACTCACTGAGAAACAATATGGGAAATGCATCAAAGTTATTCGAACAGAGATAATGCGGAGGAGTATGTTAGCAACATATTTGAGCATGATTTTGCACCACAGAGGGTATTGATCTACAACAGACAGTTCCTTACACTCCTCAACAAAATGACGTGGTAGAATGCAAAAATCGGTCCTTGAAAGAGATGAAAATTATATGATCCACTCTAAATCTTTGACTCCAGTTTTGAGCAGAAGCCATCAATTATGCTTGTTATATACAAAATGGGTTCCCCACAAAGCTTTAAAAGGTATAACTCCCTTTGAATATTGACACAATAGAAAACCGACAGTTAAACACTTCACGCTCTTCGGATCTCCGAAATGACACACATCCCCAAAAAATAAACGCAAGGCAATGGAGCCTCAATCCAAACCTTGCATCTTTTTAGGTATCTAAAGGGGGTCAAGGGCTATAGACTTATCCATCCTACTACTCATGAGTTGTTCATCGAGAGAAGTGTTAAGTTTTTAGGAGATTCCACTGACTCTTTACTTGATGCTTCTCCATCTACTTTTCTTTCACTTGGTTTTGATGAGAAGTTTGAGGATTTAGATCATCCACAATAGGTTCTGAGGCAGATTCTTCTACTTCTTCTAGTTCTAACAACACATCCGACAATGAGCAGAGTAATGAAGATTCATCCTTATTTACTTCTAGCTATATTTTAGAGGATGATGATTCAGGACATGACTCGCCCACTTCGATCCCTTTTGGGCTAGGAAAACACTTTAGAGTGAAGGCAATTGGGTAGAGAACCCATAGGATGACAAATGTACTCAGCACACTATCGAGTAGGCCAAATGCCTTATATACTTCAGTGATAGATCCATAGACATTCTCGAGGGGCATCAGGCATACCGAGTGGGATAGTTTTATGCATGAGGAATATAATTCCTTAATCAACAATCACACTTGGGATTTGAATTCACTTCCTAAGGGAAGGAAGATGGTTTGATGTTGATGGATATATCGATCAAATTTCCAAGCATAAGGTTAAGTTGATAAGTAAAAGGCTCAATTGGTAGCCAAGGGTTTCTCGCTGTGTAGCCAACATAGACTACTCAGATACCTTTGCACTTGTAGCCAAGATGACTTCAATTAGACTCACACTTTCTTTAGCCGCAACACATGGTTGGAGTGTGCACTAGATGGATGTGAAGAGTGATTTTCTTCATGGATACCTACAGGAGGAGATCTACATAGAGCATCCGACCTGGGTTTTTTTCAGAATTCATCCTTAGTTTACAAACTTAGGAAATCCATCTATGGCCTCAAGCAGCCCCTCAAGCTTGGTATGCCAAGATGGATTCCTTCCTCCTAGCTTCTGGTTTCACTCAATGTCATTCAGATCCTAATGTATATCTATTACGGCAGGATGATTCATTACTGATACTGGTACTTTATGTTGATGAACTTTTGATCACTGGGAGTACTTCATCAGCTATCTTAGCAGTGAAGATAACTCTTTAGGATAGATTCACCATGACTAACTTGGGTCTACTGCACTACTTCCTTGGCATTGAGATCACACAGTCTGATTCAGGGATTTCACTTGCACAACCCAAGTAATCTCTCGATCTTCTAGCTTAGTTTCACATGGTTGACTGCAAGCCATCTCGACTCTATTATTATTTAGAGTCAAGCTTGAGGCTGACTTTTCCACACCCTTGGTCAATGCTACCTCAGTATCGATAACTTGTCGGGAAACCTTTTTACTTGATTCACACGGCACTGATATCTCATATGTCATTGGTATTGTTTCGAGGTTCGTATAGGAACCCTATGAACTAAATTAGAAATCAACTAAGAGGATTTTGTACTACATTCAGGGATCACATAGATATGGGATTCACTACAGGGTTGGTTCAAACATTGACTTGGTCACTACACAAACTCAGATTGGGCTGGTGACACTGAGTGTCGTAAGTCCACTTCAGGTTACTGTTTCTCATTATGTTCTGGTCCTATCAGTTGGTCGAGCAAGAAGCAAAATGTTATTGCTCTATCATCCACAGAGGTAGAATGCATGGGGAGCTGTTGATGCATCTACTAAAGCTATTTGGCTTTAGGGGATTCTTTCTAATCTTGGCATCCAGATCAGGTAGCCTACAGTCATATTTTTTGATAACTAGAACACCATCTAGATATGCGAGAATAGGGTCCTTTGTCAAAGGACCAAACACATTGAGATTCACATGCACTTCATTCGGGAGTTCATTCCTGAGCAGGACATTGATTTGATATTTTTCTAGTCTTGAGCAGTGATTCCCGACATCTTCACCGGACCTTTAAGCGAGAGAAATTTCATTCATCTATGAGCTCTTCTTGGGGTTTGGTCTACATTAGCAGCTTCATCATCTTCGTGGGGCCTTCTAGCCTCTTCACTTCTTTATGTTTCTTTTGGGGGAGTTTTTTTCCTTCGATTTTCTCCCTTTTTCTATGTTTTATGTTCAACTCCTATTTATACTCCCTTATCTTGATAAAGGGAGTGAGGGTTAGGGCACCCTATGTATCTATATAGCTTCAACAACCATCTATAATCTATTCAAGTTGAATATATATATATATATATATATATATATATAGTTTGAAATGGATATTTTATTTAGGGGTTAGGCCCTATACATCTATCTTGGCATGGTAAAGCCACAATAAAATTTCCTCTTCCACTCAAAACAAGTTTATTGTCAAGGGACATAGATTAGGAAAATGCCTCCAACCTCCACTCCTCTATTATAAATTAGTAGCGTTGTTTTTTATATTAATAGTTGGGGAAAACAAAAATTCAATTTATATATATGAGGTTGGTCATATCTATCTATATTGGGCCATATTGAACAATCTCCCATATATTTTTCTAGTGATGGTAGTAATCAAAACATATTAATATGAGTTAGCATAGTGACACCTACCCCATAGCCACCTAGAGATAAGGTGCCTCAAATTTATCAACTGAGAACAAAAATACCCACCTATCAAGATGTATATATGGGGGTTAGAGAGGGTTAGAGAGGGGCATAACATAAGTAAATTTCCCACCCTAACTCAACCCCCATAATAATAAGCATCGTATAGGTTATTGCCATGAATGGATCTGCAATCCCCACCCCACAATGAATAAAAAGAGGGGTCCCTCCATTTAGCAAATGGTGTTCAAAGGAAACCTAATAATTTAATTAAAGACAAAATCATAAGTGAAGATTAAATCAATTTTTGGAGTGTATTCGAAAACTAAATTAAAATTATTGTATGTATTTTAATTTTATATTATCATTGGGTTGTATGTATTTTAACTTGATATTTGAATTGGGTGATTGGGATGCACAAGGCTTATATGATAGTGTAAAATAGAAGTCTTTCTCACCATAATCAAGAATCTTGTTTTTAGTTTTTTAGATTTCATATTATTAGTATTGGCACTCACTAATGCATGCATAGAAAGCAAAACAACTTTGTGAGTTTCATGAGTATCTAATATAATGAAAGACACAACTTGCTCCAAGCGTATGGCATTGAAAAATACATAATCAACTTATTAAAGATAAAATCATAGGTAGATGTTAGATCGAGTTTTATAAAGGAGTGTCTTATAAACCTAAATTGGAACCGTTGTATGTGTTTTAACTTGATATTTGAATCATCTTATATGATGTGTCACGCTTCTACTATAGTACAAAACACAAGCCATTTCTTTGTAGAACCAAGTATCTTGTTTTCACTTTTTTATATTTCTTCGAGATCAATATTGTTTGGCACTCACCCAAGTGTATAGAAAAAAATGGGTTTGCACATTCAAAAGTACATTGGTTTTTGTTTTGGAGCTCTAGATGCACAAAATTGTATATTTAGGTCATGTCTTATTTTCTACTTTGATATGTATGCAAACACATTATATTGGGGGAAAGTGTAAACACCTAAAATTGGCCATTTATTAGTCATTAAATTGTAGAATTTTAGCGTATTTGTATCCTTGTTGATGAATTGTTTAGATTAAACTTTATTAATACATATTTTAACTTAGTAACAATGACAACTTCTCTTCTCTAACTTTAAAATTATTTATTTATACTTTATTACTATTTTATACATATTTTTAATCTAATTAATTTGTAATTTGAGATGTCAGTGGATTCAACATTGAACACTTTGACACCAAATCCGGTAAAGTTGAGCATGGTGGTTGATGAAGAAAATGAAAAAGTTAGCATTTCTCTCTCGTATATGGAAGAAGAGATAGAAAAATCACTGCTCATCAAGAGCTGCGTTAATTAGGAAACTGACTCTCTCTGGAGAAACTCAAAATGAGACAAGAAAAAGTCAAAGAGGATCTAGAATCCATTGCACGAGATCTAAACCAAGATAAAGAGGATACTGATATGGAGGAGCTGGCTCCTAAAATGGATAAGTAGACTGATATTGCCACAGGAAAAGAGGATGGGGAAATTACCCCCATTAGCAAGGAAAATATATCGATTGTGATAATGATGGATTCATCTTAGTAAAAAGAAATAAAAGAGGTCTAAAAAGTCGGGAAGAAAGTCCTGGAATCACTCTATAGTGAAAAAAGCACTTGGAAGTCGGGAAGCTTCCACCTCAAGAATCACAAGGGCCACGGCTAGAAGAAATGCAAATATTAGAGTCACATTTAGAAAAGGCAAAGCTATCTAAGAGAGAAGCAAGAGAAAAAGATCGAAAAGAAATTGTAGATGGTACACAAAGAATTCGAACCATCCGCAAATGCATCTCCAAATTTTTTTAATGAAGGTTATTTCTTGGAATGTCAGAGGCCTCAATGGGGGGCCTAAGCAAAGAATGCTTAAGGAAATTAAAAGATCAAACAAACCCAGCATTCTTCTTATTCAGGAAACTAAAATGAAAAGTAAGGCAGTTGAAGACTTCAAAAGATATTTCTGGGAGAACGCTGCCTTTGCTGCTGTTGATTCTCAAGGGGCTTCTAGAGGCTTAGCGATCTTTTGGGATACAAAGATTGTTAACGGTAAGGTACTCTCCTCCACCCAGAACCATTTAGCTATTATTTTTAAAAGTCTTGAAAATAATCATAGCTGGATTCTGTCTAATATTTACGCGCCCAATACTGCTACTGGTAAAAGAAATCTATGGAAAGAGTTAACCTTGTTCCGAAGCAATGTTGAAAACATGAACTGGTTGGTTATGGGAGACTTCAATACTCCTTTGAATCCGGGAGAAAAATTTGGGGGAAGCTCTGAATTCTCCCTTGGTATGGAAGATTTCGTTGGCTTCATTTCGACTCTTAATCTTATGGACATAGAGCTTCATGGCAATCAATTTACCTGGTCCAATGAAGGTTGGGGAGAACTTAATTCAAGTTAAACTTGACAGAGCTCTTATTTCTGCAAATTGGATTCTGGATCAGAATTTTCATCTTTCTTCTCTCCCCAGAACGGGCTCTGATCATAATCCAATTGTCCTAAATTTCTTCAATTGGACAAAACCTTTTCATGGTAATTTCAAATTTGAGAAAATGTGGTTCGAGCATGAAGATATTATGGACATAATTAAAGAGTGGTGGTTTTGGGAAGGCACAGGGATGGCCCAATTCAAAGCTTTTACGAAGTTGAAGAATGTTAAACAAAAGATTAGAATTTGGAATAAAGAGGTTTTTGGAAACATTTTTGAAAAGAAGAAAGAACTTAAGCAACAGCTAGAAGAGCTTGAGCTAAATGTTTCCATGAAAGGTATGTCTCTATAGGAGCATCAGCGGGAAAAAAACTCCTTTCGGATCTGCATAATATAAACAGCCATGAAGAATCCTTTTGGAGAATGAAATCTAGAGCCCTTTGGCTTAAAGAAGGAGACAGAAATACAATTTTTTTTCATTTGACAGCCCTCAAACATAGAGCTTGTAACAGAATATCTGAGGTTGCTAAAGGAAATGGAAACATTACTAAGGATCTAGAGGACATCAAATCAGAGGCACTTAATTTCTACAAGAACCTCCTTACCGAGAGTAACTCCTACAATGAGCAAGCATCCTCTTTCCTCTTAGACTCCATTCCTAATAATCGATACTTCTTTGAGAGATTTAAAAGTCTTTCAAAACTGTCACCATTGAGGAATTAAAAAAGGCTTTTTTTTCTTTAGAAGGGGATAAGGCTCCACGTCCAGATGGCTTTTCGGCTAAATTTTACCAAATATGTTGGGAAATATGCTCTGAAGATCTCTTGAAAGCTGTTAATGAGTTTTACAGAACGGGAAATCTCATCAAAGAACTAAATAATACACACATTGTGCTTGCCCGAAAAAGTTGGATGCAAAGGACTTCAAGGATTTCAGGCCTATCAGTTTGGTTAATGTTGTTTATAGGATTTTCACAAAGATTCTTACCACTAGAATGCAACCTATTCTTATGGAGATCATTTCACAACAGCAGAGCGGATTCATCCAGGGAAGAATTATCCAAGATGGAATTATCATGGTTCATGAAACTATACATTCTATGGATAAAAAAAAAAGATAGGGATGGCCATCAAGCTGGACATGCATAAAGCTTTCGACAAAGTCTCTGGAGATTCATGAATGAGGTCTTATCCAAGTTTGGTTTTCAAATCAAATTCAGAAAAATCATTCACTCTTGTATCTCTACCTCTAGATTCTCTAGTGGTTGTTAATGGGGAACCTGTGGGTTTTTTTGCCAGCAATAGAGGTATCCGCAAGGCGACCCAATTTCCCCTCTATTATTCATTATTATGGCTGACAGTTTAAGCAGATCTATTTCCAAAGCTATTGACATTGGCATGATAAAAGGCTTCCCTCCAACTACTGGTAATCAGATCTCCTCACACCAGCAGTTTGCTGATGACACTTTGCTTCTCCTGATGGCCTCTATCATTGAGGCAAAGGCTATCAAAACTGTCCTTAGATTTTATGAGGAAGCCTCGGGACAAAAAGTTAATTTTGACAAAAGCTCTATTTATTTCTTCAATACTCCTTGGGAAAGGCAAAGAAAGATTGCTAATATTCTAGGATGCACTATTAATTCTCTACCAGCTACTTACTTAGGTTTACCTTTAGTAATCTTGGCAAGATTTGTGGAGGTTTGGAATGATCTTATTAAGAGATTTCAAAGAAAGTTGGTTGGCTGGAAAGGAGCTATCCTTTCAAGTGCAGGTAAGTGCCTTTTGGTTAAAAGCACGCTTCAAAACTTGCCTATTTACATCATGTCAATGTTCAGCATGCCTACAAAGCAGTGATGAACAGATTGAGAAGATTCAAAAGCACTTTCTATGGCACAGTATTGAGGACAGATTCAAGATATCATCTTGTGGCTTGGGAGAAGGTTTGTAAACCTAAGAGACTTGGGGGTTAGACATCAAAGATATCAAACATATGAGTACTGCCCTTATTGCAAAATTAGGATGGAGGCTTATAAAAGAGCACAGACCTTGGACAGAGTTGGTTAAGATCAAATATCTTTCAAACCAAAACAAGATTTCCTTCATATATGATCAGTCTCTTCCGAGTGGTTCTATTTTTTGGAACAACCTTCTTCGCAGCAGACACATTCTCTCTCAGGGGTGTAGCTGGAAGCTTGGAGATGGACAAAACATAAACTTCTAGACTGATAAGTGGACTGATTCTAACTGGATTTCTGCTTATGATCACATTAAAGACAACTTAATTACAAAGTATGGACACAAAATCCAGGGGTACATTGAGAGGGATGGAAACAAAAGAAAATGGAAACACTAAAAGTGGAGAATGATAGTATACAGGCTGATATTTCATCTTTACAGAATCAACTCTCTCTAATCCATATAAGTAATCAAAATCTTAAGGATGAACTCATCTAGAATGATTCTTTCGATGGGGAATACTCTGTTAAATCAGATATAATACTTTCTTTGTATCCATGGAAAGTGAAATTAAGTGGCACAAGTTTTGTGGATGCCTGGAGTTAACCCCAGAGTGAACTTCTTTTGGTGGCTAATTATTAATGGCAAGATCCTAACTAATGACAACCTCATCAAGAAGGGATTCATCATGCCGAATAGATGTTGCATGTGTCGAAAGAGGCGAAGATATAAAAATTTATTCCTCCATCATTGTGAGATTGCTTCCAAAATTCGGCAAACTTGTTTTTGCAAAATTTAATCGAGATGGATTTTTCCCTTACCTGTCTTTGACTGGAGCAATGGGACTCTCCGTTTAAGCATTGTGTGGTGAAAAGATTGTGGCAAACTTGTTCTACCCCACACTATGTGGAGAATTTGGAAGGCTCGTAATAATAACATTTTCGAAACAATAGACAAAGCTTCAGAATAAAGTCTACAAGGAAATTATCATTGTTGTGCAAGATAATATTGCTAGATTTAAACCCCTAAAATAGACTTTACTCGGAGAATGAAGAATACATCCTAATGGATGGAATATTGACACTGTCAATAGGAATAACAATGGTATTGATAGAAACATAGTCCGATGGATTAAACCTCCCACTGATTGGCACAAGTTAAATTTTGATGGGGCCTCAAAAGGCAATCCGGGAGACTCTGGAGGAGGGGGAGTCATCAGAGATCAAAGAGGCTGTTTTGTTGCTACTTTTTCTGGGAGAATGGGCAGGCAGACTAATCATTATTCCAAAGCCCTGGCGGCTCTTTGGGGTATAAGACTTGCCAGAGATTGTAATATTCTAAATATTATAATTGAAGGTGATTCTCTGAATATCATCAATATTTTAAATAAAAAGCAACACCCCAGCTGGTCTATCAGGGATTTTATTGGGGAAGCTATTGATATATGCAAGAGCTTTAAAAATGTTCAAATCACCCACACCTATCGGGAAGGAAATAGGGTCGCTGACAGTTTGGCTAACTTCGGTGTTAATAATTCCTTTCAAACTTGGCTTAGGGGGGACATTCTGCCCACTCAAATCAATAAAGCCATAATCATTGATCTACATGGCAGTGAAAATCAACACTAACGGCTGTAATTTGGACGCTAATGTGCGGATCCTCAAGTACATTATGATGACATCACAAAAGATATGGATGATTGATGCGATCTGTGCGGGATGGACTGTCATCATTTCTTGGCATAGGAGGAAAGCCGAGGAGTGGGGCAATAATAACAAGTATAGCATAATAATTAAACCTGCTTTCACGGAAAGGAAAGATTCAAATACCAAAATCAAAGCTCTGCCTGTCCCGCATAGTGGTAGCTTTTTTACCGTTGAGAACAGGAAAAGGAGCAGAGGAAACATGGGGGGTCCGCCTTGCAAAACTGAACCGACCCACAATCCTGCGTGGAAAGAGAATACGGAGCTTTGGAATTACCTACAAATCGGGGGCCTGTCTAATTTAATTGAAAGGATTCAAGGCTTCGACCAAGACATTTCTATCAGATTCACCCAAGGATGGAAGAATAGGATTTTCAAATACAGTAACATGGAGATGGAAATCACGGAAGAGCTCATCGCCCAGATCACGGGCCTCAGCCTGGAAGGCACCAAATTCTTCAATAAGAAGGTGGACAGGGAGGTGGAGACCAAGAAATTTCTGGACGAGGGGGAGAATCTTGAATTCGTGACTGCTAGCATCAAGGTGGTGTCGATTCCTGAGCCTTTTGTTGAGCTTTCCAGGATGGTGGTTAGGTATGTAACCCTTGAAGGAAGATTTGTGACTATACCTCAAAAGCATCTGATATTTCTAAATCACTTTCGTAGAAATAACATAATCAGCTTTCCTCACTATTTGATCAACTCGTTGGAGAAATCAATTAGGGAAGTTCGTGAGCCACTCTAGGGCTGTTCCTTCGCACTGGGACTTATCCTCCTGATCCATCGCCACTACTCTAGCTGCCCCCGTGAATCCTACCCCACCTCCTTCCTACATACCTCCACCGCCGCACCGCTCTACTCCCCCTACCGAAAAGAAAGAGTGAAGTCGCTACTTCCAACAAGAAAAGCAAGAGCATTAAAGCTAAAACCCCGCTTCCTAACGGGTCCTAAGGAGCCACAAAGACCTGGAACTTGCTAAAAACCTCCTACATATTAGTAAACCGGTGGAGGAGCCCAAGGAGGAGGAATTGTTGGACAGAGTGGACAGGTTAGAAAAGGAGATACAAGAGCTCAAAGGGACTATAAAAAATATGGAAAGAGATAAGGGAAAAGGGATTCTTCAAAGTGATGAGGAAGAGGGGGTTATTGCTGAAGTCTTCAAGAAATTGTAGTATTTAGATGGAAGATTGGGGAATGCTAAAAGTCACAATGACTGCATATTGTCTGCCCTCAAAAGCATTTATAATTTCATTGAACAACATGTTCATAGTGTCTGCAGCTTAAGTGGGGTTAATGAGGACATTTGGGGCCCTAAAGAGAAAAGGGATATTGCAATTGCTCAGGCGGACATGCAAGACTCCTCTCAGGCCACTGCTATTGCCTTCTTCATGTCGCTGTAGGCTATCAAGACCAAGATTGACAGGGCTATCAAGTAACGGGTTGTTGTGATGCTATTTTTGGCCGTGAAGTCAGCCGTTATCCGGCGATTCCGTGCTATTTTTGGCGGAGCTCTATATGATCTTTTGGTTTCTTTTTGCTTTTTCTCGCTTCTTGTTGGATCATTGTACGTTTGGATCCTGTTTTCACTTATATTGTCATATTTGGTCATTGAGCCCTCTTTGGTTGGCGCTTTTGCCCTTCTCTCGGGCTGATCTTCTCACCTTTACTATCTCGGCTTTTGAGCCTTTTCAATGAGTGGTATAGTCCCTTCAAAACTATTTGCCCTTAAAAAAAAAACAATTTGATTGAAATCGATTTATCAAGAATGTAAAACACATTTGCAATACTTAATTTAAGTCATCATGATTAAGGACTCATCTACTTACAAATATGTTATCATTAAAGATTTTTTATTTAATAAAAATTGAACATGTCAGTATTGTAAATGGTGGTAAGATGGCAACACAAAATATCGTTTGCCCCTATATTTATTAAATCTTCTATTTATTTTTGGCTTTGCCTATTTAAACTAGCAATAGATGTGCAATGGAGACGCTAACACGGAGGTGTCGTAGAAATAGAAGTTGGGGAGTGAAAGTGAACCATTGACAAAGCAAGATGGATGATGATGGAAGGGAATGAGGGAGGAGAATTTCAAGGGATGGGAAAATATTAAAAGGAAGGTAATGAATCCTCTTATTTCTTTTGTTAAATCATATACGGAGTAATTACACTGTCACTTGTATTTTGTGAATAGTAAGATCCCATATCATTTTTATGGGAATTCACTTGTGCTTTCTAAGTGGAACTTAACATTTAATGTTGGGACAATGTAGTTGTTAAATTTGATAACCACAAAACATGGCAAGGTAGGTAGTTTTGCAAAGTTTTGTAAATAAAATATTTAACTTGGTTGATTGATTGCACCATTGACAAGCCCCACCTCCACCCATAAATTGATAGTGAGTATAACCTTGTGGCACTTACAAAGAAGAAAATCTAGAGATAAATTGATATTCAAGTCCGATGAAGTTTTCATCTTGTATATTCTACATCTAATGGACAAATTTTCATCATTCAATGACTTCAACATTTATTGGTTGTATAAGACAATGAATTAGTTTGTTGAAAAAAATATTTCTTATGGAAACAAAAATACATCTATTTTGAACATGAGAACCTCCAAATTGTCATAAATTTTCTTAGCATTTCTAACATCTAACAAGAGGTTAAAAGAAATTAGTGTTGGGTCAAATCCTTGCTAGTGGAAAATTGACTGCAAGGTGGCAAATTTGCTAAAGTTTGTAAGGAATTTATTAAAACTAAATACACTAAGGTTGTTGTCCCATTCTAAGGGTTACTTAATTATTTATAGCGAGTGTTTAGATCAATTTACAGGAGCTTAAGTCAATTTGTGGTCCCATACATAATTCTTTTGGATGAGTACAACAAAGCTTAAACCAATTTTACCAATTTATGGTCCCATGCACCAAATATTAAAGGTTCCACTACTTTTGGTGCTGGAAATAGTGAAAAAAGCTAGGAGAGAAACTAAAACACTAAGCTAAGTGGCAACAATTGTGTCACCCACTACTTTTGGAACTTGAAAGTGTCTTTCTAAAGTTCATGTGCTTAGAATTTTAGGCTTTTGTCATAGGCACAAGCAACAAAGCAAGTGACAAATTTTTAACACGGTACCCCATCAGTAGTGATCAAATTTGAAAGGCTCCCTATATTTTAATTTGAAAGGCTAGGTTAAGCTTGACCCTTCGTAAGTGACAAATTAAACAATAGGTTGCCCTTCAATTGAAAAAAGAAAATCTTAATTACCTTTCAATATATATTTGATTATTTTATATAAAATAAATATGAAAAAGTAAAAATTATTAAATATTGAAAAATCAACTAAAAATCTTGAAAGGTAGTTAAATTAAATAATCAAGATTTAATAAGTAATTACATGTTCAACTTGCATCACTCAAAGGAAGAGGTCTGTGAGATTTCATTCTTTTCCATTCCTCATATACCTCATTCCAATCTACTATATCCAACTTTTGAGGTGCAGAAAGAGATAAAAACATTAACGTGTCTAATGTATCCAAGCAAAGTCTAGACCTCTCAATAGTTTGAATGTGATTTAACTTAGAAAATCTTCACTCACATGTTGATGTACTTGTTGGAAGTGTGAGAACTATTTTCCATAGTTTCATTAAATTAGGGAATGAATCTTTCCACATTTCATCTTCACCACATTAATCTCATGCCTTGAACATAGTCTTCTTTGGATGTGCTTTATGTAGATTCACAACAAAACTTATATTTTACTTCTCATATATTTTCCAGTCTTAATTTTTTCAAGGCTATAAATAAAATGTCCTTGGCATTCAATGCCAAATTGTTGGTATAACAAATATAAGATTCTAAAAAGAAACAAACTCTTTGTTATTTATGAATAAGATTTGTTAGACAATTTAGAGTGATCAAAAAATTGTAATTTTCTAAAGCCTATTAAGGCTATAATAATAATCACAAGATATTTATTACATACAAAAAAAATTAAAAACATATGATTTTTCCAGACCTCAAAAAATTAAACGTGGTTTAATATTACATACCTTAATATTTCTCGAATACAAGAGTAATTTAGAGTATGGAGGAATCCTTAAATGATCGAGCTATCCATTGATTACGCGATAATCAAGTTGTTAACTTAGAGGCATAATAATTAGAACTATTTTCTTAACAATATGAAAACAAAATCAAGAAGCAACTAGTATTTAAGAACCCAATTTCTAAAAATAAAATAAGGGCATTGAGAATAAAATTCCCAAATTGATTTAGTGGCTAGAAAAAGCTAAAAAAACTAATATTGCTCTTATGAAAATAGAAACACTTAACTAATTGCTTATTTAGTGGCGATTCATCTTCTCCCTAGATTTTGTGCATGATTTGTGTAAAGTGAAAGTAGATTTATTTTAACACAAAAAATAGAAAGTAAGTATGAGTTATGCACTACTACAATTATTCATTTAATAATTAATTTATTAAAATGAATCCAATATTTATAAAAATTAACATAGCATTTAATATTTGTATGACAAGTGATTTTTTAGTTGGCCCTTCTAATGAAAAATTAATATAAGTGACCTCATTTCAGTATTGAAATGTAATTTTAAGTTTTAAATTTATTTCCAAGTGTAAAATTTTAAACACCCTTCTATGACAAGTTAAAATACATTTGAAAGGCATTAACAACTCCAAATGTTATCCCGACCCATCACAAATCAGAGCATGGTACCACCCTCTTAATTGCAAATTCTCATCCCAAATTCCAAAACCGCGGCCAAATAAGCGGTGTAAAACCGACATTTCCGATGCTTAGTTTGTCTCTCCCTCGAAGCCAAGCTCCTCCTGCACAAACCAACCCCACTCAAAATCCAAGGCTTGACGAGGAGAAAATTTAGGCAGCATTACAACTCGGAAAGCCAAAAGACATGCACTGCTTCTCGGCCTACTTAAGATTTCTATACTCGCTAAAACATTCCATCAATGTATAGCGTTTTTTAGTGTAATTCAAGGCATACAAATCCCTCCCGCTTTTATATCCCTATAATTTGGTGTGATGAAGCCACAATAAATTTCCCTCTTTTACTCGAAATGGGTTGGTTTTGAGGGATATAGATATAGGCCAAGCCTCCTCGTTAGTTTGTTAGCTTGGACAATTGTTTGTCCATTTGCTAAGATTAGATAATAGTTATCTTATTGTTGAGAATGAATTAATTATTTTCTAATTATTGATTTCCTTTAGTGACACCTTGCAACCAAATTTGTTATGGTTGTTAAGTTGTTATGTATCTCAGCCGTCGATTGAGAATTGATCCGCCGTTGGTTTTCCAATGAGAGTAGTATAAAAGGAGGTCATTGGGCATTTGGAGAACACAAGTTTGGAGAAGCATTTGCAGTGCTAGCAAATGAGTTTGTAAGTTTGCAGTGATAGCAAACAGTCTTGCAGTGTTAGCAAGGGCGCAGTGATAGCGTTGGGGATAGCAGTGGGGGAATATCAGCGGGAGAAGTTGGGAGATTGTCGGAGTTCTACCAGTAAGAGGCAAGGAATCTTTGTATCTCTTAATTTGCTGAAGTTAATATAATTCCTCATCTGTAGAACTGGTTTTCCCTTAGGGGTTTACAATTGTGTTCATTGTGTTACGCATTTCTTTCCGTATTTTTATTAGTGAAGTTGCAGTTGTGTTATTTTTCGATATTAACTGTGAATTATTTTTCGACAATTAAATAATCTTTTAAGATAGGAGATTAATAATGAGTGATCTAATAGAATTTTTACACCTCCAACCTCCACTCCTTAATTGAAATTTAACAACATTATTTTTACACCGGGAGGGTTATATAGTGGAGTGAGACCTCTTGATTTCGACATCCGCCGAATATAGATGGTGCAGATTTGCTTTTGGCCATGCATTGTAAATCAACAAAGTGGTCGTGGACTCGTCTGTAATTCATGTTTGATCTCTCTGAATGATTTAATCGCACCCACTTGATTATTATTTGCAGTTGAACCAAATACAAGTTTTCATGGCTGACAAGAATGGTAGTTGGGGACGCTTGAGGAAGATGCATTTGAGATTATCGTGAATTACCGAGTTGAGATTATCGTGCATGACCAAGGTAACAGAACTACTCCCTCTATGGTTGCTTTCACCTCCGAGGAGAGACTTGTCGAGACGGCGCCAGGTTCCAGGTTTCTACTAATCCTGCCAACACAATCTTTGACATCAAGCGGCTTATTGGGAGGCCATTCAGCTGATCCTTCCCGCAAAGCTGACTCAAAACTCGCCTTTTACCGTCGTCCCCGGTCTTAACGACAAGCCCATGGTTGAAGTTGTCTACAAAGGTGAGAAGAAGCAATTTGCAGCTGAGGAAATCTCTCGTATGGTGTTGATGAAAATGAGAATGATTGCTGAAAAGTATCTAAACTGTGATGTAAAGAATGTTGTAATTACCATGCCTGCCTATTTTAACGATTCGCAGAAAAGGGCAACCAAAGATGCCGGTAAGATTGCAGGCCTTAATGTCATGTGCATCATCAATGAACCCACAACCGCAACAATTACTTATAATTTTTGTGGACGCAAGCAAGAGAAAAGAAACATCCTGGTTTTCGACCTTGGTGGAGGTACTTTCGATGTTTCTATTGTTACAGTTGAGGGAAATAAAATTGAGGTGAAGGCTGTTGGAGGGGATATGCATTTGGGAGGTCAAGATTTTGACAACAGGTTACTTTGTTTCTGCGTTCAAGAGTTCAATAGAAAATATCAAATGGATCTGAGCACAAGTGCCAAAGCTCTTCGCAGCTTCATTCAGAATGTGAGAGGGGAAAAAGGAGTTTGTCTTCGGCTGTGGAGACTGTCATCGACATTGACTGTCTTTACGAAGGACAAGATCTTCATATCAAGTTGAGAAGAGCCAAGTTTGAAGAGCTCAACGCCGAGTTATTTGACAAGTGCATGCAAGTTGTGCAGGAATGTCTGCTAGATGCCAACATGAGCAGGAACCAAATCGACGATATTGTTTTAGTGGGAGGCTCCTCGCGCATTCCGAAGATCCAACAATTTTTGAAAAAATCCTTCGATGGAAAGGAACCATGTACAAGTGTTAATCCGACGCATTTAAGCGCTTGCTTACGGAGCGGTCGTGCACGCAGCGTTTCTAAACAAGGAATATTTCAACTTAGTGCTCATGGACGTGACATTGCCGAGTCTTGGAATTGAAGTTAAGGGTGGTGTTATGAAAGTAATAGTCCCCAAAACACTCTGATTTCTTCTTTGCAACATCAGAAATTACAGAAAATGAAGTTGGTCTTCCATCCAAGCGATTTCCAACTCCAGTGAAGGGACGAATTTAGCTTTTGTTTCCTCCTCCGGTTCATCTTGAGCCTCTTTTTCTGGTTCCTTGTAATCAACAGGAGGGGTGAAGTCTACTTCACAGTCTGTCTCAATGATACTAATTGCAGAAGCCGGCTTTGTCTCGACTATATTGATGTAATATTTCTTCTTGTTATAAGATAGCATAATTGTATCGCCTATCATCAATCAACAAAAATTCTTTAAAGTGGTCTCCAACACAGCTTTTGGATTGGACATGTCCAGGAAATCCATTGTGTGTGGCTGTAATTTCACATATTTCCCTTTCTGAAGATTGGAATTTTTCAATTGAACTAAATCCCCTTCATTCAAACACATATTTTGCATCATCCAGTTGGGCATAAAGAGCATAAACCATTACTCTATTCGTGCCCTCTATTATGTTTGTTTGTCTTTTATTTTAGCTTATCGTTGACTCTATTGGGAAGCATATGACTATGTTATTTTCCTTTTTTGTGAGAATAGTTACTTCACACCCTCTCAATTAGTGGCAGTGGAACTGGACTGTACAAAGATTTTGTGTATTTGACTCTATCGCCATAAATAAAACAACATTGATCCAAACCTAATTTCAAATTAAAATGTTATACAAAAATTTGTAACTGAAACAACACTTTCAATAAACTGATAAAACAACTTTTGCAACACCCATCAAACAATCTAGACCTCTCATAAATCAACCTCGGTAAAAATCACTACAATATAAAAACATCATAACAGTAATCAATTGATTAGCATTTAAAATATAGAGAGAGTATTTTTTTAAAAAAATTGCCAAAAAAATCCCCAATGGGTACGATAAAATTTTTTAGAAAAAGAAATGATATTTAGCATTGTATATGTTTTTTTTGGGCTTCGAAAATACCTTATGTAAATATCATACTTTAGTTACCGTTCGTTAGCTTTTTGGAAGTACGTACTTTGGTTAACGGTAGGTATATTTGAACGAGAAGTATTAATGTGGCTTATAAACTAAAATTACTCTTTCATTATTTTAAATGTTAATCAATCGATTATTGTTATGATGTTTTTATATTGTAGTGATTTTTTGATATAATACTCAATCATTACAAGCAAGGAATGGTTTCAACCCTCTAAAATTGATTATCCAAGGTACTGCATACACAACCAAATCTTACCTTAAACAATATCCGCTCCACATTGTCCTCAACATACCCCGAACTACCACCTCCCTAATCGATTCTTGCTCCTACAGGAGTTACAAAATTCAACATTTCTGCATCAACTATACATGTTTGACCGCACATACATGCACATTCAAGTAAAAGAAATCAAACCGCTTGAAGGCTTGTCACTTTCCTCTCTTCAACAATCCCTACAACATGTTCATTACATTCTCATTGATGAAATGAGCTTCATAGGCCCCAAACTCCTTGCCAAAATTGACTTTCATCTTCGTGAGGCCTTCCCTCACTTCAAATCATCCGCATTTGGTAACATATCCATCATTCTCGTTGGTGACCTTGGCCAACTGCCTCCTGTCAAGGACGTTCCACTCTATGTTGGCCATTGTTATGGAACAAACCTATGGTTTAGCTTCACAACATGGATCACGCTTACTACAATCTTCAGGCAACAAGGTTCGAATGAGGCCCAAATTACTTTAGAATAAAACATGTACCACCTAAATGCTTCAACTATTTGATCATCTCGCCATTGGCATTTTAAGATAACACGTGTAGCTGACATAACGATATTCATTTGTCCTTTTCACTACACATGTCATTTTTAGAGATCCACGTTATGTCTGGGTGACACCGCATCTTATTAAATTTATATATAAATATATTGATCAAATAAATATGCAAATTTGTCCTCTTCAAACACATATTGCACCACCATGAATAATACGTGTAAGATAAAGACCAGATAGTGGAACATAGTGTCCTCCCTCTCCATCAAACCCCTTCTTGATCTCCCCTGCGTCCTTTCCCTGTATTTCACTTCCTCATTTTTTCATTCCTCACTCCATCCCCTCTGGCGTTTCCATCGTACACTTCACGTACAATTGATAGTTTATATGATCAATGGGGGAAAACAACCACCGGGTTTTTATTTATGAGGTTGGTCTTATGCATCTATATAGGCCCATCCGGAATAACCTCCCCTTTCTTTTCCTAGTGATGGTAGCATTCAAACCATATAGATAGGAGTTAGCATAGGGACACCTACCTCAGCCACATAGAGATTTAAGGTGCGTCGATTTTTTGAAGGGGTGTATTCCAAAACTAAATTGAAATTCTTGTATGTAGTTTAATTTTATATTACAATTGGGTTGTGTATATTTTTAAATTGATATTTGAATTGGGTGATTATGATGCACAAGGCTTTTATGATAATGTAATTGTTGGACCACGATTTCCGTTAGACCAAAACCCATAGGTATTAGTCTCCGATACAATGCCAAAGTTAGGATCTATGAGAGGCGGTTAGTCCATGTCACGAAATTCACGGGGAGCACTGGACACACATGCGAACAATCTCCCCCTCAAGTGTTACCTAAGTGAGTTTCAAACTTGAGACTTGTCGCTCTGATACCATTTGTTGGGATCACGATTATCGTTAGACCAAAACCCATGAGTGTTAGTCTCGATACAATCACCAGAGTTAATGAATACATGGGAGGCGGTTAGTCCATGTCACGAATCCCATGGGGAGTGCTGACAACTAGCCAACAAACCCCCCCTCAGCGTTACCCGAGGGGATTCGAACCCGTGACCCCTCGCTCTGATACCATTTATTGGACCACGATTTTGTTAGACCAAAACCCATAGGTATTAGTCTTCGATACAATTGCCAGAGTTAGGATCTATGAGAGATGGTTAGTCCATGTCACGAAACTCATGGGGAGCGTTGGACACACATGCCAATAATCTCCCCTCGGTGTTACCCAAGTGAGTTTCAAACTCGAGACTCCACGCTTTGATACCATTTGTTAAGCACAAGATAATACTGAGAGGGGGTGAATCAGTATTATGATATTTTTAAATTTAACACTTAATCTCATAACCGTAATCACAATTAATCAATTTCACAGTGAATATATCAAAGCAATCAATAAATGCAAAGCAAACCAACACAATGCAAATAGACACAGATTTACGTGGAAACCCTTTTGGGAGAAAACCACGAAGAAAATCTTCTTTATTATATTTCTCAAATGTTTGTAGGCACCAACCTACAGGAGACAATGTACGTACCCAAAATTGTAGGGTGCGGCACCGCCGAAACGATGTTACACACGCCCCAATGATGATACGGGTGGCCTCGCAAGGTGATCCCAAATGCTTTATCCAAGTTCCTTGTGCTTTGTTTTATCTCTTGCCCCCCTTTTTATTGGCCTTTTGACCTAAATGAAACCAAGCCGAAACAGGCGGTGGCCGACCCCGCTAAGGCGGCGGTCCTTCACGCGGTGTTTTCGCATTTTCCAACACGTTCCTTTGATCGCGACATGCGTAATTTTTCAACATTTACCAGCTTTTCTCAACCGCCTTAGCTCGTATTAATGTTTTATGTTCCCTGGAATAGTGTTTCTTCATTATTTAATGGTAAAAGAGTTCTAATAGGAATTACCTTTGGGTGAATGTGAAATCTATAAATAGCTAGCTTGTTTTCAAGCAAATGGCCCCTCAACTTCTCATTTCCATTGTTTAGTCTTTCAATTTCTTGCTTAGAATTCATTTTGTTTTCATGTTTTGCATCCATGCTAGTTTTTCCTTTCTTTGTTAGAAGCCATTGATCTTCTTGCTTCAAAGTCTTGTTCATTCATTGTTGTTCATACAAATTAGTTTAGAGTAGAGTAGTGTCATTTGTAGATTGAATCCATTAGAGTTGCAGGTTGTGTTCTTCACAGAAGGTAGATTCTAGAATCTCTCGGTACACTTGTGTTATATTCCCGCAATAAATCCTACTAGGAATTACATACGCCAAGCTCTGTCACTTGCGTTGTCCCTCTCCTACTCACATTATATTCGGTCTATATCCAAAGCTGCCATTGTTCAAATACCTTCTTCTATTGATGCTAGCATATACACGCTCTTCTGGATTCACGTGAACATGAAGGAATGAGGAGATCATTCTGAGGGGACAAAGTCATACACTATTGGATTCACCACTATTATGCAAATTCTAGGTTTTATCTGTCAAAGTTCTAGTTAAAACATATCAAATAGAGTAGTGAATTATTTCATTTCAGTTAAATTCACTTTCGATATTGTCAGGGAAGCTGTGGGGATTGATAGTTTCTGAGAAACTATGATTCATTCCTCACTTCTGAGGTAGGATCGAGAGTCTTTCAATTTAAGTTAATCAACTATTTAGTTATTTAGGATAAACTCACAACTGCACAGGAAAGTAGCTACACCGGGCTACCTTGCTTGTTTTAATTTTGTTATTAGATTAGTTGTCATTTTTTGAATATATTAGATTAGTTGCTATTTCAATTCTATTAAAAATTCTATCAAAAATACAAAAATAGAGGAATATATATATATGTTGTAGATATATCTTGCATAATTAGTTTATTTTGTTTCAGTTAGGTTTATATTGATCTTGTATGACAATCACGGGACCTAGGGAGCCCAGGGAATACGTTTTTGAGCCAATCATGCCTCAACCAAATCTTCCGTGGCACTAGCCAACATAGACCAAAATCTCAGAATTCAGGTCTTCCGAACAACATCAGACCTACAAGAAGTTAGCACACAGCTAAGAGGATTAAATATAGAAGATGACAAAGCACACACATTCTGGTCAAATCAGCCAAATTATAGATTGCCTTGATAGATATCCGTATGACTGTAGAAGGACCTGAAAGAGAGTAAACATTCGGTTGTGATCCACTAGTCCCACAAACCCAAACACATGAGACCTCCTGTTGATATGACACTAGCTTACGTATCCAAGTTGCTAACACCTGTTAGGTACTCCGAGAAAATCGTGCAACTTCTAGTTCTAAACGTAGAGGCCGAAAAGGCATACGATTACTGGATACTCAGAATAGGGATTGACTCTTCATATGACCATAGGAGGTCCACAACAACCACAAACTTATGGTTGTGATCTATAGGTCCCACAACCCAATGGGCCTACAAATCAATCCGACATTGATGTTGGTTTGCGAACATTAGTATTTAGGTCCTCTCCACTCCCACCAGACATTATCGCACAACTCTCATTATTAAACATAGCAGCCAATCAAGCTAAGGATTTCTAGACTAAACCAGAGAATCATCCATAAAACACCAAAAAATCCACTACACATTTTTACCACCATTTTCATGACCTTGTCAAGAAATATATACGAAGCACCCACAGGTCAGTTTCCACGTATTCAACAACCTATAGATAGGATCTCGTTGAGCTCGATATTGATTGGAGCCTTGAGCTAGCTATCCTCACCAAATGATCCATCACACCTATTTAGGTTAGGAGGGCCTTCTTTTCCTTAGATTCGTAGATCCCATTATTACGTGTTGAAGACATAAGATTACCCAACTAGTCTGTCTGTAGCCCGTATATTCCATCCCCAACTAGTTGTCCTGGCATGACTCGGGAGGTCGGGTGTAAGAGGAAGAGTTACTTGTAGATTCTCATCCCCACATCGGTCACTTTTCCCTCGGGAGGTCGGGTGTGAGGAAGAAACTTTTACTTTTAATTAAGTCAGATTCTACATACTCTTTTCATCTTTTCACATTTTCACATCGTCAACAAAATTGGTGAACCCGACGTGAAAGGAACAACTGCTTCACTTTCACATTTTCATTTTCATTCAAGTGTTCCACTTTCTTTCTTCCACCTTCGCTTCTTCCCATTATTCTGTGGGTATTTATATACCCCCGAATATGTCGGGATATGACGCATATGGTAGACCTCTCCTAGGTCTTGAAGCATACTATGATCAATTAAATAGACAACCGTCACCCTCGCTTTCAGCATGGGGTGACAATTATTCAGCTAACCAATTGTCAACACAAACTCCACCTCAAAGGACTAGATTTAGTTCTTCTTTCCAAATAGAGGAGTTGGATCAGCTCACTCAAACGCAACAACCAGAGCCTTCAGGTTCAAACAACATGACACTCACTGGAGAATCGGGTCATCTCCTCGAATGTTACTCAGACCACAAATCAGTAGACAGTCAGATCCATTTCTAGATGAGGAATATTTAGCACGTTATGCTAGGAGTGAACAATGCTCTCAAAATATGTACCCACCTATAGGAGGTTTGCAAACACAACCCGAGGTCTCATTCCAAGAAAGCACCCCCATCCCTCCACCTATGGGAAATGCCCTCAGTGAAGCTTGGCAGGGTAATGATCAATTCATAGTAGGGTACCACGTGCCTATACAACCTCAAGGTATACAACAAACGCCACTAAGGAAAAATACCACGTCTTCACCAATAGAGGTCATCTCAGCCTTAGTTGAAAAGGTCAGAGGGTTAGAACTTGCCCAAGAAAATCAAAATCCACAGTTCATGCAAGCAGAACTTCCAATCCTCCACATCATCCTAGCCAAGTAGACCTCCTCACAGAATAGCACGTTGGGCATGCCTCCTCAATATTCACAACAAATGCCAACTAGAACCACATTTTCAAATGCCGCTCCAGTTGAGAATATGATACCTCCGGCTTAGCACAAAACAACCTATTCCTGAGCAATGCTCCTCCATACTTAAACATGTATTCCAAAACACCACAGGGAGACATGTTCTCTTCTCCCGGCATGTTCGCTCAATCACAAGGATTTCCTTATGTCCCTGCAAATGCATATGCTATCCCATATCAACAACCCATTCCACCTCCACCCCCTCAACAGGCACCATCAATGGTCGAAACCTATGCGATAGGGACTTACTCAGAATACTTGAAAGAACCCCTAGACTTCACTATACGAAGCGTCATGCTTCCAAGACCTCTTCCCGATTTACCCAAGTACAAAGGGGAGGGAGATCCGAATGCACATATCAAGGCCTATGCCACAGCCATTCGAGAGCTGCTCCCTTGGGATGGGGTTGTTGCTAAAATATTCCCCAAAACCTTAGAGGGTATTGCCCTCGATTGGTACTACAGAATACTGAAGCCTCCATACATTCATTTAAACAACTTGTGTCAGAATTCATCAAGGCTTTTGACATGAACAAGTTGTTAAGAACAGGGATCAGGGAATTCTTGCATATTAAGCAAGAACACAATGAATTTGTTGCTCATTTCATCCAAAGATGGCATACAGTCCTCTATTCTTCAGCAAGTGCTCCAAACATGGATCAGATGGAACTATGTGATTTATTCCTTCATTCTCTCAATAGAGAGATAAAGGAAGAAGTCAGAAGTTCCACTAAGAACTTATGATGAAGTGCTCGAGAGTGCTCTCCGAATAGATCAAGCTGTAATAGATAGTGGTCGCAAGACATATGGAATAAACGGGAGATTAATCATCCCCAATCAAAACACTACGACCTATCCTAATACAACAAATGCCAATCAAGGACCTAAAATCCTTAACAAAAATTGTGGAGTAACAATAGATGGAGTTACTGACCAAGCTAAAAGAGCAAATGTTGTAAACATTCCACCACCAGTTAACAATCAACGAAATAACAACTTTACTCGACAATCAACGCGGTGGATTTTAATCATCCACCACCACCACAACAACAACAACAATGGCAAATCCAGACACAGGGTCCAAGTCAAAATTCAACTGGATATCAAAACCAAAACCAAAGGCAACAAACTCAAAACTTTAATCCTAATACTCAAAAGTTTAATCAAAGTTTTGGACCACAACACGTTCCAAACCAACAACCTAGGAGCTATAATCCCAACTCGTATTGTGGTTTCCACAAAATTTGAGGCCATGACACTAGGACTTTCCATGATTACAATAAGTTCATGCAACATTTGCCAGAAGAACAAAGACAACTCTTCATAGACATGTTCTTAACAGATTCTGTGACACCCACGCCAAACACTTTCACGGGAGCAGTCTCCCCTCAAAACGCACCCCTCAAGATCTTTAATGATCCACTCCCAAATCACAATAACAACAATAAATTAAATCCAAATGGGACAAACAAGGGTGTAATGGCAGGAAATAATGATCATGAAGCCTCAACTTCACTAAATCCACCCGTCGCACCTCAACTAGGAACTCAACCACGAACCAAGATAGTTGGTCTAGTGGAGTTAGATACTGAGCTGCACGTAGAAGCCATAACAAGAACATGAGAATATTCTTCTCAGCCAAATCCAAGTTATCCACTAGAACCAGATAACGGTCAACAAACATTAATGAAGCCCATAGGTGCTTATGATCTAATTAATGACTTAACAAAGACCTTCTCTCACATTTCCTTCTTGGATTTGTTAAAAAATTCTCCCGCCCATAGGGCTGCCCTCTTAGAAGTGTTAGGCCTTGGCCATTTAATCAACATCACTCCTCCTCCGAAACGCAAGTAAACCATGTGGATTTTGACGTTTATCCTCCAGGGCAGCCAGATAGGGATACTGAGTTTATATTTGACGTAAACAAAATGCCAACAGAGGCTGAAATTACATGTAGAGGTGATCCAGCCTTACATTTACAAGTGTGGGTTTACAACAATTATGTTAAATGTGCAATGGTTGATGATGGGGCAGCAGTTAATATAGTCCCCTTCTCTTTTCTTCAAAAGCTAGGATATGGAGAAACAAATTGTTCCACGACATGAAATACGCTAAGAGGTTATGATAGCCTCAAGGCTACTTCAATTGGGACTATAATACTACCAGTCACCTTAGGACCCAAGATGATCCTCACCGAGTTTTATATCATAGATCGGGAAACCAACTATAATATGATCCTCGGTGACCATGGATACATCGCATGAAGGCAATCCCTTCTACGTTATTCCAGGAAATAAGATTCTTGCACCTAGGAAAGATATTCGTAGCAAAAGGTGACCCAAAACCATTTGATATACACCTAGCAGACCTGAAGAAAAGGCCAGTGCATTCACTCTGAGTTTGAACTCCCAACAAACCAACTTAACAAACCAATCGACTCAAAACCGGAAGAAAATTTGATACCTACAAATGTAACTAGAAATTACGAACCTAGTCAAAGGCATCCCAGCCCTCAAGGATGAAGCTAACGTTGTAGAAACAGTGTCATTAGGAACTACTGCAAAAATTATCGAATTACTGGAACAAGATCTACCAATTTTCCTACCATTTGATTCCACAGGTATGGGATGTACCCTAGGAGTTGGTTCTCTTCCAACAGAGGAACTTTGCATGGTAGAAGTAACCGAAACAGAAGAAACAGACGCAAAGAATGTCCCAACATCCATTTTTCCTAGTAAATATTGGACTCTCCATTTTGATGGAGCTAGATGTCACTATGGAGCCGGGGCAGGTGTGATCTTTACTTCTCCTGAGGGAAAGATCCTACCTTTTCTTTTAAGTTAAACTTTGAATGTACAAACAACGGCGCTGAGTACGAAGCCCTCCTCCTTGGCCTCATCATAGCCAAAAGGATTGGTGTTAATGACATCAGAGTGTTAGGAGACTCGCAATTAGTTGCAAACCAAGTCTCTGAAGTATATGAGACTAGAGCTGAGCACTTACAGCTCTATAAAACAACGGTATTAGATCTAAGCAAAGGATTCGACTTCATATCCATTGAGGCAATCCCACGAGAACAGAACCTTCTCGTAGATTCAATAAGCAACCTCAGCTTCACGATTCACTCCAAGTAGTGAATTGGAGGATACACGTTTCATGGTATCACTTCGTACTGAACCATTGGTGAAAAAAATATCAACAAACCCTCCTCTAACACATATAGCTGAGAAAGAATCTTCTATCTTAGATCATATTGATAAGTGATAGAGTCACTCTTGACTACCTAAATGCCTATGCAGAGCTACACCTCACATATCACGTAGTAGATTTTTCCTTAATCCCGCACTCATCTTCCTACTTTGGAAATCCCATGGTAGAGCTCCCCCACAAAAGAATCTTGATATTTATGAGATAGAGAATGGAGAAGACTTGGAACTACCTCCAGCCCCACCTGAATTTGAAGAAGGTAACGCTTCTTTAATCGAAGGAACGATTGATATAAATATCGGAATGGAGGAAGAACCAAAGATCTTGAAACTAGGATCTTCGCTAACTCTAGAAGAAATAGAAATACACACTCAAATTCTCAAAGAACATCAAAAGGCTTTCACATTTAATTATAAAGAAATGACAGGAATTGCACCACACATCGCAGTACATAATCTTGTCACCAAACCAGATGCAAAGCCAATTAAACAAAAATCAAGACCAATGAAACCAAAAGTGGCTCTCATGGTAAAAGAGGAAGTAGTAAAACTTCTCCAAGTAGGATTCATTAAGCCCGTTCGACTATTCACAATGGGTATCTAATATTGTTCCCATCCTCAAAAAGAATGGGAAGATACGCATTTGCATAGATTTTGGGATATTAACAAAGCTTGTCCCAAGGATGATTTCCCATTACCATCCATTGACGTCATCATTGATGCAACAAGCTGGATTTGAGCTTTTGTCTCTCATGGATGGGTTCTCGGGATATAATCAAATCAAAATATCTAAACAAGACCAGGCCAAAACCACATTTATAACTCCTTGGGGAACTTATTGCTACGTTGTTATGCCATTCGGTCTCAAAAATGCCGGCGCTACATACCAGCGGGAAATGACATACATATTTCATGATCTTATTCATAAGATTGTGGAGTCCTACGTGGATGACTTGTTGGCCAAAGCCAAGAAGTGTTGTGATCACCGGAAGTGCTCCGTATCATTCTCTCATGATTGATTGAATATGGAGTCACACTAAACCCAGAGAAGTGTATTTGGCATGACAGGAGGAAAACTCCGGGTTACATCATATCATCACGAGGGATTGATGTTGACCCAGCCAAAATCTAGGCTGTTCTTGAAATGATTCCACCATCAGATGACTCTGGTATTAGATCATTTCTTGGAAAACTCGGTGCAATCCGAAGATTCATTCCGGACTTAAGTTTTGTTGTTCATCCGATCAATAATTTGTTGAAAAAAGATTGCTCCATTATTTGGACAAAAGAATGCCATGAGGCCTTCAAAGCAGTTAAACACTTCTTACTGTCTCCTCCCACGCTAATGCCTCCTAGACCGGATCACCCTCTAATCTTGTATTCACGAGCTACGAATGTCTCATTAGCTTGCATGTTGGCTCAAGAAGATGATGATAAATGAGAACGTGTAGTCTACTTTATTAGCCGAACGTTGCTCGATTATGAAACGTGTTATACGTAGGTAGAAAGAGAATGCCTTGCCATAGTCTTCACCACAAAATGTTTAAGACATTACATGTTAAATCAAGAAACAAGGGTCATTGTAAAAATGGACCATTTACGGACATTCCTCACACAAGGGTCCTTGTCTAAAAAGGTGGACGTTTCATAACCTTAATGGGTGAATTTGAATTAACATTTATAAACCAAAAATCCGTTAAGGGACAAATCATTGTAGATTGGTTAGCCGACAACCCGTTAGATGGAGGTGATCTAGTAGACCTCGACTTTCCCGATGAATGCATATATTACATCGAAACCAGACCTCCCATCTCTGTATGTCCTTGGTATACTGATATTATCAATTTTATCATGGACCATACATATCCAAAAGGTGCCACGCCACAACAAAGAAGGTGGTTACGCATTATCGTAGCTAAATATGTTATTATAGAACAAGTGCTCTATCGTAGAGCCTTCGACGACATGCTTCTAAGATGCGTCGACATAGAAGAATCCAAGAGGATTCTTCATGAATCCCACAGTGGGATATGTGGGCCACTTCGGTGGTCATGCCACCACTCGCAAAATACATCGGATGGGCTATTTTTGGCCCACTCTCGAGCATGACGTAGTGGAATTTGTACGTAAGTGCCACAAATGCCAAGAATTCTCTCATGAGATTCACATGCCAGCACAATCCCTACAACCAATAGTGACTCCATGGCCCTTCTCCACGTGGGGTCTAGACTTGATAGGGAAATTCTCTCCCTCATCAACCGATGGCCATAATTTTATAATCATAGCCATGGAATATTTTACCAAATGGGTGGAGGCCATGCCTCTCACCACCGTACCAGGTGTTGTGATCGCCAAGTTCATCTTGAACCAGATCATTTGAGGTATGGTGTCCCACAAGTCATTATCTCAGATAATGGCACATCCTTTAAAAATGATGAAGTCCGTGAGCTATGTAGCAAGTTCAAGATAAACCATCACACGACCTCTCTTTACTACCCTCAAGCCAATGGGCAGGCCAAGCGACAAACAAAACATTGAAAGCTATTCTCCTCAAAATGGTCAAGGAGAACAAGTGAGATTGGCATTTAAAACTATATCCGGCCTTGTGGGCCCATCGAACCTCAATAAGAACACCAACAGGAGCAACTCCTTTCTCACTGGTATTCGGGGCAGAAGTAGTTCTCCCGCTTGAGGTTGAAATACCTAGTCTCCGCATCTCATTACAAGGGATTCTGGATGAAGAAGCTTATAGGGAGGCACGCTCTCTCAACTAGAAAGCCTAGATGAGGCCAAGCTAAATGCCGAACAATGGCATAGAGCCTATGCTGACCGGATGTGCTTGGCAAAGTATAACAAAAAGGTCTATGAGTGAGAAATATATGAAGGAGATCTAGTTCTAAGACTAGACAACCGGATCGATAAGAAAACCGGTGAAGGAAGAAAGTTCTGGCCCAAATGGTTGGGCCCATATCGAGTCATGAAAGACTACGGAAATGGTGCATATCTCTTATGCACACTAGAGGGTGAGGAATTCAATGAATCAGTCAATTCCTTGCATCTTAAACGGTTTTACGCATGAAGCATCAACACTATTTGTATAATTATATCTACATTACATATTCATTTAGTTAGGTTCATTTTGTTCACTTTCATAAAATTTGGTGATCAAGGGACTTATTCTTAAGCAATTCATTACAAACTTCTGATAGTATTGGCAGGAGCATTCAAATCATACTTCTTCATTTTCATAACATCATCAATGGTTTCAGAATCATTTCATCAATTAAAGCAAGATATGACAAAGTCTTAATGGTAGCCATACCAAGGCCTGCATGCTTGTTCTCACTTTTGGTTTCTTCCTAGGATAGGTGTCTTGCCTATGGTCTATTCTAGAAGCTTCATGGTGTCACATCTATCCCGTATATATATCTCTTTGGAAATGAGAACATTCTGACATTTTGCTCAAGTAAGTAAGTCAAATATAAATCAAACAGAAAATTTTACTTTTACACATTTCCTTGCCCTACCAACCTTTGGTGTTGAGCTTGCATCTCTTACTAGTGACGTAGGGTTGGGAAAGGATGGAAATGCCTTTACTCACTGTGCCTTGTCCATGGTGATAAGCCCGTGCTTCCTACTAGTAGCATGGGGCAAGGTGTAGGGGGTCCTCTTGACAGTAAACATTGAAGGTCATAAGCAAATAGTTCAAACAAACCTTTGAAATCTTGAGTCAAAAACAAATGAATCAGATGTCCAAAATTCCAAGAGAGTTCAAAACCCTGAAAACCAGATTTTGTCAACCAAGTGGCCATCTACGGATCTAAGTCTGGATAAACTGCAAAGCAAGTCACATTCTAAACTATGGAGTCACTTGAGTAGGATAGGTTTGTAGCATCCTAATTTGGTTCCACCAACTCTTTGTCTATCTCTCATCATTACCATTTCAACACACCTCATAGCTTGTGCCCTTTCTAGCTCTCGGTGGTGAGCCCTCGCATCTTACTAGTTGCGTGGAGTTAGGAGTGGGGCAAGTTCATCTGCTCATCATACCAACTCATCATCACATTTTGTCAAAACAATATGAAGTACCAGAAAATTGCTTATAGAAACTAAAGTTCAAGATCACATGGTGTCTACATCATCATACATCAGCATCATGAAATACAAAAAGAAAACATTTGTGACATTTGTTCTCCATTGCATACATTCTGAAAAGCACATAAAAACAAAAATTCTAATAAACATCTAGTATACATGTGGAAATGAATCACAAAACTCTAGGAACAAAGAGATCTAGATCCAAAAAGAGGTATATATATATATATAATCAGGTTTCATGTACAATGCCATCATGCACTAGGCATGGTCAAAACGCTCAATGAGCCCAAAAATACAAAATGCTCGTATAAACAATCTAGCAAGAGTCACTATAAAAAGAGCCAAGTGGCCTCTCAATCCCTATGGGATCCCTCAGAAGGCACACGACCACGTCTAGGACTCCGGCTACGCCGGCGCTCGAATGCACTGAGGGCTCATGGTCACGCCCAGTAGCTGCCATCTCGCTATGAGAATGGCTCCTCCTCATCAGTGCTCGACTGTCCTATATCCAGCTACCTCCATGCGTGGAGAGAAGTCATGATCTTTCGCCATGTGCCAAACAGAAGCAAAAACATCAGTGTGCCTACCAGCTGCTGAGGGCTCCCCCACATCCATGGAAAGCTCAACACGAGTCTTCTCCGAGGGGAGAAGTAGGGTATCGGTACACACTCGGTGAATCAAGTCTCGCCACTCATCAAGTAGTCACTGCAAACAAAGGGAAAAAAGTTAGAAAACAATCAACGATAAAACCAAGAGTAAGCAAAACAAAAAGAAACAACAACTAAGACAATTCTAACTAAAACAAATGTTAGGAGAAGAGTGACAACTCACTAGGATCTCCAAGCCTCCAAGAAGGATCTCTAGGATCCACGCCCACCACTGACGCCGCCGCTGACTGGTGTCCCCTCCTACGTCTGGGGCAACATGGTGTCCTGCCACGGACTCGTCCTCTCCACCTAAGTCCTGAGAAAGTAACTCCTCTGAGACTAGAGTCACCCTCTCCGTGCTCTGCTCTACCCTCTCGGCCTGTAGGATCTCCTGAGTGTCATGCCACTCGGGATCACTATCCCTCTCCCCACCCGACTCACTGATCTCCATGTCCTCGGTCTCCTCCTCCGTCTCTCCCCCTGTGAACTCCTCAGACTCGGAGTCTATATCAATGGGATCATCACTGCTATGGGCAGGACCGGTGGTAATCCAAGTAAAGGTGCCTGAGGAGCACCGGCTCTCTCTCGAGTGCGTACCACCCTCCTAGCTGCAATAGGGATGCCAGGAGTAACAACAGTCCAACCCCGGCCTCTAGGACCTCCCCTAGCCTCCCGAACTGATCTAAACACTGGCACCACTGGGGGAAGCATATCAATGTAAGCAAGGCCAAATTGTTGAGGCACTCGATCGAAGGGGTGTATCTCTACCTTCCCCATCCTGTCCACAAGCTGACCCTGTAGTAGAGCAGAAATCAAGGTGCGTACCTCCTCACCCCACAACCCTGCCATGGCTTGATAAGGTGTGGCCTCCATATCCGTGGTGGTCAATGAAGCCACCGGCTGATGCGGTGCCCTAAGCACCATCATCCCTGTCCATCTAGCTACCCTGACGGCCCGGGATCCGCTACCCATGTATGCCCCTCCCATAAGGGATAATGCGCTCATAGACCCAACTCATAACTAAGGTCGGATGGCTCAGTGACTGTCCCTGTAATCGAACCACCCTGTATAAGTCGTGATAGGTGGTCCCAAGTATATCAGCTCCCCAGGCATAAATCCGACCATGTGCCTCAATCTACGTGATGATGGGGGCCCAACAGTAGAGAAAAGTATCCCCTCCCTTGTCCCCGATCAATCTCAAAGCAAGAATGCCCATAATGGCCTGGTGGATCAGAGGGATGGGCAAGCCGGGAATAGAATGGACCTTCACCCCCTTCTTGAACCAGTCGAAATGACCGCATCTCCCATATAGGTGGCCCACTGAACCACCTATGATCTAGATACTGTTGTCTTAAGAGAACCGCCGCCCAAGGATCGGAACCCCTAATATGTGGTAAACATCCTCCAGGGTGATGGACCACTCACCCCTAACTCCTGGAAATCGGAAGGTGTTCGATCCGCATCCCAATAAGAAAATAAGTCACATAGTATGTGACTGGCAGGTGCAACATGGGGGACCTGTGTGATCCTCAATATACCTGCCCTCTGGAGAGTATCCTGCTCAGCCTGAGAGAGTGCATCTAACACTGCTGGAAGCCAATCACACTCCCTCTCTCGGCTCCATCTAATGTACTCTTCCTTCTTCTGTAAAACACCCAAAAACACAAAAAGAAGCAAGTTAGTGTCAAGATTGCATTGGAAAAATCATTAAAGCAAGTAGGAACACTAAAAATGCAAAAATAAATTCAAAATAGTGTTGTTTTAACACTCTGTAGAGGACCACCGCCCTGAGCAGGGTGGCGGTTCCATAACCACCACCTTGAAAGGTGGCGGTCCTATAACCGCCGCCCCTGCTAGGGTGGCGGTCTTGTCCCGTGACTACAAATGGGTCGCATGCCCTAAAAATGCTCAAAAATGTAAAAATTGACCATTTTAGCTAAAACGAAAGCCTACCCATTAGGCGTCCCCCTAAGAGACACATTTAAAACTAACATTTCTAAAAATAACCCCCCCACAACAAAGATTTCATCATTTTAACATTTTGGGTGCAAAAACGTTAAATCGAGAAGAACTAACCTGAGATCTCATGGGTCGAGGTTCTGCTCGCGGAGGCATGATCGCTATCTCGCTACGAACGTTTTGACTATACTCTCATCGAAAACCATCACCGTGGGTCCCAGAGCTCAAAAACTATCAAATCGACACATGCAAATGAATAGGAAAATAAGCCCTTTTATATATATATATGGTGTTTTGACTCATTTTGAATGCCCCTTTCGCAGGTTTAGAGCGCCGATGGAGGTAAGTTCTTATCCCCGCAAATGGTAAGTCCTCATTTCATACTAATTTAGTATTTATTTTTGATTTATTTTATCTATCTGCACTTGAGTCCTCTTTCCATTTTACAGGTAGCGGGAACTTGGATGGCGACATTTCGACACACGGGCGTGTCAGGTATAATTTCTAGCTTCCCATTTTGGGACCACCATACTCGGACCCACCATTTTACGCCTCTTCATGGCTAAAACACTTCTCCGAGGGGGCAATATGTACGTACCCAAAATTGTAGGGTATTGCACCACTGGAACGATGTTACACATGCCCCAATGATGATACAGGTCACCTCGCAAGGTGTTCGGGATCCAGAGAAGCTCGTGAAGTATATGTTAGCATCCCAAATGCTTTATCCAAGTTCCTTGTGCTTTGTTTTATCTCTTGCCCCCTTTTTTTTGGCCTTTTGACCTTCTTTATTGACTGGGCAAGGTGGCGGCACGATCGCCGAAACCTCATAACCGCCCGCTCAAGGTGGTGGTCCTTCACGCATTTTCCAACATGTTCCTTTGATCGCGACTTGCGTAATTTTTCAACATTTACCAGCTTTTCTCAACCGCCTTAGCTCGTATTAATGTTTTATGTTCCCTAGAATAGTGTTTCTTCATTGTTTAATGGTAAAAGAGTTCTAATAGGAATTACCTTTGGGTGAATGTGAAATCTATAAATAGCCAGCTTGTTTTCAAGCAAATGGCCCCTCAACTTCTCATTTCCATTGTTTAGTCTTTCAATTTCTTGCTTAGAATTCATTTTGTTTTCATGTTTTGCATCCATGCTAGTTTTTCCTTTGTTGTTAGAAGCCATTCGATCTTCTTGCTTCAGTCTTGTTCATTGTTGTTCATACAAATTAGTTTAGAGTAGAGTAGTGTCATTTGTAGATTGAATCCATTAGAGTTGCAGGTTGTGTTCTTCACAGAAGGTAGATTCTAGAATCTCTCGGTACACTTGTGTTGTATTCCCACAATAAATCCCGCTAGGAATTACATACGCCAAGCTCTATCACTTGCGTTGTCCCTCTCCTACTCGCATTATATTCGGTCTATATCCAAAGCTGCCATTGTTCAAATACCTTCTTCTATTGATGCTAGCATATACACGCTCTTCTAGATTCACGTGAACATGAAGGAATGAGGAGATCATTCTGAGGGGACAAAGTCATACACTATTGGATTCGCCACTATTTCTGCAAATTCTAGGTTTTATCTGTCAAAGTTCTAGTTAAAACATATCAAATAGAGTAGTGAATTATTTCATTTCAGTTAAATTCACTTTCGATATTGTTGGGGAAGCTATGGGGATTGATAGTTTCTGAGAAACTATGATTCATTCCTCACTTCTGAGGTAGGATCGAGAGTCTTTCAATTTAAGTTAATCAGCTATTTAGTTATTTAGGATAAACTCACAACTGCACAGGCAAGTAGCTACACGGGCTACCTTGCTTGTTTTAATTTTGTTATTAGATTAGTTGTCATTTTCTGAATATATTAGATTAGTTGCTATTTCAATTATTTTAAAAATTCTATCAAAAATACAAAAATAGAGGAATATATATATGTTGTAGATATATCTTGCATAATTAGTTTATTTTGTTTCAGTTAGGTTTATATTGATCTTGTATGACAATCACGGGACCTAGGGAGCCCAGGGAATACATTTTTGAGCCAATCGTGCCTCAACCAAATCTTCCCATGGCACTAGCCGACATAGACCAAAATCTCATAATTCAGGTCTTCCGAACAACATCAGACCTACAAGAAGTTAGCACACAACTAAGAGGATTAAATATAGAAGATGACAAAGCACACACATTCTGGTCAAATCAGCCAAATTATAGATTGCCTTGATAGATATCCGTATGACTGTAGAAGGACCTGAAAGAGAGAAAACATTCGGTTGTGATCCACTAGTCCCACAGCCAGATGCAGGAGACCTCCTCATTGATATAGACACTAGCTTACGTATCCAAGTTTCCAGAACACCTGTTAGGTACTCGAGAAAATCATGCAACTTCTAGTTCTAAACGTAGAGGCCGAAAAGGCATATGATTACTGGATACTCGGAATCAGGGATTGACTCTTCATATGACCATAGGAGGTCCACAACAACCATGAACTTACGGTTGTGATCCACAGGTCCCACAACCCAACGGGCCTACAAATCAATCCGACGTTGATGTTGGTTTGTGAACATTAGTATTTAGGTCCTCTCCACTCCCACCAGACATTATCGCACAACTCTCATTATTAAACATAGCAGCCAATCAAGCTAAGGATTTCTGGACTAAACCAAGAGAATCATCCATAAAACACCAAAAGATCCACTACACATTTTTACCACCATTTTCATGACCTTGTCAGGAAATATATACGAAGCACCCACAGGTTAGTTTCCACGTATTCAACAACCTATAGATAGGATCTCGGCTGAGCTCGATATTGATTGGAGCCTTCGAGCAGCTATCCTCGCCAAACGATCCATCACACCTATTCAGGTTAGGAGGGCCTTCTTTGCCTTAGATTCACAGATCCCATTATTACGTGTTGAAGACATAAGACTACCCAACTAGTCTGTCTGTAGCCCGTATATTCCATCCCCACCGGTTGTCTCAGCACGACCTCGGGAGGTCAGGTGTGAGGAAGAGTTACTTGTAGATTCTCATGCTCGCACTTCTTATTACTCTTCTCTCTTCACTCAAAATATTCAATGTGTGTGCTTGTCTAAAACAAATGATTCTATCTCCTTATATATCCTTCTCACATCCTTTCGAAAAGACACATCATTCCAACCAACACAACCTTTCCATTATTTAATTAACACAACATAATTAAGTGCATTAGTCGCTAAAACCAAAAGTAATTAATGCAGCCCATAACAATTATTAAATGCACATTAAACAATGCAATTAACCCCTTGATAGGAGTGTTGCCCTCCTTAGAAAAATTGTTGTCAACATTAAATCGCTGCCAGCCATCATTAAATCTTCTTTTTCACCATAAAACATGGCATATGAACACCTTAAAATGTTGATATCTCTCTCCTATGTATAGTTGTGTATATCTCGCTTATACCATGATAATCCTTATGCAAAAACGCTTATTTTCATGTATTTAAACTTTCGTTTTCTACCCTTCTATACTTGCTGGTTATTTCCGTTACTTTCTACCATTTCCATCAACATCCATCAGTAGTTCCGTCAGCTTCCATTACACGATTCCGTTAACCAAATACATCAATGATTAAGCCTTTGACATCAATGACAATATTTCCAACAATCTCCCCCTTTGTCATTGATGGCAACCTTCCAAAAAAAAAAAAAAATCTGCAACTCCCCCTTGTTGTAACTCCCCCTTATTGTCATTCTCCCCCTTTGACATCAATGGCAAAGGGCCAATCTAGGAGCTGAATATTGCAATGTTTAGCTCCCCCTCAACCGATGCTTCTCTTGGTTTTTCAATGGGAAGAAGTAAAGGATATTACTCCCAACTTCTGTCATAGATATTCAAATGTCTCCTTTGGAAGTGGCTTGGTGAAGATATTTGCTATCTATTCGGATGTAGCAACAAATTCCAACTTTACCTGCTTTTTTGCCACCTGCTCTCTTAAGAAGTGATATCTTATGGGAATATGCTTTGTTCTGGAATGCATAACCGGATTCTTTGAAATACTTATCGCACTGGTATTATCACATAATATGGAGATTGGATGATCATACTCTACTTTGATATCTTTTAAGGTTTGCTTCATCCATAGAATTTGAGTACAACATAACACTGTTGCTATATACTCTACTTTTGTTGTTGATAAGGATACAGAGTTCTACTTTTTACTTAACCAAGATACCAGGTTGTCTCCAAGGAAGAATGCTCCTCCACTTGTACTTTTTCTATCATCCACACATCCTGCCCAATCTGAATCTGTATAAGCTACCAATGTGAAGTCTTTACCCCTTGGGTACCATAACCCATAATCCATAGTTCCCTTTAGATATCTAAATATGTGTTTTACAACTTGCACATGTGTTTCTTTTGGACCTGCTTGAAAACATGCAGCCATACCCACTGCTTACATGATGTCTAGTCTAGATGTCGTCACATATAGTAAACTCCCAACCATTGATCTATAGAGAGTTTGATTAGCATTCAGAGATTCATCATCTTTGCTTAACTTTGTCCCGGTAGCCATAGGTGTGCTAACAGGTGCACACTCCTCCATGCCAAATTTCTTCAACATTTCCTTCACATACTTGGTTTGGGATATAAATATTCCTTTATCAGATTGAGAAATTTGCAATCCAAGGAAAAATGATAACTCTCCCAACATGGACATCTCAAACTCCTTTTGCATGTCTTTGGAAAATTTCTTAGACATTTCCTCATTGTCTCCTCCAAAAATTATGTCATCTACATACACAACAACAATCAATTGGTGCTCACCTTCAATTTTAATGTAAAGATTGCTATCAGCAAGTCCTCTCTTGAACCCTTGGTCTTGTAGATACTTATCAAGCCTAGAGTACCATGCTTTGGGGGCTTGTTTTAATCCGTACAAGGCCTTCTTCAACTTACACACATAATCTTCATTTTTTGATAGGAGGAACCCTTCAAGTTGTTCTATGTATACTTCCTCTTCTAACTTCCCATTTAGAAATGCTGATTTGACATCCATTTGATAGACTTTGAAGTTCTTGAATACCGAAAAAGCAAGAAACATTCTAATTGCTTCTAATCTAGCAACAGGAGCAAAAGTTTCTTCAAAATCAATACCTTCTACTTGAGCATACCCTTTACATACTAACCTTTCCTTGTTTCGAGTGACTTTTCCATCTTCATTCAATTTATTTCGGAATACCCACTTAGTGCCAATCACATTCTAATCCTTTGGCCTAGGTACAAGTTCCCATGTTTCATTCTTCTCAATTTGATCTAACTCTTCCTCCATTGCCTTTATCCAATGTTTATCATGGTTGGCTTCTACAAAGTTCTTCGGCTCTATTTTGGATAATAAGGAGAAATTTACTAGTTCTGATGCACTTACAATTATTCTTCTTGTATGTACTCCATCATCAAGGTTTCCAATGATCTGACTTTCAACATGATTCTTCTTAACAAAGTGAGATGGTGTTTTGGTGTCCTGCCTTTCAGATTTACTTAATTTTTCAACATCTTCTTCCTCTTCCTTTTCTTCTACTACCTCAGGTATTTCTAAGGGCTCTTCTGTAGGTTCTTTAGCTTTTTGATTCACGATTTCATCCACTCTCACATTTGCACTTTCTACTATAGTTTGTAGTCTTTTGTTATAGCATCTGTAGGCTTTGCTTTTAATAGAGTAGCCAAGAAAAATTCCTTCATCCGCTCTTGAATCAAATTTTCCCAAGTTCTCTTCATTTCTTTTAATAAAGCATCTACTCCCAAACACTTTGAAATATTTTATAGTAGTTGGTCTTCCTTTCCACAATTCATAAGGAGTTTTGTCATGATTAACTCTGATTTTCCCTCTATTCAAGATATGAACAGCCATATTTACCGCTTCTCTCCAAAATTTATCTGATAGCTTAGATTCATTTAACATGGTTCTAGCCATCTCTGGACAAGTTTGATTCTTTCTTTCTACCACTCCATTTTGTTGTGGAGTCCTTGCAGCTGAGTATTGTCTTTTGATTCCATGATCTTCACAATATTCAATGAATTCATTTGAGGTGAACTCACCTCCACGATTTGACCTCAGGCACTTTATTTTCAATCCGATTTCATTTTCTACTAAATCCTTGAAAGCTTTGAACTTCTCAAATGCTTCTGACTTTTCTTTTAGAAAGGCTACCCAAGTCATTCTAGTGTAGTCATCAATGAATAACATGAAATAACTCTCACCTTTTATGCTTTCTGTTCTGGTAGGTCCACACAAATCTGTATGAATCAGCTCCAGTGGTTTGGTGGTCAAATACTCCTTTGTTCTAAACCTTTCTCTGGTCTGCTTTCCATGTTGACATTGCTTGCATAGAGTACTTGCAGGTTTTGTTACCTTAGGCATATCCCACACAACCTACTTGTTGTTGATTTTCACAAGATTATCAAAATTTATATGCCCCATCCTTCTATGCCATAGCCAACTCTCTTCAACTTGACTTAGACAACATTTCTCTCCTTTTATTTCTCCGAGCATGTATAGGTTATTTTTGGTTCTATGTGCATCTATGCTACTAACTCTCTTGTGTCTGCCTTCCTTATCTCACACCCTTCAACATAAAACTTAAGTGTGTGTCCTTGATCACACATTTGGCTTACACTTAAGAGATTATGCTTTAATCCTTCAACATATAAAACATTCTCTGTTTTTGTTTTACCATTATCAAGACTCAATGTACCTTTTCCAGCAATCTTTTCTTTAGCATTATTGTTGGTGTGAGTTATCCTATGTGTCCTCCTCACATATTGGAGGGTCATCTCACATGGTTTAGGTTTAGCTTTAGGGTTTACATGTGTGTCATGCACTAGGGTTACTCAACACCCTATATGTACTCCCTTTTTATTCATTTATGAGTATGCCAAAACACTCCACTGTCTTTTCTCTACATGTGCAAGCTTTGTTCTATTATGCAAGATTTAATGTTATTGATCGATTCTTCCTTATGGTTACGTTGGAGCCATTACGATTCAACCAGAGTATAACTTGATCGTGGTGCACAGTTTCCGATACGATCGTCAACTCTTTCATGGTATCAGAGCTGAGATCGGGTAAATGTGCACTCGTTTTTGAGTTGTGATTACTCTTATTTTTCATTTTTAACTCCTCGTGCAAGTTTTCAATCATTATATTTTGGTTTTTCCTTGCTAACGTATTTAACTTCTTGCTCTTGGAAATTTTTCGTGTTTTTCGTGCATGTACAAATCTCCTTGAGCTATCAGGGTTTTGCAGCTACTTTTAGCTAGCTGCAGCTAAAAATAGAGGTTCTTTATTTTCTAGTTTTTTTATTCATTTAAAAAAATATTTTAGATCTCTATTTTTTGTCTGGTTTCTCTGTGTTTTTTTCATTTATTTTATAAAATACAGGTTCGATTTTCAGTATTTGATGGTTTATTGAGGTAACTACATTTAGCCTCGAGCTCGTGCTTCGTTCCTTGTTGCCTGGCAAAAACAATTTAGACCTTTGGCGAGTCCCTTCTCCTCTGTGCGGGCCTGCTCCCTAGCGACCTTCCCTGCACATTTACCTCACCGTTCGACCCTGCTTGGCCTTTTTTTCTCTTGTGGAGCCTTCCCCTACTGCTCTGCTTGGTCATTCCACCCCGGCTGTTCCTCTTCCACGTCTTTGCTCGGCTGGCCGCTCCCTCCGAGCTCCTCTCCTTGTTGCTGTATTTTTGCACACCGAGGTCCCTCCTTGTCCTCTTACCGGACGTCTCCTCCCTCCTCCCTCCTCCCTCCCCACTTACCAATCCACGCGGCCTCCATTAAACCTCCGTTTTCCTTTCTTTGCGCATTTTGTTGGTAAGTTCTTTTTTTTTTTTAGTAAGGTTTCTAAAATGTATTTTTTAAATAAATACTTTCCATTTTTTTCAAATCTCAAAAGCTTTTGTATGTTTTTAAAAAAAATTCCTTCCAATTTTAAAACAAACAAAAGCTATTAAAAAGTGTGGTACGTATTTTTTAAAAAATTCTTTCTAAATCAATCAAAAAGCTTTCTTTTTTAATTACATTCTTTTATTTTTTTTAATCTTTTTTTAGTTGTATACTTTTAAAAGAGGGAAAGTTTTTTCAAATTAGGATTTTTTTAAAAATATTAATTAATATTTAATTATTATTTTTAGTTAGATATTAAATAATCAAAATTAATTAATTTAATTTATTTGCGATTATAATTTACGTTTAGCAAATACTTCTAAATCATCTTTTAAATTAAACGTTTTTTAATCATTTTTTAAAACTCCCATTAGTTTTCAATTAGCTAAATTGGATGTTTCAAAATGATGATGCAAATTCAGAGGCGTTATTGTCAATTTTTTTACTATTCGTTCGCTCAAGTGTGCAGTGACACTTTGAGCACTCTTTGTCTTCCGCGTTCCTTTCCGGCATTTTGAAGATCATCAGAACTCTTTCCAAGTTCATCTAAATCATTGTATTTTACCCTTATTATTGCTTGTGACTAGTGAGCACGTCCGCCACTGATCTCTGCAGTGAGGGGTTTTCATTTGCGACGTGAGACATTTTTTCTCACACCCAGGATTGGCTTTCGCCTCCTTCCTTGTTTTTTCTTGTGCTTGTTTACGGTGTCCTATTTGCTACGCTCCACGAAACACTATTGTGGTCTCCTCTTCGCGTTATTATGTTGATTGCAAGACGAGTTACCAAGTGTTTCAAACCACACACATAGACCCGATTGTAATCAACGCACTAAACTATAAAGTTCCAAAAGTAGGGGTTGTTATATTGTCCTGGGTGGTTGTGTTTCTTTTCTGCATTTCTTTCTCTCTCTCTCACTATGGATGCACTTTCAATTCCTTTGCTTACATCATTCAACTTCTTTGAATGGAGATCAAAAATGATTATGAAACTAAGGGGTAAAGGGTTATATCGCATCACCATGGGAACTGAGACTGAAACAGATGACGATCCTGAAAAATCTAAGTGGTTAAACCGTAGTGATGAAGCTTTAGGTCTTCTTTACATGTTTGTTTCTCCTAACTTACTCTTCCACATTGAGGCGTCCAAAACACCTAAATCTGCGTGGAAAACATTTGGATGCGATGTTTGGACAACTAGATGACATGAGAGTGCATGAGTTGGAAAACGAACTACTAGGGTTAAATCCTAGTGACTTTGAAAACCTACAAGCTTTCTTCTTGAAATTTGTCCACATTAGATTGTTGTTAAAGGGATGTCAAGTAGAGAAGAAAGATTCTCAACTGATCTTGTCAATTCTCTCTAAGCTAGGTCCCGAATATTCTGTCTTCGTGTCAACTTTCTACACTACAAAAGCTACTTTGGGCGATGCTTGGACTATGCCCTCCTTTGACTGATTTTCATCCCAACTCATTCGAGAATAGGACAAACTCATTAAAATGGGGTCTCTCAAGTCTAAGTCACATGCCCTTGTAGCAAGTACTAGCAAGGGAAAGAAGACTAAAAAGAAGAAAGAAACAAAGGATCAACCTAAGAAAGAAACCAAGACCAAACCTAAAAATGACACAAACACTTTGACTTCTGAACCTAAGGCACAAAAAGTAAGTTTTTGTGTTCCTATTGCAAGAAGTTTAGTCACAACAAGCACCACTATTTTTGGAAATAGATTGATCACTTATCTCATTTACTTGAGAAGAATAAAATAAGTGTTCTTTAATCCATAAAACAAATTGCTTCGAAGGCCGAGTCTTCTACTGCAAAAGGTTCTAAAAATGATAAGAAGAAAGGAAAGGCCCTTGTAGCCAGAGTTTCTCCTTCATCGACGTGGATTATAGATTTCGGTGCCTCGCACCACATGGGTTCTTTGCATGTTGAGTTCTCCAACATCAAACCTTGTGGAATGTCCCAAATCACAATGGGTAATGACACAACAGTGTTGGTTTTCGATAGTGGATTGGTAGAGATGGATGGGGGAACATTTAACCAAGTGTTGAGTGTTCCTGATCTCTCTACCAATTTCCTATCGGTTTACCAAATTACTCACCTTGGTGAAGGAATGCGAGTGGAATTTGGTCCTAACTTGGTGATTATTTATGAGCTTAACGATGACACTACAGTGGTTGAGGGAAAGGCAGATCACCGTTCACGGTTGTACACCTTCTCCCACTTTACTTCTGATTCTACGCCCACTACCTTGCTCACTCATGCAAATGAGGTTAGTAAGTTATGGCATGAGCGTTTCGGACATCTAAATTATCGCTACCTTGAACAATTGAGCCAAAACGAAATGGTCAACATGGGTTACCCCGCGTCAAGTTTTCTAAGGGTCTTTGTGAGGGTTGTACCCTTGGAAAGCATCCTAAAAAAAACTTTGACAAAGGAAAATCCTGGAGAGCTACTCGTCCCTTAGATCTTGTTCACAGCGATATTTCTGGTCCATTTCCTTCTCCTTCATTTACTAGAGCTCTTTATGTGTTAACCTTCATTGATGACTTTTCGCGATATACTTGGGTATATTTTCTTAAGCTTAAGTCTGAAGTCTTTAAACATTTTCAGGACTTTAAGGCTCTTGCTAAGAAATAGGCAAAATGGTCTATCAAGATTCTTCGAACCGATAAAGGAGGTGAATATGTAAACAATAGGTTCATGGATTTCTGTACTTCTGAAGGGATCTCTTTGCAGCATACAGTTACTTATAGCCCTTCGCAGAATGGAGTCATAGAAAGAAAGAACCGTACTCTGAAAGAGATGGCCACTTGTATGATTCACTTGAAGTCTCTTCTCTCCGATATTGGGCATAAGTAATGAATTGTGCAAATTACATTCAGAACCGTGTTCCACACAAGGCAGTAAGAGGGATGACACCCTTTGAAGCCTAGTTTGGATGCAAGCCTGATGTTGAGCACTTTCAAGTCTTCGGATCCAAGGTTATGGCTCGGATTCCCAAGAAGAAACGCAAGGCCTTGGAACCACCATCCAAACCTTGTATTTTTAGGGTATCAAATAGCGTGAAGGGATATCGATTGATGAATACTACTTCTCATGAGTTGTATATTGAGAGAAGTGTTAAGTTCGATGAGTCTTCTTTGACTTCTACTTCTCCACCTATTGAGGTTCTTTAGCTCGTTGATTTGGATTCTGACTCATCAGATGATGATATTGTTGAGCATGCTCCTCTTGCTAATCCTCCCGAACATTAGACCTCTGAGTCTTCTGATTCTAACAGTAGTGATGACGAGGACTATGTCCCTTCTCACTCAAGTGAATAATCTTCTAACTCTGAGCCTGATCCTCCTGGTCCTCTTTGGGCTAGGAAAATTTACAAAGTCTTTGGAGATTTAGTTAGAGATACTTTGGATGTGAGACGTACTCGCTCAGATTTCGTTGGACCCCACTCTTTCTTCGCCTCTACTTCGATCCACTGACCTTTCCGGGAGGCTTTGTTATTCTTGAGTGGGATTCTACCATGGATGAGGAGTATTCCTCTCTCATGAAGAACGATACTTGGAATCTCACCCCTCTTCCGAAAGGAATAAAAACGTTCGGTGTAAGTGGGTGTTCCGAACAAAGTATGGAGTAGATGGAGATGTCGAAAAGTTTAAAGTGTGATTAGTAGCTAAGGGTTTCTCCCAGATAGCTGGGGTTGATTATATTGAAACATTTGCTCTGGTTGCGAAGATGACTTCTATTCGGTGACCCTAGCCATTCGCATGCAAACGAGATGGAAAGTCATTAAATGGATGTTAAGAGTTCCTTCCTTCATGGTGACCTAGAGGAAGAGATCTATATGGAACAACCTCCGGTTATGTCCAAGATCCCTCCCTCGTTTGTAAGTTAAAGAAGTCTCTTTATGGCCTTAAACAAGCCCCTCGGGCTTGGTATGCCAAGATGGACTCCTTTTTACTTACATCAAGGTTTACTAGGTGTCACTCTGATCCAAATGTTTATATTCTATAGCAAGATGACTCCATACTCATTCTTGTTCTCTATGTTGATGACTTGTTGATCATAGGTAGCTCTTCCTCTATTATTGATTATGTGAAGATCGCCTTGGCCAATAGGTTTTCCATGACTGACTTAGGTTTGCTTCATTACTTCCTTGGGATCCAGATTTCACAATCTGACTCGAGAATTTTGATTTCACAACCTAAGTATGCTCTTGATTTGCTAGCTCGTTTTCAGATGTTTGATTGTAAGTCTTCTCCTACTCCTTTTCTTTCGGGGTTAAGTTGGTTTCAGATTGCTCTACTCCCTTGGTTGATGGTACTCTTTATCGACAGTTGGTGGGGAGCTTGATTTACTTAACTCACACTCGACCGGATTTATCGTATGTTGTTGGGATCATGTCCAGATTCATGCAGGATCCACATGAGCTGCATTGGAAAGCAGCTAATGGATCCTTCATTATGTTCATGGCACTTATACGGATGGCATTCACTATCGTGGAGAGGTAGATATTGACTTGATTGGGTTCACAGATTCTGATTGGGCGGTGACTTAGATCATCGAGAAATCTACTTCTGGCTACAATTTCTCTCTTGGTTCGGGTCCTATTAGTTGGTCTAGCAAGAAGCAGAATGCAATTGTGATATCATCTACAGAGGTAAAATACAGAGGAGTAGTTAATGCTGCCACAGAAGCTATTTGGCTACAGGGTATTCTGACAGAGTTTGGCATCCACCTTCGGTGGCCTACCATTATCTACTATGATAACACGAGCACTATCTCCATTTGTAGAAATCCAGTTTAGCATCAATGGATGAAGCACATTGAGATTCATATGCACTTCATACGAGAGCTTATTCATGATGGCATCATTGACATTCAAGTACATTTAGACAGCTAATCAGATTGCAGATTTATTTACCAAGCCCTTCACTGAGATGAAGTTTCTTCACTTACGGTCTCTTCTTGGGGTGAGGTCTTCTGCAGCTACTCATCTTCTTCGAGCTATGTATTCCTTCTTTACTTCTTCTTCTTCTAGGAAGATTGTGTTTGTATATGGGCACCTTATCGGGCCTTTAGTTGCCGGACCCCATTGACACATATTTCTTAGTTGTTTAGGAGTGTCTTTTTTTTCCGTTTGACTCATCATAGTCGCTACCCCAGCTTCGATGAAGGGGGGTGTTGGTGTGAGTTATCCTATATGTCCTCCTCACATATTGGAGGGTCATCTTACATGGGTTAGGTTTAGGTTTAGGGTTTACATGTGTGTCATGCACTAGGGTTACTCAGCACCCTATATGTACTCTCTTTTTATTCATTTATGAGCATGCCAAGACACTCACTGTCTTTTCTCTACATGTGCAAGCTTTGTTCTGTTATGCAAGATTGTTTAGTTATTGATCGATTCTTCCTTGTGATTACGTTGGAGCCATTACGATTCAACCAGAGTGCAACTTGATCATGGTGCACTTTTCGATACGATCCGTCAACTCTTTCAAAGATTATCGCCGAATTTCACCATACCTTCATTTAATTTCTTCAATGAGATGAACTTACTTTTATCTCTCGGTCATATGTCTTGAACATCCGCTATCAATGTACCATAACTTCCCTTCATCCTGTGCATGGAATGTTGTTTGAACAAGCATAGATTTCTCTTTATCTTGCCCATCATCCTCTTTCTTCTGTTTCCAAAATTTTGTAGCTTCTTTCTTCTTTATTTCTGGAGCATTTACCTTCTGGTTCAATTTGGATGGTTCTACAAAACCACTTCTACAAAATCTTTCCATATGTCCATAGTTATTGTAGTTATAACAAACAATATCTTCAACATAGTTGGATAAAGGAGCAAAGGAGTTGTAATTTCTATTTGAGAATCCATACACACCTTTGTTCTTTATATTGTTGTCTCTCACCCGTATTCTACAATCTATTGCTTTATGACCAAAATGATTACAATAGAAGTAATAGCCATAGAAAGAATTTTCAAACCTGGACATGTGAGTATATCTTGGAGGATTTGGTCTTCTAAACTTGTTCTCATCTTTTCTTTCCTTGTAAGAAGTGTTGATCTTCATAAAGCTCTTCTCCCTTTTCAACTCTTCATTCTTCATAGGTTCCTTGAGTGTCTCTACATAGGTCTTTGACTTCTCTACTTTTGTCTCTTTTGACGACTCTATACCTTTTGTGTTAGCAGTGTCTTGTCTTTCCTTATATCCAAGACCAGTCTTGTCGGATGTTGACTTCTGTTAGTTCATAATTTCATCTAGTATCTCGGTACTTTTCTCAAATTTTAGATTACTTGTAACTTTGGCATTTGCTTTTTCCAAGTCCTTTCTCAAAGCAACGATCTGTGACTCACGCTTTTCACAATCTTCTTCCTTAGTCCTTAGCTGATTTCTTAATTCTTCTTCAACTCATTTTGCTTCTTCAATTTGGGTTTTTAGATCCACGATCATCTTTCCTGATTCTTCAAGAGATTGTGATATCTTAGCTTCAAAGTTACGATCTTCTTCTTCATACTTTAGGAGTTGTAACTTTTGTTTCTGATTTTTCTTTTTAAGAGCTTTCAACTCTCCCAAGGCACAAATAAGTTCCTCTTCAAGATTCACTTCACCTTTTTCTTCCATGTCTTCATCTCTTTCTAAGTCATCTTTTATAGCCATGAATAATATTTCTTCATTATCGCTATCTGAGTCACTTATCCCACTTTCTTCGGATGATCTACTACTTCCTTTTGAATATAAGCTTTTCTTTTGCTTTCCAAATATTTTCTTGCCTTTGCTTTGCTTGAATTCCCTTTTGAATTTAGGTTTGCTTTCCTCATCATCGCTATCTTCTTTCTCTGGACACTTAGCGAAAAATGACCAATTTTACCACAGTTAAAACATTTAAATGGTAACTTACCTTTGTACTTTCCAGATCCTTTCTTTAACTTTTGAATGAACAAGGCTTCTTTCTCATCTTCTTTGTTGCTTGAGTTCTCATTCAACTCAAGTTCTTTGATTTTCTCTTTCTTTGAGACTTTGAATGCAACTTCCTTCTTTGATGGTCTATTTGACTCAATCCTCATTTCATATGCGGTCAATATTCCATGTAGTTCGTCCATGCTCAACTTATCAAGATCCTTCATTTCTTCAATGGAAGACACCTTAGCATCAAATCTTGATGGTAGAGATCTTAGAATATTTTGAACGATCATGGATTCTTCAATATTTTTGCCTAACCCTCTTATGGTGTTGACAACCTCATCCACGCAAAGAAGATAGGTTGCAACATTCTCCTCATCCTTCATTTTCGGCTCTCAAATTGTCTCCTATGGGTTTGAAGCTTAGCCCTTTTAACCTTGTCATCACCTTTGTAGATAGTTCGAATTTTGTCCCATATCTCCTTCGCCATGTCACATTGCATTACTTTAACAAACTCAGATTCTGACAGGCCACATAGGATTGCATTCATCGCCTTGGCATTGTTTTCAAAAGCCTTCTTTCCGGCTTGATCTGTTGGTGGAACTGATGGGATTGTATATCCAACTGTTACTGATTGCCAAATATCAAACCCTAGTGCCATTAGATATGTTTTCATTCTTATGCTCCAAAATGCATAATTTGTTCCATCAAACAATGGAGCCTTGTTCGAAGAAAAACCTTCTTGTACTTGATGAGTAGCCATATGTGCTTCTGAGATCTACCTTCCAATTGTTAGATTGTTCCTAAAGGCACCCGCTATGATACCAATTGTTGGACCACAATTGTCGTTAGACCAAAACCCATAGGTATTAGTCTCTTATACAATTGCCATAGTTAGGATCTACAAGAGGTGGTTAGTCCATGTCACAAAATTCACAGGGAGCGCTGGACACACATGCCAACAGTAATATAGAATCCATTTCTCACCAAAATCAAGAATCTTATTTTTAGTTTTTTAGATTTCATATTATTGTTACTTGGCACTCACCAAAGTGTGTGTATAGAAAACAAAAGAATATTGTGAGGTTCATGAGTATCTAAGATAATAAAGACACACCTTGCTCCAAGCATATGGCATTCAAAAAATTCCTAATAAACTTATTCAAGACAAAATCATAGGTAGAGATTAGATCATATTTTTAAAAGAGAGTATTTCAAATGTAAAGTGGAATTGTTTTATGTGCTTTAACTTAATATTTGAATTGGGTTAAATGAATCTTACCTTGATATTTGATTTGGGTTGGTTTGGGTGTGTCACGCTTCTACAATAGTGCAAAACATAAACCTTTTTTCACTAGAATCAAATATCTTGTATTCATGTTTTTAGATTTCAGTATTATTACTTGGCATTCACCCATATATGTATAGAAAACAAAAATATATTTTTACACAATCTAAAGTACATTGACTTTTGTTTTAGAGAAATTACTAGTCGTTATATTATATAATTTTGGCCTCAAGTTACTTATGGATAATGGATGACACTATAGGTGATCATGACCGGGCTTATTGTATGGCTAATGGAAAAAGTCGAACAGCGTCTCCTCCTTATGGTGAGAAATTTTGCAGTTACCAAGGATATGTATTGTGTGATTTGTGAATCTTGAGTCAATGGCTAAAAATATTAACATGACATTTGTGTTTATGTGCATAGGTCTCATCAAGAGGCATGGCCATATGTCATTTCCTTGTTGGTCTCTCATTTTACTTGAAGGTAGTTTCTCTAATTTGAATTTTAAGACAAAAATGGCTTCTCTTTCTATGGAATATGTATTTGATAGTGTTAACTGTTATGTACCAGAGGATATGAGGTTCCTTATTTGGTTACGCCAAAGCTATTTTTTTCTTGTTATTGTAGGCCCATATGGCAGAAGCTTCTCAATATGAAACATTCTTCAGTGTTTTAGCTTTAACAAGTTTGTTGGTAAGTTAGAATTGAATACTAACTCCAGAATATATTGATGAAAACTGATGGGATTCTTTAGTGCTTTGGCTATGAAGAGTTTCTGCACAACTTACTCAATATATTAAAACTTTCTGGTATTTGATGCCTTTATATGTTTTGTTTTAATATTGATTTATATATGTTATTGGCTGGTGGTTTCATTACAGATTTTCATTGTTTCCTTCTCTCTTGGTATGGGTGCCATCCCATGGATCATTATGTCTGAGGTGATGTACTTATAATGTTGACTAGGTGACATTGTTGCTTTCTTGGTAGAAAATGGGGAAGAAATCTAACGACTAGTCATCCTAATTATTTTAAAGGCATGCCACTGATATTTTTTTGTCTTTCTCTACTTGTCGCAACTGCAAATACTTCATGTGAATGTGAAAGGTTTTGTTGGAAGTCTAGCTACTCTGGCAAAACTGGATGACCTCATGGGTAGTGATAATGACTATCGATCTACTTATGGAGTGGAGTTGTGTTAGTGAGCTTTTAACTTCTTTCTAAAATGGTTTCCAAAGTTGGGATTCCATCCAATTACAACAAAGGTGCACACTAAGGAGGCACAAAACTGCAGAGTTTCACTTCAAATATATGAGAAGGAATCTACACTTATGTGTTGTGTACCTTTGTACCCAATTAATCAATTGGATCACAACAATAGCCATAGGCCCTCTCAAGTTTGTATACTAGCACAAAGGCTTAATCACTTGTTGACAAGTCGCTTCCCACCATTTATTATGGAGGTATTTTCCCTAGCTTTTGTTGGGAATTTCAATGAGGATAAAGCCCATGAAATGATAAATAATATTCAAGGGACAATTGATTTTATTCATGCCCAGCAACAACAGATCAACCAACAGAAAGTGTGGATGCACAGGGTCCTGTTGTCGAAGTTGTGGATTATCAATGAACCCACCGCCACAACGATAAGTTATGGATCCATGAGAGAGAAGAAGAAAAAGGACATAATGATTTTTGATCTGGGCGGAGGCACCTTTGACGTTTCAGTTGTTAGGGTTCAAAGACCTAAAATTGAGGTGAAAGTAGTTGGAGGGGACACCCATTTGGGAGGCGAAGATTTTAATGTTGTAAATAGTAAGGAGTTATAGCTAGAAATATTCTCTCTCTCCCAAAATGTAGATATTTGAAGAAAAAATAGAGAAATACTTGCCCAAATCTAATGAATCCATTGAAAAACCTACAGATTCAATTCTCGAACTACTGAATCTATCAAAAACCTACTAATTTTCTACAAGCACAGAAGAAATGTGTGATGGAAAAGCCGAAGGAGAAGAGAGGTGTTGAAGAAGGGGTTTGAGGGAGGTGCATTTTTCACGTGAGTGTAATTTGTGGTTAAAGGGGTCCAAAAAATGGGGAAAATCCAATAGGTTCTAGGTTTGAAACCCAACCATCTGAATACAAAAAACCTTGTTCTTTGTTCGCGGCTTGGGGAGAAATGGCACCCATTTCTTTTATCCACGGGCGCTACCTATAGTTTGATTGGTAGGGAGGATAACCGAGTCCTCTTCACATATTGTCTGGGTACCACATACCACTCTTTTTGCGCATGCATTAATGTCTCTTTCATGTACTACTGGGTATATTGAAATGATGATTTTCTTCCATGTACCAATTAGTATATAGGAAAGTTGCATATATATCAGACTAACAATATATAGAACCAATCCATCTCCTATAATTTTTGCAATGGTTTCCAATGGACCAAAGTATTTTCTACCAAATATACAAATTCTTTGAGATGACAACTAATCTGCATGGAAAACTTAGGTGAAAACACATTTGGAATTTAAGGAAATATGGCATGCTTTTTATGGCTCATACACTCAACATGCTCTTGATGCTAACCAATGGCAGAATTTTGGCAAATCCAACTAAAAGGGAGATTCAATAATCATATTTGGGGTATCGAAAGAGGTATATCCATATACCTATGAAGTTAAAACAATTAAGGAAGCTTACACCAAGAAATATGCACCTCCCTCAAACCCCTTCTTGCAAGGAACATAACAATCATCAACGAATTGATAATAGAGAACCAGTGGATCTGATCATCTATCATTAAAAGGTATGTATCCCATCGAGATGCTCATTTTACAGTGATTTCTACACGAAGAGTGTATTTTTGTTTATTTTTACCCTATTTTGTTGTTCATTTTTCTTGAGCCCGTTTCAGTCATCCCTACTTAGGATTCAACAATTCTTTCTTGTTTTTGGTTGAACTCTTTCAAAATCCCATCAATATATCAATCACGTAGGAAAAAGAAAACTGTGTCAGCAAGATTTATTGGGTTGCCATCCAGTCAGAAATGGAAAAAATAGACGATTTAGAAATGCATGCCATCCACTGCGTCAGAAATGGAAAAATCAAAATTTACATGTAATTTCAGTTTGATTTATTTCGTTTTAGAATGGATGCCTTTTCTATCTGCCTCTCCTTTGCTGTCGATTTCCTACTTAAGGCACATGAGAGGTGCTTCTTTTATTGTGTGTGATACGATTGTGGGGTCGTGTTGGTGATAGTGTTGGGCTGGTGTTGTTGTTGTTTCTGGGAGAAATTGCTCGTGCTACTTGAAAAGTAAGTTCCTTCCATTCTTAGCCATTGAAATCCAATACTTCATGTCTTACGTAATTTGTCTATGGAAAACTGTGTGCCTCAGATTCTTTAGTCTGAACTCAGAAAACATTTAATCTATTGAGTTGATCAATAAAGCTTCTAATTTCACTAAATTCAACGTACATTGTGACCTGCTAGAAACAATGGGTATTTAGAATGAAAGTATTACCAATGTAAGCTAGTACTTCAAATGGATAAAGTTGCTGACATGAGACACACCTTGTTTATTCCTTGCCATAAAAATGATAATACCAGTTTCATCCCCAACCAAACACTCTACGGCCATCCCTTTTGCAGGAAAATCCTTTTACTGACCACCTTTACAGTGAATGTATGACCACTGGTGCCTAGCCTCATCTACTCAACTTTGATTTATATTGGTTTCCTCATCTGTGTTGTGTGTAGGTTATTTCGGATGAATATAAATGTAAATTAGTAATGATAACTGCAAATATGAGACCAATATTTACATTCATTTGATATTGTAGTTCCCTCTTGGTTGCAAAGAATGTCCTTGACCCTCGCTGCCTTGGAGAGATGTTGAAGTATTGTTTTCATTTTGACTCGAGCCCATTGCCATTTTTTAGGCATCACTTCATCACCTTGTCCTTCATTTTGTTTAATGACTCCCATTCACACTTGATGACATTGATCCATTGCCTCCGCTCAACGGGAATAAATTATAAGATGACTACCAAAGTTATTAATTGGTCTCTAAAATGGAAAAATCCCATCTAGACGCTTCGAGATTGATATCCCTCCGCATTCTTCATTATCATAACAAAATAATATACATGTATATATGAAATAAATTATAAATATCAAAATTTAAATTATGGAGAACAGAAAATAAAAACTAGCAAATGCATCCATAGGTGCATGTGAGAGGCCGATAGGCATTAAGGAGGATACATCAATAATTAAAATCGTTAGAAGTTGAAGCTTTCCCTATCCAAAAAATTAGAGAGAATTATATTTAGAGAAGTCTATATTATTATAAAAAGTACATAATTTTAGGCAATTCAACTTATAGATGTGTAACATCAATACATTGCTTTGAGAATTTTGACAACATTTCTTGTTTCAAACAACCTTTTCCCGACTAGAAAATTGCATGGATAGCGAAAAAGAAAATGATGAGCCATTAGTTCTTTGTAAAAAACATCCACTAAGCATCAAATCCGATCTGTGTGGCACCAGTAAAATGAATTATACATTTCTTAAAATGTCAAAAGCACAAGATGCATATCTACAAGGCCCAATAATCAATAATATCCATCGAGGCTGTGAAACCTCTAAAAGGTTCTATGTTATTTGTTCAACTTGATCTTTTGATCACAATGATATAAAATAGTCAATCCTTAGTAACTGAATATTTGAATTATCATACATTATTTGTAGAGAAAATGAAACATCCTCAATATTCCATCACAGCTCATGATCAAATCGCTTAGAACTGTAGGACTTACGAGCATTTATTTAGGGCAATATTTTTTCAGTTTACATATGCCTTTCAAGTCTACATATAGTGCAGGAAAAAGTCCAAAAGACTATGAAAAAATTAAAATCAAACCACCTAAATTATCCTATTAAATCTTAGTAATTTAAAAAAGCTGAGAAGGCATGAAACCAATGGCTAAAGGAAACCTCTCTAAAATCAGGAATACTCTAACATAAAAATGACTCCAAATTTCACAACATGTAAGAAAGTTACATCAGATAAATGCCATGTTTAATGTCTCATTTTTATACCTAGATATGACCCTAACTTGTAAACCTTCCAACATTCTACACAAATTTATTGAAGTTGCATGTCTCATATTTTCTTAGTATCACAACATATGAATGTTGAAGCTTCCCTCTTTTATACTGCCATTGAAAGACAAAAAGAATATGTAGATTTTTCACACATACAATTAGGGTTGTGTTTTTCTGAAGAATACTATATTGATGCAGTAGTTCCTTATGATTTTAGGGTAGTGTTTTGCTGAAAATTTATTTCAACCTTACGTTTTGATAGGATTGAAATCTTAAATTCATGCATTCATTTTCTAAATTCTTTAAATGTCTAATTTCTTTTTTTACTTATTTCATATGTGCACTAATATGTTAAAATGAATTTTAGAATTTACTTAGTCAACAAAACATTATGGTGAGTACAAATAGTTTGGACCCTCGTACAACTCGTTTATATGGGCTACACATGTGCCTTGCTCGGTACCAGGAGATAGGACTTGCTGATGGATTATTTCCAGAAGAAGCACTCCTATCACGTCCCAAGTTGGATGTTAGACTGAGTATACGAAAGGCTTTTAAAGTTGCCTAATGAGTGAGCTTCCCGCAATTATATCCTCGTTGTTAAGTTGAAGTTATATTTTGCCCTCACGTATTGCCATTTTTTTGCAGTTGTATTGGAGTACAATGAGGACTAGGAACTCGTCAATCATCCCAATATCTCGTGATGCACCAACATGGACATTATCTGTGAAGAAAGTTCATTGCGAAGAACAGATTTTTTAGAAAGCAATTTGTGATTCATGTTGTCTTTCATAGAAGAAAAAAACTTAGTACAACAGAGATAAAAGAGGACCTCATGAAAAAGTTTGGTGTTGTTGAACCTCGGACGATTTTCCTTTCAGAGTTCAAAACAAAAAAAGCCTACTCAAGAGGTTTTGGTCTGATTTATGATACTATTCAACATGCAATTGAATATGAACCGGAACAAAGTTGATTCAAAACGGGATTCATGTTCAAAATCCAAAATCGAAGAAAGACTATCCAAATAGAGCTACAAAAATCCGTGGAGTGAAAAAATTCCATGCATAGCTTGTTTAGAATTTTACTTTGAAATAAGTTGTCACTGATTCTTCAAAGCGTGAAACAAAACTACCGAATGTAATATTTCATTTTCGTTGTTTACTAATTCAATATGGAATTTCATAAAACTTCTCTGTTGCCTAATGTTTATTTTGTGGTCATGTTTAGAATATTAACTTACATTATGAATTTATGATGTGTGGTGTTAGATAGTTTCTACGAGCATATAATTTTCTTATGTAAATTTACGCTATTTACATTGTTTTACAAAGGAAAAATCATTTCTTCATGAAAGTATTAAGAACAACTACCTAACATAGTTTTCCTTTTTTGTTATTTACTACATTGGGTTTTCTTCTTTATTCATGCTTAAAAGATTAACTTACCTTTGAACTTTTTAAAGTGTGTTGTGTTGTATTATCTTCTAAACATATTTCTAGGTGCAATTATATATCCAATGTTTACAACTGATACACACACTATCTTCTCCTTTCAATTAATTTTCCTTACTTATATCATCTAAACGTTTTATTATCCTTCTTTTATTACTCAAATTATGTAGGACAACTTGTTTACAAAATGGAGCCCCAAAGTTCATCCACATCAATGAATGCTTCTACTGCAAATAATTCGCTAACAGACAATTTTGTTCGAATACTTCCTATTGGAGCATTGTCCCCATTTCATGATGGATGGACTGTACGAGGTAGAACTACTTCTAAATCAAACATTCGTAGCTTCAGCACCAGTAGGGGGATTGGAAAGGTATTTAGCTTTGACATTATTGATAAGGATGAAGAACAAATACGGATTGTCTGCTTCAATGAACAAGTTGATAGACATTATGATATTATCAGAGTTGGGAATGTCTACACAATTTCAAATGGAAAATTATGAAAAGCTGATAAGAAATTTAATAATCTACCTTCTGAATATGAAATATTGTTGAATGGCATGTCAAAAGTGGAGGCTTCTTCACTTGATGATGGATCTATCCCATTTAACAAGTTCCATTTTGTTTTGCTTGGTGAAATCACCAACTTGGAGGCCAATATTATGATAGATGTAATTGGGATTGCTCGGTTTGTGAGTGATCTTCAAACACTATTTAGGAAGGATGGTTCAGAGCTCAAGAAGAGGACAATTCAAATTACAGATACGTCTAATTATGCCATTGATGTTACACTATGGGGTGATTTATCCATCGTGGAAGGTTCTCAACTCCAAGATCTCATTACCATGGGTCCACATCCTATTGTTGCTTTCAAATGTGTTCGTATAACCGATTTCTATGGAAAGTCTTTAGGAACACTTTCAAACACTAAAGTGTTTATAAACCCAAGTATTCAAGAGGCAACTATTTTGAGAAATTGGTGTGAGGAACATGGAAATATCTACAATGCCAAGTCTCTAACAACCCATGATCAACAAGGGGTTCTAAATTTTGTGCAAACAAATATATCTGAGATAGCGGCTAGAGGATCTCTTAGTGTGGAAAAGCCAATATGGCTATCCCTAAGAGGAACTATAGTTTCTATTGATGAAATGGATTGTTTCACTTATCCATCTTGCTCATCAATGCGCACAGAACTTCATGTAGAAAGAAGATTACGAAGAACTCTGAAGGAAATTGGATATGCTCTGCATGTGATGTGATTTCCGCAGACTATGATTACCGATACTTATTCAGAGTTCAAATTGCAGACCACACTGGGAATTTATGGGCTACATTATTTGATGATGCAGGAAAAGATTTGATTGGTGCAACTAGAAAGGAAACATATGGGCAGGTTCAAGATAATCCATTGCACATACGACTTTTGAAGAAGAAGATAGCATTCCATCAATATTCGTTCACTTTGCATGTGCGAATGGACACGTTCAACAATCCGCCAAAGCTGAAAACTAATGTTACAGAGTTAAAAAAGTTGATTACTCTTCAGAGTTGAAATTTGTTATAGGTCTACTTACTGATATCTGAGTACATTTTATTTTACATTTACTTTCCATTAATGTAAGGGGCTCCATTCTATACATTCATAGTAAAGACTATATTCATATTCTAATGTGATATGTTTTTAAGACAAATTCTTGATATTTAGATGCAAATTTTCATATTGCTTCCAATGCCATGGCTCTTGAAAACTTATGTAGTATTACATTTTATTTTAGATTTATTTTCCATTTATGCAAGGGTATCCATTCTATACATTCCCAAGTAAAGACTATATTCATATTCTAATGTGCTTTGTTTTTAAGACAAATTGTTAATATTTGGATGTAAATTTCATACTGCTTCTAATGCCTCAACTCTTGAAAACTTATGTGGTGAATTTTTGTATTCTTGTACAACTTTCACATATCATTTACAATTCTATGTATAGGTTCTATATTATTTTATTCGATGTCAATTGTTGCTTTGTTGTTATTCATGTTTCTTATGGTTACTGCAATCTAGAATTTTAGGTAGTTTTAAAATTACAAAATAGTTGATTCTTTTGTGTGACATTTACTATGATTACCATTATTACTTATTTGTTTATTACTTTTGTAGATGTCAAACCCAGATGCTATCCTTTCTGAAATGTTGACATCAACTCAAACAGATAGATATCACTCCCATCAAACTATGCTCAGCCAAATGGATCCAGCTAATATAATTACATGTTACAATGATGCAAGCTGCATTAACATTCCTCGAAACCATTTGCATAGTGACCAACATTGTGTGCAGCCTCGAACCCATGAACCTACTGCGACCCAACCTCAACAACAAACAAATGTTACTCAACAGACACTTTATGTAGAAAGGCGTGAAGAAATAAACAGACGAAGAAGACAAATATATCAAGAGCAAAAAGAAGAGATAAACAAAAGAAAAGAGAAAGGTATCATGCACGAAGAGAAGAAATAAATAGGAGAAGAAGACAACTATATGCATCGAGGACTGAGTTGTTTGACATTAATTTCACACCGACACAGCTCGAAGGGCAACAAAATGACTTTATCAGTAGCTCCTCCCTTGCATCCACAGGTGGCAACGTGTCGTAATGCTTCCGTTCATTCCTTGACTACCCATTATAATGTTGGCATTAACAATGAAGAATACATTTCTCGAGAGCTAGGGGCCAGTATAATTTCCATCAGGTGTATAGCCATCTACCCTCATCAAATTGGAAGTGAACCTTCAAGTGCAGAAAATTTACACTCCCTAATGTTGCAGTGCCCTCAAATACATCCTCATGTTCCCATTAACAACCTTCCAAATCCCACAATCACGGAAAGTAATTTTGAGCTACAAGACATCGCGATGACTCATACAACATGTGATTTTTCCAATTCTCAAGAATCACGAGTAAGATTATCATCTGACCTTATGTCTATTCAAAGGTCATTCCGCCTGAGACTGGATAACCTCACAAACATGCCACTGTGCACTGTTTGTAAAGAGGCATACCCAGGAATCAAAGTCAAACTCACAGCCACAGGACCAATTTGTACAAGATGCTACTCTGAACGTAATGGTCATCACTTTTCATCATGGAATAATATGGACCCTGGTGTCCAACCTCATGTCTTGGGCATTCTCACACAAGTTGAAGAGATGCTCATTGCTCGTGTCAATCCCATAATGCAAGTAAGCCATGCACGAGGAGGCCAGTACAAGTATAGGGGGCACACTATAACCTTTCCGCAAGACATAACTTTGATTGTTGCTTATCTTCCTCGGCGTGTTCGGGACCTTGATATTCTTATCGTTAGAAGACATGGAAGTCATTCAAAACACTATGACTATCTGGTAAAGAGATCTCATGTATTGGATGCCCTCCGATATAAAATCTGTAATGATAGGTACTACAAGGATGTTCAATTATGTAATATTGCCATTTCTGAACTGCCTGAAGAAGAAATGGACATATCTCAGAGCCTCCAATTTGTTGAGTCAAACATTGACGACAATCAAAATGTCGAACACTTTGTTGAAGACCCCACTACATCAAATTTTGAAGAACTTCAACAACAACCATCGTCTTTTGCAATAAGAATGGGAAACACACGCCGTGAAATGGAAGAGGTAAGAAATATTATTGAAAATGGAGGACCAGGTGCCATTGACAGAATTGATTGGCCTACTATTGGGCTATCTCCAGTTAATGAATATAATACTGAAGGTTTGTTTGACATGGCCTTCCCAACATTATTTCCAAGTGGTGAAGCTGAATGGTTGCAACCTCGAATAAAAAAGTTACGTATACATGAATATGCTTTGCATTTGATTAAATACCATGACAACAGATTTGGTGCCCATCCAAGATTCAGGTATTTCTTGTTGAACCTTATGTTGAGGCATCGAACCCAATCCACTGCATCGTTATTTGTGAAGAAAAATGTGGGTGACAACATACCGACTACTATTCAAGATCTCCACCACCACCTTCGAGATATGCCAGATGACAAACTTCCTGAGCAAGTAATGTGTTATGCAGCCAACATTAGAGGTACTAGGGCCTATTGGACAACATGTAAGAATGAGTTGATGGACATGATTACACAATTAGGGTGTCCAACATTCTTCATTACATTAAGCACTGTTGATACCAAATGGCCAGACCTGCATCAAGTCATGCCTGGCTCGCACCCAAGTAATGTTGCAGAGGGCTACCACTGGAGGAATAAAAATATAATTACCTATCCACATATTGTTGCTATGTATATGCATCATCGCTTCAAGATTTTCATTGATGAGGTCCTCATCAAGCACTTCTGGTACAACAGACATTTGGTCAAGGTATCCTCTTTCTTCTCCCCAATCACGTCAAATTATATTGCATTGTATTTGACGCAAAACTCATATACATTCATTATGTGTGACACTTATATGTAACTACTATCTATGTCCATTTCTTGCAGGAATGAATGGAAGTATCGATCATCAGTTCATAGACATATGGTCGTTTGGCTAAAGGATGCTCCAGATGTCAAAAATATGGATTGGAATGATCCATCGCAACTTGCAATAGCAAAGGCATATTATGATAATTTTATTAATGCATGGAATCCAAGAGACGAGAGTCAAAGGAATAACCATTTTTCAAGATCTACCAATGATGACCCTTGTTTGATGGACACATTCCAAATAATGCAATGTGATATAAGACATGATTATGAAGAAATTGTAAATCGTGTTGAGAGACACACAAAGTGCTCATTGGACACATGCCTGCGAAAAAAAGGGTCCACAAATGTTTGTCGGTATAAAGCTCCTTGGGAGTTGCAGACATAATCAAAATTGTTTGTAGATGAAGATGGCCAAAAAAATATCTTCCTGCATGCAATGATGACAGAATCAATGTACATAATCCCAATATACTTTCACTTTGGAGGGAAAACATAGATTGTCAACCCATTCTTTCCCACCGAGTAGTTTTGAATTACATTGCAAAGTATGTTGCAAAAGCAAAAAAAAGTTCAGAGAGTTATCATGACATGCTAACGCGGGTTGTTTTGCTGCCAATCATTCCCAAGACCCAACATTGTGTGCATACCAAAAATTCCTTATGACACAATAGCAGAGCAGTGATATTGGTGCACAAGAAACATGTCATATGTTGTTGAAGCTACCACTTGTGGAGTGTAGCAGAAATTTTATTACACTTAGTGTTGGCCGAAGGGTATATAGACGTGTCCAACTGAACATTGATGACGATACAACTGATTCTAATTTCCTACACATGTACATTCATCACCCTTCACAACTAGAAAATATTGCGATGCTAGATGTTGCTAGGTCATGGTCTTATTCTCCGAAACGTAAAAAAGAACAATGGAAAATTTGACAGCCACAAGCTATAGTGCGCGTATGGCCAAGATTTTACTCCATCCCTGATGAAGAATCAGATGAATATGTGGAATTTGTTGGAGTGAAAGCCTCCTATATAAACCCTTTCGAAACATTTGTGTTGATATCGGCATCACAAATGAAGAAATAATTCACTCCTGGGAATCTATAAGGGGTACATACCATGCTTGGCACATTGATCGCATGCAAACATCACCAACATCTGATGATGCAACTGAAGATAACGTCGAAGAACACCCAGAGGTAGGCCCTTCAGATATGGATGAATGGGAACTCATGTCTGCATTGGCCCCACATAATGACATGTAATTTTCAGATATCGAGTTGCTTGGTCATCGTGATTACGACCTGGACCATGATTGGAGCCAACATTCTATACCAGCACCATTACATGATACCTGTGTACATTTTCTAGATAGCATTCGTTCCTCCATTCCAATAACCAATAACACTCCAGAACACCTCAACCATATACACAATTTATCTGCAGAACAACACATTGCATATTCCAAGGTCGTGGGTCATTGCGACCATGTAGGCAATCCGAGCCACTCAAAATGATTATTCAAGGAACAACTGGGACTGGTAAATCATATTTGATCCAGTGTATAAGGAACACCTTGGACTCTCGATCAATAAATGGAAAAGCCCTTTTTTCTCCTTGCTCCTACAGGTGTTGTTGCTTTCAACATACAAGGAAGAACAATACATAGTGGCCTTAGAATCCCGATTAGGGATGTCCATGCTTTAAAAGGACAAACACTGGTAGTGTTTCAAGAAGAAATGAAACACGTGCGTTACATTCTCATAGATGAGATGAGTTTTTTAGGGCCCAAATTGTTCAAAAACATCAACGATCGACTCCAGCAAGCATTCCCATCACATGCAACCGAACCATTTGGTGGTAGATCAATGATTCTTGTTGGAGATCTTGCTCAACTACCTCCTGTGAAGGACGTCCCATTATATGTCGGTAAGCTTGCATCGTGTTTCAACCATCCAAAATTTCTTAATTATTTAATAGGTTTCTTTCTTTTACAATGATTATGGTTACTTTGCATTCATCTTCACTTGTAATGGTCTTTTTACACCGCTTCCAGGAAACACAATAGGGAGAAGGCTTTGGGACACTTTCAACATTGTCGTTACCTTAGATGTAATATTTCGACAACAAGGAAGTGATCCACAACAAATCATCTTCCACAATCTTGAAAAACATTAGAAATGCTGAACCTATTTTCCATGATTGGGAAACGCTCATGAAATAGATAAATACTCACTTCAGCCAGGGTAAAAGAGAATCCTTCGATTCAGAAATCCACTTATATGCAACTAACAAATTTGTTCGTCTGCATAACAAACACATGCTTAAGTCTTTATCTAGGCCAATCACATAAGTGTTGCCGAATATATGAGGCACTCAGGATTAGAAGATGTAGATGATGACCAATTGGAAAATGAGGTCCTCCTTTGTATAGGACAACGTGTTATGTTACTCTGTAACCTTTGTGTTGAAGTTGGATTAGTTAATGGTTCTATTGGTACTATACAGGACATTATCTACACCGCTGGCTCCAAACCACCCAGCTTGCCCATGTTTGTAATAGTACAATTTGATAACTACACAGGTCCTGCATGGGACACCATAAATCCTAAATCCATTCCTATATTACCAGTAATAAGAGGCAATCGCAAACAGGTGCCGCTAAAAATGGCTTGGGCCCTTACCATACACAAGTCTCAAGGATTAACTTTACCTAAAGCAACTGTTGATATTGGAGATGATGAGAAACCGGGGTTGACTTTCACGGCATTTTCCCGAGTTAGGTCCATTGACCATCTGAGAATATCTCCCCCTTTTAGTTTTGAGCGCTACTCAGAAATCAAAACAACAAGGAATGTAAAACAAAGATTGCTAGAAGAGAAACGCCTACGGATGTTGTCAGCAATTGATGGTAACAGGTATGTCTTTCCTCATTATAAGTAAATTATGTTTTCCCATTATTTCCAAGCAATCTCTTTATCGTTAAGTTACTTTACATGAATGTATGTCAAACTAATTAGAAATTACATTTTCATCCAGTGCACGACATCAACAATAGATGCAGCCAGTTCTTAAGCCTTTTTTGACATTCAAATACAGGTTATCACCATCTACTTACCCATAATGTAATTATGTTTCCATTTATTAAGCATCCACACTATGATGTTAACTACACACTTTTTCATTGCAGGAACTCTCTATCACATACAACCTCTAAAGCAACTTCAAGTGGTGCCCAAACCTTTCAGAGCCAACATATTTTGCATGCTACCTCATGGATTATTGTCTCCTCAACCACGGTCGAATCACAGACGGAAACTCCCTCGGCAGCCAAACTCCTGCTGCTGTACATAACACCCCCGTGCTCAAAATCCAAAGCTCACCGAAGAAATACTTTGTTATACGTTTCATTCCAAGGTGGATAATACCAGATTCGCTGGGCATACTGTATAAACCATAACACCGCGCTTCCTTCTAATCTGCAGAGCATCTAATTTTAGTGTAGTCTAAAACTTTCCATTTAAATTTGTTTTGGTTGGGTTGCGCCGGGCTTCTGCAGTAGTGCAGTACAGAAGCGACGCTTGAGAACCCTGATAGCGAGCTACCGTGGTGGGCCCTCCCGCTAAAGAAATTAATTTAATATCGTGTGGCTCATTGAGCCACGTATCAGATATTAAACTGATAAGAACAGATACTACACTTGATCTTAGCCAAAAGGCCGAGAAAGGTATGATTTTGCAAACATCTCCCCTTTGTTTTTATACACTCGCTTTCTTCCCTTTCCTCCGTTCCGCTTACATGTGGGATAAATATACTCATCCTCAATTCTTCAATCTCCAATCATCAAATTTCCAGTGTCTATAATTACGTGTGTAAGCCGTATGGACTCAGGTTAAAAGACAATTGATGAATGCGCTTCGAAACTCAATTTATAGATTTGATAAGAAAACACTTTTGATCGATGAGATTTTTTTATTTAATAATTTAATTTACAACCTTTTTTTGGGGTTACATTCTAACATTATAAACACTTCAAGTTACATTATTTCATTTTTATGAGGTAATATTATTTTTAAATATTTATTTTTTAAAAATTAATATTTATTTTCATTTGTCAACATAAAAATAAATAAAATATTACTCTACATAATTTAATGAGTATTAAATTTTTTTATAAAAGAAATACACATTATTTTATTAAATTATTTATTTGAAAGACAATATATTAGAGTCGATATAATGTTGTGTCTCATTAAATAAACTAGCAATCGCATGTGTATAATGCAATGTGAACGCCAAACGGTATATGTTATTAGATTTAGAGGGATAGTTATTACTTTTGTAGTTGATGTTGATAATGGGTGTGATCTGATTTTCTATTAAAGCCAAAACAAATGTTGCAAAGTACATTGGAAGGGATGTTAAATAATAGTTAGTTGTGTAATAATCGAATACAAATGCAAGTGAGACATGTAAGTTAACACTCACTTTCGAGAATGTAGTGAATGTGAAGTGTTGACGTCAAAGTAGATTGAAAGAACGACTAAGTGCCTTACATATTAACTCTCCAAGAAACATAAATGAGACAAAATATGCAAGCATATATAAACGAAGCTTAAATGGTTAGGGTGCATTCCAGAGTGCTTTAGTTCTCTCTTTGTCAGGCTCGTTTTGTAGGTGTCGACATGATTGAGAAGTCACAGACTTATGGAGTACCACCTATTGTAAAAAATCCATGCAAGTCAACAAGGAACGATGCATTGTTTGATGACATATAAATGCAGAAATATTCGAAATCAATAAACCATATTCAATTGAAATGCATGTGGAGTTCCAATGGAAATTACGCGTAAGAGGTAAAATTTTGAGAATAAAAATTGCATATGTTGCTGAAGGAAAAGAAAATTAGTTATATGGAAAAATATAGTATGTTCATAAAAAGTATAAATTGTGGCTTCATGGCTGTCTCTCTTAATTGCTTTATTACTGGGAGAGGAACTGTATATGCAAAGCAGTGAATCTTGATCACAATTTCTATCAGTGGCATTGTCTTGTTGATGATGTCCTTCCTCATTATGAATAATACATGATTGAACTTGCAGAGATTGTTGTCCTTCAAGTGTCTTTTATGTACTATCACATTTCACCTTTTCTGCATGTGTTATTTCTTCTGAAACTTTTTCATTATAGGGATTCTCTACAGTAGGGGCATTATCTTCCTCCATTGGATTTGTTCCTTCTAATCGAGTTTCAGAAAAAGAAAATATATTGTCTTGAGAAACTTCTAATGCATCACCCCTTTCAATACACTTTTCTATTTTAGAAGTAAAGGACTTGATCCCTACATCCTCATACAAGGCTATGGGGTTTTTTGAACCAAGCTCATTTTCTGATTAACATGTTGGCAAAGTTCTTTCCAATTATCTGTAACAAATAATGCAACATGTTGTAGAATTTTTTGTGGTTCAGATATCTTAGTTGTATCATCATTTATCTCATTTCCTATATTTTTATTTTCTTCAGCAAGCTCTTCAGTATAGGTTTCCATTATTGAAGGGCCACATCTTCCTCCACCGGTTTTGTTCTTTTGGATCCAGTTTCAAAAGAAGAAAATGAATTTCCCTAGGGAAATTATGATGTAGTGGAATAACCCCTTTTATTATGTCTTTTCATTGTAGATTTGCTCCTGCATTCTTAGACAAAGTGGTAGGAGTTGTTGAGCCAAACACATTCAGTTGACTAACCTGTAAAATTGAAGAGGTAAATGAATGAAAATTAGATGACTAAAGCATTGAAGCTTGTCCAATGACCAATGAACTCAAATTAAATTTCAAGTTTCATCTTCAAATAAAGTGTAGTATGGGATGAACGGAAATTGGGGATGTTGATTTTTTGTTCACCAAGACACTTCATTTTCCTCATGTTTCTTCTTCTGATCCATGTGATCTAATTTCACTAAATCATTTCTTTGAATTGCTTCAAACAAAGCAATAGCGACAAATACCTTCAAGATTGAAATAAGAGCATCTGCCATAGCATTCGTTTGATTTATAGGTATTCCATGTTTCTTGCACAAATTATGAAGCTCTTTGTGAGAAAGGCTATGATAATCTAGAATTTCCATCTATGTTTTTGTCCTGCTTACAATTGTAGACACAAACTACAGGATCTGGAACAATGCAGCTTAAACTTCTCCAATATGCCTTAGCTCCAGTGGACGTTGTGTGACTGAGTAAATCAACTCAAAGCCAACAACTGAACTATTGAAGGAACCCAACATATTTAGTAACTAACAAAATGACATGCAAAATCAAAATAGTTCATGATTGATTAATCATTGAAAGCGAAACTCTTCCAATAGACAATAACTAGTCATTGAAAGTTCTATGTTATAAACAAAAAATGTAGAATAACAATGTGAGTGCTAATTGTGATTATTTATTGTGAAGCCAACATAACCATGAATAACTATTTTTGAAGGAAATGCAAGGAATGATTCTGTCTAACTATCAAACATTCTTCTCCCTCTACAAAATTGTACATTTTTAGTATATTAATATATTCAAGAAAGAGACTGAGCATTAAGAGCTGAAAATGTAGTTCTTGAGGCTCTAAGAACAGGTAGCTAAGGACACGTGGAGGGGGCTACCGCTCTTATTTTTTGTGCAACAGTAGTCCATTGAAATGTTTGAGGTGGAAAAACACTAAGGATATAAATATTCACCTTAAAATGTAGAGAAGGGATTTTTTTGGCCTAGATAGTTTGAGCAGCTATTAGAAAGGCGAGGAGGTGGGTTGGGGCTGGAGGATTGCAGCATCCTCTCATATTATAAGGAAGTTTTTTCCCCTAATAACTATTATTTTGGGTCAGATTCAAATGTAGAAACAATAAAATATAATACACTAATAAAACACCGAATATAAAAATATTGCAATTTAATTCATTCGGGATGTCAATTACAATGATAGAGGTTACATTTTATAATGTTTGATCTCCTACAAAGGTGGAGTCAAACTTCATCTTCAATCCCTCATATCACTCTCCATGAATCTCTCAAACCTATCTCCTAATATCTCTCAAACCAAAATAGCTACGTGAGTTGTTTATTCAACAACTTCACATTCACTCACACTATATTATTATTAAATGAGTTTGACATCTCATTTAAATAATAATATTAAATACTCACACACAATACAATATTAATAATGTTACAAACAATATATTTGTAACATTCACTCCCCTATTGTTAACATTATTAATTCCTAATATACACTCCCCTAATGTGAACAAGGTAGAAAAATGTTTACACATATCAGCAGAATGCCAACCCCTGTGGCACGCCTGTAGCTCATGACCTTGATATAAATGAAGGGAGCAACGCTCAACCTTCTATGGTTTTACAACAAGTTTACCACCAACCTGGACATGAACAATTCTCCACTCTATTGTTCACCTCATGTGGTTTTCTGGATCTCCACGAACCGTTTCAAGATCCATGTTTGCATGTGTTTTTATTACTTCCCCACTATATTTTTCATCAGAAGGTTACATATAGGAATTTGTCACATATTACAATAACAAGAATGTATCATCTGTTTTTATTATCTACCACATAGCTAAAAATACTTGGCCACCAAATCAATACTGCATGGCCTCGTCGATGGTGCCTGACGAGAGGTCATTGATCAACCTCCTTCCTCCGTTGCCTCCAGCCTCCATCTGAAACTACTTAGTTACTCAAAAAAATTGAAAATGAAGCTCAATATGAAATTCCCCCTCAATTTGAACTTGGTCATCACGTACAAGCGAAAATGTGACCAGGAGAAATATGAGCAACCTTTTTTTACAATTTTCCTAATAATCACCTAAATGACACAAAAATGATTTTTAAAAATTATGACTTGACTTTATGATGTTTGTAATGATACAAAGAAAATTAAAAACAACTTTTAAAAAATAAATTACAACTTAGACTTACGTAACTAAACAATAAATAAGACTTGTTCCCTAATGAATTAACCGAGAGAGAAGAAATACCACATTTCTTTTTCTTCTTAAAAATAAACAAAAACCAAAACAACACGTGGACGGTAAAATAAATCAGAGACTAAAAAATAATGACCAAATGACTGGAAGGAAGGTACATGTGATCCATGTGGCATGGCAGGTCTGCAATCTCCCACTGACCATGAACTGCATATCGTGTGGCAAAAGAAACATTTACAAAAACTCCTAACTTGTATAATGCAAGCTCGGTAAAATGTGTTTTTCTCCAAAAATATTATCTGGGTTCGGCTGAAATTTTTTTTGTAGTTGTAAGGAGAGGAGCCAATAGTTGTGCACCCAAGTTGAGGGGTGTACAACACACATATAAATACATCAAATTTTGAAAAAAAAAAAACCCTTTAATAGATTTTTTTTTCTTAATCTAAATACTTTTTTTTTAGCATTTTTATTTTATGGAAAGTGGTTTTTAAATGGATTTAAATCAAGTAGTTTTCCATACAAAGGAAAAAAGGGTGGACCATTAGTAGGGCATTATGTCATGCATTTTTTTCCACTTATGTGGCATCATGTGATTGGGTGATTCTTTGATGTGATTTGATGTGACACATTTTATTAGCTACTTTTTTTTCAAATGTTGAATGACAAATGTACATGTACTAGTCACTCACTTCACAAATACCCTCACCATTATTGGTCCATGCTCCACTATTGGCTCCTCTCCCTTATCACCCATATTTCGTGAAACCCAATAAGTTTAAAGAAACCCAAATCCTAGAACGAAAAATACAATCTATTCTTCAGACGGATTTTCTTTAAAAATGCTCTTGCTCAATCACAGAAAATCCATTGTCAGGTTTGCATACCTGCTCTGATACCAAATATTATTTTTGGGTCAGATTCAAATGTAGAAATAGTAAAATATAATACACTAATAAAACACCGAATATAAAAATATTGTAATTTAATTCATTCGGGATGTCAATTACAATGATAGAGGTTACATTTTATAATGTTTGATCTCCTACAAAGGTGGAGTCAAACTTCATCTTCAATCCCTCATATCACTCTCCATGAATCTCTCAAACCTATCTCCTAATATCTCTCAAACCAAAATAGCTACGTGAGTTGTTTAGTCAACAACTTCACATTCACTCACACTATATTATTATTAAATGAGTTTGACATCTCATTTAAATAATAATATTAAATACTCACACACAATACAATATTAATAATGTTACAAACAATATATTCGTAATAATAACAACCTCTCTCTATAGTAGAATTTTTATATAAAATTTAGTATAGTAGTTTTGGTGCATGGTTCAAAAGAACATGAGCACGGAGCTAGAAAATTTGATGTTACACCATAACATTTTACTACAAATCACTCGAAATGTTCTTAGGAACACCTGTAGAGGAAATGCTAGTAGCCCCACTCCAAGGGACCATTCCCTAAGAAGGCTAAGGGGAAATTAGAAACCTTTGTTCACCGTGATCATAAAAAATGGCACTTCGTGGTCATAAGAACATAACCCCAATAAAATCACAAACAATAACAATTACCCTCTTGCCAATGCTAAATTCCAAAAACCCTAACTTTTAGATCCAATACATAAAACTCCAGTTCGTTACAAAAATAACAATGTACAATCCAAGTCCCTGAGTGCCTTACCTACACAATGAAGGCCGAGAAGACAAATACAAGAGCAATTTTTCCCCTTCAACAACGTGCCACTGATAATTGTTGAAGCATATGAATTTTTGTAAAAATAGCAGAACCCGCCTACAAGAACAATACAAATTCTGATACAATATAGCAATGCAAAAACCGATACATAAAGAATGAATTGTATCTTCCCGGAAAAAATAGTGACGAGTGTTCTTTAGGTGCCATCATTGCAAAAAAAAGCTATGAATAAAATTACAAAATTAAACACTAAAGCATCAATTTATTGTCACAAACAAGATTTATGTGAGTGGAAAAAGTGAAACGTCCAAACAGACGTCAAAATTAAACACCTTAAAAATGTCTAAAATGCTGTCAAATTTAACATAGTCGTAAGCGAAATGATTTGGAAGGGCCTTTCCCATAGGGGATACGCCTTCGGTGTAATTATTAAAAATGTGTTTGGTTATTTATATTATATTTAAATTCCCACTAAATAAATTATTAAAAACATATGTTTAGTTATTTTGTATATCTAAATTATACAAATATAGAGAGATATTTTAATCGTGCACTTAAAATACCAAACAAAAACAAACTAAGTATTACACTTTGTATTATTATTGTTTTGTTAGTTTGATAGAAATACATGAAGAGAGAGCAATTAGTGTTGCACAAGAAATATTCGTGTTTTTATGAAATTGATATCCATGTATTTTAAAGGGCTCTTTTTGCTTACATTTGATTTAATTGAGTTTTGTGTTCTTATTTATTGGCTTTTTCCTTATTGTGTGTTATTTTATATGTTAATAGGGTTTTAATTATTTAAATTAAAAGTTTAACAATGTGCATGATAAGCATCAAATTATGTTTTTCGGTTTAGAATTAAGGATTATGGGTATTCCATTATGCAAAATTTGTTTAGGGTATAATGCGGACTTCATCCCTTTTTTATTAGTATCTCTTGGGATTTATATCTTGGTGGATGGTTGGGCAAGACCTTTATTTGATCATTTTCATAGATTATAACGTCTAAATTTGAATAAGATATTAGAGCAACATTTTCACACGAGAAAAATAATCAATTCATCTCTATCTGTTTCATACGAAATGATGGATACATTTTATAGTTTAAGATTCTCTTATAAACAAGGAGACATCTCTAACTATTTTCATATACACTTAAGTTGTTGAAACAACTCGTAACAATATTATTTTCTACCAACTTAATGGGGCACTAATATATTATATTTCTTAGCATTCCCCCCCTTAGTGCAAACATGGGGAAAACCTATCTTTGTACTTGACCGCTCATGATCTAGTGTTTTTCACAAGACAATCACAAACCTCAAGGATGGTTTTGCAAACAGCTGACCAAAAATTGAGAATGGTGGTTTTGCAATTGGTTTACCACAAACCACAAACTGATGGTTTTGCGAATGGATTACCAACAACCAAGAATGGTGCTTTTATAATTGGTTTACCGCAAACCACAAATGAAGGTTTTCAAGTGTTTTACCTACAACCACATCATGATGTGCCAAGTACTATTATCAACTCTCATCACATCTCACTATAGGAAATAACATAGGAAATTTGCTACTCATACACACATAGAAAATGTTGACATACTGGAAATGGAACATTGGATCATGTCCCCCCCTCAACGTGAACATTTCACTTATTCAACACAAAATAGGAACTCTAAAATCATATTGCACACAACAAAATGCCACCATAGCTTTATTCAGACGGCCCCATCATTGGGCGATGACGAGAGGTTGATGATTGACCTCCAGCCTTTGATGCCTTCATCCTCTAGCTAATGATGATGTTACCTTAGCAGAATGTGACCACAAAACTCAAAAACATGCCTTAAATAGACGTCGGATTCCACCGAAAATACATTTATAAGGCAATTTTTTATTTTATTTTTGGACTTTAACAATGAGCAACTCATGACAACAAAAGACATTTGACTCTTTTAACGACACTTGGAGGACTAATTTAACAATTTGACAACCTTAGAGACTCTACTTGCCAATAAGCTATACAACAACTATAATATAACATTACTTTTTAAATAACATCCAAACTATTACTATGGTTTAGACCCAAAAAAAAAAACTTATTTTTAATTTCAATCAAACAAACATAATATATGACAAAAAAATAGACTTTTATTAAATAAAACTAATCACTTGACAAGACACAACATTTATACATTGTTTTAATAAACACAAATCAACATCTTTGGACGCTTTTAACTATAGGAAAACAAAAAATCTTATGAGTATGAATAAACAAATACCATCTAAGCACCTATGTGTGATACGCATGACTCGCCAACTAAAAACAAAGACATGTGCCTTAATGTTTGAAAACATAGGCTGAGGCTCATGGATAACTCGTATAAAGATGACAGAAACATTAAGATCATCGACTGAGAGAGACTCCTGCACGAATTTGGTAAATGGATACAAACTTTTCCAAGACGGAACATGCCAGATCAAAGCTGGCACAGGATGATGCAAGGAGACCTTGCTCTCAGATCTAACAGGCTCTTCAATTTTGAATCTTCCAAATTGATTTGCATGGGCGACGAAAATGACAACAAATTTGACAGACTTCTCAAGTCTATGAAACTTGAATACAATGTTGTCAAGGGTGAGTACAATGTTGGGGACATCGGCCTTATGTGGTGACGTGTTGAATCATGTGTAGAAGACTCAGCCAGATCTCTTTGTAGATCAAATAATACACAACAAAATTGTGTTGAGGTAATAGTGTAGAAATTTCAATAGATTCGCAACTGCTCATGAAATTTATCTAAATCATGAGACACAAATCTAATCTACTGCATAAATAAAAAAACATCACACACAGAAACTGCATAAATACAGAGACAAGATATATCAAAACCGGGGAAAGCTTACTGCCCAAAACCCCACAAGCTCTGTTTTGCATTAATCAAATGGAAGAGATCAATTACAATTTTTTAGTTTTTCAACTGAGCACAACCTACCTATATAAGGTCTATCTCAGTCAGATCACTAAAACAAAACTCCTGTGCACTTAATTAGTTTGCACCTGCTGTCATCTGCCTTGGAAATTCCACCACAACTTAAGAATTCGAATTATTCACATGCATGAGCAAGAAATGGGTTGATTGATCAGTTAACTAAATGATCATTGGGTTAGACTGAAGTCCAACCACCTAACTAATCATTAACTAGTTCAGTTTCACTTGAAACTAGTTTTAACTGATTTACAACTCAAATAAACTCAACCTGGGTTCCTAAAATATAGGAATCTCTGTAACTAACTGATCTCATTGTCTCAACTCGAATTTACTGAGTTAACTGATTGCTAATGACTCAGCTAACACATCCAAGTGGCCTGTTGATGTGGAATTTCGAATTTCCTCCTCAATTTAATTTAGACAGAAAATTAAATTGAGTTTCTTGCTGCTATTTTCAACACTCCCTCTCAGCAAGAAAGGGATTATCATGGACCCCAATCCTGTCCCTATGGAATTCAAATTTTCCTCTTGAAAAAGCCTTCACAAAATATCTGCATCTTGTTCCTCCGTCGGGATGTACTGTAGCAACATAATCCACCTCTGCACACAATCTCGAAGATGGTGATACCGGATATCAATATGCTTGGAACGATCATGAAAAACTGGATTCTCAGAGAGTTTGATACAACTCTGATTGTCACAGTGAATCACCGTAGGATCCATTAACCGACCAAATAAACCAACAAGAATCTTTCTCATCCAGATAGCCTCACATGCTGCTTGACTTGCAGCCATGTATTCTGCTTCTGCTGAGCTGAGCGCCACAGATCTCTGCTTCCTGCTGTACCAAGAAACCGCTGCTGACCCAACACTGAAAATTCCTCCTGATGTGCTCTTTCTGTCTGATGGACTCCCCACCCAATCTGCATCTGTGAAGCCTTGCAGCTTCACTCCCTCTGTCCGTCTGTACCAAAGACCAAACTGAGTAGTGCCTCTAAGGTATCGCAACACATGCTTTGCTGCCTTCCAATACAGTTTGGTTGGCTTAACCATGGCTTGACTAAGCTGGTTAACGGCATAACACATGTCCGGTCGTGTGTTCACCAAATACATAAGTGAACCTACAAGCTGCTGTAAGTGGTAGCATCTACTACTTCACCTGAAGTAGCATCCTCCTTCCTCCAACTTCCTGCAAGAGGTGTCTCCATGGGTTTACTCTTCTCCATGTGAAATCTTTTCAGTATCTCATTGGCATACTTGCCTTGAGAAACAAAAAGTTCTCCATCTCCTTGCCATACTTCCAAACCTAGGAAATAATGCATGAGTCCCATGTCCTTCATTTCAAATTCTCTTGCAAGATCCTCTTTGCAAGAACTGATCAACTGCTCATCACTGGTCAAAATTAAATCATCAACATATAGCACGATAATCAATAATTTACCTTCAACAACAATATGATAAAGGTTTGCATCTGCTTCACTTTTGGTGAAGCCTAACCCAGTGAAATAGTTGTCGATCCTGGTGTACCAAGCACGAGATGCTTGCTTGAGCCCATATAACGCTCGCTTGAGTCTGCACACATGCGACTCTCTGTCAAAGGTCTCAAATCCCTCCGATGTTCAATATACACCTCTTCCTCAATCAATCCATTGAGGAATGTTGTTTTTACATCCATTTGGTGGATCTTCCACCCCATCTGCGCATGACAAAGAAAGAATAGATCTGATGGAAGAGTACCTTGCTACTGGAGCAAAAGTCTCCTCGTAATCAATACCTTCTACCTGAGAAAACCCCTTGGCCACAAATCTGGCCTTATGTTTCTCGATGCTTCCATCTGCTGCATGCTTCACTTTGTAAAGCCATCTTGAACCTACCACTGATTTGTCTGCTGGTCTTGGGACCACCTCCCAAACACTATTTCTGACAATGGAATCAAATTCCTCTACCATAGCATCAACCCATACTGGTTGCTCTACAGCTTCCTCGAATGAGGATGGCTCAGTCTCTACACTCACGCTCATCAGAGCCATGTAGTTAGTGTACCGACTTGGTAACCTCGTCTACCTACGCTGCGATGTGGGTTGTCCCACACTCTCTCTAGCATCATGCAACAATCTATCAACTTCCCTGGTTCGCTTGCTGCCATCTCTAGTGGATGACTCTGCATGAGTGGTTTCTGCCACTCCATGATCCTCTGCATGTGACTGCTCCACATCTTGAGGTTCATCCTTTGGAACTAAGAGTTCCTCATCTGCATGCAAATCAAGCTCCCTCTCAAGGGACAATCGCATGGCTTTCTCCTCATCAAATTTAAGATCCCTTCTGACAACTGTCATCCTGTTAGTTGGGAAATACACCGATAGTTGTGGGGAGTATCAGTATACCCCACAAATATCCCAATCTCTGCAGTTGGTTCTAGCTTCTTCCTGGCATCTTTGGTCACATGGCAATAGATGATGAGCCAAAAATTTTAAAATATGAAACATCAGGTTTCTTACCAATAAAAGCCTCCTCTGGTGTACTCATGCCAAGTATCCGATGAGGACTACAGTTTTGCACAAATACGGCTGTGTTGCATGCCTCTACCCACAAATGCAATGGTAGGCCTTGATCATGTAACATAGCTCGTGCTGCTCCCACAATTGTTCTATTCTTTCTTTCTGCAACCCCATTCTGTTGTGGGTTATGAGGTGCAATTAACTCTCTCTGAATTCCTTCTTTGGCACAGAAGTTCTTGAATTCATTAGAGATGTACTCACCACCATTGTCACTCCTTAGAGCCTTCACCTTCTTCCCTGTATCTTTCTCTACCAGTGCTTTGAACTCACAAAACTTTGAGAACGTCTGATCTTTCTTCTGCATGAAGTAGATCCAACACTTTCTAGAAAAATCATCAACAAAAATCACATAATACCTGTGTTTTGCTGTGGAAGCTGTTGAGAATGGTCCACACACGTCTGAGTGGACTCTCTCAAGGATTTCCGTTGCTCGGTTCTCCTTCTCATGAAAAGTGGCTTTTGTATACTTCCCCATGGTACATCCCTTGCATGTGTCTATCTGTGGAAAAGTACCCTTTGGAAGACCTATAGAAATCTGCTGCATGATCTTCAAAGCACCGTGGTGTAGATGGCCCAATCTCCTATGCCATAACTCACCTTCATCCTGGCTCACCACACTGTCTGCTTTACCCATCAATGTTGCGCTACCATCTATATCAAGTTTGTAGAGGTTCTTCACACGAACCCCGATCTGCTTTACTTGCCCAGTGGTTATGTGTCTCAGGAATGCTTTTCCCTGGCTGAATACCACATCATAACCACGGTCTTCGAGGACTGCTACCGAGATCAGGTTCTTCTTCAAGCCTGGCACATACATGACATCTTTGAGTTGAAGATCTGATCCCAACTCTCTCTAGAAGGTTACAGTGCCTATACCGGTTGCACTGTACCGCCCGTCATCGCCTAGCTCGATATTTATCTACAGATCCTTCTCCTCCATTTCACTGAAGAAATATTTGCATCCAGTCATGTGAAAAGATGCACCCGAATCCAAATACCACACGGTACTCATTACTGTGCTGGCCATGCATGCAACGAGTGTGAAATCAAGCTCGAACTGTGAAGCTAGAGCTTCACCTACAGCTGCAGTTTTCTTGTTGGATTTCTTCTGCGGACATCTGGTTGCGTAGTGCCCAAACTCGTGATAGTGGAAGCACTTCACCTTCGAAAAATCTCCTTTTTTGCCGCCATGATTAGAATCGGGCTTGGGTTGGAATTTCTTCCCTTTCCCTTTCTTCCCTTTTCCCATCAATGCGAAGTTTTCCTCTTCATCAGCTTTGGATGAGGATCCATCTCTTGTGCTTCACCTAAATTCTTCCTTCTGAAGATCAGACCACAAGCGCGACCAATCAGGTAGCTTTTCTCGACCATTTACGGAATCTTGGTAACTGTGCCAGCTCTTGGGAAGACCTAGCAATGCTAGACTCACCAAATCATCTTCTGGAATAGTAACTCCAACACCACCAAGCTCATCACAGGCATTGTGTGAGCTTGCTCAGATACTGCGGAATAGTATCGTTTTTCTCCATCTTGATCTTTCGAAGTTTATCCTTGAGTGCCAGCTTTCTCTGGTCACTCTGATTCTGGAATAACTCTGTCAATGTTTTCCACATTGCGAATGGAGAAGTCTTCCCATGGAGGTTTGAGACAATATGATCTCGAACCCCTTCGAGGATAATTCTTCTTCCTTTCGCCACATCCTTCTTCCACTGAGCAAGCTGGACATCTGTTGCAGCTGGCTGTGGAATATCAGACTCGATATATTCCAACAACCCATTATCTGCAAATGCTGCCTCCATGCGATCCTTCCAAGCTACGAAGTTGGAGCTGCCATCCAAGGCAAATTCTAGCCTCAACCCGTTGAAAGCCATCTTCCAAGCTCTGTAGAGATGCTGCTGCACTGACCTGTAGACCTGAGGAGAAACTTCGAATTCCCTGTTCTTCTGTGATTAAAGCTCTGATACCATGTAGAAATTTCAATAGATTCGCAACTGCTCATGAAATTTATCTAAATCATGAGACACAAATCTAATCTACTGCATAAATAAAAAAACATCACACACAGAAACTGCATAAATACAGAGACAAGATATATCAAAACGGGGAAAGCTTACTGCCCAAAACCCCACAAGCTCTATTTTGCATTAATCAAATGGAAGAGATCAATTAAATTTTTTTTGGTTTTTCAACTGAGCACAACCTACCTATATAAGGTCTATCTCAGTCAGATCACTAAAACAAAACTCTGTACACTTGATTAGTTTGCACCCACTTTGTCATCCGCCTGAAATTCCACCACAACTTAAGAATTCGAATTATTCACATGCATGAGCAAAAATGGGTTGATTGATCAGTTAACTAAATGATCATTGGGTTAGATTGAAGTCCAACCACCTAACTAATCATTAACTAGTTCAGTTTCACTTGAAACTAGTTTTAACTATTTACAACTCAAATAAACTCAACCGGGTTCCTAAAATATAGGAATATCTCAGAACTAATCGATCAATTTGAATTTCTACTGAGTTAACGGATTGCTAATGACTCAGCTAACACATCCAAGTGGCATGTTGATGTGGAATTTTGAATTTCCTCCTCAATTTAATTTAGACAGAAAATTAAATTGAGTTTCTTGCTGCTATTTTCAAAATAGAAGGTCTCTAACACTATCTTTCCGACCAAAACTTAATCTGGATCCATATAATTAGAGTCCACATTCAGATCCAATGAAGAGTGGGTCGACCCAACATATAGAAGCTCTACCAATGTAAAAATAATCACTAAATAAAGTGAATGATGTGTAGTGTTCCAAACGATCACCAATGTGGAGCCAAACTCCAGTACCCCAATCAATGCAAATTTGGAGCAATCTTTGGCATGGCTGGGCAAGAGGCGATTAGAACTATAAAATCAAGATCTACGCACTTTTTCTAAACATGTATATCTAACTAATAAAATAGTTAGAAGATTACTATTATGTGATAACAAATGTAAAACATAGACACAACCAACATTACTCATCCACGAGACTACCGATGAATGCCCCTTCTAAATGAATTTAGAATTCCATTAATAGGAACAAGATTAAATTTACTCGATCTTGAATAGTAGAGCAACATTTTTACACAAAAAAATAATCAATTCTTCTCTATATGTTTCATACGAAATGATGGATACATTTTATAGTTTAAGTTTCTCCTATAAACAAGGAGGAAACTCTTAACTATTATCCTATACATGTAAGTTGTTGAAACAACTCGTAATAATATTATTTTCGCCAACTTAATGGAGCACTAAGATACTATATTTCCTAACATAAGAAAGCTTTATAAGTACATAGGTCCATTTGTACATTTAAGATTCTACACTTAACACATCCATATCGAAGTTTTTAGAGCCACCACCAGCCCGCCAACGATGATGATGCAAAATTCACCACCATCGAGAGAAACCACCCATTGTAACCATTGTTGATGCAACACCCACCACCACCGGTAAACCACCCCGAAGGATCACGCCAACAGGGTGGATCCGGACACAACCGATCATCTTAACCAATCCACCCAAACCCCATGTCCATATATATACCAATCCATATATATATATATATATATATATATATATATATATATACATATATTATATAAAAGAAATAACATTATTTTATCAAATTATTTATTTGAGAAACAATATATTAGAGTCGACATAATGTTGTGTCTCATTGAATAAATTATTAAAAATGTGTTTGGTTATTTTATATTATATCTAAATTCCCACTAAATAAATTATTAAAAACATATGTTTAGTTATTTTGTATATCTAAATTCTATAAATATAGAGAGATATTTTAATGGTGTACTTAAAATACCAAACAAAAACAAACTAAGTATTACATTTTTATTATTAGTGGTAGGTTGGTTTTATAAAAATATACGAAGAGAGCAATTAGTGTTGCACAAGAAGTATTTAGGTTTTTATGGAATCAATGTTTGTGTATTTTTAAGGGCTCTTTTCACCAACATTTGATTTTATTGAGTTTTGAGTTCTTATTTATTCCATTATTCCATCCATCCACACATGCTTACACTTTGGGGCATCCTAGGGCACAATCCTCACACACACTCACAAGAACTACATGAAGTCTAAGATATAGTGCAACACTCGGCCACAAGTTCACTCAATCGGGTGATCACGAGTCGATTCGACTCCCATATTGCATCTTTCTTTTTGGATTTGATGTGGTTTTGTGGGTTTTGTAGGTGAACATATATTTTGCAAGTTACAGGTATACTAAACGATCAAGGGGCGACATACAAGTGAACAATGATGACTATTAGCTACACTAGTGCGACAACAAAAAAAAATAGATTCCGACCATCTGCACAATCATGGGCACCTAGTAAAGGTATCTGATGCCCAAGTGCCCTCACCCTAGTCCAGACACCTAGGTGCCCTCGCCCCTGTCTGTGCGCCCTAGTCTAGCTCTATCTGAAAGCTCCATAATTTATCATGAGCGATTGCGGAAATGTTGTCTTATTACTCAATAGTTTTCCTAGTCTTTAACCTTCCCGGATCAAGTACAAATCAGCTAAGTCCTCTCTCTCTCTCTCTCTCTCTTGCACTTAGGGTTTTACATTTTATTGGCTTATTGCTTGTGTAAAATTGTATCTAGCAACTGTATATCATAGTTTACATTTAATTACTCTACAATATTAGGGTTTAGCATAAAATTCTATTTTTTAAAATCACATACACCTTGAAACTTGCCTCTTGAACTATCAATTAGACCATGGACCATTTCTTTGAAGACTATCACAATTTGATATAATGAAAAGTACTTACATACTTTTTAAGACTAGGACACACAATTAAGACTCAAATATACTTGAGTGCGAGACCTTGATAAAAAATTTCACTTCTTTCATGACTCTATATATTGAGGACTTCTCACATCTCTATACAGACTAAGGAAGATGACTCTTTTTATCAAACCAGTCATGACTTTTATGTGAATGGTAGAATGCATACACACTTGAGACTCATATTTGGAAACAATGACTAGGTATGACAACACAGACCTTGTCACTAACAATGCACACTTTTCATTACTTGGATAATAAATTAAGGCCTTCAAACACCTTATACAGACCAAACATGCACACAAATCTTATGAGGGGCTAAGCAACATACCTTGGACTATTCACACAATTTCAACATTGTGAAGGTTTTGGTCATCATCTACAAGTGGTGATGTACCTCCATGAATACACCATGCTTCCTTCTGATGATAAGTACCTTCTAGAATCCTAGAGAAGGCACACCACACTTGTTAGATCACTAGAACAATAGATAGTCATCAAAGGAGCTTGATGACTCCATCTTTTCTCTTTTTTCCTTTCAAGCCTTCTCAATCTTCTTGGATGCACTTTTAGGTGTGATAAATTCATCTCCTATGTCTTCATCTTCTGATTGAATGCCTATTAAGCATACATGATAAACCTCATTCATTTGTACTCTCTTGGTTATGGCCAAAGGTTCTTCATGACTCGATACTAGGGCTTACTTTCTTCTTTCTCAACCTTATCAAAGCACTTTTTCGATATCTTGTTTGGGATGGTCTCTCCGAGACCTGTCTTTGACATTACTAACTTGGACTCACTCTTAGGATTGGTTTTCACTTTGTACACCTTTTTTCCTTTCCCTTTGAATGCATTAGGTTTGCTACTTTTATATCTAGTATGTTCATTTACATGACAATGCTTTGCAAAATGTCCTTATTCATGACAATTATAACACATAACTTGATTTTTGCTTCTATATGCATGTGAAATGAGCTTCTAGCTATACTTAACTTCCTTATGATCATGAAAATTCTTAAAGCAAAGTGTCCAACCTTATTGCAATTGTAACATACTATCTTATTCATACCTCTTGAGCCTTCTTCTCTCCAAAAGTGATTAGACGATTCATAGAGACAATACTTAGCGAAGATGACACTTCTCTTGACAATTGAAGCATTCTCTATTTATTTCTCTCTCATCTCTGCTATCCCTCATGGATGGTCATCTTTGATATGATTCCTACACTCCTTAGCTCTATGTCCAAAATTATGACAAGCAAAGCAATAAGTATTAAAGGTTCTTTCATACATGGATGCATTAGGTTGCATAACTATTTTAGGACTTCTTTATTTTGTCTCCTTGGTAACCTTCATGTTTGTTTTTCTTCTTGAACTAGCCTTTTCATCTTCACACTTCTCCATAGGCTCTCCTTTGAATCCTAGTCATGTCTTGTCCCCGATACTCTTTGGCTCTCCAAAATTTCATCAAGAACTTCTAAGATCTTCTATATTTTTCTATACATCTTCAATCTACTGTTTACATATTCTAGTTCATATTTCAAGATTCTCAATTCTTCTTCATTCTTTAGGCAAACAACTTCCTTGTATTTTAGGGATTTTGACACATTCTAAACTAAATATTCCATATTCTTTATGGCTTGACCAAGCTCAGCTTCTATAAACTTAATTTCCTTTTTCAATCAAGTCAATCGGGGGACTCCATAATCTCAAACTTCCTTTTAAGAACTACTTCAGCTAATTTACCCATGTTTGTGCTTCAAGGATCTCCTCCAAGCTATCAAAATTATTCCAAGAGGACCTGAATTTGATACCAATTGTTGGAAAACACAAGCAATCAAAGGGGATGGGTGAATAAGTGCTCAAAAATTTGAGAAAATTTCAAAAACTTAGTAGGATATTCAATCCTAATCAACCTTTTCCATGAGGGAACAAATAAATTCAAACAAAAGCAGATAACATGTAAGTACACATGGAGACAATGTTTAATGTGGGAAACCCTTAAAGGAGAAAAACACACTGAAATCAATGCACTAGTGTGGAAAAATTGTCCTATAAAGATTACAGAGATTTCATTTTTTGAGCATCCACTCAACTTGAAGCTACAACTCCAAAATTTAGCCAAGAACCTACTTGACCTTTAGCAAGCTTCTACTTGCATGGAAGCAATAAATCCCAAGAGTTGAGTCAAGCACTTTGTAGACACTAAATCACGCACTTTGGTACATATCTAGGTCATAATCACATACTTTCATTCATATGATTCCTAAGCAAGAAAACTAGTAATTAACCACTATCTTTGGACTTTTTGCTTTGCTTCTTGTCTTCATTCTAGTCTCCTATACCCTACTACCTAGCGTAACCTTCATTGCTTTATATTTTTTGGCTCTGGACACCAGCGCCTAAGTGCCCTTGTCTCCTCTAGGCACCCCCAACCTCTTTGTATCTTGCTCTCCCCTTTTGGGCCTATTATATATTTTGGGCATCTTGTTTTCTTATATGTCATACTTTTAGTGGTTAATTATGAACTTCAAACAATGGAATCATATAAATACAATTCTATGTGATCAAATTAAAGGACCAATCTCTAAGCATCTATTATCATCACCTAAGGTTTCATCCAAAGGCATCTAAGAGAATTAAAGGCATCTATCTAGCTTCATTCAAGGAATAAGGGATGCATTTTTCGTATACACACATAGGAGGGAAGTTCATTTTTCCATACACACGTCTATCTACATTGCTACATCTAGCTATTGTCACTATCAAGTGCATCTTGCACAAGAGCCTCCCAGGGGCACGATTCTTGTAAACACATACAAGAACTACATGGAGTTTGAAATGTAGTGTAGTGCTCGGTTGTAAGTTCACTCAATTAGGTGACTACTGTGGTGGTCTGAATCCCCATTTGCATATTTTTATTTTTACAATTTGACATGTTTTGGGGTTTTGTAGGATATATTTTTGTTTGCATGTTACATGAAAATTTTATGGACATAGTGTGACACATAAGAAACCTACAACGAAGGTTGGAGACCACCTCGCAACACAATAAAAATAAGATTGTGAGCTTTTTTGCATTCACAAGCGCCCAAAAAGGGTCTCTAGTGCCAGGCGCCCAAAGACTAGTCTAAGCACCCTGGTCTAGCATATTCCAAAAGTTCTCGCATTTTTTTGTGCAGTTGCGACAATATCTTCCTCCTATTCACCTATTCTCTAGTCTAGACCACCTTTGGGAAAAGTGCTAATATGCTAAGGCTTCTATTCCCTCTCTTGCACTTAGGGTTTTAATTTCTATTTTTTTATTACTTATGTCATATATGTGCTTTAGCATTTATTTATTACACTTGACTCTACAATATCCTAGGGTTTATCATATTCCAATATTTGTTAAATCATTTGGTAAATCCGTCATTCGAATCATCCTTCTTATGCCCATCACTCGTAGTGGTCGGTTTGGATCTTTTGAGCATCTAGAGCTTCCTCCATTTACCCATAGGGTTTCTAAATCAATGGCTAAATCTAATAACCCTTTCACAAAATCTCAAAATGTTCCTCGTTAAGACATTGAAACATGTGATAGTGATCAATCTTATGACGAGGACATAAATGTTGATCAAGAACAATTTTAAAAGCTTAATAATTTTCTCCAAGCTCTGCGTGATAATCCCACACATCTTTCACATATTCTTCATGTTCGATAACTACCGAAAACTCTCGTGATGGTACTTTTGCACCTCTTGTAGGCTCTTCATCGCTATCATGGCTTCCACCCAACCCCTTCGTGTTTCTGTTTCCATTCCCGCTACTATGCTCCCATCATTTAACCCAATGTTTCTACTATAAAATTTAGCTCCTCTTAAAACTCTCTTGATTTTACTTATTTATATCGGGATCTGAGAATCAAATTTGTCACTTCAAATAGCCACCTCTCGTGCATCTCCATCTCTTCATTCCACTTTGTTCCTTCACACCCGCCATCTCCACCTATCCACTTCCACCAAATTTCATCACTCCTAAAATGCCCACCTTAAAAGGCCATGACAACCCTTAAGAGCATCTTAGATCTTTCCCCTGTGGCATGTCTAGATTATGTGGATGATCATACTTTACTTGCAAAGAACTTTCCTAGAACTCTCCAAGACTATGCTATGCATTGGTTCTACGATCTACTTATTCATTCGGTAACATATTTTACACATTTAGGTGATGCTTTTCTTGCTCACTTTTCAATCAATATCGGTTCAAAAATATCCTATTCTCAACTCACATAGATCAAACAAGGATCCAATGAGCATCTAGTGGACTATGTTTTACGATATAAGAAAAACTTAGCTAGGATGACCAATGTACTCACTTGATTTGGAATTACAAGATATTTTTGTGTAAATCCTTTTGTCTCTATTGCAAGAGAGTGTCATCTTTGAGACCTATCCTTCATTTGATCACCTTTTCCATACTCTTAAGTTACGTGAAAGCAAACTTCTTACTATGGGAAAACTTAAGTATCATGATTAGGCTTCATCATCTTCTACTTGCTTTCAAAGCAAAGCTCCTTTCAAGCCATCTACTAAGACAAATGAAGAAAAATCCACTATTAATGTTGTCTTTAATCCTAAAAAGCTTCAATGGAAGCCTCAAAAGCATACATTTACTAAATTTCCTTGTGCTCTGCATATTATACTACCACAACTTCTCGAGGGAAATCTTATTACATTGCCTCCTCCGCTAAATATGGATCCATCTCGTCCTAAAGGTCACAATTACAATGAAAATGTAATATGTGATTATCATCAATGCATTGGGCACTCTAATGGTCATTGCTTCAAACTAAGGCATCTTATTCAAGATCTAATTGGAAATACTACAATTAAGCTCCCGAGCCTTTGGAATCTACGTCGATCAATGACGATAAAAATATCAAGATCTTCAATAATCCCCTCCCTAATCATGAAAATAAAGTTGTGGATTCTTTGGCCAATCATGCATACCATGCATGCCCCCTCCTTCATCGGGGCCTCTTGATTTTCTAGGTGCTAGTGTTGACGCATCATCACCATTCATTACATTTTCTGATCACGATTATCATGCTACATTTTCTTCTAATCACTTACACATCAGTGCTTCTATTGGATCTCATTCTATCAACAACACCATGATCAATCCATTATTTCACATAAGTGCATGTTCTATTGCACTTCTTGTCGCTATCAACTATCCACTATCTCATATTTCATATCCAGTTCCCAAATATTGTGGTTATATCAAGTTTTTAGTTACCTTTAGTCCTCTCACCATGCTTGTGCATTTCCTTGTGACACCTAACATCAAAGGTTGTGACATGCTCTTAGGTATTCCTTGGCTCCGCACCGCTCAAGAAATCATTTCCATGAATTAGTTGTCTTAATTTCATCCAGAACAAGCAAGTAATCACTATCAAAGGTGTCCCACCATTGGCACTATGGCCTCATCCTCCCCTTGAGATGGCCATTAAACTAGCTAGAGAATATATGTTCCCTAAACCTCTCAAATCTACAACAAAATCTACCCTAGCTCGCCTATTCGTACACGGTCTTCTCATCCGCATTGGCCCACTAGTCCATCGCATCGATATAAGTATCTTGCTTAGGCATATCCTCCACATAGCATGTCTCCACCTCATTCACCTCCTACTTCTCCTTCACATAGGTGCACATCACCTCCTCATTCTCCTTCACATAGGTGCACATCACCTCTTTGGTCTCCTTCACATAGGTGTTCACCACCTTGGCTTCCATTGCATGTACATTGTCAGTCTCATTAACCGCCACCTTTAGAGCATGGTCACACATGTTTATCTCCTCAAACATCGAGTGAAGGACCCTTGCCCTTCAATTTTATTGGATAGCTTACTCATACTCATACACTTGGGGGCATCATGATTCTTTTCCCCTCCTCTTCTAGCATTATCAGTGTCTCTCATTTCTCTTATTACGCTCAACGCTTCACATCTAGTTTTTCTTATTCATCATACACATCTTGATATGTAACTTGTATCATCACTACCCTATGACACACTCTTGTGCTAAGGTTCACACTTGAATGTTGAGGGTATACTACATCCATGAACCTCACATCACTTACACTTCACGCTCTATGCTTCATGGTACATCTTTCTTGCTTCTATTCACACGACACACTTATTACCTTATGACGTACTCTAGTCTCATGGTTCATACTTGACTGTTGAGGGTCTAACTCTGAAATAAACCTCACACCATTCTACATTTCACGCTTTGCACTTCATGATCACATCTTTCTAGCATAAACATATTTCAAACCATTTCCCAATGATGCACTCTTGTTCTATGGTTCATTCTTGACTGTCGAGGGTTGTTTTATAAATGAGCCTCATTCAACTCATACTCATCCGCTCGGGGGCATGCTGCTCCTATCACATTCACATTGCATACCATTCCATCTCATTCATTCACAACATACTGCATATCTTGGTTTCACTTACTCTTGCTTACTTATGCTCATATGTACACTTCGCTTTACCATATTAGTTAGATATTTTGAATGTCATTATCTTTTTCTATATACACATGTGTGTTCACTTGGTCTCTAGTTGTGAATGCATACTTCCTACGAATCTTTACATACAACATAGATTCTTGGCATTGTACCTCTTACCGGTCCCACCGAGGCTCTTGGGGAATCTACTTACTTTCACACTACTTATTCCATGGATCTATACACACTTTTAAATAGTTTATATATGTATAACGTGTTATCGGGTGCTTCATGTGCAACATTTTTGTTGCAGGAACTATTGCCACCATGGTTGTGTCGATACTTTGTTTGATACTTTCTACCACTATTTGCCATTTTTTCCATTATATGGAATTGTTTGTGGGATTTTCCTATATCTTATATGTTCTTTGCTTGTATGATTTTGACCACTTCACCTTGATTTGCTTGCGACATTGTGGTGATGTCCCATGTTTGCATCCCACATTTCTCGGTCTACTTTGTATGCACTATTGTTTGTTTCTATTGTGTTTTATATCATGTTTGTCACTTTTCTACTAACACGTGTTTCTAGCCACTTTTTTGCATGTGCCTTGGATTCTACCAAACACATTCCCCCTCCTTGTAGGGTATCAATTTTAGATCAACATCCAATACTCTCTTAGGGCTTCATACTCGTAGCGACATCGCAGCCCCTGCACGAGGGGAATACATTGGGTGAACTAGTCTCCCCATACAATAGTACAAAGCTTTGGTTCATACTTGCACAATATAGGAACAAAGCAGAGACACGATCACATTACGACCAAAATTTTGACTTACATCCTCGGTTCAACACAAACACCAACACCTAGATATAAACATGAGTTCCTAGGCACTCCTAACCTTTCTTGGGTGCCTATGACTCTAGGGGTAGTTAAACATTATGTTGAACAACCATAAATATTCTAAGTATTGGGCACGTGAATATAGGGTGCTAGAAGCGCGTGATACTATAATAGTATTAAAGTGCCTCACTCAGACTTAGTTGTTTTGTGGATAAGGGATATTTTTGGAGATAGCGTGCAGAGCACACATAGAGATGAATACTTGCACTACACATGCTATGGTATTTTGGGAACAAGCGGTAGATAAGTGCCATGCATAGTTTAAGCTAATAATAGGAGTTCTACTTGGAGTTAACTATAAGACATCTATTGTTAGAACACTTGCATGTTGTGCATACTATTGTAAAGGCGCGTGGCTATTATCAACATGTGACCTATTTTGAGAAGTGCATAGGTGGTGAAGGGCAAGTACACCCCTATAAATATGTATTGACTTGCATAGTTTAGTGTGTGGTGAATTATTATAGAGTTGTGTTGTTGGTTTTGAGACACATGACTCATGGAGATACTTTACAATGTAAGAAGCTTAGTGTTTTATAGTAATTATGAAATGGAATATATTGGTTGGATAATGGTGTTAGACATGACTGAATCTGGTTCTTGTATGGTTAATCTTATCATAGTTATTGTTTAGTTCATTTATCATGATTCTCTAAGATATAGATTTGGATTTTACATTGTGGAATGTTTATGTCTACTTATGAATCTAAACATGTTTAAACATCATCACACTAACATCTTATATAAGCAAATCTAAAGAGGGACCTGGTACCTTTGCGTGCTTTGGGTGAGCACTCAGCTCAAGCTGAGTGATGTGCCAATGTGTCTCGATTATTTAAAATAAATTCTAGGTTGCATCACATTCTTTCTCGAGATCAACACAATTTTCAGTAGTTTACAAAGTAGTTTTCACAAGTATAAACACAATCCTCTAGCAATCAAAATGCATTCTATCTTCTTTTCCTACTTGGATCAAACTGGATCAAACTGGATGGAATTGGAACAAAGTAGGATCACACCATCTACAATGGTGTATAAATTTGGGAAGCAATCTTGGATAAAGATTAACACTATACCTTTCTCACAACACTCTTCTACCGCGGCGTGAGATCACCCAAAAAACTCACACTTGGTGTGAGATCGCTCAAAATTTTCTCTTCTACAAAAATTTAGGACATTTTCTATCCTTATGAGAAGCAACAATCACATCAGCAAACACATCAAGCACAACAATGACAACATGTATAATGCGATACAACACATACGCTTCACCCCTAGGGTCACTTCATCTTCCTTAGCTTCCAATCTTCATTTTATCACTCTAATTTGTTTCTTGTGTCCTTGACACGCTTTCACCATGATCTACATATTTATTAGGTACACATATCTTATCTACTTTATGTTATTGAACATTTTCTCAACAACATAAAGTGGGGAAAATGTAGACACTAAATCATGTACTTGGGTACATTTCTAGGCCATAATCACATACCTTCATTCATATGATTCCTAAGCAAGAAAAATAGTAATCAACCACTACCTTTGGTCTTTTTTCTTTGCTTCTTGTCTTCTTTCTAGTCTCCTACACCTTATTGCCTAGTCTGACCTTCACTACTTTATCTTTCTTGGCTTTGGACACTGGGGCTAAGCCAAGATGCCAAGGCCCAAGCGCCCTCATCACCTAAGGTTGCCTTTGACCTCTTTGTATCTTGCTCGTCCCTTTTAGGCCTCTTCTATATTCTGGGCATCTTGCTTTCTTATGGGTCATCCTTTTAGTGGTTAATTAATAAATTCAAACAAGGGAATCATATATATATATATATATATATATATATATATATATATTTGATAATTTAACGCTTTTGACCGGAGCTTTGAACCGGGGGGTTAGGCCCCAACCTAACAAGAGAGAAGAAGAAGAAGAGAAAAGATAGGTGGAAGAAGGAAAGAAGAAGGAAGGAAAGAGGAAGAAGGGCTACTGCCCACAACTCGAGAGAGATCCAAAAGCCAAAGCAACACAAAAACGACCATAGCAACCAAAGGGACACATCAACCTCATCAATACAGGTACCAACATGGTGATTGGCCTCCCGTAGAAGAAGACGATAAGCTCGCGTGCCCTGTCCTTTAATTCATTCCATTGATCAATTACAGAATAAATGGGAAAGCCAACAGCCTCAATGTCCACCTCGCGAAGACGATGATCAAGCCGACCCATCATGAAGAGGTTGTTAACACTTTGTGCATGGTGAAGAAGAGCTCTGTACTGACCACAAATCCACTAGATACCGTGTCCAATGCCGATTGCTAGTTCATCGACCTCTTCAACCCAAAGAAGAGGATCCGGTAGGGAGAAGTCGGCCAATTCCTCACCCAGCCCCACACGATGAACGAAATGAATAACAAAGTTAGAAATGAACTCGACAATGACCAGATCCTCCTCCAATAATGACAAAAAGAGATGAAGGCAACTGCTATGTCCGCATTGGAACACACATGGTGAGACTGAAACCTATAGGAATCACCCAAAATAGTCTCAATTTCCTTGGCTTCCAGGTCTGAGGAGAAATGGAAGACCTCCGATAGGTGGGAACTTTCGATCGCTAGTGGTCGTGATGATGTCCATCACCGAACTCGGAGGAGAACAAATGGGAAACCGAGAAATGCCATTGAACCGCGTGGAAAGACCAACAGTGAGGAAGTAAAAACAGAAGATCACAAAGCAAATAGAAGACAACCACCTCCCTTAAATGGGGCGTTGCATGTGCGAGAAGCCAAATCCGACTGTGAACTCTAGTTGGTCCGCTCGCATGAGATAATACTTGAAAGACCTTGCCACGCTTCGACTGTATCAGATATGACACTGGCGGCAGGGTGATCTATTGCATAGTTAGCCAAAAGATCAGCGACATGATTGGTTTCCTGGTAATTGTGCATGATGTGCCAAGTACCAATCTTGCCCAACCAAAAGAAAATATGGGGGATAAAAATGTTGATTTTCCACGAGGGGGAAGAGCCTCTAGAGACTGCATGGATAATTATTTGTGAGTCTCCTTCAATATAAAGTTGAGAGCAACCCAAATAGGCTGCCATCTTTACCCCTTCCAGAAGCGCTTGGGCTTCTGCAACATTACACGAACCATCCGGAGGGGAAATGAACCAACCTTAATAAGATGTCCTGAATCATCTCTAAGAATACACCCAGCACCTGATTTGCCCGGATTACCTCTAGAAGCACCATCAAAATTAAGTTTCCACATACCTTTCGGGGGGGTCTCCATCTGGCCCTTTTCCTTGAATTAATTTTTCAACCTGTGAGAGACCTTTTTTAATGATAGAACCCGGGCTAGGCAACTTGATGAGAGGCCAAGAATTAGATATTTCAACGTCTCTGGAGGAGAAATTGGAATGAGACAGACTGTTGATACTAACTTTTTCCGAGATGGCCACTTCCAACTTGTTGAGGAAAACATGCTGCTCGGCCGTTTGTTCCCGGAAGAGCCAAAGATTGCGCTCCCACCAAATATGCCATAAGAGGAAGAATGGAGCAATGGACCATATAGAACACAAAGAGCTTTTGAGATTGAATTTGGCCATGAAAGAAGGGTCTCACTGATATTTTTGCACGGACCCAAGCAAGTTTTAATTTACTAAGGAGCCAATCCCAACAGCTAGAGGTAAAAGGGCAAAAAAGAAAAAGATGATCCAGGTCTTCCTCAGCAGCACCACAAAGCACACACTTGGTGGGTCCCGCATAGCCCCAAGACCTTCTCCTCACTTGTGTCAAAATTTTCTTTTTCAAAACCAGCCAGCCAAAGATGGCCACTTTGGGAGAAATACTATGATGCCAACAGCCAAAAGAATAGGGGAGGCCCTGGTCAGACCTTGAGAAAAGAAGATCATAACCAGCTTTCACGGAGAAAGAACCCATGACATCCCCAAGCCAGAGAAGTTGGTCCTCGCTGCCTAGGAAGTGTGGATTTCTATCCTGAATGGTGGAGGTCCCAATATTGGTTAAATATTTCCAAATCCAAGAAGGTGAACCGTTATGATGTTGGCCACCATAATCAGCAACCAAAGAGCCCCAAGAAATTTTGGTCTCATTCATAACTCTGTTGAGTTCTGGCATTAGATTAATAGGTGGGAACCCATTCCAACTGTCCTCCCAAAAGTTGGCAAGCTGTCCGTTGTTGATTTTCCAAGAGACCGAGTCAGCTATCAAGGGTCTGGAATTACAAAAAAAGTTCCAGACATGTGAACCTTTAGGGAGCTCGGAACTGGAGAGCAGTAACTCGGGGTGACCACCCTCAAGGTACTTATGAGAAAGAACTTGAAAGGCAAGCCTTTTAGCATCTGAAATGAAGTTCCAGACAAGTTTAGCCCGAGAGCTGAATTCTGTAGAGCGAGATCCATAATACCCAACCCACCCAAACGTTTGGGCAACTTGACCGTATCCCATTTAACCAAGTGAAATTTTCACTCTTCATTGTTCCCTTGCCATAAGAATGATCTGACGATCTTCTCAATTTTGTGTAGAACTATCTTGGGGATCTGCAAGATAGACAACATATAGATAGGAATGGCCAGAAGAACAGAGTTTATCAGCATGGCTCTCCCAGCCAGAGATAACCATTTACCTCTCCAAGAGAGCAATCTAGAAGAAAGAGAGTTAATGAGCCCATCCCATAAAAGAGCTTTACCGTGCCTAGAGAAAAGAGGAATACCCAGATATCGGATGGAAGGACACCCATGGTAAAGCCAAGAATTGCTTTGATCCTTCTCTGTATTCTTGGAGCAACATTAAAAAAGAAAATGACAGATTTGTGGAAGTTGATGACCTATCCCGTTGAAGAATAAGAGTTCAGTAAAGAAGAGAAGCATCTGGCTTCTGGAATGGACGCTTGACCAAATAAGAATGTATCATCTGTGAATTGTTGGTGCGAGAGAGGTGGAAGATTGGAAGTTATGCGAATACCCTTAAGAGAACCTTCCAGAAGGGCAGATTTGATGCTCCGACTAAGAGCTTCCACGACCAAAATAAAAAGAAAAGAGGAAAGAGGGTCACCTTGTCTCAGTCCCCTACTACTACTAAAAACTTCTACCGAACCATTGCCAAGACAGAGAAACGTGGGGAAGTAATGCAGTTGAAGATCCAGTTGCAAAAGTGCCAACTAAATCCCATAGCATGAAGTGACTTAATAAGGAATCTCCAATTAATACGGTCATAAGCTTTACTAAAATCCAGTTTCAACATCATGCCAGCTCTAGAGGATGAGTGAAGAGTATGAATCAATTCATGTGAGATAATGATCCCATCAGTAATAGACCTCCCGAGAATGAAACCACTTTGTTCTTGTGCCACTAATTTAGAGAGTAGAGGGCTCATTCTTGTGGCAATGGCTTTTGAGATAATTTTGTAGGACGTATTACAGAGAGAGATCAGTCTGAAGTCATCCAAAGAATCTGCCAGAGACTTTTTAGGAAACATGCAAATGAGAGTATGATTAAGTGCACCCAGAAGCTTGCTGTACATCGGGATTCCTCAACAGTGTGCCAGATTGTATCCCTAATAACTTCCCAAAAGTCCTGATAGAAAGAGGTGGGAAGCCATCGGGACCAGGCGCTTTGTCCCTTTTCATTGAAAAAACAATTTTATGAACCTCCTCCTTGGAAAAAGGGGAAAGAAGCTTTATATTGTCAGCATCATCAACCAAAGAAGGGATCTGTTGAAAGAAGGGAAGCTGAGCACCCAAGGGGGTGGCTGAATCACCATTCAACAGCTTTTGGAAAACGACACCGACTCAGATTTGATCCGGATTTGGGTGGACACCATAGAGTTGTCTTCCAAATGAAGGGAGGAGATATAATTGGAATTTCTTCTAGCTTTCACCGAAGCGTGGAAGAACTTTGTATTTTTATCACCATCAGCCAACCAAACTTCCCTCGATTTTTGTCTCCAGTGAGTTTCCTCTTTAAGGAGGAGATCACCGAGCTCCCTTAGCAGCAATTTTCTTTAAGAAAGTCAGCCTGATGCATCCCATGTGAGAAAATAGAGTCATTAAGAATACGAAGCTCTTTTTCCACTCTGATTTTCTCTTGAAAGATGTTTTTGAAGCAGGAGACATTCCAGGCCCGCAAATTATCTTTCAACATTGAGAGTTTTTTGGAGAGAATATACATCCAAGTCCCTTCGACCTTGAAGGAATCCCACCAAGATTTAATCAGAGGCCTGAGAGAAGAATCCTGCAACCACATGTTTTCAAATTTGAAGGGCGATGTTGAGGGGGAAGATCAAAGGAGATGATTAGAGAAATAGGAAAATGATCGGAGCCGGAAAGAGGAAGAACAAAGCATTTCAGAAGAAATTTGTGATGCAACCAAACTTCGAGAGACCAAAAATATGTCAAGGTGCACCGCCATTGAACTGAACCCAAGCCTCCGATTATTCCACGTAAACCAACCCGAACACGGCTCCAAGTCCACAAGATTGGTGGAAGACACAAAGGAAATGAAATCAACTTGAGAACAAGGCTGCCATTGAATACCTCCCCATTTATCATTATCAGAGAGAGTTGCATTAAAATCACCTGCAACTATGATCTTGGAGTTTGAAGCCGAGGCAAGGACAAGCTGAAGTTTAGACCAGAGCTCCCTTTTCTTTTGCGGAATAGAGGGACCATAAACATTACATAAGAAGAAGGACTCATCAGAATGTTTGATAATAACCTTGCACCAAATGAAATTCGGATCAACCAGAGATGTTTGAGACTACAACAACTGGATTTCCACAGAACACCCAACCCACCCGAGGCACCCAGTGAGTCCGAGAAGCAACCTTCCCAACCTTTCCATTTTCGAAACCAACCATTCTTACAACCTACTAGAGACATCTTAGTTTCTTGGATCAAGCATAAATCAGCTAAAGAATCAGTGACATAACATCTTAAAAGATGTTGTTTGTTAGGAGCATTCAAGCCCCTAACATTCCAGGAGAAGAGGATCATTTGATCTTCAGAGAGGACCCACCTCTCTTACTCAAGGAAGGAAAAAAGGAACAAAGTTGAAGCTGCTTACCTGCAGCAATTTCTTTAAGGGAAATGTTACTCTTGGAGGGACGACCTTGAGTACCCCTCGGCCCAAGATCCATTCCAAGAATTACAGGAGTTGGAAGAATCGGGCGCATCTGTGGGTGAGCCGATGTCGAAACTACGGGGATAGCATCTCGGAGATCCACAGTGATCTCCATCAATAGAAAGGATTAATTCATCCTTCTCGTTCACCCATTTCTCCAAAGATTCACATTCCCACCTGGCCGAGAGAAATACCTTCATGAAATAAGGATAAAATCCTAGAAGAGTCCTTAACCACTGAAGCAGTTTCTTTAACAAGAGAAATGGTACTCGGGTCAAGGCCAGGGACTCAAGCGCAGGAATCGAGTCATTAATGTCCACTTTTGGAGGTGGCTCTTTTTCTACTAGAGGAGGAGCTGGATGTGAAGAATCCTGGAGAGGAATAGATTTCTTTCTCCACACCATTTTGCTGGGAACATGGGATTTATTGCAAGATTTTTGGAAATGACCTGGTTTTTTGCAAATGAAACAACTGTCGAGAAACTCCTTCATATTCCACCTTTTGTTCCCATTTCCTAGAGGGGAAGAGATGACTATGAGATCTTGTAGCTTTTGTTAGGATCAATGGAAATGTAAATCCTGGTGAAGGACGAAAGGGTACCTTCCAAAGTGATAGGATCAATGTGAACGACATGCCCAAGGCTGGAGCAGATCTTGTGGAGAGTGGTGGCAGACCAAAACTCACTAGGAAGTGAATAGAGCCTTACCCAAACTTGGAAACCTTTCATTTCCACTTTTGCTTTGGGTCGAAATGTGCCACCCACTTGTAAATGACTAGGCCTAAGTCCGCACAAAGAAAGTCTTTTCTCTCCATGGTGTCGTTCCTTTGAGTTGCACTCTGAAAGATTACAAGAAAGAAGCCTCTTTCCAAGAAGCGGATTTTGAGGCCACTACCCCACTGAATATCACACCAGTTTGAATGCCTTCCAAAGAGAGCCGATGACCGACAAAATTTGTGATGATTGCTCTGCTTTCGAGAAGGTTAAGTTGGGCCGCTAGGTCTTTCGAGTCCACCAGAGAAACCGAGACGAAATCAACAAGGTCCGAGAAGAGGCTTGGCTGACCACTTTTACAGTTTTCAATGATTGCACTATTTGGAGTGGAGCATCTAGGACCCAGGCACTTCTGCATTGCCTCCGATAGGCCCAGGCCCGTGGGAGGAACCAACTCAGCATCATGAGGGAGGGCGTCCAATCGGCTGGTTCATAGGCCAATTTTTGAAAAAATGACTGCATTGCAGTCCAAAACACCTCCACTTCCCTTTGGCCATTCATAAAACCCAACCCTAGAGATCAACCACGGTCTAAAATTCAACAAGGAAATCATATTAATACAATGATGTGATCAAATTAAAATACCAAGCTCTAAGCATCTATTATCATCACCTAAGGTTACATCCAAATGCATCTAAGACCATCAAAGGCATTCATCTAGCTTCATTCGTGGTACAAGAGACTACATTTTTCTACATACACGCATAGGAGGGTCTATCTACATTTCTACATCTAATTATTTCTCACTATCAAGTGCATCTTGCACAATAGCCTCATAGAGGACACGATTCTTGCACACACACAATAACTACATGGAGTATGAAATGTAGTGCGAATGCTCGATTGTAAGTTCATTGATGAGGTGACCACCAAGGGTTAGTCTGACTCCCCATTTACATATTTTTTAAGGATTTGATGTGTTTTGGGGTTTTGCTAAGATATATTTCTCTTTGCAGGTTATAGGTGAATTATCTGGACATAGTGGGACATACAGGTGACCAACAACAAAGGTTAGTGACCACCTTGTGACACAGTAAAAACCATATTTTGAGCTTTTACGCGATCACAAACACCCAACAAGGGTCTCGGCACCTCAACACTAGTCAAGGCACCTGGTCCAACATATATTCGATAGTTCTACATTTTTAGCACAATTACGGCAGTCTCTTCCTCATGTTAACCTATTTTCCTATCCATATCACCTTCGGGAAAAGTGCTAATCAACTACGTCTTCTATTACCTCTCTTGCACTCGGGATTTTAATTTCTATTTGTTTATTGTTTGTGTCATATATGTGCTTTAACATTTATTTATTACAAGTGACTCTGTAATATTCTAGGGTTTAATATATTTCAATATTTGTTAAATCAAACATCAACTTAACCTTCTACGAGGATACAACTTACATGGAAGAAAAAAATCCCTACTATGCTAAGCATCCACTTAGAATTTTACAAATTTTTGATCACTTTCATTTAGTTTTCTAACACAACAAATTGTGATCTCTTATTTAGCTCATATTCTCTCTCTTTCACACTCCGATTCACCTCTTGTCTCATCTTCTCAATCTACTGCAAGTAAAAATTCAAGGCCTCTTTCACATACACATTTTATCCCTCATTCACACATGAATGGACTCACCTTCCTCCACTCTTCATCATATCATTCTTATTATCATAATACGAGTCTTCAAGACACACACACTTGACCTTACATGCTCAAGGATGAACATCATTTTTACTTCACTCCTTCTTCTCAACATGGGCATAAAAAAGATAATTTTCTTACACACCAAAACATACATATACTAGAGTGTTACATACTCTAGTAACTTTTCATTTCCTCCTCCAAAACCTTCCAAATTTCTATTTTCCTCAACTTGTTTACTAGGATGTAGATGACCTCACTAAAACTACCACAGAGTCATCATTACAATTTGCAAACATGTCGGTTATAAGATCAGATCTTTTAAGGGATTTTCATGAAACCTTTGACACCTAAGAGGACCTGGAGAGACTTCTCAACTCAATGCATAACTGAAACAATTGATAATATACCCTTTTTGATCGATATCTTGACATATCAGAATGTCATATTCCTTGTCTTCTTCCTCTCAACTTAGAAATATTTTTCTTCTAGAGAAAAAGCTTATTCCAAGTGTTATGGATGTTTTTATAAGTTAAAAATATCCTCTCCTTGCATTCTATAAGCTTAATAAGCCTTGTAACTCACCATTTAACTCTCAAGACTCCATTAGAGATCAAATGCATAAGTAGGTGTATGGTCTTTCAAAAAAATATGCAACTTGGATGAATGTATCACAATTTAGGTTCTTTTCATATCACAAAAATATGATGGAGGGATATTCAATATGTCTGAAACATAAAAAAATTCTTGGTATGCCTCGAGGTTAGATCTCAAGACTCCATTAGACCACTTCTTCTAAGCTTGGCATGCACAATCACGATTGCTTCAAAAACGAGTAAGAAGATTTCTTCACCAAATCAAATGTATGACCTATAAAAACATCTAAATGCTTGGAGAATGTTCTTAGGTACCTCTTATTCACCTTCACAAACTTGGAGCAGCTCAAACAACTTCATTCTCACCATGGCATACTGATTTGAACAAGGTCTCAAAGGAGTTACAAACCCAGAAAATCAGTACTCACAAAATGAGTTAGATCTTCATTAAAACACCTATTTATGGCTTATAGGGATCCTTTTTGGAAAAATATTTTCTTGTGAAACTATTAAATTTACTAGAAAGCTTAATTTCAAGGTTTTTATCATGAATATACTTGCATTTATGAGACAACTCTAACTAATTTTCAAGACCTTAAAACCAATCTTACTTAGAAGACTTATAACACTTCAAAAAAATCATGACAAACCAAAGCTTGAAACACATCACTAGGGTCCTCCACTTCAATTTCAAGTACTCACATGTAGGGGTTATGTGGAGAAAATCACATTTACTCTCCTATTTCTCAAACCTTCTTAACATGCCTAAAAGGGCGGTGCGGACCACTTGATCTTTGACACAAACACACTTCGTCATATCAATTCAATGACTCAAACATGTTGTATTGGAACTATATAAATTGTCCATGTTCACAAATTGATTCAAAAACTTGCATTTACATCATCATTTCTTCAATCCCTCACCCAAAACAGGTGAGATTCCCCTCTTTATATATTCATCCTCACCCCCACCCATATACCCTTAGATAGATAGATTAGGGGCCGATTTGAGAGATATAGAGTTCGGGGGCAAGTGAGTACATAATATTGGTGCCCTCACCCTCCAGAGAGAGAGAGGGGTGGGTGATTGGTTCGTTCACACGCAAACCACTCACCCAACGAAGGAGGGTGAGGTCTAAAGAGCCTCATCCGGGGTGAGTGAGTGCCCCGATCCCTCACCCTCTAGATAAAGAGTTTGAGGGCGGGCCCCGATCTAGTAGATAGAGTTAATTGGGGCCCTCTATCTATATCTTATCTTATAGATAGAGTATGATGCTAAGGGTCCAAACCTGATTCCTACAGAGCGCCTGATGCCCGAGATAAAATAAGGACTTCCCCCGCCATATATCTAGACCCCATATCCAGATCTATATAGGGGGTCGGGGGCGGCTATCTCTAGTTGGGCGAAGCTATATAGAGTAGGCCGTCGCCATCTCTCGTGCCCCTATATTAATATAATAGGCCTAAGGCCATATCCATATTATATGGGGGCTCTTAATATAGGGGTACATCCGGGGCGATGATCTACCGAATCTAGTTGCCCCTAGATATATAGGCCATCGGCCCGAACTGCCACTCGACCCTATCTATAACTATAAGTTATATGGGATGGAGTGTGGTGGGGTATGGGGTGCCCCTCGCTAGATAGATTCTAGATAGGACACTCCCCCCTTTCATAAGGGGTCAAGCAAGGCCCCCTATCTCTATCTGGGCACTCGATCGAGGTCTTCCCTCTCCCTCGATCTCCAGAGATAGGGGGTCGCCATCTACAGATATTCCATATCTATAGGGTGTTGAATAGAGACTCTACTCACCCCAATATCTAGAGAGAGTCCGTCAGGAGTACCCCACATCTATCTATATATATGAGAAAGATAGGCACCCCACTCTCCCATTGGTTGAGGATCCCCCTCTCTCTATATAGATCTAGGGCCCTCTTTTAATGGGATTTCTATTCTCTAGAGTGGGCGGCTATATATAGAGTCGGGCGGGCATCTCCCGCCCCTCCCCTATAGATTGGTTGGTATATTGGGCCCCCTATGACGATCTGGGGCGCTCTCTATATAGATATGGCTTTCCTTTAGGTAGGTCGAGGACCCGACGGCCTACTCTATATAGCTGGGAGAGGGGGAGGCCCCCCCATATATAGATAGGGCGCCCATATAGAGAGGGGGGGGGGCACTCGACTGGACTCTCTATAGAGAGTCAGGGCCCTATATCTATATAGGCCAACGGGAGAGGGTGGCTCTATAGAGTTGGAACCCCCCCTATATACATATATGGACTGCCCCCTATCTATGTATGCTATATATGGGGGTGGGGGGGGCGAGAGATCGAGGAGGCCTATCTCTATATGGGGAGGCCGAGGGTCCGAACCTGATGTGTTCGAATCCTACAGAGCGGTTCTTCTTTCACAACAGCAAAAATAACTGACTTGATGCAAAACTAATCCCCAAACTCTATCTATATGTACTTGGTAGAAACCAAGGTGCGCACAAACAAGGATGGCTAGCCAAAACAAATGTTAGTACGAAAACACATGCATGTAGAAAACAAATGTAAAGTACACAAATAATGTAAAAACTACCAAGCACAATAGTGTAAACACGCAAGAAGACAAGTAAAGCCGTAAAAAGTGGGTCATAAACATGGGACATCACTCATGATGTCACAAGACATGTAAGGCCATCATGACTGCAAACAAAAACAAGTGTGCACACCAAACATAGGGCAAGGCCCACATACAAGAAGCAAACAATGACATACACGCATAAACAAGCAAAAAGTAGTAGTCACGGAAACATGTAATCTTATAAAAAAGTGTTGCACATGGAACACCCATTAGCATGTTAGAGAAATAACCAATATGTCAAAGCATGAATAACCAAGTAATGTAAAGTACTAAGTAAAAAATGAAACAATAAGACCTGTGAGAGACTAATGTGGATTCCCCAGCGACCAGTGTAGGAAGGGTAGAAGGCAAGAATCCATGTCATGTGTGAATGATCTGTACCTACGATCACAACTTAAAAAGATGTGAACGCGCATGTGTGGATGGTATAGATAATGACATATAGGAAATAAATCTATCATGTGTAGTAAAGTGATCATGCAAAATGCTAGTAAACAAGAGTAAATTCCCCCAAGACAATGTAGTATGATGTGGATGGATGGAATGGAATGCAAGATGGAATGATAGAGCCACATGCCCCCAAGTAGATAGAAATGTATGCGGTAAGGTTCATTTTGTTTTTCCCCAAGAATCAACTATAAACGAGAGTGTGTCATTGGGAAATGGTCAAAGTGTATGTTGTGTCTAACGCTATTTGTGATGAATGTGTAGGTATAGTGGTGATATGCGGTGAAACATGATATGTGCGTGAATCCTATAAAGCCGGAGTGTATATCATGACTAGATGAACGTATAAGTGATGATTTATCCTAAGCGTATATCACTATAAGATGAATGGATGAGTGATAATTTAGCCTTAAGCATATATTGCTACAAGATGAAAGGAGGCGTGGTGATGTAACCTAAGGTGTATACCACTACAAAATGATCAGAATAGGTGACAATTTAGCCTAAAGCGTATGTCACTACAAGATGAAAGAATAGGTGACAATTTAGCCTAAAGCGTATGTCACTACAAGATGAAAGGAGGGAGTGGTGGTGTAATATAAGGTGTATACCACTACGAAATGATAGAATAGGTGACTATTTAGCCTAAATCATATGTCACTAACCTAGGATTGCCGCATCGATGAGTGTAAGGGATTGGTAAACCCTCGACAGTCGAGTATGGAGAGAGGAACTAAAGTGCACTATAAGGTGGTGAGTGAAGCACGTAAAAGACATCGTAATATATATGATGAGAATAAATGACCATGTGATGAGTAGAATATGTAAATACGTGGTGTGTAGAATGCAATGCAAGGTGTGTAGAAATGTGTAAAATGTAATGTATAATGTGCAATGTACTATATGTAGATAGATTAGTAAATGTGGTATGTAGGGATGAATGTAATGCCAGGACTCATATGTGATGAAGACTAGTACAATATGTATAAAATGACATGAATACATATAATGTATGATGCATGGTATATGACTAAGTATATAATGTGAGGCAATATGTATAAATGGTCTAATAGCATATGATGTAAAACACATAAGGTGAGGACTAGTATGATGTTGAAATGGAACAATGTTATGGAAAAACGTGAAGGATGAATGTTGTATGGTGTATGACGTGCAATGTGTGATGAAATGCAATGTATAATACGTATAGTACATTGTGTGGGGTTCAATGTAGTAGTAATCCCTCAACAAATCAAGTGCGAATCAAGCACAAGAGTGCATTATCGGGTAATGAGGATGCTAGAATTTGTGATGAAAAATTACCTAGTTGAAAATGCAAAGATGATAGATGTTATGACAAAACAAGGGGGGAATTAGGTGTTATGACCCTCGAGCGTATAGAAATGAGTGAGCTAACCAATGATAGTGCAGGACGCAGGTCCTCCACCCGATGTCTGTGAGGATGAGAGCATAGGACCATGATCTAATAGTGGTGGTATGGTAGACAAACGTTGTGTTGGTGAATGAAGTCTATGTGCATGTGATGAATGAATATAGGATGAAGGTCGTGGTGTAGTAAAATGCATCGGTGATGAAGATCTATGTGATGTTGAATGCAAAGGTGATGAGAAACTACGTGGAATAAAGCGAGGTGACGATTGACACCGAGATGCAGTGACTGTCTTAGGAATAGGCCTATGCCAATGTGTAGGCCTAGTGGAATGATGTGGTCATGTGGATGTACGTGAGTAGGTGAACTAGGAGTAGACTATGCTTTGAGAAACATAGGATGAGACGTGTTAGAAGAAGTAGATGACACACGAGTGATTGTATGAGGAAAATCGACAATGGAGGAGATGGAGGGACACCGTTAATAGAAATGACTTGTGTATTGTAAATGAACTTGAGTCACAAATGATTCATAGAAATGATAGATTGAGAGTGACAAATCCAATTAAGACCAAGAAGCATGTCACATCCCTCAACTGTGTTGCTAATGAGGAAAGGGACAAGCATAGTAAGAGGGCCAACTATGACATGTAGCTGAACAACACCAAAGGGCTTGTGGAAGGGATACTTAATTTGTGATGTAGGATAACTGATGGCCTTAAGGAGGGACATAGAACATGCACTAATAGGCCATGAGGGGTCAACCTTAGTATTGTTGATGGAAGTCAAGCCAATAGATGCATGGATGTGTAAATGATTAGATGTAAACATAGTGTGATAATCAACGTTGGAAAAATAAATGATTGGTGGTGAAGCTTTAGTGTTAGAAACTAAGAAGTCAAGAGGTCCCGAGGAAGAATGTACTACATGATAGACATAATTAGCAGAGGAATTGGTCATTTTTGTATCATGTTTTAGCAAGGGATTGTTGAAAATATTAAGTTTATGGTTGTCATTAGTAGGTATGGATGTTATAGATTCCGAAGCTCAATTTGACCATTGTCAAGCAGATCTTGGATGAGATGTCGTAACCAAAAACAATGATCAGTGGAATGTCCAATGCATTGATGATAATCACAATAAGAACTGTCATCGAAATTATGTCCTTTGGGTCGAGATGGATCAAGTTGTAGAGGTGATGGTAAGGTAATAATATTACTATCGATGAGTTGTGGTAGCAACACGTTCGATAGTAAAAGTACGTCTATATGGTTGTGGTCAAAGCTCCCTAGGAGTAGAGATTGTGTTTACAATGGGTTTTCTGTCCATGGGTTTAGTTGTAGAAGATTTGGATGGTGGCTTACTTTGAAAGTGTGTGGAGGACGATGTTTGTTCTTGATATTTAAGCTTTCCTATGGCTAATAGTTTAGTCTCATGAATGATCCGTAAACTTTTACTTTGGAACTCTACGAATCACACAACTATGCTGTTCTACTTTCAACTTTGGAAAATGACAGAATTGCTTAAATATTAGAGCTTCATGACTGATTATCTAGTGCTATAGAAAGGAAATTGTAGAGAAGGAAATAATTCAAACTTTAACACCAACAATTTTATCCCTGAAACCTCCAAGGAGGAAAACCAGCCGGGAAGGGCAACTGCTCTTTCTTCCCACTTTATTGGTCTAACATAGACAATTACAAATTACAATAAGTACGAAATGAAGCAACATTGTAAACCTTCTCTCCAATTACTTGCTTTCTCTGTTTCTACACCTTGCTCCTACAGTTCCTTTCCAGCACTTAAGATCTTACTCACTTCTCTCATTAAACTCTACTTCTCGATCTCTCTGGAGCTTCGAATGTCTATTCTCTTGCTCCTTTCATGTATTTATAGGCCTTCCCATGTCCTCTCATGTATTGGAGGATGTGAAAGGGAATGGAAGGGAAGAGACACGACTGGGCACTTCAAGAACGCGTCCACTCACATTCCATTCTTCTTTTCTACTCAAAAGTTTGGTGACCGTCGCCTTGTGCAGATTGGCAGTCTCAGGAATACCACCCTATCGGAAGGTAGTTTTAGGACCACCACCCTACAGGGTGGTGGTTCTGAAACCGCCACTCTGCCCAGAGTAGTGGTTCTATCCAGAACCTCTGTTTACCTCATTTTCTTTCACTTTTCTTGTTTCTCCTTCTTGGTGTTGATGGAACTGATGAAGTGGTGTGTTTTTCTGGATCCCTATGGATCATACCCCCTAATTAGGAGGATTTTGGTCCCACAAATCCTTGGTGGGGAGTGGTAGAGGAATCAACTCCCTCTCATGCTCATTCGAGTACCACTGGGTTTGCCTTGGTGTCTTCTCTCGTCCAACATGCCAAGACTCATATGGATCTTTGGTTTGTTGTTCCAGTGCTACATCCTCCTCCGAGATGCCTCGAGTACAATCCTCTTTGGAAGGTAACTTTTGTATCTTTCCTTCTTTTTCATGCATAGATGGTGTTAGTGGATGCGAGCTCTTACAACTTACTATCGTGTGCATCTGCATGAAGTATGGCATGAAGGTTTCTTCTCTAACCTGCTCAAGTATGGTGAAGGTCCCATATTGTAGTGCTTTAGTCCTTTCTTGTCTTTGTCCCTTGAGATGGATTGGCCAAATCCTCTCCAAGTACGTTTCATTATAGTCACCACCATTCCTTATATCTCCTCTTCTTCACTGCCCCATGGTTAGGTCCAGTGAATCCATAGGTAGATACGGTGACTACATAACGGAAGTTTGTTTTGCTCCTTGAATGAGCAATTCCTGTGGTGGCTTATTCTACAAAAAAACTAACAAGTGCTATCCAAATTATCCATCCTTTGGTCAGAAATATCCGTGCTCTCACGTCCATTTTTCTTTTCTTCCAATGAAAGCAAACAAAACTAATGATTTTCCTAAAAAGTCTTGGTGCTTGGTTGGCACTTACCATAGCCTTCTTTGATTTTCTCTGGTGTGCCCAGATGTTAAAACTGACTCCATCCTTGACCCATCTGAACCGGTTCTCCCTCCTTGTGAACACAACATCCCTGATATACAAGTAAGGACTTCCGAAGACAATGTCAAATGCATCAAGTGGAATAATATCAACCTCTAATACATCTATGTATTGGGTGTTTATCCCAAATTGAAACTTACACTTCCTTGTAACTTGTATTTCTACACCCTTCTTCACCCATCCTAGTGGGTATGGATGTGGATGCGCGTAAGTCTCTAGACCAAGCTATTCTACAACCACATCAGAAATCAAATTTGACTGAGAACCAAAATCTACTAAAGCGTTTACCTTAGTCTTCTTGATTTGGATTCTGATTTGAAATAGCTTACTCATCTCTTCTTCTTATTCTACCCCATACATGTTAAGGGCCATGCATCCCAGCCTCTTGTCTACATCTGAATTATCCTCAATATCCACCTCTTTCTTGTCTTCACAGTGGCCATGGATTTCTTGGAATCCTTGGTTCGGTGCCTTGGGTGCAATTCCGGATGTAACTTCCAACATGTGGCGTCAGTATGTCCATTTACATCACAATTCTTATAGAAGTTCTTAGGATCTTTACAAGTATGCAAAGTATTAGCGGTATGTTTACCTTTCCATTTACCTCTGCTACTTGTCTTCCCTTGTTCTTTGTCCTGTTGTTTTGTTGACTGGTCTCCCTTTGGCTCTATTTCTCCTTGCTTCTTCTTGTCATCAATGTAGTATGCTTGTATATAAGCTTCATTGAGATCCTTGGGCTTCGTGGAGATTACCTTCCTCCGAAGGTGAGTGTGAAGTCCTCCCAAATACTTGGTCAGAATGTCCTCATCCTCCAAGTCCATATTAAGCAACATGGCTTGTCTCCAAAATTACGTAGTGTAGTCTTGCACGCTTTGACCGTTGCCCTGTCTAAAGTACTACCACTTAATCATCATGTTAGTCTTATGGCCAATAGGATAGAAGTTAGCTCTAATCAATTCTTTAAAACCCTTCCAAGTATTGAAAATAGGACGTTTCTTCTTCTCACAAGTGGCTAGATGGGTTTCCCACCAAACCAAAGCATGACCTTCCATTTTGAGACGTGCAAAGGTGACCCTTTGTGCCTCAGTGACATTATGCACACTAAAATAGACTTCCAATTGTTTTAGCCATTTATCTAGTAATTCTACATCTACTTGTCCTTCAAAATTCTTTATTTCCACTTTTGTTTCAACTTTAAAAGGTGTATGTGTAGATTTTACCTTCTCGCTTACAATTGGCGTCTCTTCATGCTCTTCCCATTCTTCCTCTTCATGGCTCTTTTCGATACCAAATTTTTGGCTAGTTCTCAAACCACTGAGTCCATGGAATCTTTCTTAACCAAAGATGTCTTTTACATATCTGAAAACCCTTCTTGTTTTCTATATTATCTATCCATCATGGTCTCTAGCATCTCGACTCTACGGACCAAGTTCTCTTCCTCCATTTGAGCTCGAACTCTCTGTTTCCACTTCTTCATAGAAATATTTGGCTCGCAAGGTAAAACTTCTTCACCTTTTGACCTTGTCATTGTCATACAAAATCACAAGAAATATTCGAATACCACAATCCTGGATATATAATCAGCTCGATACCAAAATGATCTGTAAAATTCTACTTTAGAACTCTACGAATCACACAACTATGTTGTTCTACTTTCAACTTTGGAAATGACATAATTGATTAAATATTAAAGCTTCGTGAATGATTATCTAGTGCTATAGAAAGGAAATTGTAGAGAAGGAAAATAATTCAAACTTCAACACTAACAATTTTATCCTGGAAACCTCCAAGGAGGAAAACCGATTGGGAAGGGCAACTGCTCTTTCTTCCCACTTTTATTAGTCTAACATAGACAATAGCAGTTATGATTACACTAAGTATGAAAAGAAGCAACAATGTAAACATTCTCTCCAATTACTTGCTTACTCTGTTTCTACACCGTGCTCCTACAGTTCCTTTCCAACACTAAAGATCTTGTTCACCGATCTCATTAAACTCTGCTTCTCAATCTCTCTGGATCTTCAAATGTCTATTCTCTTTCTCCTTACATATATTTATAGGCCTTTCCATGTCCTCCTATGCATTGGAGGATGTGAAAGGGCATGGAAGGGAAGAGACACGGCTGGGCGCTTCAAGAACGCGTCCACTCACATTCCATTCTTCTTTTCTACTTGAAAGTTTCAAGACCACCGCCTGTGCATCCAGGCGATTTCAGGACCACCACCATGGTGGGTTGTGGTTGAACCTCCATTTGCCTCATTTTATTTCACTTTTCTTGAACCTCCATTTACCTCATAGTGCTTTGATGGAAATGATGAAGTGGTGTGTTTTTCTAGATCCCTATGGATTAGCGAAGCTTGAGAGTATGAAAAATTTGATCAAATGAAGGAGAAGTCTCAAAGAGAACACTCTCTTGTAGGGGTGGTAAAAGAATATGGATGAATAAATCTTGAAGCTTAAGATCCGCATGAGGACATTAAACATCTTAGATAAATTATTTTTGTAACACAAGACATAATTAGATAAGTGTTTGTTAGGCCCTTGTTTGAGATGTGTTAGTTGATCTAGGATATCTTAGAGCCAATATTGATAAAGAAATGCATGAGAAAGGCATTAGCCAGATGCGTGAAAGAGACTATCGAATGTATAGGTAGGTCATAGAACCAACACATTGAATAGTCTTGCAAACTACAAGGAATTTTTTTTTCAAGAGAATATGATCATCTTAATACTCAAGGCATACTACATGGAATGCACGAAGATGCTATTTTGGGTCACCATGGCCTTTCAATATAGGTAGCTTAGGAGAGACGAAATCTGGTGGGAATGTATAAGTAGATATGACAGTGCGAAAGGATTATGTGACAATGAGGTAGAATCTAGAGATGGTGAGACACGTGAAGTAGCTAGCAAAAAGCTGCCAAATCTTGGTTTGTAAGTCCTGGTATAAAGAATTCAAATCTAGGGAGTTCTAAGAGGAACCGATATGCAAAGGAGGAGTACCAGAGTGAATGGTGGGAGTCGTGGTGGTAGGAATGGGAGCAGAAACATAAGTGGGTGGGGTAGAGACCATGGGAGCAAAGGAAATGATTATGGTAATTGAAGCATCATGAGCATCTTTGAGTGGTGATTAGAGCATGCAATACATGAGGGAGATGAGTAGGGTTTTCACGTAATGCTCATTGAAAGTTAGTAATAGCATTGAGTTGGTCTTGATCAACATTGGTGTCTTCATCATAGGATATTTCACTATCAGATGCCACAATTTCGTGAAGAGGCACATTATGGAACTTTTAAAGGATTGTTAGGAGAATCAACATAAATAGATATATCAACCATTGGTTTGGAAACCCTACGAGTGAATGAGGGAAGCTCACAATATTGAAGAGATAAAAAATGACCTCTATAGGTAATGGGCATATAATGAAGAAGGAAGACAAATTCGCAAGTCGGGTTCACCAAAATGATCAACTAAAAATGGACTAAATAAGTAGTATATATATATTTAATCTAAGATATGAACAACTGTAAATAAAATAAATAAATGTAGTAAAGAAGTGTGCAAGAAAGATAAACAAATATGCAAAAGGAAATGATAACCCTAATGTGCTAAAGAGAGTGAGGAAAGAACTCAGCTGATAAAAGATGACTATCAAAGAGTGTCGTAGAGGTAACTAGAAAAAGCAGGAGCACGAATGACTATGCAGAAGTCCCGAAAAGAGTAGATATGGACTATTTCTCTAGGTAGGGTGCTGGAAGAGGAATGGGGCACCTACGGGAACTACGGTATGCAATCTCGGTAACTGGTCTATGCAAAATTTCTAAAATTGGTTTTTACAGGTCAGAAGGTGGTCTGAAACCCTTGTTGTGTGTCGCATCAACTTCATTGTCTTGCGTTGAATGTCACCAATACTCCAAGATGAATAAAAGACTTGCAAGACCCCAAAATAAGCATCAAAACCTAAAAAGAATAATGCATATGAAGGGGTCAGACTATCCTCAGCGACCACAATGGTGGACTTACTAACTGAGCACTGCACTACATCTCAGACTCAATGTAGTTCTATGTGCAAGTGTGTGTGAACATGCCCTAGGTTGCTCTTGTGCCAATCACACTTTGTGAAGTAGCGAGCAATAACTATGTGTAGAAAATGTAATAGAATGTGTGCATGGAATAAAATATAATCCCTCCCCTATGAAGTGTGATGCAGATGTCCTAGCCTTGATGATGGAGTTATATAGATGTAAGTGATCTCCAATGCAATAGATGGATGCAACTCTAGATGGAGTGATAGTAGTAAGTGATGCTAGGTCCCTCATTATGGTCTCATAACTTTATATTTATAGGGTTCTCTTGATCTAATTTCATAATTAACCCCGAAAAGGTGACCACAAGAAAAATAAAGATGTCAAACAACTAGAAAGAGCCTAAAAAGTGGTGGGAAAGTGCGGAAAGGACCGAGGCACCCCAAGATCTTGGCTTGGGCACCCAGTGAGGCTAAAATGATGGGAAATGACCGAAATAGACTAGGCATGTGGTTGAAAAGGGGCGTTAGTGACAATAAAATTAAAAAGATGTCCAAAAGATGGGGGTTAATTAGTATTTTCTTCACTCAAGAATCTTCTAAATAGTAGTATGAAATCGGAATAAATAAATGTCTAAGTGCATTATTTTGTGACTACATGCCCCAACCCCATCTACAGAGATCTGGTAGAGGGGGCCTATCGCCTATCTATATAGGGGAGGCCCCATATATAGATAGGGCCCCATATCTATATAGGGCCGCCCGAACTGGGCCCCCATAGAGATCAGATCAGATATCTAGGGGGGGGGCGGGGGAGGGAAAGCTTGCCAAGGGAGAGCGCCCCAGATATAGATAGGGGGCGCCCTCGTGTCGACGTTAGGAGGCCGAGGGGGACCAGCGCTTATATTATACTCCACCGTAGGACGGCCGCTGCGATATGCGATAGAGAAGGCCCTCAACTTCCTCGACCCCCCATCCCCATCTAGAGGATCTGGGGGCCATATAGAGTATCTGGGGGGGCCTATAGATCTAGGGACGCCCTATCGGGGCGACTCTCTCTAGTCGGCACCCTATATAGAGATATGGCGGTAGGACGAGGGCAATGAAGCCCATCCCCATCTAGATAGATATGATATAGGAAGAGGTGGCTTGATAGATATCTCTGGGCGCCTATAGAGAATAGAGAATCTATATAGGGGGGTGCATAACATATAGATAATGACATTTTGTCGACACCTTTATCTATTCCATATAGTTACACCCTCCTAGTTCATATTCAATCTAATGCAATGGCTACTCTATCTCTATATAGCTGGGAGCGAGGGCCCGCTGCTCCCCGGCCCCCACCCTGTATCTATATACATCTCATTACTGATCGCTGGAGTACTGCTTGCTAGTGATTACGATCGCTGGTAGTATAGTATAGTATAGTATATAGTCATAGTAGGCCCCGATAGGCCCGCCCCCATCTAGATATAGATACAGAGTTTAGATATAGATAGAGATCTAGGTATGGATGAGTGCAGATAGATAGATGGGGATCTCCCCTCCTCTCATTCAGATATAGATATAGAGTTCATATATTCTCATTTAGATATAGGGGCCGGGGAGTGCAGATAGAGTTGATAGGGGGTCGTGAATAAGAGGAAGGAGGGAAACTCTCTTTGCTTGAATGCCTCACTACGATCGGTAATACTCCCCTTCCAAACCCTCCCTAGTCTTATAGAGAGGGCCCATCTCCATCGGGGGAGGGGGTTGGGTCGAGGGTGACTCTCTAGAGTCTAGTCGAGGTGAGTGATGATATAAGTGAACTCGGAGGGGACTTCCCGGATCAAATATCTATAGATGCCCTATAGTTATCTATGGGGGTCGAGGACCTAACCAATAGATAGACTGAATGAGACTATGTGGGTGGATAGACTATAGAGAATCAACACTTAACCCCCTCTATCTTATCTATATAGGGCCTATTTAATATAATATAAGGGTGGCTATATAGACTCGACACTCCCCTCCGCCACCCCTACCCTACCCTAAATGATCTATCTCGGCCATTGAGAGGAGAGGGAGGAAGGAAAACTAGTCGATGATAGGTCCCCTAGAGATATGGGTGTTCGAATAGGCAGCGAACCAATCTCCCTGTCACCTAATAGTTTATAGGGGGTCATTTGGATCATACCCAGAGATAGGGCGACGACCTACTAGACTCTAGATATATAGCAGGGGGAGGAGCCCTGAACTATCTATGGCTATGGGAGGGGAAACTCTTCATAGTCAACACCCCTATCTATATGGATCGATAGCCCCCTATCATGTTATATATAGGGGTGAGGGGTGATAGAATAGATCTCATCTATCTGGGGGCGGCTATACATAGATAGTCGATAGTCGGCACCCTATATAGATATATGGTTATGCTCCCCGGGACGTAATATAGAGGGCTATAGGGCGAAGCTTCTCTCTATCTGCATAATACGTAACAGGATTTGACACATGATTTCCGCACCGGTATGCCAGATGTCCGGGTTCCCCGCTTCTCCGTAAGGGCCTTCGCCTTCTATATGGGTTTCGTCCCCACATGCTGCTATAGTTCTAGTTCGCTAGGGGCAGATGTCAGAAGTGGACCAATCCGGCTCCTCGACTGATTCCTCTTCTGAGCGGCTGCATCCAATCCAATGTCCAATGCCCCGGATGCCACTACACATGGTTCTGGCTCGATGGGTTAACTTCCCACACAACATGATGAAATGAGAATGGGATTATGGGTAGTTCGATCGAACTCTCTATTTCCCCTCCCCCGCCCCTAGATCTATATCTGGCTGGAGGGAATCGTATCTCTCGTGATTAGATCGGCCTCGACCTAGAGGAAATGGTAGTGTGTGTGTGTGTGTGTGTGTGTGTGTGTGTGTGTGTGTGTGTAGGGTCAGTGCCCATTGATTAAAATGACGAGGATGGCGTGAAGTACCTTGGTATCTTCCTCGATTCGGCATCCCAATCACGATGATGCAAGTCAAAGCTTGCCCATCATTTTATGTCACATCGTCCCACCTTCCGAAAATAAAGAAAAATTCTCCCGAATCGCCATCTCGATCTAACGTGATTACACTATGTCATAACATCGGATCGAAAGCACGGCCCCATATCTATCTAGGGGCCCTTATGTATGTCGGTGACCCGCCCCTATCTCTATATGGCATGAATGACCATGGAACAAGATCGAACAAGCATGATTGACGGTCATATCACAAGCTGGATCGAACAACCTCTTTGGTTGACAAGAGGGATGGATATAGAGAGAGACCTAAAGAGAGATCTAGAGATATATCTAGAGAGAGATCGTCCCTATCTATATATGGAAATCACAATAATAATAGTTCACTCCAAAATGGTAGATATAGATAGGGGTTTGCTCTGGGTTCACTCTAGGCGTGTGTATATATATATATATATATATATATATATATATATATATATGTTAGCCGACAATATTGGAATAAATAGAATGTGTCATTCTAACCTAACCCACCCTCTTTATAGATATGGTGTGACACAAAAACATGAATCCAAGCTATGTGTGCATATATATATATATATATATATATATATATAGATATAGAGAGAGATATAGAGAGAGATATAGAGAGAGATATAGAGAGAGAGAGGGGGATATATGGGGAGGGAAATGCCCTATCTATATATTCTCATATATATCCATCGTAGCTAGGATCTATATATGTAACATGAATCCTAGATCTTAGATCTATATGCATGAATCACTCACCTCATTCGACTTAATAGATAGAAGCATGTCCATCCCATCGCATTGTTGATTCCACATGCATATATCTATTGCATCACTATGAGTATAGATATGGGCACTTGGGATCATGAGGAATATGCATGATGCATACCCCCCCCCCTATATATATTTCTATCTTATCTTATTTGCATTTCATTTATTGTTGGCATGTAGGCCTAATAGGTGTTGTCATTGATGCAAAACCACATTAATGACAAAGTGAATGATGTATGATGATGTCATGATGTTGTATATGGTGCTAACATGATGGTTTAGATGTTTATCAGCTATTACAATGGGATTGATAATGCATGCTTACTCAAACAAGCCCATATAGGTGCACAGGAGATGTTGCTTAGCAATGTGAGATTCCTAGTTTCTTGAGAAGCATGTTGGAATGTTTTCTAGAATTATTTTAGAGTGCTTGAGCACTCACAGCAATTAGTGGAATAGTGCAGGTACATGTGATTCTCCATGTTACAGGTGCTCATTGGGAGCAGGTATGCTAGCTTGGAGGTGAGGCAAAGTATATTGGATCCATTTGAGCTCATGGAGGAATGTTATTAGGTGTATCATGTCATATGAGTTATATTTGGGTCATTTTCATAGTTTATATGTTCATTTCTTGCATTATTTTAGTTGGCCCTAGTTGTTATTATGAGGTTCTAACATGCAAACATAGGTAAGTCTTAGTGATTGGAGAGATTGAGCCATGTAATTTACATTATGATGATTAGAGATCTTAGATGGATGATTCATAGTTCTCTCATAAAACTTTTAGGTTCCCGTATATATTTTTCCAATTATAGTTGATTTTGTGAGACAAGGTGAAAATCAATGCAAATTCCAGCTCAAAGTGCAACTTCAAATGCTCATTGTGAATAATGTTCTTTACATGGGACCTTGTGGATTTTAGGGATGATTATAAGGTGAGTATATAAGGTTTCACAAAAATAATCAAGTTATTTGATCATCACGTTTTTATGAACGAATGTTAAGAAGGTAAAGAGGTCTAAAACCCTAGTTAAACCCTAGCTAGGAGTAGTTGGCAAAAAGTGAAGTATGGTGACCAAGTTTTGATTGATTAATCCAAAGTGATGATTTTATTTTGTATAGGAATCTTTCATATTTCCAGAAATGTATGGTTGAGGTCATGGTGATATGTGGACCCCACTTAAATATAGTAGTTTCTGGAAAATAAGGTTTTAGGAAAAGATGGTCCAAAGGAGTAGCATGAAAAATTGATGGCACATGATAATTGGGAGATAATATTTATGTTCATGACATAAATTTGTAGTTTCATGGTTTTTTGAGGTTCAAACAGTTGGACCGGTCAAAGGGCGGTTTGGGGTCTCAAATAACAAGGTCCAGTGTTTTGGTCATAACTTGAGCTACAAGTGAAATTTTGAGATGATTCAAGTTATGTTGGAAATAATACTCAATGATATTTACATTTATATATTTATTTACTCATGATGAGGTTATTTGATAGGTTTTATAGGGAAGTTTTTAAGTAAAAAGGTTTTTGGCGATTCAGACAATATTTGTTGTTGTGTAAGTTTTATGTCATTTGAAGAATTAGATGGATTTGGTGATGATTTATATAAAATTGAGAGTGAAGAGGGATGAATTTTTATCCAATGAATACATTTTTAGGTCTTGAATGCATGTATATTTGATGTTATAAGCTAACCTTTGGAAATAAAATTTTTGGCAGGTTGATTTGGTGAAGGCAAATCTTGTTGTGGTTTGAAGTGAAAGATGTTTCATGACTTATAACATGATTAGAAGTGTTATACAGGTTCTTAAATTTATTTTGAGTTGTCACATGGCATTTTTTTGTTCATTATAAGTAATTTGGTGGCATTATGAAGTTTCCAGGGTGTTGAAGGGTGAAGGAAACAATTGTTTTGAAGATTGTAAAGGAAACTAGGCCCAATAAATGAAATAATTTGATTGGTTGATATTAATTGCGACCATGTATGAATTTTTATGATATTTTAATCATGTATAATGGTTCATGGGTCATGAAAAATTATGGTACTCATGTTAGGGCATTTTTAAGATTGTGCCCATGGGGTTTTGAGCCATTTTTGGCACATGTAATGAGGGTTTTGGCTAGGCTGACCTATATGGGTCATATGTGAATATTTTAATTCAAATTTATGAATGTTATAGATTTTTTGGGTCAAATTTATCATGAAGGACTAACCTATTTTTGTTTTTAAGGAAGAAAAACATATTTAAGTGCTTGTTTGGTTCATTTTTGAACTAGTGCTCTTTGAGGGAAGGTGTGCGACCTATATATAGATATTTTACAGGTATGAGAGGATAATTTGAAGTCGATGAAGAGAAATATAGGTTGAAGGATATCAGATATCATGATAGTTGTTGTCATGCGGATCGTGCACTCGTTGAATCTCTACGAATGATCACGTGCAACGTTGGAAAATCCCGAGGTTTGGGACCTTGTCACCTTGGGATGAACCTCAGAGAAGGAAAAATTCCTTTGAGACTTTGGGTATTTGATTTAAGATCAATATGCAAGGCTAAAACATTTGAAAATAACTCTAATCTACTCAACTTATGGGCTTAAAGTTAGAGATAACAAAAGAAAAATAAGGTGATGCACCAAGTATATTGAACAAATAGATCCACTTAAATGCACAATCAACTCCTCACAACAATATCTGATATGCACATGTCTTGTGATATTCATCCATCCATTACTATAAAGGTAGATTAACTATATCCACAACTGATATTCAAAGTAACTATATCACTTTTCACATAGATTGAAATACGATAGCGAGATAAAGGTATATTAACCAATCACATAAATGAATTTAAACATTCACAAGCTATAAGTTGATCAATGATTAACACAATAAACCAGACATTTCAAGGAAAAATATTATTCTAAATATAAGCTGAAAGGCTCAACGTATATAAAGCACTCTTCAAAGCTTGAAGAGTAACTTTTAAAATGATCTAAGAGGTCTACATAAACTTAATGCATTTAACTATTTATAAGTTCCAGAGGTTGAGCCATTATAGTTGAACCTTAATTAACAAGTTACTAAAAATAGAGTATAACAAGTTCAAGGAACATGCTCCCATAAAAATAGTAAAGTTGTTACAAAGGTTTGATTAAGTCAACCTTAAAACTTTGGTGATCGAGAGCTTAGCAACCGTCTCAATCATGACCACTTGGCTTAGCTTGGATCTGCAACATCTCTCTCTTGTTTGGTTTTCCTTGATCTTCTTCCCCACATAGTCATCAATGTTTGTAATCAACGAAATAATTGATGATTCCATGTACTTCCTTCTCGTATAGTTTGCATGCATAATGATTCACCACATCCCTTTGTATTAATCTCTCTCAAATTTTGTTGAAACCTTTTCAACTTATTCACTACTTTCTTGGTGACTTATGAAATTTTGGCACAAGACTAACCTATAAATTGAATTGATATTGAAAGTTTTAGTCAATTCATCATCCTTCTTCACTAAATATTTGAAATTTGATTTAATTTGGTCAATGGAAGGACATCAATATTCTATTGAAAAACTTGTAGTCGATATTATAAAACTCTTTTGAAATATCATTTAGACCATCCATTATTTCCACATGTTTATCATCCAATTTATTGATCAAATCCTGTAATACATGGGATCTAAACTCCATAGCTTTTTGAAACTCAAACAATTTAGAAGTATCATCAATTACCCCTTCTTGGAGGAGTAAATATGGGTCCACATCTCTAATCTCTCCCTGTGTAGTCAAATTTAGATTCAAATTATTATTATCCTTAGAGAGGACTTCATCTATCCTATGAATGGAAGTTCTTTCAGTTTGTAAATCATTATACAATTCAAGAGTTGTTTTGATCAAAGGATTAGCTTCCTGAAGCATGCATTCTATCCAACCGTCTACCGAACTTCCCTTTTGACCTATCTTCTCAATTTCATGATATGAAATATCATCTAAAATGGAAGAAACTGTCAGAGTAGTTTTAGTTGAAGGATCAGTAGTTGGAGTGGGTTGTGTTAATTTCCTTAAAAGAGCAGTAAGTTGTTCAAATTTTGACTTCAATTCATCTTTGGAAGATTTATCTTTGTCATACTTCTCCAAAAAAAATCCAAGGGCCATTTGAACATCTTATTTAGCGCCTTCATGTGTTGCCTTTCCTAGTGAAAACTTAGAGATATGATAATCTTACTGTAATGGTTTCTTTAGTTTTCCCTTTAATAGGAGTATATACCTCCATGAACCTTTCTCCTAACTGGTTTATTGATAAATTAGAGATGATCCTATTCTTTTGTCCTATCTCTTTGGAGTAGGTTCCAACAACTCAAATCTATCACATCTACAAGAGGAACCTTTTCTTCCGCTTGGGGTTTGGTGATATAATCATTCGAGGTATAGTAGATGCGAGATGAAAATGTAATGTTTGGTTTGGCACTTAGAGCACTAGATAAAACAATGGAACTGATATCAGTTCACAATGAAATGGATATGGTTATGATAGATGGGATGGAAGTGAGAATAGACTCGGGAGTGGATGCAACAAGATTGTAAGTGGAAATTGAAGGAAATGAAAGTTCTTTGAGAGAATGGAGTGGAAATTGGAGACCCAATCATTTCCCCTACTAAGAGGATAGGAAGGGATGAAAACACTTGGGCCATAGATGGGGATGAAAAAGTAGAGATGAGTGGAGGAGTAGTTGATAATGATGGGGAAAGTAGAGTTGAAGATAGTGACAATGGTAGTGAAGGAGGGGGTGGAAAATCTTGTGACAAACCGGAGAATCACTAACTTTAACAACTTCCGATACTTTTGTTGTAAACGACACAAACTTCGTAATGGAACTTTTGAAACAGAGGAACTCCCAACAATAAATGAGATCTTCTTTGGTGTTATATTGGCCTTTTGCATAGACCTTTTACCTTTCGTGGGTGTAGGAGACTCGGTGTTGGTTGGAATTCTATTCTTATATATTGATCTAACCCTTTGGGTGAAATTCCCAAGGTATCCAACCAATCATATGTTCTTTGTATAATGGGGCCCGCCCTTTCCTTAGTATTGGAACGTTCTTCTTGGCACCAATCAATCCATGGAAAAGGTTGATTAACAACATTATTATTCCTGTAAATTATATCTAATACTTCATCATCATCCTCCATTCCTTCAGAATATATGTAATACCGAATTGTTTAACTTCATCCAAGGTCAACCTCTCATATTATCATTGTCTAATAATAATCTCATCCCGACAGTGAATCCAAATATCCTCCAACTAAGGAACATGAGAACTGGACAATCTTGTTTCATTGAATTTACCCTAGTAATCAAAGTTAGTTATGGGATGGAAAGTTCGCAAGGTAACTTCAAACATCTCTCCATCCACATTATTTTCCTTGTAAATATTGGCACATGTATACCTTCCTATTGAAATAGGAAATTTTACTCCCACCTTATGTTGTTTATTTTGAATTTTATGGTAATCCAACAATTGTCAAACCAATTCTATCAAGACCCATTTATCGGTAGGACATCGTGGAAATTTGTTAGAGCACATAGAAAACATGGAATCTTGATGTATGTGATTATTGGGAATTGAAGATAGATGACTCCCCATTCCCTTACCTCTTTAAAAGATTCATCGAGAAATTCTTTGATTATACAAATTTGTATCAAAATGACAAAGGAGGACAACAAAAAAGGCATCATTGACCCTACGAAATGTCTGTTTCCATCTTCCATTATAATTTGAGGATAAAATTGATAAATTTGTGATACACTTCTAACACCTTTTGTATTCAAACCATTGAATTCCCCCATGACAAGCTGCAGCATAAATGAGGAAGGAAGTCATGAAAAAGTTTGTAGAAGTCAAGACATTACTCAACTGAAAACAAATTGAACTATCGATATGTTCCCCCCATCGTATGAACTCCTTATTCTTTTTATAGTAGTAATATAAAGGAACATCCATTCCTGAAATTCCCTTGCTGAAGTGAGACCCGAAACTCTACTCAACAATACAATAAGATCATTTACTTCTGGATGAAGTCTGAGCGGAACAATGTTTTAGGAAACTTGATGACATTCTTGGCCAAGTAACTCTTCATTATGACCTTTGTACATAATTCAATTTCTTTGTCCCAATGTTCAATTATGGCTTCTGGTGAAATTATTACATATCCTTCAAAATCTATAAGTTTAAATAAATCTTCGGAAAAATCGACGTCCAAACCTAATCACAACCTTGTATGTCGTTATCCTTTACCGATTCAAAATTCTTATCAAAATGAGCTATTGCAGCCAAGATAAACTCAACATAATACATGGATAAAGGAAAACCCACAATAAGAGCAAGTCCAATGTCGAATATGGCCTTCATCCAAGGTTTCTTATTAGGGGCCTTTAATCTTTCGTAAAAGTCTAGCATATCCACTTTTCCAAGATTAGTATCTCCAATATTCCCAAATCAGGAGATAGGCATGAGTGAGGAGAAACTTCTAAGAATGTGTAGTTCATTTTTCCTTGCCCTTTGATGAGGAAGTTGACATGAATTCAAAATTTAGAATCCAATCTATCTTTGAAAAATTTATAAGAAACCTTAAAGATTCTGAAATACAGAAGTCTGAAATTTTGAAAATAGCAACTTTGAAAAGGCTTCAACTCCGAAGTACAAACCTATGAAACTCGAAAACCTCGTAGTTCGAAACCTTGACAAGTGAACTTTTAAAACCCCAACCTTGAAACTCCAAAAATTGAACTTCCAAAACCCCGACCTCCGAAACTCTGAAAAGTGAACTTCCAAAGCCCACGACCTCGAAACTCGAAAGGCTTCAACTCCGTAAACCTCGACCTAAGAAACTTGAAAAGTGAACTTCAAAAACCTTGACCTCTAAAAATCTGAAAAATAATCTTCTGAAATTCTTTGAAAGGCATAGTTTTGAGAAAGTGAAAGTTAGATATTCTAGATATTTGAAAGGAACTTGTTGCACAATCCTTGGATTTGATGATACTAGATGCCTACATGAATTGAAGTTTACAGTGTTGAGAAAATAATTAGATGACATGGTTAAATACGAACAATGGATGATATGAGCTTTCATGCCAATAAAGAAAAGAAGAACAAATAAAAAAGAAATAAACAAAAAAACCCTGATTAATCATAAACCAAAAAGAAGAAATAACCTAAAAATTTACCTTGAAAGCGATGCCTTAAAAGTACAAAATGATGTGGTAAAATCAGGGTGTCAGAGTAAAAAACCAAGTGAAAATGACAGGTAAAATTTTGAATTTATATAGGGAACCATGGAATTAATTCTCAGAAGCTAACACGTGTGGGGGTAGTTGGAAATTAAATGTTTTGTGGAAGCTCGAAATCGTAAACTCCAAAAGCCGACCTACGAAACTCGAAAAGGTCAAGTTCCAAAATTTCGTAATTTTAGGGTTTCGGACTTAAAAACTTTGGGAACGAAAATATCCATGAAGGTAACATGAGACTCTAAAACCCAAAAGTCTGAAGTTTTGAAATTTTGGAACTTTATAGTTTTGGATTTCGTATACCGGCAAAGTGAAAAATAACAAAAATGCAAGGAGAACTCCGAAAGCCGAAAGTCCGAAGTTCTAAAATTTTGGAACTTCGGTTTTGAAGTTCAGAACTCTAAACAAAAATTTCATTTTGCAATTTGAGAAAACTCGAAATAAGAAGATATCCGAAGTTTGAAAATTCAGACTTCAGAGTTTAGAAAACTTCAAAATTTTGATAACACCTTCTTAGGTAAGAAAACTCTTCTAGGTTCAAGGAATTTGACAATTTTTTGAAAACACCTTCATGTAGAGGTATTTTTTAAAGGTTAACATTTTTGGCAACATCCATAAAATGATTGCCTGCTAATCCTTAGGCCAATAGCCTTATACAAACCATTGGGAAAAAGAGTCCTAAAAAGAAAATATATTCAGAGCACACACCAAAAAAAAAACGTAAACGTAAACAACATAAGGTGCGAAGCACTTGGAGGAAATGACAAAACAAACACTATACAAATGCAAAAACTAATGTCAAAAGAATGATTTGAGATGAACCCCATTCACATGGATGGAAAATTCTTCTCCATTGAGTCTTGATAAGCAAAATGAGTTTGCTTCTTTGCAAATTGTGATAATATATGGTCCGCTCTAGGGGGAATCAAATTTAGCATGCATACCCGACTTGGCTTTGTCAACATCCCATTTGAGAACCAATTATCCTTCATGGAATTATTTGTTGGATTCTTTTTTGTTGAAAGATATTTTAACTTGAGATTGATGTTAATCGGGGTCTTCATTGCTTTGTTACTTGTTTCTTATAGCTCCATTAGTTGGAGTACTGATTTGTCATTGAATCATTTTCCATGAGTTCCAGTTGATGTGCTAATTCCAAAGAAGGTATTTCTAGAGATAGTGGGAGCTTTGCTTCCCTTCCATATACTAGCATAAAAGGTGAATTCCCAATATCCCATTTGGGTGTGATCCGGTCTTCCCATAGGGCGGTTTTAAGCTGAGTGTTCCAATTTCTTCAATTGGTTTCCATTATACGCTTGATGATTCATATGATATTTTTTTTACTGGACTCGGCTAATCCATTTCCCTGTGGGTAGTAATTTGATGAAGTTTTGAGATAAACCCCATTCTTGAAATCCTATTCAGTTAATTTCAAACTAAGAAATGCCATTGCATTGTCCGAAATTATTGTAAATGGAACACCAAAACATGTCATTATTCCTTCCAAAAAATCAAGAATGGCTTCTTTCAAAGGTGCCACAACTTTTGTCCATCAAGTTAAATAGTCCATTGTGGTGAGAACCCATTTATTTCCATCACTAGATGGAGGATTAAGCATTCCAATGAAATCTAATCCCCAATACAAGCGGTGAACAACTTGAATTGGGTGAAGAAGAAGGGCTGCCAATCTCTATTTTCCTTTGAAAAAAGCACATTCCTTGCATTTCCTTATCCTGAAATGAGTATCCTTGAATAAATATGGCCAATAGTAACTAAACCTCATGATATTTACCATAGTAGTCCTTGTAGAATAAAGCACTCCAGACAAACTATTGTGAAATTCTTGCAAAATCCTATCCATCCGCCTGGTCATATAAATCAAAGTAGAACACCAATTAAATCTCTACGAAAGAGAACATTATCCACCAAAACATAAGGAACGGATTGAATACGGAAGCTTCATCTTTGATTTTTATCCATGTCATTAGGATATACTCCTAAAAGGAGAAAAAATTTCATCTTTGACAACTAATCAACCTAGTCATTTTCTTTAGGTTCATTCAGAGCACTTTGTATCCTTTTAGCCTTTGTCTCCAAATCAGCTAAGCTGTTGACATAGGCCTTTACCCCAAATGAGCTTAGTGACCTTAATGTGTACATTGTATTCCATAACTTTAGTAACCCATCTGACACGTTTCTCATTCATGTCTTTATTTAGAAAAAAACTCTTTAACTCTAGGATGAGACACGATCAAATGAATTTTTTATTAGATAACATATGTTCGAACTTCTTCAAATCCCGAATAATAGCAAATACTTGTTTCTCAATAATAAATAATAAAATATTTATAAAACCGGGGTTCATCACTGTGGGAGCTTGAGAAATGGTCGTTTTGATGGCTTCAAATCTCTCCCTTCCCTCCTTTGTCCATGATAATGGTATATTTTTCTTGAAGCATGGTTGTCGAGTGGTTTATTCAATGTTATGAATAGAGGGATGAATCTCCACATGAAATTTATGGTTGAAGGAGGAAAAATCTAGAGACCTTTCTTGTGACTTGGGTGAGATAAAGACATAATCAAACGAATCCTATCTAGATCGATTGACATTCCTTCCACTAAAACAACATGCCCTAACAACTTCCCCTCATGCCTTTATAAAAATACATTTCTTAGGATTGAGTGAAACTCCAAATTCCCTACACCTTTGGAAAACCTTCCTTAGATGCATGATGTGGTCTTCTACATGCTTAGAGTATATAGTTATATCATCAAGGTAAACCAAGATGATATCGTTGATTAGTCCCTTAAATGCCATGTCCATGGCTCTTTGGAAAGTAACACTAGCATTGGATAATCTGAATGACATTTTACTATAGGCATACGTACCCCACTTAGTAGTGAATGTTGTCTTGAATTGATCAGATTATTTAACCAAGATCTGATTATATCCAGAATATCCATCAAGCAGTGAAAATCTTTGTGCTCCTGCTACTGTTTGGATAATATGCTCCATTGATGGAAGAGGATAATGATCTTTCAACAAGGCATGGTTCAAATCCCTGAAATCCACGCATAGCTGAATTTCTCTATTCTTCTTCCTTACAAGGACCAGATTGGCTACCCAAGATGAATGCTTGATAGGAAAAATTATACAAACCTCGATGAGTTTGGTTAGCTCCTTTCTAATTAGTGGCTCAATTTTGGGATTAATTGGCCTCTGTTTTTAATGAATTGGCTTGGAATTAGGATCCAATTCGATGGTATGTTGTGTTAGACCTAGATCAAAACCACGTAAGTATTTTTAGCTCCATGAAAAAATGTCATGATACTCTTGACAAATTTTGATGAAAGCTTCTTTTTCTTTGAGAGTGCATACTTTTTGATCTTCAAAAACTTTTCATTTTCTACCTCGACTTCCTCAAAATCTTCTTATTTGACCACCATGTTAGAGTTTTATCTTTTGGCTTGATCATTTAAATTGAAGATAGATTCCAAAGTAAATAATACTTTTGGTAGTTTGTTGCTTTCAATTGTATGATTTGATCACCGTATGCTTCTTGTAACTTTTCTTGACCTTTCGTAGCAAACTCTTCCTCCTCTTGTAGAAATAGAACAATTTTTTATCACTATCGAACACTTTCCAGCTACTCACATTATCAAGGACTGCAGGTCGAACCACCATTTTGACAGATTGTTACCCTTCTTTTATGATATCAACAAGTATGTTGTATTGTGAGCCAATCATAGCAAGCCTATCAACATCTTGATTTTGATTTCTAGGAACCACGTGGATCCCAAAAGATTTGAAATATTCAATCAAATCCCAAACTCGGTTCTTGTATGATCTTAAAAGATAATTTTTAGATGCACTGTGTGTTGTCACTTGATGAAAAACTAACTCACTATCTCCAAAAATAGTCAGGGCTTTGATTCCCTTCTTTTGAGCTAGCTGAATTCCTTGCACAAGGGCCTTATGTTCAACAACATTGTTAGAGCAATTGAATTGAATCGAAAAAATGAGAACTACTTATCTCCATCGGAGAAATTAGCATGACATTGAAAGAGGGATTCACGAGAACCGATGTCGAAAAACAATGCACCATAACAAAGTTGCACTCCAATGGTAATGTCAAGCTCCAAAGCAATAAGCAAGATTTGAACAATGGAAAGAATATGCAAATAAGAAAACAGGTCTGCTCATGCTCATAGATCAAAAAAAGGAAGTACAAATAGGGGTGTTGTGTAACCCCATGCCTAAACAAGGAAAGAATATCAATGTCACCATTGATGCATATGACATGACTGATGCATATGACGCCACTAAAGGAGGAGTTACAATTCCATAAAAGGAATCTAACTCCTATGACGCACCGACATAAATGATGATGACAGATTTTATGAGAATCTAACACTTGTCATTTGATTTCCTAAGACCTATGACTCTTGCAAGGTGAAATGACTCACCAGGTGATGTGGACAATGACTAGGCATGTCACACACACCAACACTCCCTTCATCGAAGCCGAGGGAGAGGTCATGGTAAGCCAAAATAGAAAAGTATACTCCCTTGACAACTAAGAAAGATGTGTCATTGGGGCCTGACGATAACTAAAGGCTTGATAAGGTGCCCATATACAAACAACATCTTTCTAGAAAGAAGAAGAGGAAAAGAAGGAGGACGATATAGCCTGAAGAAGATGGGCGGCTATAGCAGACCTCACCCCAAGAAGAGACTGCAAGTGAAGAAATTTCACCTCAGTGAAGGAATCGGTGAATATTTCTGCAACCTGATCAGCTGTCTGAACATACTGTATGTCGATGATGTTTTCATGTATCAGCTCCCATATGAAGTGCATGTGAATCTCAATGTGCTTCATCCGCTGATGTTGAACTGGATTTCTATAAATCAAGATAGTGCTCATGTTGTCACAGTAGATAATGGTAGGCCACCAAAAGTGGATGCCAAACTCTATCAAGATACCCTGTAACCAAACAACTTCTGTGGCAACGTTAACTGCTCCTCTGTATTTTCTTCTATCGATGATATGGCAATGGCATTCTGCTTCTTGTTGGACCAACTGACAGGACCTGAACCAAGAGTGAAATTGTAGCCTGAGGTAGACTTCCGATGATCTAGATCACCGACCCAATCTGAGTCTGTAAATCCAACCAAGTCAATCTCAGTCCCTCTTAAGTAATGAATACCATCTGTGTGAGTGCCATGAACATAGTGAAGGATCTGCTTTGCTACTTTTAAATGCAGCTCATGAGGCTCCTGCATAAATCTAGACATGATCCCGACAACATACAAAAGATCTAGCCGAGTGTGAGTAAGGTAGATCAAGCTCCCCACCAACTGCTGATAAAGGGTATCACAACCAAGGGGGAAAAGAGATCAGAAACCAACTTGACCCCGGAAGGAAAAGGAGTAGGTGAGGACTTGTAATCAGACATGTGAAACCGAGCAAGAAAATCAAGAGAGTACTTAGGCTACACGATCATAATTCCTGAGTCAAATTGTGAAATTTAGATCCCAAGAAAGTAATGAAGCAATCCTAAGTCAGACATGGAGAAATTTTTGGCCAAAGAGATCTTCACAGAATCAATGATAGAGGAAGAGCTACTCGTGATCAACAAGTCATCAACATAGAGAACAAGAATAAGCATGGAGTTATCCTGCCATAGAATATACACATTTGGGTCAGAGTGACACCGAGTGAACCCTAATGCAAGTAAAAAGGATTCCATCTTGGCATACCAAGCCCGAGGGGCTTGTTTAAGGTCATAGAGAGACTTCTTTAACTTGCAAATGAGGGATGGATCATGGACATAACCCGAAGGTTATTCCATATAGATCTATTCCTCTAAGTCCCCATGAAGGAAGGCACTCTTAAAGTCCATCTGGTGGACTTCCCATCCATAGCGGAAACAATGGAAAGGGTTAGTCAAATGGAAGTCATCTTTGCAACAAGAGAGAAAAGTTTTTCAAGTAATCAACCCTAACTACCTAAGAGAAAACCTTAGCTACAATTCACACTTTATAATTCTCGACTTTCCATTGACTCCATAATTTGTTTGATATATCCACCTACATCGAATGAATTTTCTTCCTTTCAAAGAGGGTAAGATCCCAAGTGTCATTCTTTATGAATGAGGAATACTCCTCATCCATCAAGCAAACTCCCACTCGGGAATCTGAGAAGCTTCCTGGAAAGACAGTGGATCAAAAGCAGAGGCGAAGAAGGAGTGGGGTCGAACGAAACTTGAGCATGTACATCTCTCATCATCGAATGATCTCAACTAAATCTCCAAAGACTCTATAAAGTTTTCTTGGCCCAAAGAGGTCCCGAAGGCTCAAGCTCAGAGTCAGAAGATTCTTCACTCGAATGAGAAGGGACATAATCCTCATCATCACTACTATCAGAATTAGAAGACTTAGAAGTTTGAGGATTGGGAGGAGCAAGGAGAGGAGGAACTCACTCAACAACATCATCATCTGATGAGTTAGAATCTGAATCAGTGGGCAAAAGAACCTCAGTGGAAGTAAAAGTCAAGGATGACTCATCAAAATTCACACTCCTCTCAATATAGAGCTCATGGGTAGTAGGGTTCAACAATTGATATCCCTTCATGCCATCAGGATACGACAAAGATACAAGGTTTGGATTGTGGATCCAATGCCTTGCGTTTCTTCTTGGGAATCCGAGACTCGAAAGTGCTCAACATCAAGCTTGTGTCCAAACCAGATTCAAAGGGTGTCATCCCTCTTACTACCTTGTGTGGAACATGATTCTAAATGTAACAAGCACAATTCACTGCTTCAGCCCAATACTACGGAGGAAGGGACTTCGAGTGAACCATACAAGTAGCCATCTCCTTTAGAGTTCGGTTCTTTCTTTCTACAACTCCATTTTGGGAAGGGTGTAAGAAACTATACGTTGCAAAGTAATCCCCTCAGAAGTACAGAGATCCTCAAACCTATTACTCACATACTCACCTCCATTGTCGGTTCGAAGAACCTTGATAGACCGTTCTGCTTGTTTCTCAACAAGAGCCTTAAAGTTTTGAAAATGCTCAAAGACTTCAGACTTAAGCTTAAGAAAATATACCCAAGTATAATGTGAAAAGTCATCAATGAAGGTTAGTATATATAGAGCTCTAGTGAAAGAAGGAGATGGAAAGGGGCCAGAAACATCACTATGAACAAGATCCAAGGGACGAGTAGCTCTCCAAGATTTTCCCTTATCAAATTTTTTTAGGGTGCTTTCCGAGGGTGTAGCCCTCACAAAGACCTTTAGAAAAATTAACTCGGGGTAACCCATTGACCATTTCATTTTGGCTCAATTGTTCAAGGTAACGATAATTTAGATGCCCAAAACACTCATGCCATAGCTTGTTAACCTCATTTGCATGAGTGAGCAAGGCATTGGGCGTCAAATTAGAAGAGAAGTGGGAAAAGGTATACAACCATGAATGGTGATCTACCTTTCCCTCAGCCACAGTGTAGTTAGAGTTAAGCTCACGAATGATCACCGAGTTAGGACCAAATTCCACTCACATTCCTTCACCAAGGTGGGTGATTTGGTAAACCGATAGGAGATTGGTAGAGATATTGGGAACACTTAACACTTGGTTAAATGTTCCATCTTCTATCTCTACCGATCCACTACCAGAAACCGACAAATGGGTGTCATCACCCAACATGATTTGGGACATGCCACATGGTTCAATACTAGATAATTCAACCTCTGAAGAAGCCATGTGGTGTGAGTCACCGGAATCAATAATCTAAGTTGATGATGGAGCTGATCTAGCTACGAGGGCCATACCTTTCTTCTTTTCATTTTTAGACTCCTTTGCTTTAGAAGACTCATCCTTCTGCACATTTTGTTTAAGAGATTCAGAACACTTAATTATATTCTTGTCAAGCAAATGAGTTAAATGATCAATTTGTTTCCAAAAACAATGATTCTCATTGTGGCCATAATTCTTACAATAGGAGCATTTAAATTTTCCTTCTTCGCTTTAGGCTCAGAAGTTAAAGTGTCTAGTGTTGGGCTTAGTTGGGGTTGGTTGGTCTTGGTTTCTTTCTTAGGTTGGTCCTTTGTTTCTTTCTTCTTTTCATTTTTCTTGCCCTTATTCACCACAAGGGCATGTGACTTGGATTTTAGAGTCCCCATTTGAATGAGTTTGTCCTGTTCTTAAATGAGTTGGGACAAAAAAATGTCAAAGGAGGGAATTTTCCAAGCACTACCCAAGGCGGATTTTGTGGCATGGAAAGTTGAAACGAAGACAAAGTATTCAGGACCTAACTTAGAAAGAATCAACAAGATCAATTGAGAGTCTTTCTTTTCCACTTTACATTCCTTTAGAAGTAGTCTAGTGTGGACAAACTTTGAGAAGAAGGCCTGCAGGTTTTCAAAGTCACTAGGATTTAACCCTAGTAGTTCGTTCTCTAACTCATGCAATCTCATGTCATCTTGCTTCCCAAACATATCATCGATCATTTTCCACGCTGCATTAGGAGTCGAGGAAGTTTCGATGTGGAAGAGCAAGTCAGAAGAGACAGACATACAGAGAAGACCTAAGGCTTCATCACAATGGTTGAGCCACTTAGATTTTTTGGGTTCATCATTAGGTTCAATCTCTAACCCCGTGGTGACATGGTATAACCCTTTACTTTGCAAAACTAATATAATTTTAGATTTCCATTCGAATAAATTAAAAGGTGTGAGCACCGGTACTTTAGAGATATCCATAATGAAGAGATATAAGCAACAAAGGAAGAAGGAAGGAGAGAGAAAGGAAACTACCACCCCTGAACAATATCACACCCCCCGAGTTTGACACTTTATAGTTTAGTGCATTGATTACAATTAGATGTGACTGTGTGCCGAGAACCAGTCTGTCACTCACCTTGTAATCAACGTAATAACGCACAAGAGTGGAGACAACAATCAAGGTTTTTGGGCACAATAGTTTGACACCGTAAGCAAGCACAAAAATGAGTGAAAACAAGAAGGGGAAGATAAATCCTTGTGAGAAATAGCGTCTCACGTCACACGAAATAATCCCTTTGTTGTAAGACTGTGGTAGATGCACTCATAAGTCCACAAGCAATAAAAGGGATAGAACAAAGCTCAAGATGATTCGAAATGAGTTGAATTAAGCAATACAAAGACACCCCAGAATGTGGCACTTTATAAAATAGTGCATTTACAAAACTGATAATCCCATCATCTAGAGTGTGAAAAAACATGTAACTTTGACTAAAGAAGTGCTCAAAACTAAGCAACGAGTCAAAAGTTATAGCAAAAACAATTCCTACAACTGATGGAAAAATGCTAATAAGCCTACAAATGGATTAAAAAAGTTCCCTAAACGCATGCAAAGGGTGTCATATGTATGCTTGTTGGAAACAACATCAAATTTTAGATAGGGTTTGTTTTTTTATTGTGAGGGGGGATTAGCCTCCTGCTAACCTCGGACCTCACCCTCTGTCTTCGACACTCGAAGGAAGGATTAATAAAACAAGCAAAAATACCCCAAAAAAAAGGTTTACAATGCCAATTAAAAAATTTACACCTTAAAATATTAAAGGTGAGATTGATTTTACCTTCAAATAATTCTAAAAGGAAATGTTGACCGAGATGCTCTAATTATATGGTAAGCGGTAAGAGTGTTGACCAAGTCATTAGCCGGATGAATCAGCGATTTTTGTGAGATAGGTGGTGGTTGGTGTCAGCGACAGGTGGTCCATGTGTCGAGGTAACCGTTTCAACAAATTTTAGTCACATTGCTACGTTGAAGCAATGACATTTGGGTAGAAAAGTAAGCGTCGAAGCTTGTAGTCGAGAATGCCGGTGGTACAAAGGAGTGGCCGTAGAGCTATGATTCCATGGCAGTTCGTGGAGTAGAAGGTGAGAGCATCCAGAGGCCAATGCACAGGAAATGGTAGATCTACGAGCCAAACATGAGGAGCTGGTATGAGTGTAGCAAGGTGGAGCACGGAAATGACAGAGAAACTAGATCCAAACTTCCAATGCGTAGAACCACAACGTAGAGCCAATGCACTGGAAGAAGAATTTAAGAAAATACGCGAGTCACTTTGTCCACCGTAGAGTTCGTGAGAATGATGCAAGGCAGGTAGAACAAAATATGAACCGCCTAAACAATGCAAAGTAATGTCCCATAAAATAAATGCACGAGCCAAATACAACCAAGGACCAGGCTTAAAAAGGGTAGCAGGGTCCTCCCATCCAAGCACAAGTCGATACAACTACATAGAGCTGAGCACCAAAATAGAAGGCCGAGCCAAATGGTGGAGTCAGATGTAATACAACAATCCGAACCAATGTAGAGAGAACCGATACACGGGAAGGTAATGTTGAATCACAACAATGAACCATAGGTCCACGTCAAGGCAAAAACAAGCTCATGAGTAGAGAAGTAATCAAGAACTCAGTAGCATGAAAAATCAGACCAACCAAATACTCTCAAACTTGTAACTATTGAAACCTCAATACGAGGTGAGCAATACAATTCCAAAATAATAATCGAAAAAACTTGCACGAGGAAATAAGAAGAAACCAGAAGTAATAAACAACTTGATAAACAAAGAGTTCACGTTTTACCGAAACCAACTTTGATACCATAAAAGAGGGATTTGCGAGAACCGATGTCGAAAACAATGCACCACAACGAAGTTACAATCCGATGGTAATGTTAAGCTCCAACGTAATAAGCAAGATTCAAACAATGGAAAGAATATGTAAATAAGAAAACATGTCTACTCATGCTCATAGATCGAAAAAAGGAAGTACAAATAGGGGTGTTGTGTAACCCCCATGCCTAAATAAGGAAAGAATATCAATGACGCCACTGATGCATATGACGTGACTGATGCATATGATGCCACTAAAGGAGGAGTTACAATTCCAAATAAGGAATGTAACTCCTATGATGCACTAACGCAAATGACAATGACAGATTCTATGACAAAATCTGACACTTTTCATTTGACTTCCTAAGACCTATGACTCTCGCAAGGTAAGATGACTCACCAGGTGATGTGGACAATGACTAGGCATGTCACACACACCAGCAGAACACCAGCACCAAATCCAATCTTACTCCTTGAGCCATTGAAGAACAATCGCCACAGTCCTTCAGAATTGTTTTGTGTTTTAACAAGTTGTGGTATAATCATACCTTCTTCATGAATGCAATATGTACCCAATCCCGTCTCTTCTAAAAACAAAAAACCAACTTCTTCTTCTGCTAATGCCTCAACATAGGGATCATACTGATCATCTACACTTACCTCATCTAACACAGTATCAGGGACTTCTTCCACAAGATTGGTTGGTTCATGATCAACAACTTCTTCCTCTCGATCATGGATGGTATAATTCCCATTTATAGGACTAGTGGTATAGGGCTCCACATGATTATGAAAAATTGGTTCTGCCCTTATAGTCACTTTAGTTCTTGATCGAGTCCTAAGGATCATATGTGACTAATCATCTAACATCCCATCTTGGCAGTGAAATCTCATGATAGGAAAATGATGAAGAGAGGAGGAAGATCAATGACTAATATGTCTTTTGTGAATGACAAACTGGGACATGCATGGATAGTAAGATGGATTCCTTTGATGACTCTGACGGTATAAAATGTTGTACCATTGAATTGAAAAAATCCTCTAGAGACTCGTGTATATTGTATTCCTAACATGTCTACAATTTTCTTGGGCATAATCGAAGCTCTTTGGCACCATAATTGATCATGCAATTATGTACCAAACGATCACCAATGATCAAGGAAATATAGAACGGTGGTGGTTTGTTCGCCTTAGGAATAGTTTTCCCTTAGGTTGACACAAACTCGTAGTAGTTTCGCTCCATGACACGATGATTTGTCGGTCATATAAAAATGTGTAGAGTCTCTCGTAAAAAGTTTCTTCTTGTCCGCAAACCAAATTTAATTACAAAAACAAGATGGTGCTTGCATAATTTTATTAATATGAAATCAATCATTAAAAAACAAATGAGAGAGCTACAATATTTATAGATATTGGACAACTTCTATCTCATCCACAATATATGGAAACAAATCACCTAATATGAGAAAATATGAAAAAATAACATATTGCCCCTAACTGCCCCTATTGACCCTCATGGAAATCATCCGGGAACAAAATATGCAAGATAAAACATGATCCTACAAACATTGGGATGAGAACACTATCACTTAGTTAACTAACAACTAAAGATAACTAATACCTATTGACATAAGTTTAAAGTATTTAAATTAAATACTTTAACTTATTACATTTATTCAAATATCAACTAATGATGAATTAAGCTAAGTTTTATTCCTAACATTCCCCCTTAATTCAGCATGGTCTCAAGTGAATAGGAGAGAAATTCTCTAAAACCCTCAAATTTACCTCGAGCAAGTGACTTTGTGAAGACATTTGCACGTTGCATATCTGTTGGGCAATATTGGAGTTGGATGTTGTTGTTATGAACATGTTCATGAATGAAATGTACCTGCACCTCAATGTGTTTGGTGTGCTCATGAAAAATTGGATTCGAACAAGTTTTACTACTCCTTCATTATCAACATGTAGGATAGTTAGATCTTTCTGTGGTATTCCCAATCCTTCAAGTATACATCAGAGCCATATCACTTCACAGACAACTCCACCTGTTACACGATATTCGATTCTATGGAGGATCTTGAAACACAAGTCTTCTTCTTACTCCCCCATGATATCGGTCCAGATCCCAAAAGAATACAAATCCTAAAGTGGATTTCCTATCATCTATGTTTCTTGCATGATCTGAATCTGAATATCTGTCAAGAAGAAGTTATTATTCTTCTTGTATTCTAGGCCATAGTTCATAGTTCCTCTGATGTACCTCAATATCCTATTTGCTACTTTCTAGTGAGAAACCCTTGGTTCTTGTATGAATCGTGAAAGATAGTTGATTGCATAGCTGATATCCGACCTAGTGTAAGTCAAGTAGATGAGACTCTCGATCAACTGTCGATAGAGAGTTGCATTTACTTGTGGTGATGGATCTGTTCGAGACAGTTGAAGTCTTGTCTCCATAGGTGTGGAAAATGGCTTACAATCCATCATATTGAATTTATCAAGCGTTGTCTTGGCGTATTTCAATTATGACACAAAGATATGATTTTCTCTTTTCCAAACTTCAAGTCCAAGACAATAATGCAGAAGCCCGAGATCGGTCATGTCAAATGATCATGTTAGATCTTTCTTTGTTGACTCAATCATCCTCACTGATCCTCCAGTGATGACTAGATCATCGACATATACTACAATGATCACTATCTCCCCCCTTGATTTTTGAGATAGAGATTAGGATCGTATGGAATCTTGTTGAATCCATGTTGAATGAGATGCTCATTGATTTTTATGTACCATGCCTTGGGAGACTGCTTTAGACCATATAGTGATTTTATGAGTTTACATACATTTTCCTCTTTACTTGGTATGACAAAACCTTCTAGTTGAGTCATGTAAACTTCTTCTGTAAATCACCATTAAGAAAGGCACTTTTCATATCCATTTGGTGTATTTTCCAACCAAATTGTGTAGCTAGAGAAAATATTAACTTGAAAGTTTTTATCTTAGCTATGGGAGCAAAAGTCTCCTCATAATCAATGCCTTCTTTTTTAGCATATCCCTTAGCAACTAGTCTAGCCTTATGTTTATCAATTTTCCATTTACTTTGTACTTCATTTTGAAGATCCATTTGCATCCAATCGGATTTTTCCTTGGTGGAAGATCTGTAAGTTGCCATGTATTATTTTTCATAAGTGACTTATATTCTACATCCATAGCATCTTTCCAAGGTTTAGACTATAGGGCTTCTGAAACTATGGATGGCTCAGTAGTTTCAACAACTTTACCCATTAAGGCCAAATTGACCTCATTTCGAGCCATACTATGAGTCCTCATTCCAATGGTAGATGTGTGGGGACACTATCCAATTTTTCATCTCTAATCATACTTGTATACCATTTAGGCATACTTTTTGGGTTCCCTGTGGGAGGTTGAATTTCACCATCTTCCCCATCATCATTGTCATCATCAAAGTGATTACCATCCTTTGTTTTCACTGTAGGGATGATTTTTTCATCATGTGAGTGTATGGAAGGAGCATATGCTTATTTCTTCTCAAAGAAATCAACATCCCGACTAGTGTATACCCTCCTTGTTTTTGGATCCATAAGTCTGTAGCCAAGTGCTTCATCACTATATCCCAAGAAGATAAGTTTTCTTATTTCATATCAAGCTTAGTTATTTGTTTCTTAGGAATGTGCATACTAGCTTTACATCTAAAAAATCTAAGGTGTGAAATAGATGGCTTATGCTCTTGACCATGCTTCTGAGGTGTTATTCCATCAAGAGTTGTAGTGGGAACTCTATTTAGTAAATAGACTGTCGTTTTAGTTGCTTGGCCCAAAATGTTTTTGATAAACCTACATCATCAATCATACATCGCACCATATCCATGATAGTACGATTTCACATTTCAACAACACCATTTTGTTGTGGTGTGTGAGGAGGATCCATTTGACAACGAATGCCATGTGTTTTAAAAAATCATTGAACTCATTGTTGGTGTATTCTTCCCTCGATCTGAGTGGAGTGTTTTTATTTTCCTACTAGACTCTGTTTCAACAAGGGCTTTGAAATTATTGAAAGTTTCAAAAGCTTGGTCTTTTGTACAAAGATAGTAAATCCAAATTTTTCTTGAAGAATCATAAAAAAGAGCATGAAATATTGAAACCCAAAGTGGCTAGGTCTCATTGGTCCACACAGATAGGTATGCACCAAGTCAAGTTTTTCCTTAGCCCGAAATGTAGTATGTTTGAATGGTGCTCTATTTTGTTTTCCTGCCAAACAATCATGACATTTATCTGTACCCTTTTTATAGGTGGCAAACCCCTAACCATGTTGTATCGACGAAGTGTGTCAAGATAACCAAAACTCACATGTCCAAGTCTTTGATGCCATAGTTGAGTTGATGATGTATCCTTGGCTACAAGTGCTTGATCATTTCATTGAACAAAATCCAACTAAAACATTCTTCCCACATTTGAAGCTTTTACAACAATTTTGGAGCTTCATGACTTATCTTGAATTAGGCACATCTTTTTACTGCCTTTACAATCAAAGTCAATTTTGAGATTGTGATCTAATAATTGACTCATGGATAAAATATATATTTTTAAACCAGGGACATAAAGAACATCTGTAATTTTACAATTATGATGCCCAAGTGGTAGTGAAATGGAACCAATGCCTTCAACATTGTATGATGTATCATCACCCAAAGAGACATGATTTTTAGTGGGTGTTTTACTCATTATGAAGAACCAATCTTTCTTTCCTGTCATGTGTCGAGTTGTACCCGAGTCAACATACCAAATTTGATTTGTAGAATTGGATACTTCATTTGACTATGTAGAATATAGGAAGTCATCATCATCAAATTGATCTTCTGTTTGGCTACATTTCCTTGTTGAGCTAGTTTTTTTCTTCCACTTTTGATTATTTTGTCCCTATTTACTCTGTTGTTGACCAAATTTTGTTTTTTGGTAATTAATATTTTTACCACTTGATGATCCTTGTTGGAATGTGTTGTACCAACAATTTTTTAACTCATGTCCTTTTCAACCACAAATAAGACATTTTTGTTGGTCCTTTTGGCCTTGTTGAGTATTACCTTGCTTCTAAGGTTGTTTACTAGACTTAGCTTGTTTTTTTCCTTTTTGATTAGAAGTAAGTTCCTGCTCTTCAATTTTAGTAGTTGAGTGAATAGCTTCCTCTTATTGTATCATATTCACTAACTCTTCAAAAGTTGTTATTTGACCAATTATGTTTAACGTGGTCACAAAAATATTATAAGGAGGAAGAGCTCTCAATACTATAGGCACGAGTGATGTGTTAGTTACTTCTTCTTCCAAAGCTTGAAGTGATGCACACAAAGTTGCTACTCTTCTAAAAACATTTCAACTTTCTCAGTTGGTTGCATTTTCAAGTTCAATAGTTGACTCTGGAGATGAAGTATTGTGTTCTTATTTTTGGACTCATATACTGTTTTCAACTTGTCCTAAGATTATTTTGTTGTTGTGGTCTTACAAATATGAGGTTGTACCTCATCTGAAACACTAAACAAGATTATTAACTTTGATTTTTGATTTCGCATGATCAAATGTAGCTTGTTGTGTAAAATCATTGAGATCTTGTTAATGTACGTAAACAATAGACCATAGATTTTCAAAATCAAGTTGTGCACAAATTTTTGTTTTCCATGTTGGATAATTATCAGAACGCAAAAGTTGAGAATCGGCAAAAGAATTTTGGTGTCGTAATTGCGGCCATTGTGAAAAATGAATAATGAAAGAAGAAGAATTGAACAATTTCCCCCTTAAAGCATACACACCCCCCAAAAAATAATATTTTATTTATTTTGGGCATGCTTTTTGGTCATTTACAATGAATTTTCAGCACTATTGGCCCTATTACAAATTTGGCTATGTGGCGATTTTCAAAAATAAAATGGCTCTCTTGGCCGATTGAAAATATATATTTAAATTTTTTTGGGCTCTTTGGCCTCTTTTCAAATAAAAACAATCTCTAATTTGTGTAATTTTTACAAAAGAAATCTTATTAAAAGTTGGACCAAGATGTAGATCTCACAAAAACACACACTTTAAAAAAACGACACCTCAATACAAGTTACCAGTTGAAAGTTATGGCATTTTAAAAAATTTATTATAACCCTTGGCCATCTTTTTAATTATTGATTTCCTCCTTGCTTTCGATTCACGCAGGTATATTACTGGGACGCGGTTTTGGACACTAGATATTTTTCTCGACAGCGTTGAATTTATTACTTCCTCTGTGTTGGATTTGTTTTCTTTTTTTCGCGAGACATGTTTTCTTCTTCTCTTGAATGCTCTTGAACTGTGAATGCAATCTTCAAGTTGATTGGAGACTTCGGGATGTCGCTTTGGATAGATATCTTCTCACAGGCATGTATAATTCTCTTGCCAGATATATGAAAAGACAAAGCACAAAGAAGAGGAAGTAGAAGTTATGTGGGGAGCTTGAAAAGCTTAGGTCCCCACAATACAAAAATATTGTATATATATTTTTAAAAATGCTTCCAATTTAAAAAAATTACAGGTATAGGTAATTTAAAAAAACAGAGAATGAAACAATGTCACCTTTTGTAAGAGAGTTACATCCAAGTCTGCAAGGGCTTGTGATTGCACTCTAGGTGTTCTTCAATTACAAATCAACCATGATTCGGGGTGTGGAGCTGGGTAGGGGATGTGAAACGGTGGGGCATCTATGGCTCCTCCTAGCTCTGTAATTTCTCCATATCTCCCTAAAATTCCCTAAAACTTCCTACACTCCTCTCTGGATCAGAATACTGCTTTGATACCAAATCTTGTCTGCAAACCAGATTTAATTACAGAAAACAAGACGGTGCTTGCATAATTTTATTAATATGAAATCAAGCATTACAAAACAAATGAGAGAGTTACAATATTTATAGATATTGGACAGCTTCTATCTCATCCACAATATATGGAAACAAATCACTTAATCTCGAGATATAATATGCGAAATAACATATTTCCCTAACTACCCCTATTGCCCTCATGGAAATCATCTAGGAACAAAATATGCAAGATAAAACATGATCCCACAAACATTGGGATGAGAACACTATCACTTAGTTAACTAACAACTAAGGATAACTAATACCTATTGACATAAGTTTAAAGTATTTAAATTAAATACTTTAACTTATTATATTTATTAAAATATCAACTAATGATGAATTAAGCTAAGTTTTATTCCTAACATTTCTTTGAGAAGGAATTGAGAGTGCGTCCCACATAGTAACACTCAGGTTGGTCTTCTTCATTTTTTCTACAATACTGAAGGGAATTGCTCCTACTTTGCTAACATTTCTTTGGGCATCCTCTTTTGGAAAGTGCTTGTTGGGTACCGTGATGCCTAAAGAACCTTCTTTCCTTACAACTTGGCTAACATGTGTTTATGGAGGTTTCTTTCCTGCATCTTTATCAATGGCCGCTTGTGGTGAGGTTGTGAAGTGGATGCTTGATCAGCTTTGGAAGGTTGAGATTTCATTGCTTTCTTTTTGGAATGAATATTTTCCCTCACTCGATGAGGAATTTGTATTCAACCCACAAAATCTTCTACTTTCCAATTTAGAAAAGTGGTTTCTTCATGTTCCTACGGTTGATATGTTATTTTCTGCGTAGATAATTTTTTTGTTGGCTCTGGAGGGGTAGATACACTTTGAACCATAAGGTCTGGCTAAGAAATCCATTGGGGTAAAGATTTTGATTGTGGGGTTGAGAACAAGGATAACACCATTCGTAGTCTTGAACTAGTAGAAGCAGCAAGAGGATTCTTAAAGTTTAGAGGTCGACATTCACAATTTGACCTATGTGGTTTGATTTTGAGGCTGATTGTTCCCTTGAAAAGGGGGATGGTTAGCCCGATACGATGATTTTATACCGGTATGGACGATTATATTGAAATTATTACCTCTTGAGTGCAACAAGCTCGTTCCCAAAAGTTTGCAACAGTGACTTAACTTCAAATAGATTGTTTAAAGGGGTGAGGGTAGACTAAATTGGTTACTTGGAAGCTGTTGGAATAGGAGAAACAATAGGTTGAATGTTTTGTAAGATCTAGAGACAACGCCATTAGTGGTCGTGGGGCTATCTTTCCATCATGAATCAAGTAATTCTCACTCTTATGGCAACTTTGTAGGCATCGAGTAATGTAGTTCCTCCCATGGATGCAGATCATAAGCTATTACATCATTGTTCAAGGCTCATAAAATAATATAAGAATGCATTAATGGAGAAGGCTTTATGAGTGTCGAATCCTATTCCAAGTCCCTTGGAATCGGAATTTGAAATCACTCATGTATTATCGGGAGCTCTCTTTATGGTAGTGAGTTATTCCAAGAGTGACAGGTGGTCCCTCTTGTCTTTGAATTGTTTGTAGAGCTTCTCCCCAACTTGTCCCAAGTAGTAATAGTTCCATCCTCTAACCCACAAAACCACTGAAGTGCTTTTAACTTCAACGAAGTAGCAGGAGTCCGGCCGCAATGTTGTCTTCTATAACATTATGTACTACATAAATGCTAGCCACATCAAGAATATGTTCCACATGAGTGATATGAGTTTCCCCTATGTAAAAGGGTAAACTTTTGAGTGTAACAACATGTATAGGATCTCGTTTGGATAATAGAATAGTGTTTCCTGCATTGAATGCAGGAAACACTTGGTTCCTGTCCATTCTACCTAGAGGTTGATTGTTCCTAGGTAGAGGGAACCTTCCATAAGGAGGAGTTGAATTACCTCTACATGTTGACGTTGTAACTAGTGATGTTGAAATGCCTCTTCTCCTTCTTGGAGGAGACACAGATAACTCAATATGCTGATAATTTCCTTCTCATCTCACAAAATCTCTTGTCTGGATTATTTACATATGTTAACACACAAAGATACAAAATCCAGAGATATGGAGTCACTATGTACTTTGATTCATGCAAGTATGAAGAGAAGTACCAACTCTTGTCCCACCATGTATGCCAAAAACTATTGTCATGTGGATCGTGCACCCGTTGAATCTCTCGAGTGATCCCATGCGATGTTGGAATATCCCTAAGGTGTGGAACATTTTTGCCTTGGGATGAACTCTGCGGAGAAGGACAAATTCCTTTGAGACTTGGGGTATTTGATTTAAGATCAATTTGCAAGGCTAAAACATTTGAAAATAACTCTAATCTACTCAACTTATGGGCTTAAAGTCAGAGATAAACAAAATAAAAATAAGGTGATGCACTAAGTATATTGAATAGATAGACCCACTTAAATTCACAATCAACTCCTTACAACAATATGTGATATTCACATGTCTTGCAAGCTTCCTCCATCCATGACTATAAATAATAATGCAACTTTGTAACAAAAAGTAAATAGCTTTTCCACAACAAATATTCAAAGTAACTATATCACTTTTCACATAGATTGAAATAAGATAACCGAGATAAAGGTAGATTAACCAATCAAATCAAGGAATTTAAACATTCACAAGCTATAAGTTGATCAATGATTAACAAAATAAACCAAACATTTCATGGAAAAATATTGTTTCGAAAATAATTGAAAGGCTCAAAGTATATGAAGCACTCTTCCAAACTTGAAGAGTAAATTTTAAAATGATCTAAAAGGTCTACATAAACTTAATGCATTTAACTATTTATGAGTTCCAGAGGTTGAGGCATTACGGTTGAACCTTAATTAATAAGTTACTAAAAATAGAGTATAATAAGTTCAAGGAACAGGCTCCTATAAAAATAGTAAAGTTGTTGCAAAGGTTTGACTAAGTCAACCCTAAAAATTTAACTGATTTAGAGCTTGGAACCATCCTAATCATGTCCGCTTGGCTTAGATTGGACCTGCAACATCTCTCTCTTGTTCGGTTTTCCCCTTATCTTCTTCCCACATAGCCATCTGGTGTTTTTAATCAATAAAACATTTGATGATTCCCTTTACCTCCTCCTCCGATCCACATGAATAATGATTCACCACATTCGCTATATCAATATCTCTCACAACTTTGGCTGGAAACCTTTTCAACTTATTCATTAATTTCTTCAATTAACTTATGAAATTCTAGCATGAGACTAACTTGTAAATTGAATTGATATTGAAATTTTTAGTCACTTCATCATCCTTCTTCACCAAATATTTGAAATTTGATTTAATTTGGTCAACCAGAAGAGCATCAATATTCTCATTGAAAAACTTGCAGTCGATATTATCAAATTCTTTTGAAATATCATTTAGACCATCCATTATTTCCACACGTTTATCATCTAATTTCTTGTTCAAATCCTATAATACCCGGGATCCAAATTCCATAGATTTTTAAAACTCAAACAATTTAGAAGTATCATCAATTACCCCTTCTTGGAGGAGTAAATATGGGTCCACATCTCTAATCTCTCCCCATGTAGTCAAATTCGATTCAAATTATTATTATCCTCAGAGAGGACTTCATCTATCCTATGAATAAAAGTTCTTTAAATTTGCAAATCATTATACAATTTAAAAGTTGTTTAGATCAAAGGATTAGCTTTTTGACACATGCATTCTATCCATCCATCTACTTGATCTTCCCTTTTGACCTATCTTCTCAATTTCATGATATACATTTCATGATATGATATGAAAGGTTTAGAAATACCGAATTCCAAAATTCCAAAATAGCAACTCGAAAAGGATTCAACTCCAAAGTACAAACCTCGAAACTTTGAAGACCTCGCAGCTCCGATACTTTGAAAAGTGAACTTCAAAACCCCGACCTCGAAATATGAACTTCCGAAAACCTTGACCTTAAACTCTAAAAAGTGAACTTCCAAAACCTGGACCTCAAACTCCGAAAATGCTTTAACTCAAAACCCCAACCTCTCGAAACTCGAAAGTCCGAAGTTTCAAAATTTCAGAACTTCGGGGTTTCAGAATTTGGAACTTCGGGAACGAAAATATCCACGAAGGTAATGTGAGACTCAAACCCAAAAGTTTGAAGTTCTGAAATTTTGGAACTTCGGAGTTTGAGTTCGAGACCGCAACGAAAGATAACGATAATGCTAAGGAGAACTCGAAACCCAAAAGTATGAAGTTTCAAAATTTTGGAACTTCGGGTTTTCAGAGTTCAGAACTCTAAACAAAAATTTCGTTTTGTAATCGACAGAAAACTTTGAAATAAGAAGACCTCCGAAGTCCGAAAATTTGGACTTCGGAGTTTAGAAAACTTTGAAATTTTGAAAACACCTTTAGGCAAGAAAACTCTTCTACTGGGTTCAAGGAATTTGACAATTTTTGAAAGCACCTTCCTATAGAGGTAATTTTTAAAGGTTAATAATAACAAGAGGATAGAGCAAAGAAAGAAGAAGAAAGAGCAAGTTTTATGCCCTAAGGTATGAGCTAGGTTTGTGAGTTGAATTTGTGATCTCCATCGTTATGGCAAGAGATTTTTCGTGAGATCAAACATCTTTGGTGGATGAGTTGGTGGTTGGTCATCTTTAGGGGTTGTAGTTTCCTTGTGGAGTGGGTGCTTCACTAAATTAGGGTCGGTGACTCCTTGTAGGGTCGATGCTCTACTAATCTAGGGTTAGTACTCCTTGTGTATTTGGTGCTACACTAAATTAATTTTCTTTAACTAATATAAGCGAAGTTTCAAAGTGTGTTTTCTTCCCCATGAGGGTTTCCCACTTACATATAGTGTTCTTATGTAAAGTACTTTACTTTCTTGCTCTTGTGGTTGTTTTTGCATATCTTAATAAGTACACATGTTCATGGATGTTGCATATACAATCTAATGGATGAATGTACGGTTTGGTAAATGAAAATAAATTTATTAAAGGATTGATTCACCCCCTTTTAGTCTCTTGTGCTTCTAAAATTTATGCCCCCTATCTATAACTATATATATGAAGGGGTACCCTATCTATAATTGATTTATATGGAGGGTCCGGGAGGCCTATCTATATCCTGGGGAGGCCAGGGGCCACATCTAGATATAGGGGGCATGGAATCCCATTCGCATTACCCAATCATGTCAAATTCAATGGAATATTCTTTTATCATGGCCCTACCCTCTATTACAGATAGGAGCTCATCTTGTTACTCCCCATTCTCATTACTCTAACATCATGTATATGGGCCCCTATATATATTTGGGGCTTGTCTGGGGCTTGGCTTACTCATCATTCTCCCCGCTCATCATGCTCAATCGTTATAGATAGCTAATATCCTACCCTATACTATATATGGTGAGAACATTACAAGCTCGGTGAAATTGGATTGGGCATTCTTCTCATCTCAGACCGGGTATCAATCTATAGTGCTATCAACAAGGTTATATATGTGGATGGCCAAAACATTATGCATGCATTATTATTATGCATGTTTGGTGCTATCAATCTATAGTGCTATCCTCGAGTGATTCATCCAAACATTATGCATGCATTATTATTATTCCCATTCCGATTTTCCACATCTCAGTAACCCCATGCTCCTCATGGAGCCTCCTCTTATCACAGGAGTGACCGATTGATCAAACACACGACGAGATCCATCCACCCAACCCCGAGTATATATAGCCCCCTCACCCACCATTTCTATATATCTACAGATATCTCTGCTCTCTCTCTATTCAACCTCACCTGCCCTTTCCATAGTTCCGGTGAGATCCCCCCTTTCTCTATATTCAACCTCACCCAAAGAGAATAGAATAGAGATGACGGGTGAGATCCCCCTCTCTCTATGGGGGAGATAAAGTGGGGGAGATGAGATATAATAGAGAGGGGGGGGCTACTATTTATATATCTAGGGAGAGGAATAATATCTACCAATCTCTTCTCTATTCTATTATATAGACTAACAATTACATTTAGATGTTTGCGATACGATACGAAAGTGAAGATCAAAGGGTCGAATAAAAGGATCCGGTGGAGTCAAATAAAATTATTTAGATAGTCTATCTCCCATTTGTATAACATTTATGCTCTTGCACTAATCGAGACCCTTGAGTCGGGTCATTTATTTTTTCCTATGGCCTATGGATAGCCGCCTTGATTTTTCCTCTAGTCTTCGTGATGAGAGGTCGATCGGGTTAGGTCAAGTGATTTCTTCCTATGGATGGCCACCATTAGAGAGGACAAACACATAAATGACCTTCATTCGAGCCAAATGCAAAACATAAATGACCTGGACTGAGCCCGAACTATGAATATGGGTCTCCATATCTATGAACCGCACTCAATCCCATATCCATATAGAGTAGGTGGGTCTCACCCTCTCCCTCTCGGGTGACCTATATATCTATATGGCACCCTCCTAATATGATATCCATATCCATATATCTAGAGCGTTTCTTGTCAAGCCGGTTGAGTTCCCTGGCCGATGTAGATATAGGTGGGCAAGAGTATAAATGCCCCCATATATATATATACACCCTATTATAATTATATATGGGGTGAGGGGAGAGTAGAGAAAGGGTGCCCCGAGGGGATTGTAAAGGCCAATCATAAGAGTGATCCGATCCTGGGGCTATCTCTATCTAGTCATTAAAGAAGCAATCATTTCATTGGTATCTATCTCTCTCGACTAGTAATTGGTCATTCAAGAATGATGTTATATGCGTCATATGAACCCTATCTCTTTATCTCTCTATCTCTCTCGAAGCAGTAATTGGTGAATAGAGAATCTATTTTCAATCCTATTTTTAGTGCATTTAAAAGGGTCTCAAAATTGGCTAAGTATAAAGGTGTGTGAGCAGAGAATGCCAAGTGTCAGTATGGCGTTGTTTCAAGGGGTGAATAGAGAAAAGGTTTCTAAATGAGTGCCAGACTGCCATGTGTCCCATATCAAAAGGGACCCATTTTTCAAGTTGTTTTCCCACCCTCCTGTATAGACTCGATACAAACTTCGAAGGGGCATATCTTTTGACTCAGGGCTCGAAATATTACAAATCTAATGTCGTTGGAAAGATCTCGGCCTCACCCATGCCATGGGATTTGAAACTTAATTTTGATGAGGTTAGGTGAAGAAAATGGAGGAAATGTCTTCATGCTTTTAATACAGGATCTTCTTACCTCAACAACTAGATTAGATTTGATCTATTTCACCGTTTCCTCTTCCTTCAAGGCGTCGAACCAAGGATTGATGTAAAAAAGATGGATTTGGGGAGAGATTTCATCAAAGGCATTAATAGTTGTGGTTGAGTTTCAACTTTCTTTCCCGCTTCTCTCTCTCTTTCTTCTTTTAGGCTGAATCTATAAATACGGGGGCAGGGTTCATTGTAAAGGGTTGGACATTCTTTGTTTTTCAGGCTCCCTTCTCCTCTTAGCAAAAGGATTTGTGGGGTTCAGGCCTTCCATCAAAAATTTGCAATACGTTTCTGCCTCTTGGCTATTTTGTAATGGACTGTATCAATCTATAGAGCAATAAAACACGTCTGTGATCAATTTTAGATCCTCTCTTGTCTCTTTTGCTTTTCATCTGGTCTCTCATTACATATCTGGCTATCTGTGCTTGTTTATTGTATGCATTTTGTTGGTTTGTGCCTATTAGCAAAATAAGTGTTCATCATTTATTTGGTGCATCACCTCGTAGTTTAGCTTTGTTTTAATTTATGTATTCCTTCCATCCCTGTCTCCTTGGTAAACTTTAGATTAGGATTAAGAACGAATCCTCTGCAAGTTTCTACGTACACACTTAAACAGAGGAATAAGGAACCAACCTTCACCGGAGAGATTTCCCATTTTGTAAGGTCCCACACCTTGGGAAAGTTCAACGTTACGTAATCACACCAAATGAATCGCCTTCAAAAAGCGGACCTTTAGAACTCATTTGGGGTGTTGCGATTTTGTGTTAACAAATACAATTTCCAGCACTAAGTCTTCTTGCTCACTTGCTCTCATGCTTCGATGCCTTCTACACTTATACAATCATGTATTTATAGCCTTTCTCATGTCCTCCCATGCACTGGAGAATGGGAAAGGTCATGAAGGAGAAGAGAAATGAACATCCTTTCAAATTCAGAGGTTGTTCGTTCAAATTTTGTTTTTCATCACAATGGCCAAGACCTCCGCCCGCTTGGTGGCGGTTCTGTAACCACCGCCCTGCATAGGGCGGCGGTCCTATTACTTAAAAGACAAAACCTCCATTTTATTATTTTTCTTCTTTGTGTTGACTGTTTCTGATGAAGTAGAGTTATTTTGGATCCCTATGGATCACACCTCCCCTTCTTAGGAAACTTTTGGTCCCACAAAAGCTTAGTGGGGAGTAATGAGAAACAATTCCTCGCTTGCTCCTTCGAGTACCACCAGCCTACCTTGGTGTCTTTCCTTTCAGTTCGATCTGCCAAGACTCCTGTGGACCTCTTCTAGTCTCTTTGACCTTCTGCTGTAGTACTACATCCTCCTCCAATTCACCTCGTGAGTCCAAGATGCAATCCTCAATGGAAGGTAGCAACTACAGTTCTTCATCTTCATCTAGCATGGATGGCTCATATAGGTGCAAGTTTTCATAGTTTACTACAAAGTACATCCTCATAAATGACGACAAATCAAGTCAAAAATCATTTTCTCCAACCTGCTCCAATATGGTGAAGGGTCCATATCGTAGTGGCTTGAGCTTCCGTGCTTGACCTTGTAGTCTCTCCTTGCTCAAGTAAAGCCAAACTTTATCTCCAACATGAAGCTTGTGTTCCCTCCTATGCTGATCATGCCTAGCTTTGTACTTTTCTTGAGATTTCTCTAGTTGTTCTTTGACCTTGAGATGGATTTTCCGGATCCTCTCAATGAACTTGTTGGCTTTAGTCACCTCTATGTCTCATGTATCCTCCTCATCCTGCTGTCCGACTGCTATGTCTAGTGGATTTGTAGGTAGATATCCCAAGCATGCTTCAAACGGTGACTTCATAGTGGATGTGTGTACTTCCTAGTTATAGGAATGCTGAATGTAGGCTAAGGAATCATCCCAAGTCCTTGGGTACTTATTGTTGTACTCTCTGATCAACTGTACCAAAGTCTTGTTTACCACCTCTATTTTTCCATCTGTTTGTGGATGGAAAGTTGTGCTCCGTTGTAACTGGTATCCATTTTTTCCCACAAATTATTCCAAAACTTCCCAAGAACCTCGGAATTTCTGTATAAGACACTAGACTTTGCAAACCAAAATGCACCCATACATTAGCAAAGAAAAGATCTACCGCCTCATGTGCTTTTACTATCTTTTACATCCCATAAGAATACAAATTTTACTGAATTTATCAACAACAACATAGAGATAGTCATGGCCATGTTTAGACATAGGTAACCCTCCTACAAAATCCATAGAAATATCCTCCCACGGATGAGTAGGTACCGAGAAAGGCATATACAAATCTTCCTTCCTAGTTTTAGGCTTCTTTAGTACAAAAAGTTTACATCCACGAATAAATTTTGATACTTCCTCTTGCATGTTGGTCCAATATACATACCTTTGTAAGTGGGCTAGGTCTTATTAACATCGAAATGTCCCGCTAATTTCGAGGTATGTGCTTCCCTCATCAATAGAAGTCTTTCTTCTTTAGGTACACAAAGTTTCCCCATTGGTAGAGCAGCCCGTCCTTAAGATAACAATCTTCAATCCCCGTCTTTTCAGCCCCTTGGGATTGCAACTTCTGAAATGTCACCCCAAAGTCTTTGTCTTGGGCATATGCCTCCCCATAAGCTTCCTTTGTGAAGGGCTCGATCTGAGAGATGGTGGCCAAAAAGGAGAAATTTTCCTGTGTGGGTGGCCTAGATAACATGTCTGCCACCAAGTTTGTACTACCCTTCTTGTATTTAATCACCAGATGGAACTGCTTGAAGAAACCCCATCCATTTGTAGTGCCTTGCCTACTATAATTTAGACTATGCTTGCAAATACTAGAGAGGTTTGTGGTCAGTGTGCACAATAGTTTCTTTACCCAACAAATAATGTTTCCATTTTTAATTGCCTGAACTAGTGCATACATTTCTTTATCATTTATTGAATATCCTTTAACTATTGAAGTGAAGGTTTCATAATGATAACATATGGGTTTACCTCCTTGAAGTAACACTGCGCACATAGCGTAATCACTGGCATCTGTCTCTACTTCAAAAGGCTGCTGAAAAATAGGAAGAGCAAGTACTGGAGCATGACTAATCTTGTATTTCAATAACTCAAAGGATTTGTCTTGTTCCTTACTGCTACCAAAACCCTTACTCTTTGCTAGAGGTGCTACAATTACTAAGAAACCCGGAATGAATTTCCACATATACCGTATCGCTCCCACAAAACTTCTAGTCTTTGTGGCTCCTATTGGTGTTGGCCAATTTGTGATGGCTTCCACCTTCTTTGTATCCACTCGTATCTCTCCTCCTCTAACCATGTGCCCAAGATAAACATGTGATTGTTTGGTAAATTCACATTTCTTCATATTAAAAGTAGTTGTTTCTCACCGAGATCTTTCAAGACTTGTTGCAAATGCGTTAGACGCTCTCCCCATGTGGCACTTAAAATCAAGATATCATCTAGATATACAATGACACATGAATCTATGAAATCCCACAATACATCATTCATCAATCTCATAAATGTAGCAGTGCATTCGCATAATCCAAAAGGAAGTACTAACCATTCATACAAACCCTTTTTTATTTTGAAGGTAGTATTCCATATATCCTCCTCCTTCATCATGACATGGTGATAACTCGACTTGAGATCCAACTTCATGAAAAATTTGGTATTTCAAGCCTGGTCCAAGAGATCATCTATGTGGGGAAGTGGATATCTATTCTTTATGGTGATCTTGTTCAAAGTGTGGTAGTTGATGCACATTCTCCAAGAACCATCCTTCTTTGGCACCATCACAATAGGCAAACCACATGGTGAGGTGCTCGGACGTATCACCCCTTGGTCTATTAGTTCTTGGAGTTGTTTCTTTACTTTAGTACTCTCAAGCAAGGATTGCCTATACAACCCGATGTTCGGTAGAGGTGACTCTGACAATAGCTGAATCTCATGCTCTACTTCCTGTTTTGGTGGTAATCCACTAGGAGCCTAAAATACTTCCTAAAAAGACTGAATAATACTATCCAAATCTTGTTTTCCTTGGTTAGAAATCTCTAAAACTTCTACCCCATCTTGTTTATCTTTTAACAAAAGTAAACAAAACTGATTATGATTTGCCTGAATAAGTCATTTTGCTTGGTTAGCACTTACCATAGTAACTTGTGTCTTACATTGGTGTGCCTAGATGTTGTAGCTGATCCCATCCTTGACCCATCTGTACCAGTTTTCCCTTCTCATAAATATAGCATCCCTAACATACAAGTAAGGACTTCCGAATACAACATCAAAAACATCAAGTGGAATAACGTCAGCTTCAAAAACATCTATATATTGGGAATTTATCCCAAACTTGACCTTACATCTTCTTGTTACCTGAATTTCAACACCCTTCTTCACCCAACCCAAAGGATAAGGGTGCGGATGCTCGTAAGTCTCAAGACCAAGCTTCTTTACAATTGCCTTAGAAATCAAGCTAGATTGATAACCGGTATCAACCAAAGCATTTACCTTAGTTCTTTTTATCTAGAATAGTCTACTCATCTCCTCTTCACTATCCATGTTGGTGGCCGTGTATCCAAGCATTTCATCTACATCAGAGTTATCTTCGATTTCCACCTCCCCTTCTGTCTTTATAGTTGTCATGGGCTTCTTGGATTCCTTGGTTCGGTTCTTCAAATGTAACTCCAAATACAAGTTCCAACATGTAGCGTTAGTATGACCATTGATATCACAATTCTTGCAAAAATTCTTGGGATGTTTACAAGTATTTAAAGTAGTGGCATCTTGTTTACCTTTTCCTTTCCACTTACCCTTGTTACTTGTTTTCCCATAATCCTTTTTCTACCGATTTTTCAACTGTTTTACCCTCGACTCTGCTTCTCCTTACTTTTTCTCATCATCTATGTAGTATTCATGTACACATGCTTCATTGAGATCCTTGGGCTTTGTGGAGATGACTTTTCTTCAAAGGTGAGTGTGAAGTCCTCCCAAGTATTTGGTCAGAATATCTTCATCCTCAAAATCCATGTTTAGCAACATGGCTTGCCTCCGAAACTCTGTGGTATAGTCCTGCACACTTTGACCACTGCCTTGTGTAAAATACTACCATTTAATCATTTGGTCAATTTTATGGCCAATAGGATAGAAGTTAGCTCTAAGTAATTACTTAAATTCTTTCCAAGACTTCACAATAGGACGCTTCTTCTTTTCACAAGTAGTTAGTCAAGTTTCCCACCAAACTAGAGCATGTCCCTCCATTTTGAGATGTGCAAAGGTGATCCTTTGTGCCTCAGTGACATTATGGATGCTAAAATAGACTTCTAACTGTTTCAACCATTTATCAAGTAACTCTGCATCTACTTGTCCTTCAAAGCTTTTGATTTCAACTTTAGTCTCAACTTTAAAAGGAGCATGTTCAGATTTTACCTTTTCTCTTGTGTTAGAAGTCTCTTCTTCATGCTCTTCCCCATAATCTTCCTCATGGTGGCTCTTTCCTATACCAAAATTTTCAGTTAAGCCTCGAACCATCGAGTCCATGGAGTCTTGCTTGATGTAATTTGTATTCTACAAATCTACAAGTTCCTCTTGCCTCCTAAACATCCTATCCATCATGGTCTCCAAAGATCTCGATTCTATGGAACAAGTTCTCTTCCTCCATTTCTCCCTAAATTCTCTGTTTCCATTTCTTTGTAGAAATCTCTGGATCGCAAGGTAAAGCTTCTTCACCTTTAGATCTTGTCATTGTCATAAAAATTCAAGAATGAAATACCATAGTCCTGGATACTTGTTAGCTCTGATACCAAAATGATCTGTAAACTCTTCAACTTTGGAATTATTCACAAAATCACAATTAATTGATGTTGTTTACTTTCTATTAGAAAATAACAGAGATAGCTAGTGAAAGAATTATTATTGTGCTTAGAATCAACAATTGTAGTAAAGGGAAGAATATAAGCTCATAACACCAACAATTTTATCCTAGAAAACCTCCAATGGAGGAAAAACCAGTCGGGAAGGGCAATTGCTCTTTCTTCCCACTTCTATTGGCCAATTCAAAACAACAAGTACAAAATTACAATAAGTATGAAAGGAAAGTAGATAATATCTCAACACTTCCTTTCAATTACTTGCTTGCTCTGTCTCACCACTCCTTTCTTCTACAAAATACAATTTCCAGCACTAAGTCTTCTTGCTCACTTGCTCTCATGCTTCCGATGCCTTCTACACTTCTACAATCATGTATTTATAGCCTTTCTCATGTCCTCCGTGCACTAGAGAATGGGAAAGGTCATGAAGGAGAAGAGAAATGAACATCCTTTCAAATTCGGAGGCTATTCGTTTCAAATTTTGTTTTCTGTCATAATGGCCAAGACCACCGCCTTGTGCACACCACGGTCATGGGACCGCCGCCCTACTTGGCGGAAGTTCTTTAACTACCACCCTACATAGGGCGGTGGTCCTGTTACTTAAAAGATAGAACCTCTGTTTTATTGTTTTTCTTCTTTGTGTTGATTGTTTATGATGAAGTAGAGTTATTTTGGATCCCTATGGATCATCTTGATTAACATGTTTCACAACATATATGCAAATAACTTACCTAAAAACTTCATGGACACTTGGAGAACTTCCCAAGATTGCTCCCAAATCAGACCTTTCACCTCAAACTCTTCCATGCATGACTATACCATCAATTTTATTTAAAACAAAGGTATTTGAGCACCTTACCAGTTGACATGGAGAGTGAGACCATCACTAAAATGAAGTATAAGGATTCCTCTACATGACCAAATCATCACATCAGCTTTCCCAACTCATTTCATGTCCAAACGAGTAATTTCTTCTCCACCATTTTGAAGGTAGGGTTTTAGGAGGGTTTGGAACCTCCTTAGTTTGTTAAACATCGTTCATAAAATATAAGCCATCATTCTAACTCATTATTCTTGAAAACTTCTCTATAATCAATGCCCCAACACCGATGAAGGGAATAGGACACCATACAAAATTTTAACATATGAATGAGCATCTCAAACTTCACCTTCGAAAGCCGAAATCACCATTTCAAGAGCTCGAAAGGACTAACACTTCATTTTATTGCTTTTTTTTTTGGAATTTTGACTTGAAACTTTTACAAAACACTAGGAAAAACCTCTTTACATGTCCCAAGACTTATTTTCAATTTGTTCTTTCCTAAAACTCATCCACCACCATGGTTTGTGCATGTATATCTAGCTTGTGCTCGAGAATAAGCCTCCAGGAGACCTCAAACATTCCTCTACCAATCAAATATTTACCGTGGCACCTTCCACCTCATCTCTACACCATCACCATACATAATCCATGGTTTCTCTACTCTTCCTTATCTTTCTTTGCTCCATAATCCATGTTATGTTTGCACTAGGTCTCTAAATTAGGCCTAGTTTAGCATGTTCCAACTCATAGTTAATAAGCCTACCCTATTTTCCTCATGCCAAGCCTTATCTTGCCTTGTCACACTCACTCCAAGATTCCTCTTGCACTCCTTCATCCTAATTTGTCATTAATGATCCTTTCTCATCAATGACAACCTAACATTCACATGCCAACAATTTATGTCCTGATGAAGGGTTCATTATAAAGGGGAGTTAAGTTTTGCAGAGAGTTAGATCGTGAGTGGTGGTTCTTATTTCTCATTTTCAACATGCATGAAAGTAGCTCGAGTCTTATGTATCTATGTGTTTATTAATAAAATATGTTTTGGATCAATATTATGTTTGCACTCTAATGTGATAAGATATGTTTCCTTTGGTTAGTTGTGTTTTATGCTAACAGTTAACTCACTTCACTATGTTGAATTTGATGATGCCTAGAATTCTCCACACTTTGGTTAAGCTTTCCAAAGTTCCCTACTTGACATGATAGGCCAACATGAAGAATCAAATAGCTACGTGTACCAGTTCACATGATCTACACACATGAGAATGGATAAAGGGGCATAAATAGACATGCTACATTTTGGTATTGTTGTTAAGACATCATAACTATGTAAAGATGAAGTGGATGAAATATGTTCAGTCTCATGTAAGAGAATATTGAGGTTGATGATAAAATATAGAAGACACCTTCACACAAGGAAATCCGAGTTGAAAATATTGCTCACCAAGGACTTGGGTGGAAACAAATCTATATGATGTGCTTTATGAAACATTCTTATGATAACTCCCTATACACTTGCATGCTTAGTTAGTAGCTTATTGTTTGGGGAAGAATAAGAATTGTTGAAAGCATAATGTCTTGAAGGGGGGGTGAATAAATCCTTGAAAAATTTAAACAATTTCATATTTACTTGTTTAAATCCTAATCCATTTAACCATTAATGTGTGCACAACATCATACACCATTCATTCAAATAACCATAACAATGAGAGAGAATACCATAACACAAGATATAAGTGGAAAAACCTCAAGGGGAAGAAAAAACACTAAAATTTCTGATTTTGTTATTCAAATCAAAATTATTTAGTGAAACACCAACTTCACAAGGAGCACCAACCCCTAGTTTAGTAGAGCACCAACCCTACAAGGAGCACCAACCCCTAGTTTAGTGAAGCACCAACTCCATAAGGAGGCTAAAACCCCCTAAGATGATCAAACACCCACTCAACCACCTTGATTAATATATCTGACGTCTTGTTGCTACAACAACTAATGGAGATTACTGATTCACTCACACACCTTCAAACCCTTGTTCAAACCCTCTCTTCTTCAACTTGTTATATCTCACACTTTCATCACTTGTCTTAGCTTCAAACCCTTGCACACACACACTATCAATTCTATAGCATTTTTAACACTCTCTCATATTTGAATAGATGTCTTCATACTTGTTTCAATCCCATACTTGGGTCGCACTTTTCCCTCTCTCTTAGCTAGTGTAAATTTGAATTCAATCATGCACTTTACACCCTTATCTTCTTTCAAACATGAAAAAATTTAGTAAACCTCATTTAATTTGACCAATACAACTTAAAAGCATCCCAAAACATGTATAAAAACATTCATAATGGACCCATGTAGGTCGGCCATGCTCAAATGCACTAAACAATCTCAAAAACAACTCAAAACCCATCACCTGGATGACTAAAAACCACAAACACCATCACCATGATTATTCAAGCTCCAAAATTCATCACACATGTAAAATATGACATAAAACAAAACCATCCATAGTTGTACATTAGTTTGCACTAATCAAATTTATCATAAATCACTCAAGAAGGCTCGTATCCTTCTCAAAATAGTTGTTTCCAGGAACCAGTCTTCACCTTTGGGCCTCAAGATCACCCAATAACACCTCAAATATGGCATGTAACCACTCATTTGAATACAATTGACCTGTATATCACATCCATGCTTTCTAGATCTCATGAAACATCCATACATGTAAACCACACCAACTTTCCTCTTCACCAAACTGAGCTTCCCAAAAAGTAGTTTTAGGAACTCAACTAGTTTGTACCCTTGATGTCACTTTCAAGACCTAAAAAGGACTTAAATAGGAACAAAATTCATCCCTATTCACTCTCCAATTGATATCAATCATCAAATAATCCATCTCATGCCTCATCTACCTCAATCTTTCAACAAAAGTAATCTTTTCCTGAAAAACAACCAACCTTCTTCTTCACAAACTGAGTTGGATGACCTATCAAATATCATCATCATGAGACACACTTTATAACCATTAGAAATCCCTCTATATCCTATTTCTAGAACATCTTAAGTTCCTTCCAACTCCAAGTGGAAGACCTTCAACCACTATCTTTCAAACCGCCCAAAAACTTCCTTAAGACCAGTACCATCGTAAATAGGGCTCACTTTTCCATTTATAAGAGCAATCGTGATTTGAAACTATCATGGAAAGCAAATAAAACTTTGAGGCTAAAAACAATTTCAATTTATTTCATACCTCAATTGGACAACTTTGTCCCAAACTAAACTTCTTCATAAACTAGCTTGTTTTAGTGGGGTCCACAAATCACCACATGTTATATTTTACCTTTCTCGGAAATCTGGAGGAGTATTCTACAACATCTAATCATCATACTAGTATAATAATTCAATTTTTGGAACTTATCATGAAGATCTCTCCTACTATTTTTGAGCTAGGGTTTCAAACTCATAAAAAGTTGTTTACCTTCTTAACATTCATTTATAAAAATGTGACGATGAAACTAATACCTTATTTTTGTGAAATATTTTTAATTCAATGGAAAATAACCCTTTAAATCCACAAGGTCCCATGAAAATCACACAATTCATGGTGAACATCAAAAGTTGCAATTCAAGCTGGAAATCACCTTATTCTTAACCCTATTTCACCAAAACTGATATAATTTGAAAAATTCTCATCATGGAAACCAAATTTTTTTCCCAAAACATCATGAAACACCCTACTAACATCTACAATCATCATCATATCACAAATATCTTTACATCTTCTCACCCAATCTCATTTGTATGACTAGTCATCAGGGTTTTGCATGGTCTAGGCTAGGTCATAATAGAAGAACCTCATATCTCATCATGAAACCTCTCCAAAAGGTTCTAAAATACTTGAGTCATCATGAAACACTCACCTACATTCCTATATGATCTCACATGGATCTATACCTCATCCTCATGCCTCTAAACACCTAGACTTGGTTTAGATGAGCACCTGCAACCGAGTCTTCCACATGTGCCTACACTTTGAAACTCATGTGATTGCCTAAAAATATCCAAAAATTCTCTCCATACTTCTACCATGCTCCTCAAGCCACCAAGCCACTCAAACCATCATGCACCATCACCTAGGTAAGCTAGGTCACTTGACTAGGCTTGCTAGACCAAGCCAATCTCATTAAATCACCTCATGCCATCATGAAACCATTTGAATCTCCATGTCATCAACCTACCTAGCATCCTATGACCCTTCTCCATAATCCTCTTCATCATTAATGAGATTTTATATTAATGACAATACCTAGAACTCAACATGCCAACAAGAATTTGGGAAAGAAGCACCCTTAGACTCCATAGTGCACAATAAGACTTGTATGACATGATGCTACTTGGATGTGAGTTGTATATTATTGGTGGAAAGGTACGATTCAAAACTATATTATTGAGTATTCAATATGTACATTTTCTTATGCGAGATGAAGGCCAGTTAGATTATTTCGAGAGCATGTGTGGAACATACATGAAGCAATTCCCTTTGGAGATCAAAAACTCATGGTAGATATGGGAATTGAGAATTTCCCTATGGACGGCTAAAAATTCACATGTGTGTGTGTGTGACGTATAAGGGTAATAAGGACATGAGAAAATCAAAACCATGGAGTACCTAGATGAACGAACTTTGAGGAAGATGCAGATGAAGGACAACGATGAAAAATAAAAATAAAAATAAAAAGTTGCTCTATCACAACGATTCAACTCCAATAACTACAAGAGAAAACCGAAAACATTGGTTAAGGCAGGGATAAGTGAATGAGGATGAAGAGATCCTATAGGAAGAAAGGATAGTGTGACATGAAACTATACGAACTCCGGATGACAAAGAGGGATAATATAATGTGGATGACATCCTAATCCAACCTATCACACTTGTTCATGCAATGAACCACCCCATATATAAGATCAAGTGTTGATTGAAACTAACACTGACAAGGAAAAAAATAAAGTAAAGAAAAAGAACCATTGGATAGTAGTTTTTCTTATGTACTACAATCATTGACACCGACACAAAAAGGATAAAATTTAATCCCAATCTCCCAAAAGTGCAAAGATTTGGAATGATGAGCACTAATTTAGTAACATAGACACTCGACCAACATACAAGGATACACACCCACAAAATAACTCACTGGAACTAATGTGTCAAGTTCTAGTGGAAATATTTGAGTTCCTATGGAAAATGTACCATTACTAGGAAGAGTTATAAGCGATACACAATAGGTTCTCAGACCAAACATATTTTATGAAATGTCTCTACACTTACCAAAATACTATGGTGTTGAGAATGTTATAGAACATGTTGATAAGTTTAAACTCATTTGGCACATGAAAGGTGTAACTTTGTTAGAATGTAAAGTAAGGCAATTAACCATGAAACTACTTGACCATGCCCATACCTAGTATATGAAGCATGATTCGTCACAAGTCATGATATATTATGTTCGATTAAAAGAAACATTATTGAAATAATTTCACATACCATAATGTTAACAACAGAGTATCTCAACACTTAAATAAATTAAGAAAAAATTAACCGAGATTGTGTGTGCTTATGATGTGGGGTTTGAAACACTAATTTCAAATATATCTTATGAAATACATCTTACTCAACTTGTGTAATGGTTTATAGGAGGACTTCTAATGTCATTTAGGTGCCCTCTTTCACATAAAACCTTCACCAATCCATGTGAAGTATCTTGTTATCTCAAATTCACCCCTGGAAAATTTGGTCGAGACAACTCCCGCACATAAGGAAATTATGAAGGAAATGGCTCAAACCCGGAGCTTACATTCTAGGACGACAAACAAGGTTATAGGAGACTCTACAATGGATTCGGGGCTTGCAAAAGTTTAAACAACTTTGTGTGAGAAAAATAGAAGCTCAAACAAGTGTCGCATCTCCACGTGTCTCAGGACGAAACGGAGGTAGGGGCAAATGGTCAAGCAGAGTCAAAAGGCGGAGCTTCGAGGCTGCGGGGTTTTCTGAGTTTTACGTTTTGTGAAAAGGGGAAAAGATAAATTATGGACCCGCAAGCCTAATTTTTTCTCTAATCTAACTGCCACATGTCCCATATCAAATGGGACCCATTTTTCAAGTTATTTTCCCACCCTCCTATACGGACGATATAAACTTCGAAGGGGCATATCTTTCGACTCAGGGCTCAAAATATTACGAATCTGACACCGTTGGAAGTGTCTCAACGTCCTCTATGCCATGAAAGGATTAAAAATCATTTTTCAGGCCCTGGTAGGTAAAAATGAAGAAGATTCTTCAGGCCATTAATGCAGAATCCAATCTCTTCAACTACTAGATCTGATTCGATTCAATCCACTGGGGAACCAGAAGCGACATATTGTGGGAAAATTTGTAGAAGGCATTGATATTCAGTGGTTGAGCTTTCAAAGTGGGATATGATGCATATCTCGGGGTGGTTGAAGTAGGATTCAATTTTTTTCCCTCTTCTCTCTCTCTCTTATTCTTTCTATATATTGTAACACTTCTCATTTTGAAAAGGAGAGACATTCTGGGCATAGAGAAACTCTGTCAAATTTGTTTCTCGACACCATTTTTGAGCACGAACCTTCTCCCATGCTTGGAAAATGTATTTTTGCCTCTATTCCAAAAATGTAATGGTCTGTGCACCTTCTAGAGCAATAAAAACATGTTTTTGTGGTGTTCTTCAACCCTTTGCATCATTTTTTTGTTTCTCTCGTGCCTCTCCCTTCCAGATTTGTTTTTTTATGCATGTATTTCACATTTGTAGGTGCAGGATGTTGTGTTTCATGGAGTTTAATGGTGAATTTGAAGATCTGGGCTATGTCACTTCTATCTGACCTCCCTCATCTCCATTTTCTCTATTTCTTTCTCCCTTAATAGAATATCTCGTTCCCTTTTCTTAGTGCTATCACCTATGTAGTGTAGGATTTCTTTATTTTTGTGCTCTCTCTCTCTCCTTGGTCCCTTATAATTGTTAGATTAGGAATAGATAGTTGCATTTCCTTCCTTAGAAATAGTTTAGTGCTAGGATTAGGAAGAGGAACCAACCTTCTCTGGAGGATCATTCCCATTTGTAAGTCCCACAACTTGGGGAATGATCTAATGTTATGAAAATCACACCAAATGACCCTACCTTAGAAAAGAAGATCCATAACTCATTTGGGGGTGCTATGATTTTGCACTAACATTTTTGGCACACCAGTGGGATAGGTCTGAAGCACCTTACCACTTCACTTCATCAAGTTTGATGTGCTCTTGGTGAAGATTTCAGCCTTTGGAGGCACTTTTAGGCACATCTGACGACTCCATCTGGTCAAAAACCCATTCTCTAAGTTACAGACCTTTTCCATCCATTTCCACTCATTTCATCCATTTTATTCTTCCATATCTTTCATTTTCTCCCATTCCATGAGGTTGTGTAATTGTGACTTCATTTCCTTCATGGAACTCACACTTACAACAATGCAATCCACCTCCAATGTATTTCCCAACTCCTCCAGATCAGTATTATAATCAGATCCAGGACCATTATGCTTACCCATATGAGCAGTGTCAAAACTAGTTTGACTATGAAGCTTATCAAGGACAAGGGGACGCATATGATGGTGATAGTTATGTAGAGGATGTTGGTCTACTAGAGAAGATTCAAAAAATGGAGGTTGACATGGTTCAGTCAAGGGGCATAAGTACAAATGAAGGCATTCAAGACTAGTTGCAGGGCACCTTGTCCATGGGAAGGCCCTTTTCCAAGACATTACAACCCTTAGGAGAAGCTAGACTTCATGGTTGAAATGCTGCCCCAAATTGCACAATGGACTGAGGAGATTGAGGCCTATGAATTTGGTGTCAGGTAGCCTTGTCAATGGGTAAATCCTACACCATTATCTGGTAATTTTCTCTCCACTCCTCAAGTAGCACCATCTCAATTTGAGCTTCAATTTCCAAGCTTCCCATTGTATGTTGCCCCAAGTGTGAAATCCATTTCTCCATCCCCTAGTCTACCATCTCATTTCAGTTCTTCTGTCCTTTTCCCTTCCAAACAGTCATCCCCTCCGAACAAACAAGAAGTTCCACCTCCCTCCCCACCACAAACAATTACAAAGCTAGTTGAACCCCAACCTGCCACTCCTCTTACTTTCCCAAGTCCATGTTGGGAAGATACTCAAGAATCCAATCAAGAACAGCAAGAAGAGGAGCCCAACATAAAATAAATAACACAAAAATCGATGAGTTGGGATGCTAAATTTGGGTTTACAAAGATCCCCTTGATGGTCAAGCTAATAGAGGATGTCAAGTTGTCAAGAGCCAATGGTGGCTGAGTTTGAATTTGTAGCAAAGGAGGAGGACCATACAGTTTCAGAGGCCCCGAGTGTGGAGCAGGCTATAAAAGAACCTTCAGTTCTTCCTCCCACTTCATCCCCTTCAAGCTCTGATGTTGAAGAAGAGTTTGATCTTTCAAACTTCATGTTTGAAAGTGAAGGGAGCCATGGTGATCAAGTTACAGATCAGGAAGGCACCATGGAGGAGGTAGACCACATGCAATAGGACAACAAGGAGACAGACTACCTGTCAGACTTGGAATATTACTTTAATGAAGAGGAGCCTGAGGAGATAACATCATTTTTTCCTCCATCTTCAACCTTCCAAGAACACGAACCTACTGCCATGAAGGAGAACATCCAAGGACAACAACCTGCATCTCACAACGACCCTTTGGAACCAAGGTTGGAAGATCTTGATCTTCCATGTTCTTCAAAGGAGGAGGAAGAGAAAAGGTAGGAGGATGTCATCATCTCCCTCACACCATCCACTCAAGAAGGTCCACAAGAAGACTCCATTTTTGGAGTTGAATTTCAGAGAAATGGGCACATCCAAAGGATCAGACCGTGCCCAATCAGGTACTTGGCTTCATTGGAGCCAAAGGAGAAACCAAAACCAGTCATGCCTACTTCAGGGCATGAGGATGAGCTACAAAGCACCAAGGATCAATTGTCATACCTCTTCAATCCAAATGCAGAGAAACTAAAAGAGGTATTGGTTTTGTCTTCAGTTGATACTTTGGTGATTTGGGTGGAAGAACAACTTGTAGTTAGTTTTTCACTCATCCAACCAGCCATGTTCAATGCCAAATCAGTTGCATGGCTGCCATTTTTGAGGAAGGGAAGCTATTTCTCCCTGCCAGTTGTAGGTTTTGTTTGAGTTCCCTTTGCTCTTGGTTAGAGTAGAGTAGGTAGGTTTGTTTTCAACGTAAGAGAAGTGCTTTTGCACACTTTGCATGTTCCATTTGGAGCATGTATGATTTTTAGTTTGTACATAGTTTTTGGTGTTGTTGTATTGCTCTTCTTGCAGTGCATTGCATTGGCTTTTGGTGAAGTTCAACTTCAAGTTTCAGTGGGTTTCCAAGTGATTTAGAGGTCAACAAAGTGTAGGGATTCAGGGAGTTTATTTTATAAGAAGGATCAATGTCATGCCATCATTCTTGACTCCATGCTCAATGGATGCTCCAAGGCCACTGGTCTCTTCATCTAGCAGGCAGATGTCCCCGTGAGTCGCCAAATTGTTATCCCAAATTTTCCCCGAAAAATTTGGTCAAGACAACTCTTGCACATAAGGAAATTATGAAGGAAATGACTCAAACCCGCAAGCTCACATTCTAGGATGACAAACAAGGTTGCAGGGAGACTCTACAATGGAATGGCGGGGCTTGCGAAAGTTTAAATGACCCTGTGTGAGAAAAAGAGAAGCTCAAACAAGTGCCGCATCTCCATGTGTCTCAGGACAAAATGGAGGTAGGGGCAAATGGTCAAGTAGAGTCAAAAGGTGGAGCTTCAAGGCCGCGGGGGTTTTTTGAGTTTTACGTTTCACGAAAAGGGGAAAAGATAAATTACGGACCCGCGAACCTAATTTTTTCTCTAATCTAACTGCCACGTGTCCCATATCAAAGGGGACCCATTTTTCAAGTTGTTTTCCTGCCCTCTTGTACGGACGATACAAACTTCGAAGGGGCATATTTTGACTCAGGGCTTGAAATATTGCGAATCTGACACCGTTGGAAGCATCTTGATGTCCTCTACACCATGAAAGGATTAAAAATCATTTTTCAGGTCCTAGTAGGTAAAAAATGAAGAAGAGTCTTCTAAGCCATTAACATAGAATCCAATCTCTTCAACTACCATATTTGATTCGATTCAATCCGTTGGGAAACCAGAAGTGACATATTGTGGGAAAATTTGTAGAAGGCATTAATATTCAGTGGTTGAGCTTTCAAAGTGGGATACGATGCATATCTTAGGGTGGTTGAAGCAGGATTCAATTTTTTCCCTCTTCCCTCTCTCTTATTCTTTCTATATATTGTAACACTTCTCATTTTGAAAAGGAGAGACATTCTGGGCATATAGAAACTCACAAATTTGTTTCGGATGCCATTTTTGAGCACCAAACCTTCTCCCATGCTTGGTAAATGTATTTGTGCCTCTATTTTTCCGAAATGTAATGGTTTGTGTACCTTCTACAAGCAATAAAAATGTGTTTTTGTGGTGTTATTCAACCCTTTGCATTGTTTTGTTGTTTCTCCGTGCCTCTCCCTTCTAGATTTGTTTTTCTGTGCATGTATTTCACATTTACAGGTACATGATGTTGTGTTTCATGGAGTTTAATGGTGAATTTGAAGATTTGGGCCATGCCACTTTGTCTGACCTCCCTCATTTCCATTTTCTCCACTTCTTTCTCACTCAACAGAATATCTTGTTCCCTTTTCTCGGTGCTATCACCTCTGTAGTGTAAGATTTCTTTATTTTCGTGCTCTCTCTCTCTCTCTCTCTCTCTCTCTCTCCTTGGTCCCTTGGAATTGTTAGATTAGGAGTAGATAGTCACATTTCCTTCCTTAGAAGTAGTTTAGTGCTAGGATTAGGAAGAGGAACCAGCCTTCTCTGGAGGATCATTCCCATTTGCAAGTCCCACAGCTTGGGGAATGATCCAATTTTATGCATATCACACCAAATGACCTTGCCTTAGAAAAGTAGATCCATAACTCATTTGGGGGTGTTGTGATTTCACACTAACAAGTACTAGAAGAAAAATTACAAGAAGAAGTAGTTGGGATTATTGACACAAGAGTGATTCCATTTATGGAGGTCCATATTATGTCTATAGATACTCAACTAAAGAAATTAATGGCAAACAGTGGTAGAGAAACACACAATGGACTATGGTGCATCGATTGTGAGGTAAAAGGCCACACCGAATACATATCCAAGCCAAATTATGAAATCCATGTGAATAGCTTGTGAAATATGTGAAGGAATTCATGATGCACAAAACCACCCCTTATTATAGTGTATCTTGCAAAATAAAGTATCAAAATACTATAATATTTGTGATACGCATACACATGACATATCCTAATTTTGTATAATTGATCACATCCATGAAGCTAGGTTATTGGGACTTAGGTATGAAAATGTGGATAGTAATCAATAAGGATGTCGAGGATATGGTAGAGAAAAAGGTAGGCTGAGGTTGAGGTAGACGTGGAGGTGGAATATTCCCACTACGAGCTTTTATAAGTGTGGGTCACTTGACCATTATCAACGTGATTGTCTATCCTTTCTAGTGTGTGTATTGCTAAAAAAACATAAGGTTAAAGATTGGATAGATCTATATGTGCTTATGAAGAAGAAAATTGAAAAAGGTACATGAATGTTTAAGATTGTGTGTCAAATAGTTGTTGAATGTCACCAAAAATATCGTGCCATAAGTTGAACCTTCAACAAGACTCCAAGTAACCATGCACGAGGCTGTTAATTGTGAAAATACATCCAAACATTTAGACAACATAAGGCCATTTGAACTAATTAGAGGAAAAACTTACTTGGATGCTAGACCAAAAAAATAAGTACTTCAAGACTTAAAGGACCTGATTCGATATCTCTAAGAGAAATAGAGATCCTATGGGAAGATGCATGGCTATAAAATAAAAACTTGAAGATCCCGCAGAAAACAAAAATAGTAAGAATTAGTTTCAAGAAGTATGTAGGCTTTTATGTACTAGAGGAATATTACCATTGTTGAGTAATGGTTGTCGCATAAGCTTTGAAAGATGGCACTTAGGAAACAAATGGGACATGCGAAGAAGAAAAATGTCAACTCCGCAAATGCATAAGAGTTTGATCATGAGATATTGGTTGATGCTTGCATATATGGGTGGAATATAAATGACATATTGGTAGAAACAGGAGCTAAATTTAATATCCTCACCATGGATTCTTGGAACAAAATAGGTGACTTGTATTGAACCCGTCCCCACATGTTTTGTTAATGATAGAAAAACACGAGTTGTGCCTATTGGAGTATTGAAGAATGCTATTATTAATATCATGGGGTTCAAGTTCCACAGGATTTTGAGTTAATACTACTCTAAATTGGTCAAGGAAGAAAAATTTCGATGCTCCTAGGAAGACCCCGGTGCTTCACAAATAACACAAACTAGCGGTTCAAAAAGAGGTATGTAAGCTTAAAAATGGAACACAATGAGTCATATTACCAATGGATCCTAAATAAAGTTCACCATACTTTTAAAATGTAAAATAATGTGAGGATATAGAACACATCTACAATATACATGCTACATGGATAGATAACTATGAACCAATGTCAAAAGAGAGATTAGGTGGGGTGACAATCAATCAGGATTATTTATGACAAGTGCAACTTGTAATTATTGGGCACACGCTTCATATGAATCAATTAAGAGATATTTTGACATGATTCAACCCACATAGAAGTCAACAATTGCTCCAATGCACAAGTATGTAGGTAGGAATATCACAAGGATGAGTAAGAAAAACAACCACCCTATGTCGTCATTCAACGGAAGTGAAGATGTACAAAATTTTATCAGAAGATAGAAGCTTATATGTAACCAAATAAGGAACACATCAATTGTCTAGTATATTTGTTAAAAGGAACTACAACAAGATGGTGGGACACTCATAGTTTGTTATTAGAGACATGAGACCAAGTCAACAACGCAACACACATAAATTTTGAGCGAAGTAATGAGGTACACAAATTCCCAAGCTATATTGGTGTTACCAAAACTAAATAACATCTTAAAAATACCAAGAACTATGGACAAGTGTGGTGGATGGAATCAAATCAATTTTTTAGATGCATGTGTTCTATTACACGTTTCGTGTTTGGGCATGAGCTTGGTTCATTGGTTGTGAGTTACACAGAGAAACCACTTCTAGGGTGCAACTAAAAATGGGTTCATGAAAATGATCTCTTTTACTTTGAGTGTTTTTGTATGGTTTCTTATATTCCTAACATTTATAAAAAAAAAAATCATGTCAATTATCTCATATATTATATATATATATATATATATATATATATATATATAATAGGAAAGGAAAACACTTAAGGATCTAGAAAAAAAGGGAACAAATGAAAAAGGGCATACAAAAATAAATTGAACACATCTTTGGCAGAGAGATCAGATTTTGAAAAATATCTTCTATTATCCACCGGATCAAGAAAGAAGAAGAAAAAATAAAACAGGGAAACAAGTACAAAAATATGTGAAAGAAAGAAATCAATGTATAGAGGTGAAGGTATGTCATCTCTTCCAAATGAATTTGATAGTGAAAAATATCCTTAAATACCAATTGAATCAATAAATAAGGAATGATGATGCAATGCAAAATTTAAACTTAGATGTTACACCAAATGATTAGCCCATTGAAAACAATTTTTTAACCAAAATATGAAGATGAAAAACATATAGGAAATGAAAAATGTTTACCTAATGTTCAACCAACTTTACCATTGAGATCACCATTTAAATTTTTCATAAAACACCTAGGATTTTACTTGAAATTGATGAAAATATTTTAAACCCAATTAGTGATAAGATTGGTGAATACACTTGTAGAAGAAAAACTAATAAGATATGGAAAACATTTTTAACGACTTAAATGAAACAAGAAGATGTCAATTATTTTTTGAAATGATAAAAATATTAACTTTAGGCCTATTATGAAGACTCGTGGTCTAAGAACAATAGTGAAAAATTGATTCCAAATAATCTAATGAATGCTACCAATCAATAGGTCCAACCTCAACTACCAAAGATATAATACTATCTGACATGTTATTACATAAACTATAGTAAGTAAAGAAACAAATAGAAATTGTTTAATTAGGAAAATAAGTAATGCACTAACAATAAATATTAAAACACTATTGAAAGTTTCCAGAAGATGTGAAAGAGTTGAAGATCCCAATAACAATAAATTATGGGCATTCTACAGTAAACTCCCACATAAATAGAAATACATAATTGAAGAGTTAAAATATAAAATTGAAGAATTTTGGAAAACTAATACAAGGGTTTCACCTAATGAAAAAATGTTTTAAAAAGAATAATTGGTTCTCAAAATCGTGAATCACATCTTAAGCACTTTTTCGATACGATACAAACATTATTTTATGAAAATTTTAAAGAGACGTATCTCAAAATAGAAATTAGTAAAAATCTAAAATGTATTTTGAAATGGAAAAACCTTTTTATGTTAAAATAAATCACTCGCAGACTACTCATTATCAGTAGGATCCATATTGAATTTTCTATGCATTATGATGTTTTGAAGCATATATGTGTTCTTGATTTAACAAAAATAGATTTTTGTAAAACCCTAATTGCAAATTAACTAAATGTAAACTATGATATACAACTACTAAATACAATATGATGCAATAAAGTATGAAACACTAAGCAAGAGGTATAAAAAGAATAACTTATCGATTTATGTTTGATCCCGAAGTGTTCTGAACTAAGAAAACTATTGAACAGGAAGTGGGCAATGTCATAAATGCTTAGGATAAATTTTGAAGCTCATAGATGATGTCGGACATGGGCTCCTGGACTGGGGCGAGGGTTCTTGGGTGGTATAGGACTGCTAATGGGCGTTCATGACTACAAAAATGGCAAGAACCTAATTTTTACAACGACACACAAGTGTCGTAAATATTCTCTATTGATCACTTGTATGTCACTTTTTGATCTCCGAAAATATCTATAACCCGCAAAAATAGAAGTTCACCTAAAAAGCCCTCAAAACCAAATCAAATCCAAAAAAGAAAGATGCAATATGGGGAGTTGGACCGACCTTGAAGGTCACCTGACAAAGTGAACTTACGACCAAGCGTTGCACTACATCTTATACTCCATGTAGTTCTTGTGGATGTGTGTAAGGATTATGCCCTAGGATGCATTGGTGCAATTTACACTGATAATGAGCTAGATCTAGAATGTAATAATGTATAACATGCGTGCATGGAATAGAATGAACTTTCCTTTTCCTATGGAGTGTATGCAGAAAATGCAGTCCCTTGTCCCTTGAATGGATGCTATATGGATGCTTTAAAGTGCTTTAGGTGTCTTTTGGATGCAAGCTTAGGTGATGATAGTAATGCTTAGTGTTTGGTCCTTCATTTTGAACACATAACTATGTATTTATATGATTCCTTTGTTTTAATTTCGTAATTGACAACTAGAAGGCTGACCCATAAGTGAAAACGATTCCCAAAAGATAAAAGAGACCCCAAAAAACAAGTAAGATAGAAAAGGGTCAAGGGTTCCTAAAGGGGAGAGGAGTGCTTAGGTGTTGTTGTCCTGGCTGGGCACTAGTGTCTAAAGCCATGAAAGATAAACAAGTAAAGTTCCAACTGGGTTGTAGGGTGTGCAAGACCAAATAGAAAATAAGAGATAAAGAAAAGAGGCCAAATATAGTTTTCAACCACTAGTTTTCTTTCTTAGGAATCATGTAAATGCTAGCATGCTTTTAGGACCTAGAAATGTACCCAAGTGCATGATTTTGTGTCTACATTTTCCCCACTTTATGTTGTTGAGTGAATACTCGATAACATAAAGTAGATAAGAGATGTGTACCTTATGATCCTATAGAGCATGTGGAGAAATGTGTGCTAAGTGGACAAGTGAAGCATGGAATAATGCAAAGTGAAGCGTGGAAACTAGGAAAGGAAAGTGACCCTAGGGTGAAGCGTATGTGTTATGTTGTACCTATTGTTGTGCTTGTATTTTATTGTTTTAGGTGCTTCTTGTTGCGTATTAAGGATGGACCTGTAAAATAAGAGTGAAAAAGTAGTCAAAGTCTTGTATATGAAACATTTGTGTATAGTATGTAAAAATGTAAAAGTGTGTAAAAATGAAAGTGTGCACATGATATGTACGAGTGTAAAAGGATAGAAATATTTCCTTAAAATGTCGTGAAGAACGAGTTTTTGGGCGATCTCATGCCAAGAGAAAGTTTATTTGGGCGATCTCATGCCAAGAGAAAGTTTTTGGGCGATCTCACGCCAAGAGAATTTTTTTTTGGTGATTTCACTCGGGTGAAAGTTTTGGGTGATCTCACACCAAAGAGCAAGTGTTGGGGAGAGAGGTATAGTGTTACTCTACATCCATGACTCGCCAATGAGCACCATTGTAGATGGTACATTCCTATTTTGTTCATGATGTCCCAATTATTCTAAATTATTTTTTAATGTACTTATTTTTATGATTAAAATGGAGATAAAATACATCATATTTTTGGAGGTCTATGCATGTACTTTGTAAAAATTACTTTGAAGACTTATGTGAATTGTTTGATATGAGAAAATAATTTTATCTTCCCTAGTACATTAGATCTCTGGGAGGTCGGGGGAGTGCCCATACGCTAGTGTCCGAGTCCTGGGCATTAGTGTCATGATGTGCTAAGGACCCTAGTTAGATTCTGGGTCGGTGTTATAACTATTACCTATTCTGATTTTGTATTGTGCATATCTAAACTATAGCTCGAGCTCTTGTATGGGCTGATTTTTTCACCCAATGTATTCCCCCCTTGTTTTGGGTGCATGTGATGATTGTAGGAGTGTGTGGCTGTCATCACCAATCTGGCACTATGATAATTCTTCACCGGGAACTCCTCGTGCTATGATTATTTACTAATGCACAGCCTTTAGTTTGGTGGATGTAATCTGGAAACAAAACAACAACATAACACAAGAATACCATCGACTATGATAAGACAGAATGATGACAAATCTGAAATATCAAAATAAATTATAATATTAACATGAAACTGTTACAATCTCACCCATGAGGTACTTCAAGTGTTATTGACTTCACTTGCCTTTCACCAAGACTATGGGAGAAACTTTACAATTACACCTCTTAATGGCTTCTTCAACACACCTTTAAACTGATGGCTTCCTTTGCACACTTCCTACAATATTTCTCACTACTTCCTTCTATGCTAAATGAGGGGGGTGGCCTCTCTATTTATAGAACTTCCAAGCTTATCCATCTTATCTCTAAGATAGGATAAGAAATCCACTCGACAAATCATATTCCATACCTTAACTCTTATCTGTACATGTAAGCTTATCTGTTAAGATAAGATAAACCTTATCATTTTACATGGGTTCCACATTTTTAGACTTTTTACAAATAAAATACACAAAATATTTATGACCTCACTCCTTGTCTTTATTACCAATATAATATTTCTAATTCCTAATCATGTAGACCCTACTTCTCTAATTACCCAAACTTTGACATTTTAACATTACCGGACCACTTACGACAAATATTTACTTTTTACAACATTCCTATTATACTTTGACTGTTACCGTACTCCACATTATTGGCGGCACCGTACTGATGGCGCTGTTATCTTCTATTAGACGCTACTACTAATTATACTTAACAACATCCTATTCCTAATACATACATTAATGAAATAGAAATTACGGAGGAAAATTTTAGTGTCGATAAAGCCCAGAAAAGAGAGTACCCAATGCTGATCTAAAACTAATTCCTGCATGGGGTAGGGAATGTGCATAGTAGAAACCAAGGCACATGCAAACAAAGTGGCTAGTAACATGTGTTAGTAGAAAAAGTAGCAATCAAGGCATGAAAATGTAGTCAAGTAAGTGTGAAAATAAAGTAGACCGCGAAAAACAGGTTTCATACATGGGACATCACTCACAATGTCAAAAGGAAATCAAGGCCGAAGTGGCCAAAATCATACAAGCAATGATTAAACAAGACATAGGGTATAACTGCAAACAACGACACATACAATAGAAAATAATGGCAAGAAAAATGTATCAGACAACCATGGTGGAAAATAGTCCTGCAATGCAAATGCTACACATGAAGCACTTGTTAGTATGTTAGAAAGATAAAAAGTATGTCAAGGTATGTGTATATCAATGGAAAGTAGTGTGCTAGAAAGTAAAAGTAGTAAAAAAATGAAACAATAACACATGGAATATATGAGAGTTTGAAATGTATATGCCCCTCGGGAGCCTCGGTGGGAAAGGTAAAAGGTACAACACCGAGAATCATTGCAACATGGGGAAATCTATAAAAAAACTACATTCACAAATAGAGACCAAGTGAATGTGCATGTGTATATGATAAATATAATGACATACAAAGTATCTGACTAGCATATTAAGAAAAATATAACATATAAGTAGTATAGGAAAGCAAGAGTAAGTGCAACCAAGATATGTAAATGCAGTGGATGAGTGGAATGGAATGGTATGTAATGTGTGAGTGAGATGGTAGGAGAAGCATGCCCCTAACAATTTGCATGAAATGAGGTTCATTTATAAAAGAACCCTCAACAATCAAGAATGAACCATAGAACAAGAGTACATCATTGGGAAATCATTTGAAAGAGACATGTTAGAAATATGTATCATGAAGCACAGAGCATGAAGGGTGAATGGTGTGAAGTTCATTTCAAATTCAAACCCTCAATGGTTAATTATGAACCATGGAACTAGAGTGCGTCATAGGGTAATGATGATACAAGGTGTGTATTAAGTTGTGTAAGAGTTCTTAGAAATAGGAAGTATGAAGCACAAAGTGTAGTAATAGAAATAATAGACAACATTGATAATAGGAGGGGGAAAAGAAAGTTGGATGCCCCCAAGTGTGATTGTAGAAGGATCAAGTGAATTCATCTAAGAGATCATCAGTGTCAAGATCATATCCTATGGATTTGGGTCGAAACTTGATAAGAAATAGTGTGGGGTTGATCATATAAAGAGCCATTGCGGCGTAAATCAGTACATGCCCATAGCATATTATTCATCAATGAAAGGTGGTTACAGATAATTATGTGCATACCAATGGGTGAGATTTTTAGTATAGCCAAGAAATGAGTCATTGACAATTAGAATATGGCCAAAGGGCATGGGAAATGTGATATCAAGTATGATTAGGATCTAATGTGCCACCAATGTAGTCAAGCCAAGACTGCCCAAGTGTGAGTGGAGAGGAACGAGGAGTGCATGCAAGGAATACCGATAAATGGAAGATGAGAAGGCCATAATAAATAAAGTGATAAATACACATCCATGATAAAGGTGGGGAGAATGAGATGGTGGGTGGAGATCAAGTGTGAATCCTAGCCAGGTTAAGCCATCATGCGTGAAAAAAAGTGTCGAGCAAGTGGGCTTGAATGGAATGTGAGGCCATAAGAGGCATGTATGAAAATAGTGCATGTGAAAGGAGTAAGTGCTAATGCAGAGTGTGCTTGGGAAGAGGAGGCAGATGGTATGGTTTCCAATGCATAAATAGTTCCTTGGAGAGGAAACATGTTAATGGTAGAGGTAGGATGTTCTATGAATTGGTAATCATTAGTGAGATGCATATGAGTAGTGGAGGTAGGTGTAAGGGTGGTGGAAGTAGGAGTATGGGGATGATCGACATTGTGGTATAGAATTGGAGTAAGTAGTGTAGTGAGTGGGTCAAGGTGCTAATATTTGAATGGGTTACAGTCAACAGTAATAGTATGTTCATAGCCATCATGTAGGAATTTAACGCACTGATGAACTGTAGAAGGTACAACCTATATAGCATGAAGCCATGGCCTACCAAGTAAGCAATTGAATCAATCAAAAGCGCCAATAACAAAGAATACAATAAGAATGGTTTTGGGCCCAACTGTTAGAGGTAAGGTGATAGTACCCATGCACGTGTAAGAATCATAGCCACAGAGAGAAATGTATGAGGGGATGACATCAACTAAGGAAAGGCCAAGCTATTGAATAAATGTGAAATTACAAAGATTGATCTCGGATCCATTATTGACTAATGTTCACTTAATTCCTATAAATATATGTAAGCCTCGGATATAAAGGGGAGGATCATTGTCAATAATAGAAAGAGGGGAAACTGTATCGATGAGGAAGTAATTTGGGTAGAAAATGTTATTACAAATTGTTTATATACATAGTCCAGGAGGAGTATTGGGAGGAATGTGAGCATTATCCAGAAATTTTTATTTTAGCCTCACAATTAGGATGAGCCTACAAAAAGGCCTGGATGGAGACATCCATGGTGAGAGGATCCTAAGATATTGATGCTAGGAATAAATGAGGATCCAAGAGTGTTCGAATGAGAGGTTCACTAAATGATTTAACAAAAATATTTTTGTAAAACCCTAATTACATAGTAACTAAATGTAAACTATGATATACAACTGCTAAATATAATATGATGGAAGTAAATAAGTAAGCAAGTATGAAACCTAAACAAGAGGTATATAAAGAATAACATAGTTGGTTTACACTTGATCCCGAAGTTTTTCGAATCGGGAAAACTTTTAAACAGAAGTGAACAAAGTGTCGTAAATACTCTAGATAATTTTTGGAGCTTATAGATGATGTTAGACATGGGTGCCTAGATTGGGAAAGGGCGTCGTGGTGCTAGAGATCACATCGAGCACCCATGACCGTGTGTTGGTCGTCAGATAGGACTTTACGAAGAGCAACAGTCAGGGGACAAGAAGTCCCTCCTCTTTAATGGGAGAGGTTCCCTTATTCAAAAATGAACCTATTTACAAATGTACAAGACATGATTTGTTGGTTAAACTTGGATATTACGAAAGTGTTTTCTATGAAGATCATCAATTACAAAAGGACGAGGAAAAGAGTATGGGAAAGAGCAGAAAGGCAACATACAGAATTATAGATATCGTGAGTAATTCTTTATGTATGCGAAGTCATGATAAATTGAAACAAGATCATTTGTATTGGATAAATGAGATGGAATTCAGAGACACAAATTTTGTAAATACATATCTGCTAGAACACAAAGTTTCTTAACATAACACATATTCATTAATCAAGGACACAAAGTTCCTTCTTGGTTATACAAGATCACCGGGCTTGCAAAGTCAAGAGTATGCAATCGGTGAGACTAACAAACTTTAGACAAATGATCTTCACAAAGAAAATAAATGAAAGCTTAGGAATACCAGAGATCAGATAGACAAAGAATGGAAAGTCCTTCTGTATTGATTTCTTTATAATCTATTTACACTTTTCAGAAAATAAGCCAAGTTCTTCCTCCTCTTTAGAATGGCGTAAAGAAGGCCATTATATAGCTTACAAATCAGTTACTCTTCGTAACTGCTTCTTTAACCAAGAACAGTTAAGGACCGCCAATCGCAGTACCTCAACCTATTACAAGGAAAATGGAAAAAGAAAGGGAAGAAGAGAAAAGAATGGGGAAGAAGACAGGTGGCCAGTCACTGAGAGGGACCCATCGACTTGAATTCGCCCGAATCTCTTCAATGACTCGGCTATGTCTCGCCACGAGGACTGATGTGTTGGTTGTAGATCGACCCCAAAACCAAGACACTTCTCCATTTCTTTATCAAACTCAATATGAGTATGATAATCTTTGTTCGCTTCTTCATATGGCAGATTGAAGAGATCGGACCTCCTTCATTTTCTCCTTGGAGATGGAGCTTTCTTGAATAGATTATCTTTGACAAAAGCTCCAACCGAGCTTTGATTTCTTGCAGGGAAAGGGTACACCCAAAGTTTCATCTTGAAGATGGCAGTGTATATCTTTGAAAGCAGAGACCACCAGTGTCTTGAAAGCTTCACCCTTCTGCCAACTGTTCTTCAGCTCTCCCAAAGCCTCCTCCAAGACTTTGATTTTCCACTCCACACTGTAAACCCAGGACTTTGATAGATTATCCTTTGCATCATCAAAAACCTTATTTGCCAGTAAGACGTTCTCATCTGTCTGTCCCATAAGGCGGAGGTCTACTATGCAACTACTCCAGAGCTTGAGCTCTTTATCCATGATCCCGATAGTAGAGGACAACTTCTGTTGCAAATTATTCACTTTTCCATGGAGTTTGAAAGCTTCATCGATGAAGTTCAACCCTGCAACAAGCATATCATCCACCATGGCTTCCATAGCTCTGCCATAGACAGAATACTTGTGCATATCTTTGATACTCTGCACTTCATCTTGGCTTAGAATTACAGGAGGTGGGAGAGTAGTCAATGGGGTAGGGTCCAAAACTTTGTCCTTAGACAAAAGAGACTTGATGAAACCTGTGAGAATTTGGGCCTATTCTTCTAATTGCTCAATAGTTTGCTGCCCTTTTCTACCCTCCCAATGACTCTTGTGGATTTGTTTCTTGGAGGTTATGAATTTCACCTTCAGGGGTAGACTCTCCCATTGGGATTCTCGAGAGCTCTAAGTCAGATACCTGCAAGTCCTGCTCTGATTTATCCGTTGTAGGCTTGGCAATCTCCAGGAATTGCTGACCTTGAGCATCAGACACTATTCTAGAGGTAACCTTGGCTTTCTTGGCACGAGAAGGAGTGGTGCCCAACAAGGCTGCAACAGCATCAAAATTTGGTCCTGAGCTTCGAGAGGAAAATTTCCTCTTCCTTTTGTCAACCAAAGGTTGCACCCACGCAAAAGAGGAAGAGGAATCAGCAGGAGGGGCAAGGGGACCAAGAGACAGAGAGCTCATGACGCTCAAGGTCTGCGCAGCTGTTGACTCGAGTTGAGAGGTGAGTGGGGCACTTGGGGCAATTGCGGCAGAAGAGTCAACATCACCTGAAAGCTCAGTGCTCTGGATTTCTTTGTCTTTATCAGCTGGATCTTCAGGAGCACTTGCAGGAGTTGGTACTTCGCTTTCTTCACTTTCACTGAGAACAATGATGTTCTCTCGGCCCCATAGGCAGCTCCGCTGTTTTCTTTGAGGGTGACTTTCCACAGGCTCCTTCTTAACCTCCTTGAGCTTCTTCTGATACACTTGAGTGGATGAAGAAGGAGTGGAAGCCGAGGTCCTTGTATTGATGAGGCAGTGGGGTCAGACCGGTGTTTCGACTCCTGGGAACCGATGCCTCTCTCGTGGTGTTGAAACATCCTTGGAAGAGGATTCTCCGAGTGCCTTCCCGAGCTCTCGAACTTTTCTATCAAACCGGACCTTAGTTCTAACTAAGACTGGAGCAAGGATCTCGAGCCGAGATCATCTTTTTTCTTTCTGTTCCAATCCAAGTCCTCCAAGGGGGTGTGCTTAATCACACTTGTCATACTCATATGAGTATAGATCAGAATTATCATCCCGGAGTCCTTGGGGACCTGGTACAAACCGAGTTCTTGGATCGGTGCAGGGAGAACCCGCCACAATGCCTTCTCTCGGCCTCAAAATCATCCACATACAGTCCAAAGAGTCTCTCGTATCGCCCTATGATGGTAGATTATCTTGATGTTCTGCTTTCAATGAACTTCTTCAAGTCAAAGCAAGTTCTTGGCTTGAAGAAATGGACAATGATAGGAACTAGGGCTCTCTCATGTTCGTAGGCGGGCGTCTGTGGGCTTTTACAAGTGTAATTTCCCAAAGAGATGGGAAAGTGCAAACCAGAAATCTTCTTGTCCCTGCAGTTCGTGCAGTTTGTCTAACTGCCTGCATACTTCAATCAAAGCCATCTTATCATTGCAGAACATGGGAAGCCGCAGAGGGGTGCTCTCATAGCCAGCAAGCCTGATATAAGAAAATTTCCTGAATTGGATGAAATAAGCACCATATTGCGATATCAGGTTCATGGCTTCATCTGAAAACCTTCTAGCAGTATCACCTTCGAGCAATCCTGACCACGTACATGGTGAAAGTGTCATTGACCCTTCTGAAATTACGATTGCTGGTCTCCAGGGTGAACTACGGGCAGTAGGCATATATTGGATCATCTTTGTGAGCGTCAAGGTAGGAAAAGCCAAACCATTGTCGTGACGCTGCCAGGGAATACATCAGGTACGAAGTCATGTAGAACTTCTTCGTTTGCTGCACATTGGACAGCTGCTCTGCCAAATTCATGTTGATGATCTCTGCCCAGTTAATATTTTGCGTTCCCTCGCACACCATGCTGATGAGCGGGCACATCCAGAAGTGGAATTCGTTGGTAGAGGGCAAACCCATAACCCGAGCCAGCAGAATTATAAAGTCAGACAATTCTTCATTAAAATCTACCGGAAAAGGGTTTTGGACAAAGCAGAAGCTCCTTTCTTAGGGTTCTTCAACCAAGACTTCGCCACTCGTGCCTTATATTTGTCACTATCTTGGTCGAACAGGGCCTGTGCTTGATCCCGGGAAACGACTATGGCATTATCCATCTCTGAAATCCTCAGAGCAGTGCTAATGGCAAGAGATCAGTTGGGCAATGAGTTCCCGTGTATATTGGTCAATTCGCTCGAAGCGGGGTCGAAGTGAGCTCGCGCATGAAAGCACAAGATATCGGGCCAAGACTGACAGAGATCGGGAAACCTCCAGCAAAATCCAAACCGCTATCGTGAATCATTTGTGCCATTGGTGTAGGGTTTGCATCTGCCATCCTCGCCCAAAAATCACCAAAGTCAAGATGTCGGGCTTCACTGTCTCCAATATTGAGAACGGTAGACTCTAGTGGTGAAACTTGTTCCTGTCCCTGGAATTTGATCTTCATATTGATAGCAACAGAGCTGCAACCTAAACTCGGGAAGGAATTACAGAGAAAAGGGAGACACGCGCAGGGAATTAGGTTGCAAGGGTTCGAGCAAGGATAGCATGGAAGTAGTGCGAAAAATGCAAAGGGGAAATGCTCGTTATATAGCCGTTTAGGAGAGAGAAAGGTCATAAATGCGCATTTAATACATACCCACCAATTTGAATAAGCATGATCTTCGGGTAGAGCGGGAAAAATAAGCACGAATGACACTTGGTTCACTTGGGACATGTGAGACGCGAATGCGCGAAACACGCGGCTCGGCCGATTCGGGCGAAACAGGGAGAAGACACACAAATGCATTTTGGGACATTTGGGATGAAACGCATGGCGCGCGGTTCGGGTGTTTCGGCCGAAAATGGAACAAAAGGCCCGTTTGAACTTGGGACATTTGGGATGAAAACGCAGCGTGAAGTACGCGGTTCGGTGTTTCAAGAAAATGGAACGACTTGCACAATTCTATTTGGGACACTTGGGACGAAAAGTTCCGACGGGCCCGAAAATGGAACAACTTGGGATTTCGGCCGATCGGGGAACAGAACGCACTTCGGAACTTGGGACACACGGGACAAAAATGTCCGACAGGCCCGAAATACATACAAAATGACCCAAAACACAGATTTTCTCAATTTCACGACTTCAAGACTTTCCGTAGAAAAACACTTAAACTCAAAATTTTTGAAATTTTTTACTTTCACCAGAGCAGTGAATTTTTGAGTGGACAACACTGTGAAAATGGTCGAACCTAATTTTTAAAGATTGTAACACAAGTGTCATAAATATTCTCTATTGATCGTTTGTATATCACTCCTTGAATGCCAAAGATACCTGTAACAAAAAAATAGAAGTTCACCTGCAAAACCCACAAAACCACATCAAATCCAAAAACAAAGATGTAATATGAGGAGTTAGACTAATCGACTTGGTCGCCGATAGAGTGAACTTACAATTGGGCACTACACTACATATCAGACTCCATGTAGTTCTTGTGAGTGTGTGTAAGGATTGTGCCCTAGGATGCCCTAGTGTAAGTTACACTTGATAGTGGGATAGATCTAAAATGTAACAATGTATAGCATGTGTGAATGGAATAGAATGAACTTCCCCTTTCCTATGTAGTGTATGTAGAAAATACAGTCCCTTGTCCCTTGAATGGATGTTAGATGGATGCTTTGAAGTGCTTTAGGTGCCTTTTGGATGCAAGCTTAGGTGATTATATTAATGCTTAGTGCTTGGTCCTTGATTGATAACCCTGGAAGGATGACCCATAAGTAAAAAATATGCCCAAAAGATAAAAGAGACCCAAAACAAGCGAGTAAGATAGAAAAGGGTCAGGGGCGCTTAGAGGGGATAGTAGCACCTAGGAACTGTTGTCTTGGCTAGGCATTGGTGTCTAAAGCCATGAAATATAAACAAGTAAAGTTTTGACTGGGATGTAGGGTGTGTAATACCAAATAGAAAACAAGAAACAAATAAAAGATGCCAAAGATAGTTATCAACCACTAGTTTTCTTTCTTAGGAATCATGTAAATGCTAGCATGCGTTTAGGACCTAGAAATATGCCAAGTGTGGGATTTTGTGTGTATAGTTACTCCACATAATTAGAATATTTTTCAAGAGTGTATGATAAATATTCTAGCTAAATTATCAAGAAACTTCATCTCAAGTGTTGTTTTACAAGAGAAGAAGGGTAATTTTTTTAATAAGAACTCATGTTTGGAAGGAACTTGTGATAGATGTGGTGGTCTACAATGTTTGAAAAATTGTATACACATAGAGAATACACATGAAATTGGAAATGAAATAGTTAGTTTTGGGAAATAAAAATCAAAGGTATACACTTCAGAAGATGGTACAGAGATAAATGAGTGTGAATTAGTTCGTAAAGAAATAATATCATATTATATGACTATATTTCGAGATAAGATAGTGTATGAGTATGAAAAGCATACACACAAAGCTCGATGGTTAGATGAGAAATTTAGGTTATGCGAGGCACATTTCCTCTTCATACCATTGTTTAGCTTGTTGATTTTGTAGATAAGTATATGGTCCAACCATGGAATGAAGTCCAATCACAACACTACAACTTTATTCATGTTTATATATTTGTGCATATAGCATTCACTTATGCTCCCAAAAACACAGAGGAATACATAAGATCTTGAGGGAGTATAATTTCTATATTAGTGATGATCGTACACATTCCATAAAGTTAAAGCAAGGCTGCTTTGAGATCTTCTTGGTAATATGAGTAATAGAAGCAATCATATTTGGTCAACACATCAAATGGTCAAATAATTTTACATCATACATAAATAATTTGTGAATGTTCTACTGGTTGAGAAGTATGCATAGAATGAGTGGTGTTCAACATATTTGAAATTTAAATGAGGTTGGACATGGTAAAGGAGAGAGCATGATGGTGCAATATCACATGTTAAAATATCCCTAGCAAAAGAAGAGTCAAGTACATAGATGGTGCGAAGTTGGTGATAAAACATCCATCGTGGAATGGTGTAACTCAATAATGTGTCTAGGTAATGATGGTAAGTGTATTTTGTAGATTTTTTAGTTAGTAGAAGAAAATAACTTTGCAAAATATGAAGATTATTCAAATGTAGCTTCATGGAATACTCATAAAAGTTAGATGGCATGGTAATGTTCTTCATGCTCATATTTTTTGGGATGAGTGTAAGTTGAAAGAGTGGGTTGATGAATGTGTTATATAACTTTACATCCACTTGAGACGTATCAACCTCCACAAGCTCTGCAACTCACAAAGTGAGAGAATCATCAATTGAATTTGACCATATATCAAATCTAGCGCAACTAATATTATAGATGAATTTTTAGTTAATATTCATATTTTATCTCATTATGTAACTTATTTATGAATCATTTATTGAAATTAACTATTTTGTACAATGTGATGTAGGTCATGTTTATGCAGTTGTTACAGAAGAAAATAATAAAGAAGGAACAAATTATTATTTATCTCATTATTTTGAGGTAAAAAAATTGATATCCCTAATTATCCTTCATGGTTTTTGTTATATCGAAACATGGATTAGAAGATACCCAATGAAGAATTCCAATGTGTGGTTGTTTGAGGACTTTGACACTCATAGAAAGATTATTCATTATTCTCACCTTGTTGTTTCATCTAATGTTCAATTGATCAAATATGGTGGTATACCTTGTAATAAGAACTTGTGACAATTTCTTGAATCTTACCATGAAGTAATAATCGACACCATAAATACTATATTGGACCTAAATGGTTCATTAGATTGGAATGGTACAATAACACATACATTTTATGATTTGTAAGTATATTGTTGAATTCTTAAGTTTTGTGTGTTTGAGTACTTTTTTATTTTCTTTTATTTATTTATTATAGTAATAATAATTTTAATTTAGGTTAGTGGTGCCAAAAAAATCTTCCACCTTCATGTGGTTGATGTTGTTAGTAAAGAAATTATATTCTTGAAGAGAGGAGAAACTTTAAAATATTCTACAAAATGATCCTTTGATTCCTTTATTTTAGGACCTTTGGTTTTAATCCATTTCATCAGTCACACACCAAATCCTTGTCCTTCTTATCCTCCTCAAACTTGATCTTATCATATTAGTAGAGGCATATACATTATATATCCATATAAACAATATAGAGAAAGAGTGAGAGAGAGAGAGAGAGGGGAGGGAAGAGAGTTTGAGAGAGATATGGAGGGAAGATAGATTGAGAGTGAGAGAGAGAGGGAGGGAAGATAGAAAGAGAGAGAGGGAGAGGGAGGGAGAGATAGGAGGGACGAGAGAGAACAAGAGAGATATGGAGAGAGAGGAGGGAAAATAGAGAGAGAACAAGAGAGAGAGAGAGGAGGGAAAAGGGATGATAAATTTTAATTGGAAACCAAAAACAAGAACACATCCTAATTTCATCACCTATATTGTATGAAAAATCTCTTTGTAACATTCTTCTTAACAACAAGAACACATTCCGATTTCACCACCTATATTCTATGAAAATGCTCTTTTAATATTCTTTTTAAAAACAAGAACACATTCTTATTTCACCACCTATATTGTATGAAAATGTTATCATTAACATTAATTTTAACAACACGAACATATTCTCATTTCACCAACTATATTGTATGACATTTCTCTTTTTAACATTCTTTTTAACAACAAGAACACATTATCATTTCATCACCGATGTAGCTGGGAAGGACCGGGATGGTTGGGTAGCGGAATAACACCTATGATAGTAATTAACGACTCACACAAATGTGTGGGTTCCATTAGTTTGGTGCCACAAGGTGCACATTACAAAATATTTCCCTACATGCCCTAACATTAGCACAAATTGAAGGTTTTTTTGTGTTTCATCCACTACGACCACACGAAAATGGGTAGGAGATTTGAGAAAATGATACAGGTTTTTATAGGTAGATCATATGCCCAACTATAGGTTTATACAATACATTCCTAGGTGTCATGGTTTGTGAGAAATCACTCATCAAATTTTGGCTACTTTTTTCTCTTAAAGAACTTAAGAGACGTCGCTAGAATGATGTAGTTAGGAAGGATTAGGACAGATGGGCGAGTAGAATGAAATATTTTATAGTGTCTAATGACCCACATGGATGTGTGGGAACCATCATTTAGTACAACGAGGTGTCAATTGTAAAATATTACCCTATACTCCCTATCACCGATGCTAATTGAAGGTTTTTGCCATATTTCATTCACCGTGATTGTGAGAAAATAAGTAGGAGATGAGATAAAATGAAAGATTTTTGTATAATGACAAGAAGCCTATCGTAGGTCTAGACAAGACATTCCTAGATGTCATGGTTTGTGAAATCGTCTATAATAGTTTGGATACTTTTCACTCTCAGGGCTTAAGAGACATCGTCAAACTAATGTAGCCAAGAAGGACCTGGGATGGTTGGGTAGTGGAATGAAACCTTTGATAGCATATAAATACCTACTCGATACATGTTCACTATCGGTTTGGTGCCACAAGGTGTTAATTACAAAATATTTCAATGACGCTCTAACACCGACTCTAATTGAAGGTTTTTTCCGAATTTCATTCGTTGGGACCATGTTAAAATAGGAAGGAAATGGGAGAAACAAGTGATTTTTTTTGTGACAAACTATATTCCTAGCTATAGGTCCTATGTGCCACAATTTATGAGTAACCACCCATCAAAGTTTGGCCTCTTTTCGCTCTTAGGGTACTTAAGAGACATCGCTAGACCAATGAAGTCGGGAAGGGATAGGATAGTTGGGAAGTGTGGTCCACCTAGATGTTTGGAAACCATCATTATAGTGTCACGAGGTGTCAATTGTAAAATATCACCTAGGTGTCATAACACCGACGTTAATTGAAGGTTTTGGTGTGTTTCATTTGCTACAACCGAGAGAGGTTTTTGTAAACATACTAGATGAAACCGCAAGTTCACATGGAACATTCTTAGGTGTCACAATTAACAAGAAATCACTTGTCAAAGTTTGTCTACTTTTCACTCTCATGTTTATTAAGATACATTAGTGGACTGATGTGGCGAGTAAAGGATTGAGATGGTTAGGCATCGAAAAGACACCTCCAATAGCATCTAATGGACCACCTGACATGTGGGCACTATTGGTTCAAGTGCCACAATGTGTAAATTACAAAATATCACCCTCGAAATAGATATAAGCTTAAGAAATGAAAATTTGACACTCGTATTTAATAAAAAGTTATAATCTAAAATTTTAATGAATTGGAAGTATTAATTACTCTTAAGGGAGTATAAATGTCAAGTTTATAAAATAAGTAAATGAAAAAAAAATTGATAAATGGATTCACTTGATACATCGATTACATACGTTATTTCTCTCTCTCTCTCTCTCTCTCTCTCTCTCTCTCTCTCTGGAAATGTAGGTATGCAATACATGAAATGTGTGTTATAGTTTATAGGGGGTTGTGTTTAGTAAGGAGAATGTATAACACCTCTTTTAACAAACCACATCTACATAGTGTTGTGAGAATGATATTGAGATTCCAGGAAGTGGATGACATTAACATTGACATTATATGATTATAATTGATAACATTGAATGATTATAATAGTGGATAAATTGTATGTTAGTTGTATATTTTCAATACACATGCTAAAAATATGAAAAAATAAAACTAGTAATAGATGTTAGCATATCATACGTAATGAATCATATTAATTTGCTTAGATACATATAAATAGTGTTTGATCTACTATAAAAGTTTGACAACAATTTTTTTGTCTTGTATATTATATTGTTTTCTCGACATCCATGACAACATACAAAATTTGAACAAAATGAATGTATAAAAAAATCCATATAGGCATACAATGATATACATAAGCAAAATACAAATATATCCTACATGTTATAAAGGCACATAAAAATGTCTATACATCAAAACTATGGGGTATCATCAAACAATCTGTTCTCTTAGCCCGCCAACAAGATGAAAACCAATCCCATATGTGGTATGTTCCTTCCACCATTCATACCTCCTACACTCAAGGGATGATTATAGCTCCACCTATTAATATAAATAAATAATATACACATTAGTATACAACTAATGACATATAAAATGACATTAGTTATAAATAAATACTTATAATAATATTATAATCCCTCGGGATCATCCTCGCCTCTTAGCATCAACCTTCGGGGGCAAAAAACTTAGTGGTAGGTGTACGAACTAGAGTTTTCACCTCCTCTTATGGAAACCATGATGAATAAAATTATAATACATATGAATTTCATTTATTTACACTAAATGATGTTATTTAATACAAGAAATTCATTATGAAATTTACATTACTAGCTCATACCTATGTAAGAGGCACAACAAATGTTATGCCCATAACAACTCTAATATCTAATGATCATCAATTTTGGAGGAGACTCTAATGACATCATCAAATGAAAACAAGAACAAGCTATATAACCAAAATAATGAAACTTATGCACATAAAATTTACATGACATTATCTGCATACATTAAATATAGTTCATTATCTTTATAAATAATGATTAAAATACTAAAAATCACATTAGTAAATTCCCGACATGCACCCTCATACCAATATCCCGAATGTCGAAGGTCCAACGAATACCTTTTAACATCAAATTGTCATTTTAAGATAACATCTCTATATGGAAAATAAATTAACATGTAAAATATTTAATAATTTATCATAAATTTATAATCGAGGGTTATTGCGCTCATAAACAAATGTGAGGAAGTGGAATGTGATACTAGATGTTTTGTTTGACCCTGAAAGTTTATAACAAATACACATGAATCATTAATTTTCATTCATAATGAATTAATATTGTTAATTATAAAATTTAGTACAAAAATATATACTAAATTACATTTAACTTCATGTAAAATTACTTGCTGGTCAATACCAAAGGTTGAATCAATAGATCATTTGTGATGATGATAGTTTCCAACACATAATCATGACATGTATCCTCCAATCGAACACCCTACTTAGCCTATGGAGCATCCTAACTAGGATGTGGAGTAGACTAACTAGGTTGTGGAGTAGCCTCATCAACCACATAAGAGCCTAGACTTCCAAGAGTATGAAAAACTATGTTATATAGTGTCTGATGCCTCAAAGGACTAACCTCATCATCCTGGGAGAAATGGGTACCATGTTGAAGCAATAAATGTGTCAAAGAACTAATAGACTCGAGTGTCTCAACCTCCATGGTATCCTTCACAATACAAGGGACTGAAACATGTTGAATAGATGGGAGAGAAATGGGTCTAAGTGATTGGTTCTGCAAAAATTATGCCCCCAAACTATCCTATGTAGATCCTTTTCCTCTACCATAGAACTCTCGAATATCAAAATAGTTTTGTATTTTATTGAGGATGAACTCACAATAGAGTTTCCTTAAGAAATACTATGGTACCTCAAAATTTTACAAGGCGGTTGGTCAAAAACCATCCACCATCTATCCCAAAAATTATCTTTGATCCGCTCATGTTTATATTGATATCCTAGGAATCTTCTACAACTCAATAATAAGGGTGCATTGGTTTTGGGTTCAGTGAACAAAGCACACAACTTATCTTGGTATTTTTTTCCTTCACCGCATCATAAGACAATTTATCTACATATAAATTAAAAAAATGTTTTGTAATCCTCCCACTTTTTTATTTGACCCATCACAACATCAATATTAGATTTTAATTACTCCAATGACGATGCAAGATTTTGACAATGGGTACTTGTGGTCTTGGGGTTTCTTAGGGTATATATTAAACCTCGAATTGAGATTTGTTATTATTAATTGCCCCTAAAAGGTTTTCTTGGGTATTAGGAGGATATATAGGAATTGAAGGAGGTGTTTGAGATAGGTTTTAACTACCATAGTAAGTAGGTGGAGGGTTTTCAAGTGAAGAGATTGGATTCACTGAAAATTTAAAAATTTAAATGAATCAAGAACAATACAAGAAAAAATAAGTTTAATCACTAAAACTACACTAAATTTAGTTATAAATCACCTCATGGACTCTCCACCATGGTTAATTCATCCCACCAAGAAAGAATTAAGCTCTAGAAACTTTCTCGTGTTATTACCCACTCACATTTTTTTCTCAAAAGCATTTTTGGCTGATAAAAATTGAAGGGCCCGGTCTTAGGTGAGTTTGATATGCTTTTTTTACATTCATAATGTGTTCTTGTTATAACATGAGTGTGTTATAACATAAGATCGTTATGGCTTGGAAATTCCAATCCATAACATGTTTTTTTCATAAAGCACATTCACGTTATACTATGACCGAACCATAACACGCTCATGTTATGTGCAAATGGCCAAAAGTGGATTTCTAGCCACTCTTTGCTCCCCATTTCTATGCACATGCCCAAATATAAGAAACATGTCATTAGATATTGTTCTTATCTAAAAATATAGGAAGTAATGTGTCTAGTAGATAATATAGGTTACATGTACATGATTTGTATTATCATAAAGTATAGAAGTAATGAGAAATCATTCATTGATCGACAATGGCATATGAGAAAATAAATCATAGATCGTATAAGTACACTAATAAAATATGTTATAGAGCATATAAAATTGCATAACCTAAAAAAATTAGATCAACATGTTGAATATTTTTTTTCATTGTTATATATGTTGTCATTGATGTCAAGATGGATGAGTTGATATCAAGTTGCATTGATGGAAAAAGGAGTCAATTGGTAAAGTGAGCATGTGAAGAAGATGAAGGTTGATTGGTAGTGTTAGCTCACAAAGGATTCAAGATGTTAAAGGATAAGTTCTAAGGGACTTAGCCAATATTTTTGCAAGCCATAGAAATGAGGGAGCATCCGCTAAAGACTAGAGATAGCCGACGGATTCTATAAGAAGTCGGAGCACTAAGAGAGACCGTAGAAGTTAAATGAGTCCCGTGGATAAAGGGATGAAACCATGAAGTGAAATGGAGCCAAAGGACAAGCTACAAGTGAAAATGGTAAGGTTGCGAAGGTGAAGATAATTTCATGAAGTCAAGGCAAAACCTCCCAAAGATAAAAAAATAGCCGCGGAAGACTATAAAAGCCACAATTAGTAGAGATAGAGTTGCGGACATGGAACAAATCCATGGAAATATGAAAGACAAGGAGGATATCCATGAGACATTGTGAATACTGTGAGAAGCATATAAGAATTGTGGATAACTAAAAAGCCGCCAAATAAGGGGAAATGTTGCCGAGTAAAGAAAAGTGTTGCAATACAAAGAAGAAATCCAGAGGAGTTAAAGAAATTTGTGAAATGATAGAATATGGACTAAACAAGGGTTAAAGGAAATCAAATTAATTCAAACTTGAACAAGAGAGAGTTGGTTTGCCAAAATTGATGGTGATTTGATTGTCAGGTAATTGCAGCCAAGTGCATGACTTGAACTCCACAAAGAATGAAGAAATCCATTGTTTCAACTATCGCATTTAATGCTCATTGACCTTATGGAAATGCAGTTGAAATTTTCTATGTGATCTTGAGTTTTAAGGCAAAATTAAATTTGAAGAAGGAAACAACTCTCTCATCTAGGTCACATTGCAAATGTGGAAAATCTATTTTTGGCAAACAACTAATAAATAGCTTTTGGTGGTACATTTTAAAACTGTGTAATCAAGCCAAACTTAGAAGGAACAAATCCTGGTACCAACTGTATTCATTTAATGGGCAAGATTTCAAGGCAACCAAGTAGGAAGGTGCATGACACACAATTTGAAGTGAAGGAATAGGTCTATTGTGAATATATTTTTAAATTGGAACTATTTCAAGGAGTTGCTCAAGGAAGAGAAAGAAGCCCATCAACCTAAAGAAGACAGAAAAAGTATGAATATGATGCAATCTAGTGAACAAGAGTCATTTGTAGATGAAAAGAGATAGAAAATAGGAGAGCAGATCAATGATGCATTGATTCATTAGATAAGAAGAGCATCAAGATAAAAAAATTATTGAGCAAGTTGGATCGAATCAGATGAGCAAAAGAAAGTGAAAAGAAGAACACAGAGACAGAGCTAATAAAGTGAAAACAATTCATTGTATTAGCAATTGTTGTAACTACATTATCAAAATGCATATGAATATAGTCTAATTTGTAGCTTAGCACATTTAGGAGTCAGTAGCTTCCTTGTAGGTGGGTGCATGCAAAAGAAATCTCTTGTGATGCATAATATTCACTTGAGTCCTTTGTTGTGTGTAATATCAGCAGAGGTGTAAGGGTTGGTGCTCCTTGTGGGATTGGTATCTCACTAAACAAATCTTGTAAGATGTGTTATATTCTTATGAGTCCTTTCTTTATGTAATATAAGAAATGGTTTTGGTGGTTTTCTCCCAAAAGGGTTTCCCACAGTAATTTATGTGTTCTATGTTATTCTGCAAGATATTTGGTTGATTGAATGCTCATAGTTTAAAGCCACACATTATTAAAGGGTTAAAAATTGGCATTAAGTAAAAAGTTTTAATTTACACTAATTCACCCCCTCTCAATGCTTGTGATCTCTAACAATTGGTATCAGAGTGACATCCTTATTGTAGAAGCTTAACATCTTCAAGGAGATCCTCCTATCATAAGCATGGCAGAAAATCAGGCACAAGGTGGTTTGTCATTGTTAAGATCACTCTCTTCACTAGTACAAATTATGCATTTTGGAGAATAAGAATGAAGACATATTTTATGTCACTTGGTTTTGATATCTGGGAATGCGTTGAACTCAGATACAATCCTCCAGCCACACCAATTACTACTTCCATAGACAAGGCATAATATGAATGTAACTCAAGAGCTATGAATGTCATTCTATGTGGCTTGACTGAGACAGAGTTTGTAAAAGTTATGCACAACACAACCATAAAGGAGATATGGACAAAACTATAGATTATCTACGAAGGAGATAAAAAGGTCAAGCTAGATAAACTATAGACCTATAGAGCATAGCAGCCTACATGCAGAGAACAAATGAAGTCATAAATATGATCAGAGGCTTAGGAGAAAAGATGGAATATTTTGTTATTGTCCAAAAGATTCTACGATCCCCGACTAGCAAGTATGATGCAAACATTTCGGCCATAGATGAAGCCAAAGACATGAAGACTCTCACAATGGATGAATTACAGAGTACTCTGTTAGCATACAAAATGAGGACTATTGGATCCAAAGCCACCAAGAAAGAAGTAGCATTCAAGGTTAAGAAATAAACTCAGTCTGTATAAGAAGAGGAAGAAGAATCATCTTTAGGAGATGAGTTGGATGATGAAAATATTGAAGCCATGTTCATGAGAAGATTAAAAAGAGGCTTAGGTAAATATAAAGGAAAACTCCCATTCAAATGTTTTTCTTGTGGAAAAGTAGGTCACTTTGCTAGTAGGTGTCCAAACAAGAATAAAGATAATTAGTCTGAACATGAAGAAGATAGTCATAAACATAGAAAAAGAGAAACTAAATATAAGAAGAAAAGTGACAAAAAGAAGTTCTTTAAGAACAAAAGAAACTTCTATTCAAAGGAAGAATCAAGTGGATCAGAGTCAAGTAACTCTGAGAATGAAAATGATGAAGATCACAGAGTGTTTGTTTATGGCTATGGATGTGTTTAAAGAATGCAGTTCCAAAGGAAAGAGCACAGTTGAGTATGAAGAGTCAAATGAATAAGAAGTTGAAGTTAATTTCGAAGCATACTTAATATGTGCTCTTGAAGAGCTGAAACTGTATAGGAAGAAAAATTAGAAATTAAGATGCACCTTGAAAGATTATGAGGATCAAATCCATGTCTTTGAGAGAAGACAAAGTTTGAAAGAAGAAGAAGAGGCTAATGAGCTCAAGGAGTTGGAAACATAGTTGGAAAACATTTCAAACTCCTATAAGTTAAAGGAGGATAAGTGCACAAAGTTGAACTTAGAACTGGAGAAATTAAAGGCTGAGATGGAACAATTGAGAAGCAAGCTAAAGATGTATGAAAAACTTAAAAAGGGATTAAGTGTTTTGACTGATATACTGAGTAGCCAACATGATGCAAATGACAATATTGGAATTGGTTTCAAAGAAGAAAGAAAAGTAAAGGAGCCTGCAAATAATGAAGAAAACAAGGTTGCATCAACATCTAACACCTCATCCGCCACAAACAATAAGGTTATCAATATCACAAAGAGAAGAACTTTTGCTCCCATAATCACATATGTAATGAGGTACAAACATTCTTTTTATGGTTACTGTTATTCATGTAATTAGTTTGGACATAAATCCGCCAAGTGTAGGAAATTCTCTAGAGGCTATAGAAGAAACTTTGGCCCATCTTACACTAGATCAAACTATAAGAGTGTCCAACACAATTATCATAAGAAGAGTAGTGTGGTTTCAACCAACAAACATGAACTACCTAAAAAAAAGAAGTGGATGTATGTTCCAAAGAATGATGATAACAAGAGAAAAGAGTCTTGTTCAATTGTACAAACAACATTTCATGTAAAAATGAAGATAAAATATGGTATTTGGATAGTGTATGCTCAAGCCATATGACAAGTGACAAAATTAAATTCATTACTTTTTCCAACAATGCTTCAGGTGTTGTGAGATTCGGTGATAACAACTTAGCAAACATAGTTGGGAAAGGAAATCTAAGTTTAGATAATGGAAAGACCATCACAAAAATGTCTTATATGTTGAAGGTCTCAAACACAATCTATTGAGTGTGAGTCAAATGTGCAAAAGAGGATATAATGTGATATTTCATGACAAGGGTTGTGATATTATAAACTACAAAACAAGAAAGAAGGTTGTAAAGGCCAAGCGGACAAAGAACAACATGTATGTTCTCAATGAGATAAACAAAGAAAAATTATTCACAAGCAAGATTGACTACAACTGGTTACGGTACAGAGATTGAGGCACATGAGCTTTAAAAATTTAGTGAAATTAAGTGTAAAAGGTTGTGTCAGAAATATGCTAGAGATTGTGAAACCCGTGGATACTCTATGCAAGGTTTGTCTACATGGAAAACAAACAAGGAGATCATTCAAATCAAAGGAGTATTCTACAACCAGACCATTGGAGTTGATCCATACAGACCTCTACAGACCCACCAGAATTGAAGGTATAAATGGTGAGGTATATTTCATGTTGCTAATAGATGATTACACAAGAATGACATGGGTAGTGTGCTTGAAGCAAAAATCAGAAGCCTTGGAAAAATTTAAGAAATTCAAGGCATTGGTTGAAAATGAGAAAAATAAGAAAATCAAATGCCTAAGATCAGACAGAGGTAGAGAATTCTGGTCAAATGAGTTCAATGAATTCTGTGAATAAAATGGAATTAGGAGACAATTCTCAACCACAAGGACACCTCAGCAAAATGGGGTTGTTGAAAGGAAAAATAGAATTGTACAGGGATATAGCAAGAAGTATGTTAAATGAATGCAAACTCTCGAGATAGGTATTGGATCACATAACAAACAAAGCATTAAAAACACAAGTTCCTAGAGAAGTTAGAACATACAATATCATACAACATATAAATAAAACACAATGCATAAGTTCTGTATAAGTGAGAGCATGTGAGATTTCAAAGCATAAGTGCACAAGTATCTCGAGTAATCAAGCATAAAATATCATACAACATACAAAATGTAGCTTCCTAGAGTATTCAAATAATGTAAGATGACAAAATATACAATAAATAAGTTCCTAGACCTCCTCGGTCAAATAACACAACACATTAAAGCATAGAACAAATAGAAGAATACATGGATATATATATTAAGACCTAAAAATGTACCCTAGTGCATAGATTTTGTGTCTATAATATATATATATATATATGTGTGATATATATATATATATATATATATATATATATATATATATATATACATACACACACATATACATATACATATATTGAGACACAAAATCTATGCACTTGGGTACATTTCTAGGTCCTAGAGCATATTATTATATACATGATTCCTAAGCAAGAAAAATAGTAATTGACAATGTCTCCTTGGTCTTTTGCATTGTCTCTTATACTTTTACTAACCTTGCACACCCTTCAATCTAGTTGATATTTGACTTATTTATATTTTATGGCATCAAACACTAGCACCCATTTTAGGACGTAGTGCCTGTGCGCTCTTGTTCCTTCCGGGTGCTCCTAACCCTTTCCATCCTTTTCTCACTCTTTTGGGTCTTTTTTATCTTTTGGGCATCTATTACACTTATGGGTCATCCTTCTAGTTATCAATTACAAAATTCAAATAAGGGAATCATATATATACATAGTTATAGGTCTCAAATAAGGGGCCAAGCACTAGCATTATCTATTATCACCTAAGCTTGCATCTAAGTGCGCACGAGCATCAGAAAGTATCCATCTAACACATTCATTCAAGGGACAAGGGTTACATTAATTTCGCATACACAACATAGAAGGGGAAGTCTATTCTATTCCATTTCACAAATTATATGCATTTACTACATTCTATATCTCGACCGCTATCATTGTGTAACTTGCACAAGAGCATCCTAGGGCATCATTACACACACTTTCACATAGAACTACATGGAGTCTGAAATGTAGTGCAACACTCGGTACTAAGTTCACTCTTTGGGTGACCGCCATGGTCAATCTGACTCCTCATTCTACATCTTTATTTTTTATATTTGATGTGGTTTGTGGGTATGTGCACTAGGTATATTTCTATGCGTGTTACAAGTATAATCCACAAAATTGGAAAAAATTTAGAGTGACAAACAAAAATCAATAGTGAAGCTCCTCCTATACTGAGTAATAGACTAGATCCCGATCATTCACACAAACATTGGCACCCAGAACAAACACTTGTTCCCAAGTGCTCTTGTCCTCATATGGGTGCTCCTATCATGTATAGTTCTAAGTTCTATAACCTCCAGTGAGCATTAACGATGCTACCTCTAGTATGTTTCAGCTATCACCTTCCCAGATCATCACCGTAAATCAGCTAAGTCATCTATCCCTCTCATTTTATTAGGGTTTCATATTATTACTTTCTTGTTGCTTTTCCATTTACTATATTTTATCACTTGTATATCATTAGGTACAATCGTTACTCTAAAATTAAGATTTAATTTAATTTATATTAAATCATTTGGTGAACCCCACTCGTGATCAAACACTTGGATCCTTATTTTCCTATTCTATTGGATCTTCTTTCATGGCTCCTCAAGTCTCTTTGTATAAAATGCTTCAAATATACCCACCTTGTAAAGATGTTCTCCAAAAATCCCTAAACATTATGTATCTCCCTCACAACATGCCACCTGCACAAGTAAGTTCCATTTTTATCATCTCTCTGATGACCCTATCCATCCTACTACCATAACCAATTAACCCATCTTAGCATCACTTCAAGATTTACACCATACTTTTCAAGATAAATGTCAAGCTATGGAAACCACGATTACATCCCTCAATATTGAAATTAAACATCTTAAACATACTTCTCATGCCCATACTAGTTCTTCTTCTACACCTCATCTTAATCCTATGTCTACTACATGTGCTCATATAAGTGAACCTCAAATCTTACCACTACCAAAACCTCTCAAGTTTGATCTAAATGTTAAGCAACATGATATTATTCTTGAGCTCCTCAATCACTAGTTGATCACTTTTTCATCTACTCATTTCTACCCTCCTTATCGGCTTACAAAATACATAGGTCTCCCATTTTGTAATTATCACATAATTAATGGACATCATGACAATGATTGCTATGCTTTAAAATGAAGAATTAGGAACCTTGAGCATCAGGGTTTTATTTCATTTTCTACACAACATTCTACTACATGTTCATCTCCAATTGTTAAACCCCATTGGGCTCCCAAATCTTATCCATCTATGTCTAATGAGCATCATGCCATAGTTACTAATGTTTCTTCTTTGATAATTCATATATCCAACCCAATTTCATACCACCTTGAAAAATACTTACCCCTTTACCTCCTCCTATTAAGCCCTATACAACGTTACCAATTCCAATTAAGCAACCACATTTAAAAATCTATACCCCATCACCTCCTCCTATCAAGTCCTCTACAATGTTACCAATTCCCATTAAGAAACCACCAACCAAGCAAGACCACCCAATTCACCCTGTGATATCTGACCTCTTTAAACTTCCTCCTATTGACCCAAAATTCAACCTTGGTCATACTCTTTCTCCTACCTCTCATTGTGACGAAAATATAATATCTTATGATACATTTCAAACTATGTCACCATCACATTATCTCTCTTACATCAACACATAATTATCCATCATTGGCTCACTTGGGGGCATCACACTTTCTCCCCCTCTTGCATCACTATCAGTTGTCTCTAGTACTACACTTCACACTCCACGCTTCATGTCCAATCTTTCTAAGTATTTTCACACATTTTGTACATAGAATTCACCGTCATTACCCGATGACGCACTCTAGTGCTACGATTCACACTTGACCGCTGAGGGAACACTTCTTCCATGAACCTCACATCATAAACACTTCACACTCGTGCTTCACGACACATATTTTCTAACATCTACTGTTACATAACACTCCTTCTTCATTACCCGATGACACACTCTAGTGTTATGGTTCACACTTGATTGTTGAGGGAACACCTATTCCATGAACGTCACATCATACACACTTCAAGATTTATGCTTCATGACACATATTTTCTAAAGCATCTCATCTGTTACATAATAATCCTTCTTCATTTCTAGATGACGGAATCTTGTGCTATGGTTCACACTTGATTGTTGAGGGAAAAATCATCCATTAACCTCACATCATACACACTTCACGCTTTGCACTTCACGATACATATTTTCTAGCATCTACTCTCACACAACACATTCATTTCCCAATGACACACTCTTGTTCTATGGTTCATTATTGAGTATTGAGGGAACATTTATAAATTGACCTCATCTCACACACATTCACTAGGGGAAACGATTCTCCTATAATCTTCAAACCTTACATATCACACTATCACACTTGCACAACATTTGCATATCTTGGTTGCATTTACTCTTGTTAGCTTATATTACTTACATGTTACACTTTGCTTACTATGCTAGTTGGATTCCTAGTATGTCATAATATTTTGCTATATACACATGTGCGTTCACTTGAAATCTTGAGGTAAATACAGGACCTATCACAGATTCATACATGATGCATGATGCTTGACACATCTCTTTACCAATCCCACCAAGGCTCCTGGGGCATATGCTTTTGCTACTATCATACTTTCCACATTAGAGGTTCTATCATTTCATTCCTTACTATTTCAAGTCACTATCAATATATGTGTTGCTAATTTATACATGCTTTAACATACTATATATCTTTCTAACATGCTCACATGTGCTTCATGTGTTGAAAGGAATTATAAGAAGATCGCTCCAAGCCACGATCTCGATGATAATAGCACACCACATTAGATTTGCAAAATAGAATAACTAAAATATCATATATGAAAATCCATCATAATCCATAATGCTCAATGCATTACAATACAATGACTTGAATTACTCAATAAGAAAGATGTACATATAGGAGGAGGGAAATGCAACTACTACCTAAATACATGGTGAAGAACTCCCACTAACTCGCTTGTTGGTAGTTAACTCCGTAAGACTAGTAAACTAACCCGTAAGACTAGTAAGCTAACTCCACACAACTAGTACGCCTAAGCAAGCTAACCCAACAAATGTAGGGCTAACACAAGTGTAAGAATTATCCTAATAAATAAATAAAAGGATAAATAATAACCTACACTAACATGTGTAGCATTTGCCTTGCAGACTATATACAACCATGGTTATCTGACACATTTTTCTATTGTTTGATATTGTTTCATGGGCTATGTGATATGTTTTGTTTGATCATTGTATGCCTTTGGCAACTTTGGCCCTGATTGTCTTATGACATTTTGAGCGATGTCGCATGTATGAAACCCACTTTTCATGGTCTATCTTGTCTTCACACTTGTTTGTCAGACCGTATTTTATTACATGTTAGCTTTGTTTGCACTAACACTTGTTATTAGCCTCTATTTTTTGTGTTCCTTGGTTTCTACCCCGATTGTATCGATACTCAAATATGCATATCGGGTTTCAAGTCCTATCCTTTGGGCAACATTCTCCTACAACAAGTACATGCACCCCAAACAAGGGGGCATCTATTGGGTAAATAAATCAACCCTACAAAGAACTCCTGAGCTACAGTAAAACACAATACATTATAAAATTAACACATGCACATAGTTATAGATTGGCTCGTAATCAAACTTGGGCCCAAAACACAAAGCATACACTAGCACCTCAACCACGGGACAAAGAAGTGGTGGGCACTCGTGTCCCCCGGGTGCTTGTGTCGAGGGGTAAAAAATAGTCAATTTATCAGTACAACACAATTTACACCAATCTTCAAATCATGTCTCCATCAAGTAGGCACTTGCCTCCAATTACAAAATACACTTTATCGCCATAATCGTAACAATTCGTAATGATTGGAGCAATCAAAACAAATCAGACGTACCATCTACAATGGTGCTTATTCGAGAAGCATCATGGAAGGAGAGAAAATATATACCTCTCTCCCTAACACTCTTCTCTTGGTGTGATATTTCCCAAAAACTCACTTTTAGAGTGAGATCACCCAAAAAAATTGCTCTTGGCATGAGATTTCCCAAAAATCACTCTCAATGTGAGATTGCCTAAAAACCTCACCATCAACATTCAAATCTAGTAACTCCAAGAAAACAAGACAATTTTCTATCTTATACTCTCTTACATATCAGGTGCACACTTTCCTTTTACACACTTTTACACTTTTACTTTGATTTTTCATATATACGGGACTTTAACTAATTTCTTGCTCTTTCTTGTACTTTAACTACATTTATGGAATATATATGATAATTGTCCTTTGAGGGATCAGTCTATATGTTTGACAATTTTTTCTTTACATGAACAATTGTCCTTTGAGGGAGAAGTCTATTTTTGGATATGATAGTTTTTTCATATGAGCATCCGTAATTTTGACTTTTGAATTTTGACAAGAGAGCTAAGGATAGCCAAGAAGACCACTTGGGGAGGGGATGAGAAGGTGTACAAGTGATACCTATATACCCTTAACATGGTTCCAGTAGGTAGATAAGAAGGTGATAGATGTAATGATTGTGGGGTTCCCACCTAAAGGAGGAACTTGTCCATAAGGAATATGTTATGGGAAAAGCCATGGTGCCCATATTCAAGGTCATAGAAAAGAAAATGATGGTAGACCATGTAATTCCAAATCATTACAATGATATATGGAAAGGTTGATGAGGGAGATAGGATCATTGATATGATTAAGATCACATTGGTAGATATGTTAATAGTAGAAAGGTTGCAAGTGCAAGGCATTGAGAGGTTTCATTTCCAATTTACCATCTAGACACACTAAATGATAGGCTTTGGACCCATATTTATTTGTGATAATATATGGTCCAATCCATTTGGGAGAAAACTTTCCACGTTGGCTCCTTTTTAGAGTAGTGATGTTCTAATTTTCTTTAAGGACAAGGTCACCAATGTTAAAGTCACATTCTTTGATATGTTTGTTGTAAGAAAGTTTGATACGCTCTTGATAAACATGATGGTGTCAAGAGTGATTACGCGATGTTTTTCTAACAATTAAATTTGTATTAGATGTTCTTGATGGTATTATTCGTTAGAGACAAAGTCACGAAGAGAAACACGTAAATATGGGATTTGGACTTCGAGGGAAAGAATGGATTCTGAACCATAAACAAGAGAGAAGGGAGTAGTTCTTGTAGAGGTGCGAATGCTAGCCTGATAAGACCAAAAGGAAAAAGGGATTTGAAGATGCCAATTACATCCCGATTTTTTATGGTTTTAGTAAGGATATTGCGAAGAGTCTTATTAGTGGATTAGTATTGGCCGTTAGCTTGAGGATAATAAGGATAAGAGAACCTAAGATTGATGTTAAAAGAGTCATAAAGCTTCTTAAGATATTAATTTTTAAAAGACTTTCCATTTTCCTTGATGATTTTATGGGGGAACGAAGAAGTTTATGATGATATGTTGATAGATAAAATTGATGATTTTGATAGCTTTAGTCGTAAGCAAATTGGATTCCACCCATTTGGTGAAATGATTCATTGTGGTGATGATAGAATGATGGTTCTCGAGAATAATACGGATTAATGAGGCCAATGAGGTCAAGCCCCCATTGTGAGAAAGGCCATAGATCCTGAGTTGGCTAGCAAGGTTTGGCTAGGAATGCATATGAGATTAGAATGTTGCTAGCATTTAACACACTTTTGACATAGTCACAGCAATTTTAATGAAGATGGCCTATAATAACCTATGTGAAGCACACACTAAGCGATAGCCAAACCACTAAAATGACCACCACATATGTTATCGTGGACTTCTTGGATAATGCAGATAGATTTAAAGGATTTTAGGCATTGAAGAAGAATACCATCAAACCCACATTTGTAGAGGATGCCACCAATGATGACATAACAATTGGCGCATTGAGAAAGGACATCCTACCACATTTGGATAGGTTAGAGGGAATTGTGGATTGAGAAAGGTAGTTAAAATTTTGGGAATAACAGATATCAAATTGATTAGTGTCAACGTGATTGACACGAGGAAGCTCATGGACATCATATGGTTGATCGAGATGATGAATGACAACATAAAGCTTAGAATATTCAATTGCCCATGGGATGAGATATGTGATGGATTTCATGGTGTCTCACAAAATTATTGGATGAATGAGGAACATATTGGATGGTGTAGAAATCGAAATCCTTGAGAAGAAAGTCAACATTGTTGTTATATTTTTGAAGGAATTAATTTTTTCATTGATATATTCCCTTGACTTGGTTGATGATAAGATGAGAATCACCATAGATGTCAAGGATTTGGACACCAAGCATGAAAATTTTCAAGACCCAAGATGAGGGATTCATACTCAACCATGTTGTTAGTGCATTGAAATTGATTTTATAAGTGATAGGGATAGGATTATCCCAAGGAGGAATGATGATAACGCACCTCCCCCTTGCCGACACTTAGATCCATCAAATAAAAGTGTCATCCAGAGGGGTGAAAATTCATGATCGATGGTGAAGATAGATTTGTTGGGCAAGTGTTCATGAGGAGGACAATTTTCAAGAAGAGGGGCCTCGACTAGTTGATCGGTAATGTCTTGGCCCTTAATATATTTTCAAGAAATGAACTCTAGGTCGAACTTGGTCATGAGCATGAGCCATTGAGTGATGTGGTCATTGTGATAAGGCTTAGAATGCATGGTTTTAAGAAGATGGAAGCTGGTGATAATGAAGGTTTTATGATTGAGAAGATAATGACAAATCTTAGAGTGACGAAGAAGAGAGCATAACATGTTTTCAGCTTCAATGTAATGGGTTTCATAATCATGAAGGGTGTGACTGATGTAATAAATAGTCTTCTCCCTAGCCTGCTCATCACAAAGTGTGCCCCCATGACACCCAAAGCATGATTGGTGGTAGATATATAAAGATAGAACATATCCCCCTCACGTGGAGGTGTTAGCACAAGTGGGGATAGAAGATATTGCTTGATATCATCAAAGGCCTTTTGGAATTTTTCTTCCCAATTAAAGTTGAATTTTCAAGAAGATGTTGAAAAGGTTGATAACAATCAGATAGTTACGAGATGAAGTCACACAATTGATAAAATTCAGCCTTTAAGACTACAAATTTAATTTAGATTAAGGGGGAAGCATCTCAAGGATGGCCTTAATTTTGGTGGGTCAACTTTAATACCCCTAATAAAGATGAATCCAAGGAGTTTTCCAATTAGAACTATAAATATGCACTTGGCTGAATTTAGACAAAGAAAGAACTGGATAAGACACACAAAAAGGGTCTCAAGGACAAAATTATGATCAACCGAATGATTTACCCAAGAGGTCATCTACGTAGTCCTATGATCACACTGATGTTTGGATTTACCCAAGAGGTCATCTACGTAGTCCTATAGTCTTATGGATAAGATCGTGGAAGATGTAAGTCATAGTGTGTTGATAGGTGGCCCCCACATTTTTTCAACCGAAGGGCATGATGCTGTAACAAAAATTCCCCCAAGGATTGATGAAAGAATTCTTCTATTGGTCTTTTGGTGCAATAAGGATTTGATTATAGCCATAAAAACCATCCATAAGAGAAATCATCTCGTGGTCGGTGGTGATGTCAACAAGTTGATCAATGTTGGGAAGGGAAAATTCATCCTTAGCGAAAGTGAGGTTTAAATCGTGAGAGTGGTACATATACAAAGCTTCCCATAGGATTTGGAAATGGGTATAATGTTGTAAACCCATTGCAGATACTCTATAGGAATGATGAAATTGGTAGAAAGAAGTTGTTGCAATTTGTCTTTGATGAGGAGGGCAACATGAGGATGCATGTGACAAAGTTTTTACTTGATCGGCATAGTGTTGGAGATAGTGATGATATTATGGATGATGATAGAAGGATCAATGTTTGACATGTCAACATAAGACCATGAAAAGGCTTGATTGTTCTTAGAAAGGAAGGTGGTAAAAGACTCAATCTCTTGAGGATCAAAGTATTGACCAAATTTGATGATGTGGGGCTTTTGTGAAGTCCCTATATTGATGTCGATGATGGATTCTTTGAGAAGAGTGAATGTGTCAGGAGGTAAGGTCTTATGAAGATAGGAATATTCCACCCCCATGTAGGAAAGAATAGAATCATCATCAGTGCATTGAAGAATTTAAATGGTAGGGGAGTCTTCCTCTACCATATCAAGAAATTGAAGAGGAAGGGACCTAGTTTCACCTTCACACTGATAAGTGAGCGGTCCCAAAGTGATTGTGGAGATTTAAAAAAAGCTAGAGGAGATGGACACGATATCATCTGTATCCATGAGCTCATTGGATGGAGAAGAAGTGGATGAAGGATCAATGTTCATGGGAGATGTGGAGGAAGAAGATGTAAGAGGATCATTAGATTATACTTTGAAACCCAAGCCAAACTTCTCATGGGGTTTACAAGATTGGTCGATGATGAGATCGTGTACACCCTATTCATAAGCTCCTCATACCAAATCCTTTCCATGCACAACAATGGAGGTAGGTGTAGAAAAGGTTTTGTTATAGAGGAACTCAAATGTGTTAGTATATGGTTTGGTTTGATGTTGAGCATCGATGTGAGAAGGACATTAATGCCACCATAGATGAGACTAGTTCAAGATGAGGTGGTCTAAAATAAATGATGTCCCCGGCATTTTTTGATACATAGGTGCTTTATTGGGTCTACCAAACCGATTAGGTGTTAGAAGGGCATTGAGAGTGAGGAGCCGATACTCCCAGTGAAATATGTTACATCACATTATCAATAAAATCATCATTAGGGAGCTTAGATGCAGAGATGGATGAGCTAGTGGATGCTTCAAATAAGTCCTTTTAGGGACAAACACATCATTTGGTTGATAAGTCATGTGACATGCTTTGAAGGGAGGAATGTCTATGAGGATTGTTAGGATTTTCCCCTCATGCTCATATTTATAATTTGATGCAATGATGGAGAGTAAACGAGACACAACACATGGCATGGATCCATGGTCATCTGAGTAAAACATTATATTGAAACTCCCCCTCTACGATGTAAAATAGATCATGAAGGATCCTTTCACCAATGCGAATGGGAAGGATAAATGTGCCAAAGGGGTCAATAACATCGTTAAAGGCATAAGAACCGTGAGTGATTGAGCGACAATGGATTCGGGAGCTTAAGTTGATCAAAAGTATGAGATGATATGATGTTGATGTTGGCTCCATTTTCTATCATTGAACATGGATGAATGTATCATTGATGTAGACAAAGTAATGAAGAGGGAAGATCTTGATCTTTGGGTGAGATATCAGGAATTTTAGAGTCATCAAAAGAAATAGTGGCAGAGCTTTGAATGATCCAAAAGGGATTTAAAGGGTCGAGTCTCATCGCTAGTGATAGGGATACATTATAGAGCATCAATGAGATCTTGTCTATGATTGGGGAGCTTTGGATGAGCTCATAAAGTGACATTTTAACATGCACTTGATGGATTTGCTTCACAATACTTTGTTTGATGGCATATGGTTTCGAAGTGGGTGGAGTAGCTAAAATGGATACCTTGGCTTTGGATGAAGAAGATGGATTAGATTGATCAAGTGGAGTGGTGACTATAACCTTAGGTTTAGATTGGGTAGATGATTAGGGGTCATAAGGTCAAGAGTGCGTGGTGATGTGAATGACGTCGATAAATAGAGGGGGACCTTCTTTGGAAGAAGTAGTGTTTGGTGGGGGAATTGACAAGTAAGATTTTGGATGAAGAAGTAGATTTGGAGGTTATAGATTTGATGGGAGGATTACGATTAGATGTGGATGGGAGAGGATGATCTTATTCAATAAGAAGGTCATATTCTTCAATGAGATTATGGATGAGGGTTTGGAGGGCCCTACAATGTTCAATATCATGTCTAGGGGTATGATGATAGGCACACATGACATTAGGGTCAAACCATGTGGGTTTTTTTCCATGTGAGTCGAAAGATTTGATAGGAGGAAGAGTGATGGCAGATGCTTGGAAAAGACATTGAAATATTTCAATATACGACCCTAAGGGGGTGCTTGAAGGAGATGTTGTGTGGGTTGTAGATGGATCAGATTTGAGAGCGGTGGATGAAGGTAAGAGAGACATATTAATTTTAAGAGGTTGTATGGGTACCTTGGATTCTGATTTAGGTTTGGAAGAAGGGGTGGATGGTTGTGATTTTGATTTAGATTTAGGAGGGAGAATAGGTGATGTTGATTTTGATTTTGATTGATTGATGATAGGGGATTTAGATGAAGGGGTTGGTCCCAAAATATATGGAGCACTTCCAAGATTAATGTTAAGACATGAGATTTCTTAAGATGATGAGGCTTATGAGGAGGGATCTCTAAATTTTTGTGTGGATGGGTGAGATATTTCTGAATAGGAACGCTAAGGTTTTTGGATTTTTATTGTGACATTTTTCCCTTGGTGGAATGACAATGATCTCTATAGGAGGATGGTCCTTAGAGGTGGAATTGGATGATTTGGATGAATATTTCATTAAAGATGTAGGGGTTGAAGATGAAGGTGGTGTTGGAATAAGAGGATTTGAAGGAGCCATAAATTCTGAGGATTTTAGAGGTGTTTGATGTAGAAGTGGTTGAAGGTGTGGATGAGATGGGGGAATATTTTTGTGATTATATGAGGAGGAGATGTTTTCTTAGTAGGTTTAGATGTTGATGTGGGAATAGTGATAGTTATAGATGTGGTTATAGGTAAGGATATGGAAGTGGATATAGATGAAGGGATATGTGAGGAAGATGTTGTAATAGATGTAGGGATAGATATGGATAGGGAGCTAGATGTGATGGTGTAATAGGGTAGATACATATAAGGAAGTAGATGTGATAAAAGTAGGTGTGGGTATAATAATGAGATGTAGATATGATGGATGTTGAAGTAGGTGTGTGTGGAATAATAGATGTATCTATGATGGATGTTGAAGTAGGTGTGGATGCAGAAAGATATATGGGTGAAGGAGGAGAGATATCAATGGGTGTAGTGGATGAAGGAATGATGGGTGTAGGTGACGTTGTCAATTCTTGGTTTATAGTGTTGATCGTGTGAGCATTAGGTGCTTAAGATGTCTGAGGAGTGGTTTGATTATTCATTGGATGGTTGGGGAAGGGTTGTTTGAAGACATCGAGGGGTTGATTAGGGGGTGTGTTAGGGTTATCTAATTGAAGGTCACCATGATCTATGAGCCATTGTACAAGATCCTTAAAGGTGTGACACTTCTCAATGTCATGACCACGGACCTGGTGGTATTTACAATAGTTCTCCTCACAATACCATGTTAGTTTGGGTCATGAATCATCAAAAGGTTAGATGGGGAAGTTGAATGAGATGCATAACCATTAGCTTGTCAAAATAGAACTATAGGACTCCCCAAGAGGGGTATAGTTGGGGTTTGGCCAGAGCTCTATGTGGAGCTTTTGTGTGAGAAGTGGATTGATGAAGATATGATATGATAGTTAGTTGTACATTTTTAAATTTTTCATCATGATTGGATGGCTTGGTGGATTCAAGTTTTGGTTTTTAGGTCAGATTTTAACATGGCCTTGCTCAAGGGCACAAAATTCAAGTTTACAAGCCATGGTAAATGCCTCTTCAAAAGTTTGGAATGATTGAATCTGAATAGTTGATGAAATATTCTTCACACAAGACCATGAAAATAGTTTGATTAGCTTGGTATGTGGAAGAGAGAAGGAAAATTGGTTGATTATGCCATGTCATCTAAATGACAAAGTCCATGATAGATTTGTCATCTAATTGTTTAATGGCATAGAGTCAACAAAGGTTATTTTATGTGCAAAGTTGATAGAAAAGTGCTCTAAGAATAATTGTGTGAGTGGGGTGAAGGAGAATAGCGAATGTTGGGGGATGTCATTGTACCAGTCCAAAGTGGGGATGGCCAATGACATAGGGAATGTGTGAAGCATAAGATATTGGTCATGTTCGATATGGTAGCACATATGCCTAAAAGACAAAGATGTTGTATGAGCTTGGATAATTTTAGGAGTTCCAAGTGTGATAGATAGGGTTTTACGGGAACTGATGGGTTGATGGGTTTGTTACAAATATATTCATAGGAAAATGTAGTTTTATAACCCAACGTGGCAGCTTAAGACTCCTAGCCATCTCTACTCAGCAAAGCATGAATAGGATCATTAGATGTGTGGGGTGAGAGGTTGATGGTTGAGATTGTTGGATATAAGAAGTAGATGGGTGAGGTTGTGGATGGGATTGATATGATTGGGGATGAGTAGGCGTTGGTGGAAGGGGTTGATAAGGGGGAATATTGTTGAAGGGTTGTGATTGAATGGGTTGAGAGATAGGATGTTGTTGAGAGGTAGGGATGTAATTACATGAAAAAATTACATTTGTTATTGTTGAGAAATGGGATGTAGGATTTGACCTTACATGGGATGAGTGGAGAAATAAGTATGGGGTGGTTGAGACACTTGAATATATTAATTAAGAAGGATGTAGCAAAATCCATTTCTAATGGGAGGTTGGTGAGTTTGGGTGGAGTCTAAATGGTGAGGTGATGAAATTTTCATGGATGGGATGTAGAAATAGGGACCAAAGTTTGATCGTGTTTTTTGGGTGGTGGAGGAAATAGATAAGATTCTTTTATGGTTTGGATATGGATGATAGTGATGATAGTGACGATAGTGGAAGAGGAAGTGATGATAGGGATTTAAGAAGTGGGTGTGGTGTTGATGCGAGGAAGATTAGGAGGAATGGGATCTACTAGTTGAGTAAATTGGCAAGTTTAAATATTCAGAGATGACAATATTGATGGGATCCAAGTTCGCATTGCACCACAACAAGCTCATTCATGGCTCTTGGGAAGAATATAGTGAGTTGTGATGTGAGGGCTTAGGTAGACTCGGGATGAGAATGATAGGTGTAAATTTGTTGAAGAGGGGGCCCCTCGATGGGTAGGTTGGTAGATTTACGAAGGAGATAGTCATGCAAATCAATGGGATTAGCATCAAGAAGCTCTTGGAATTCCACTCATCCATGAGGAATGGAAAAAGGTCCAAAAGTCTCTAAGGAAGTGGTGGATGGAGGTGTAACTAGTCTAGAAGGAACATAATGGTGATAGATAAGGGATTAATTTCAATATGAGTTTTAGTTGGGATGGTTTGAGACTCATGAAGAGGAGGAAGAGAAATCATGGGTTGGGTAAATCGAAGAAGAAGTGACCAAGGGAGTGGAAGAGATAATAGACATAGGTGAAGTCTATTGGGACGAAATGTTGGAAATAAGAATGTTGTAAAAGGAATGATAACCAAATCGTATTTCAAGCCAAGAACACAGATGTTAATCAAACACCACGATCTATAAGATGAAAGAAATTCACTAGAATAACTTTACATAAAACCTTCATGCAAACAAATGAGCAACAATATCATATATTATTATGGAACTCAATGAAATACAATGAGAATGGGCCTTGCTTATATAGGAGGAATAACAATCTAAGAAGAGGGGGTCAAGGTCATAGATCAAGCCATAAATCAAGGAAAGAACTAGTCATCAAAGAACTAGTTAAGTCCATAGATTGGAGGAGAGAACTAAAGACATCAAGGATCTAGTCAATACCATAGATCAAGGAAAGAACTATACCTAACAACTATATAATATCTCCTAATATTTAAATAAGATAAAGAAATATTCACACACATAAGTGGAAATCATGGGTTGTGACCAAAGAAGTGAGTGGAGGATAAATACAATAAAGGTAAATAAAATACGTAGGTGAACATGAGCTAAGGTAAATACCTACTCTAAATGTTGTTGGATGACATGGCTTGTTCCATTTTTCTTGCTTGAGAATATGTAATAATGGGCATGAAACAAATAGACAAGAAACTATGTTGATTTTTAATATTTCAAACAAGTCACATAATAGAGTTTTAATTATCTTGCTTATTAGAAGAATGTGAAAAAGAAAAGAAAATGGGCTCAAAGGGGAACCTAGGAAATGGCCAAACTATGGATGGTTTCAAGTTGTTTTGGTTGGCATCCTCGATATACCCAAAGGTACGTGAAGTTCAAATTTGTGATGACTGTGGTATGAGGCCCGATATTGGAGCCTACCTCCTACACTTCACGCAATGCAACAATAAGGATGTTGACGCTTAGCCAATATACCGATAGTCAAAAAAATTTATAACGTGGTAGAAAATTGTGGATTTCCTATTGGGTGATGAAATCCCAATAGTTCCACCGAGAGAAAGATGTTTAAGATGTGTAAATTGATGTGTGTGTTTTAGATGTGTGTGGAAGAAGTGAATGTAAATAATTAACCTCCTAATTAGACTATGTTGTCAAGCAAGCATGAAGAGGTTATTTTTAAGTCCCAAAATTGAAATGTGAAATTTGATGAAGTCAAACAGACAAGAAGGGAAAAATGATGCAAAAAGAGAATAGGGAAAAAATGAAGAATACCTAGATAATGCTATTTTTCCTTTTTTATTATAATTTTTAGCAAGAAAATTATTGATCCAAGTGAGAAATCCACCATGCACTCAAAAAGTGAAGATTCTACCTACGAGGTTAGTAGAAAGAGAAGAATGGAAAATGGAAATGAAAATAAAATGAAAGAACTCACCAAATAAGGGTGGGTCCCACTGGCATGTGCCAGAATGTTGAACTAATTTTCTCACTCATGTTTCAAGTTAGTGAAATGGTAACAAAGAAAATAAGTAACTCAAAAATGAGAGGGTTTAAGGCTACCTCTAGATGAGATGATGATGATGGAGACAGATGCAAAAGATCCTCCTCATAGCAAGTTTGATTACCTACACAACAAAGAGAGCTAAAACATGAAAAATGGATTAGTAGATAGGATGGTGGGTTGCCGACAAAGCCGGTCCCGAGAAGTGAAAACTTCCTAGGATGGATGTCAACCCAATTTTTGATAAAAGATAGATAAAATATGATAATGGGTAAGCTTTAACATAATCTAAATTGAAACAAAAATCTGAGATGTGCTAGAAAAGGTAAGATGCATATCTAATAAGACTAATGATAAAAAATTGATCCAAACCTAGTTGGGTGACCGAGACTACGTAACATCGACTAGGACAATGTGGATGAAAGATGTAGGAAATGATTTGAAATACTTATGAAGTCAAGATGAGGATGAGATGATGCAAGGAATCTGGATCTGATGAGAACAGAGATAATGTAAGAAAATTGAAGAAAATGAGAACTATCGACAAGGTCTACGTTGAATGGTCCTTATCATAGTGAACGATCGGATATGATGAAGATGAGATCTAAAGTAATGGGTGTGCAAGAATAGAAATATTGTGAGATCCGAGAGACTAGGTGATCAAAAATTAGATGACTTGTAGAATGAGATGGTGGAGGATCAAATAAAGATGAACTGGGTCAATGGAGACCGAGTAGGGTCGGTCGACGCGATCGGGGATCTAGATTAGATGGATGATGGATAGAAATGTCAATCTGCAGTAAAGAGATGGAAGATGATTGATGTAAGGCAAAAACTTTGAGATGGATAATGATCCTGCAAACTAATGGGGAATCATGATGAAATCGCAATGGTGGATCCAAGCATACAAAAAGAGAAAGAGGACTTCAACTCTTCCAAGGTGAGGCATAAGATCTCCAAATTAGCTCCAAGGTGGTGATAACAACTACAAAGAAGAGCAAGAAATGAAGGCAAGATCGCAATAAATCTTGAAGTCTCAAAAATTGCCTCCTGAAAAGAGAGGGGTATGGCTGTATTTATAGGGTCAACGGCGACCCAAATGGGTCTCCGACAACCGCGACAATCCGTTGATTTGGGTGGTGAAAATGTGACGAGCTCGAGGCAATGATCCCTTATGAGGCAGGATTAGGGTTTTAGGTGGTAAATACAGGTTAGGGATGCTTAGGAAGATAAAAGGGTAGTTGGGGATAAGAATGCATTAAATAAAGGTGGATGAGAACCTAGGATGATAAATAGGGTACATAGGGGGATAAAAGGGTTAATAAATAGGTTTAGGGATAATTAAGGGTGATTAGGGATGTTTAGGGAAGATAAATTAATTATGTGATTAGGATGGAATTAAGGTGGAAAATAATAATTAAAGGGATAAATATAATTTAGGAGGGAAAGGGGGATTTAAATGAGAAGAGGGGTATATATGTTGAAAATTACGAAGAAGGGGAATGGACGCAGGAAGGAGACAAAGGATACCAAAAATTGGTGTTTATAAGAGTCATATATAAAACCATATTTAAATATTCTTTCACATGTTTAAGACTACCTAGGAAATCACAAAAAAATACCCCATTGCTAAATCACTCTCCCAAGAAAAATAACTAACACTAAGTCTACATACATCTTATATGGATGCCCATGGCCATTTTGCAAAGCTATATCCTAAACCAAATATCATTTCCATATATCATAGATCCACTTTAGTATCTCACAAATACATTATTTATTGTACATTAGCACACATTCACTAGGAGGGATAACTATGTGAGGCATGATCCCTCTTTGTAGTATTGGTACATATTGCATCACTCATCACACCATTTAGGTGGAGTGAGGTTAGTACATCCCAATCGAACTAAACCCTTTTCAAGTCTTCAAGGATAAGTATATGGTTTGAATAATGATAATCACTAATAGTATATACAGTCATGAGTGCAAAATTTTGAACTTGGGAAACAAAGATGAAAAGAAAAAAGATCACAGTGCTAGAAAAAAATCAAAAAAACATCGCATGAGAAAAAGTCATTCATAGAGAGGAAATATGACTATGTGAATTTTCCCTACATAGTAAACTTAATTCCCCCTTAGTTTAAGCTCCACATAATCTTATAGTAGCTCAACGGGACTCTCGCACATCCCATTGACATTTTTTCATATCACCTGTCACACCATCTAATCTCATATAGGAGTGAATATATTCCAAACCATAAACCTAAATTATAAATATAAATTTCTAGAGTTTATATAAGATCTTATAAGTTATATAAATTTCTAGAGTTTATATAAGAGTTTCTAGAGTTTATATAAGATCTTATAACTTGACTAACCCCATCTAAAAATAGCTAACTCCAGCTTATCCCTAACTCCAATAAAATAGGTAGTTAGGAAAATGACTATTAATAGAAAAAAGAAACAAATAATCTCTAAAACAATGACTCCTAAAAGGACTTAGTTTTTGGGCTGAAATTTGTAAAACAATACAAAATAAACATAATTAAATAAAATATTCCTTATTTTTTTGAGGATACACGATTGTAGAATCCCGTGGATGCTCTCGCATCGACACCTAGGTAAATAGAACATCAACTCCCGCTTATGGACTCATTGTGAGCTCCTCAATGGATTTTCCCTTTTTCATAACTTCAGATTTAAAAATCCAAGTTACATCTTTTGTTACATTCCCTTTCCTCTTGATCAAGTCCTCATAATAATATTTATTCCTTGTTCTCTTGTTGATTTTAATGTTTATGATTGCTTCAATTTATTTTTTATACCTCAGGATTTATGTTCTCCAATCAATGGTTGAAGTATCTCTTTCTAGGTTATCTCCATTTGCGTGACCCTCAAAAAAATTGGTACATGTATGAAACATTAAAGATAGGTGAGATACCTACCCCTTCAGGAACTCTATTTCATACGCATTGGCTGAAAACTTGCGTAATATCTTACAAGGCCCAATCTTTTTCATTTTGAGCTTGTTGTACTCACCTTTTGGGAACCGCTCCTTGCGTAAATGTGCTAGTACTAAGTCTCCTACTTCAAACACTTTCTCTGCGCTTTTGATCAACATGTTGTTTATATCTCTTCCCACTTTCTTCCAACTTTCTCTTTACCTCCATGTGTACATCATGCATGGCTTGGGCATACTCCTCACCTTCAACACTCCTTCTAGTCATCTCATATGTGATTCTTAACTAAAAAAATCCTCTTGGGTTGCTGCCATATACAATTTGAAATGGGCTCATACATGTACTTCTATTTACAGAGTCATTATAGGTAAATTCAGCTTGTGCCAAAGCTAAATCCCACTATTTGGGCTTATCACTAACTATGCACCTCAACAAATTCCCAAGAGACTGGTTCACCACCTCTATTTTCCCATCAATTTGAGGGTGATAAGCTGAACTAAAATTCAATCTCGTGCCCAATTTCTTCCACAGTGTTCTCCAGAAATGTCCCACAAATTTGGTGTCTCTATCTAACACAATGCTCATAGGCAACCCATGTAATCTCACAACTTCTTGAAAATACAAATTTACAATATTTGTGGCATCATTAGTCTTCTTACATGATATGAAGTGTGTCATTTTTGAGAATCTATCTAAAAACAAAAATGGAATCATTACATCGCTTAGTTCTTGGTAAACCGAGCACAAAATCCATGCTCACTGCATCCCATGGCTTATTTGCAATTGGTAATGGCTGATAAAATCCCATGTTATGACTTCTTCCCTTTATATGTTGGCATATTATGCATATTTTTGCAAATTTCTTAACATATTTTCTCATCTTTGGCCAATAATATTCATCACACAATGTGTACCCAAAGTGATCAGCTAAACCACCTTTATGTTCTCTTTCAAAAGGTTCTCCCTAATGGAACCTTGAGGTATGCATAACCTCTTCCTCTAAATAACAAACCTTCTTGAATCATATACTCTAGCAATGGAATCCTCCCAATAGTTTTTGGTTTTTTACAAGCTACACACGCTTCTCTAACATATGATTCTTCTTCATACAAATATTTCCTCGATTTACTGACCAATGAAATCTACTTGAATCACATTCAATACAAGAGCTCGCCTACTCAAGGCATCTGCCACTTTGTTAGATTTACCACTTCTATGTTTTAAAACAAAAGTGTAACTTTGAAGGAATTCTACCCATTTAGTGTGCTTTTGATTCAATTTTCCTTGGTTGTTTATATACTGCAACGCCTGATGATCAATGAATAAAACAAATTATTTTGGCAACAAATAATGTCACCACTTCTTAAGAGCTTGAACTATCACATAAAACTCTTGGTCATAAACAGAATATTTTCTCTTTGCTTCATTTAAATTTTCACTAAAATAAGCAATAGGCTTACCTTCTTAGCTAATTAATACATCTATCAATGTCCCACTTACATCACAAATAACTTGGAACACTATGTTCTAGAACAACATCGTCAGATCAAGAAACAACTACTGTAGGATGCAAATAGACTCGGACACCGGTGAGAAATTAAATTTTTGGCAGGACAACTGGGCTGATTTTAGCACTCTGTCAAACAACGAACATTGGGAGCAACTCAAAGACAACCTTTCTACAACATTGGGACAACATGTTTGCAACTACATTCAAAACACTTAGGGAAAATGGCACTGGAAAAACCTCGAGGCATTCACATCAAACAACACGAGCTCCTTGGGGAACTCCAAACCACCTTAAACCTCATACCCATCAGTCAAACCCAAAATCAAGATGAGTTTAATTAGGTTTCTTCATTTGATGGTAACTACATGGTGAGATCAGGATATCAGTTGTTTTCCAACGAACCCATCAACAACTTCCCTTGGGACAAGATTTGGTTCAAAGAGCTTACCCCGAAAATCAATCAGTTCTTATGGTTTGTGCTCAACAAAGGGATACTCACCATAGAAAACCTCATCAAAAGAGGATCAACCATGTCGAATGATGTTATCATTGTAAGATGGACAATGAAACAATCCAACATTTGTTCCTCCACTGTCCAACTACTAATTCTCTTTGGCAACTCATCTTCAAAAGATTTGATGTTAAGTGGTCTTTCCCGAAGATATCACACAGGCTTGGCTGCAGTAGAAGCCTCCATTTAAACATGATTTTCTTCACAGGCTATGGAAAATCATATTCCCTCACACCATCTAGAGAATCTGGAAAGCTAGAAACTCAATCATTTTTAGAGATACTAGCAAGAGCATAAAAATCATCCTCAACAAAATCATAGTGGTTGCGAAGGAAAACATCTTGAATTTTAAACCACCAAAAAAAGCCACATATCCCCAGGAGGAGGTCAGATTTCTTAAGGCATGGAATATTGATCTTAATCAGTGCACTGCCCCCATCCAAAGCATTGACAGGTCTATTGTGCAATGGATTCCCCCTCTAAAGGTTGGTTTAAGCTGAATTTTGATGGTGCCTCTAAAGGAAACCCTAGTCCAATGTGGAGGAGGTGGTTTGATCGAAATCACAAGGGTCATCTTATTACAACATATGTTGGTCCCATGGGAAAGCAAACTAATCACTTCTCTGAGGCTCTAGCTGCACTCTAGGGAATCAGACTTGCTAAGAAACTTAGCATGGGAAACATCATCATCGAAGGTGACTCTATGAATATCATCAACATTCTCAATAATTCCTTAACTCCTAGTTGGACCATCAGGGATTTTATTAATGAAGCTCACAACTTATGCAATGGTCTAAATATTATTTTCAAGCACGTGTATAGAGAGGGAAACAAATCTATGGATTTTCTTGCTAATATGGGAGTTAGTAGCAATGATTACATAGAGTGGCATGATATCAATGACACTCCTACCGAAGTCCAAAACATCATTTCAAATGAAGTGAGCTCACCCATTAGTACACCCCACTCAATGGTGCAAACACATGTGTAATCCCAAGGCTAGATTGCATTGGCATTTTGGGCATGCCCGAATTTACTCTTCTAGGCCCTCGAAAATTGGTCACACTAAGTCTTTCAGGGGGAAAGAAGCGGATTTTATCTCTGCCTCGTGCATATACTTATAGGTTGTCGAAGGGTTGTTGGGAAGCTTACCGCTCACAATTATCTAGTTTAATCTAGAAAATTCTCAAGGGGTTTTTAGAATGGGTGGTGCCCCTTGCCATGTGGAACCTAAATTTGATCCCCAATGGCAGGAACAAGTTGAGTTGTGGGAGACCATCAATATGGAGGGCTTCACCGATTTTATCCAACACATAAAAGGGCATGACCAATATATCTCCATACAGTTCATGGTGAATTGGAAAGACCGTAATGTCTCCTTTGGAGATAAGAGCTTTCAAATTACTGAGGAATTCATTTCTTTTATTACCGGTCTTAGCATGGAAGGGAATAAATTTTTCAGGAACAAAATGGACAAGGAAGTAGAAGAAAAGTTGTTCTTGGATGATGGAGAAATGCTCGACATCAAGGAGGGCATCTTGGTTTCCTCTATCCCGTAATCGTATGATGAGGTGACAAGGATGATGGTACACTATGTCACTCTAGAAGGGAGGTTCTCCACCATTCCACAAGTACCATCTTGTTCTGCTCAACCACTTTAGACACAAGGTGAAGGTAAGCCTCTCATATTACATTCTGAAATCAATGGAAAAGTCAATCCTAGAAGTTCAGGGCCATAAGAGGACTATCCCCCTCCACCAAGGTGTCATATATCTCATTATTCAATACTTGTCTAGTGTTGTTGGAAATGACCCATGCCCTACTGTGATTTCTCCCCTCCCCAAGAAAACTTGTATCCGTTCTAAAAATCCTATGTACAGAGACCCTGTCTCTCGAACCACCCCCTAAACGGGTTCTCCATAGCAACAACAAAGGTAAGGAAGTGGTGGGATCTGGTTCGAAGGGCGAAGAAATTATGGTTGATGATACCCCCCCTCTGTTTTCCCTGATATTGTTGTTGGCACCAGATTTAGAGAATAAATTTAACATGCAGGCTAGTGTGGTTAAAACCCTCGAAGAAAATGTGGATTTTCTACTCAAATATACTATCAAAGAGACAACCTCGGATCCCAATGTAGGCCTCAAAGATGAAATTGCTACCTTGGAAACCAATTTTAAGGCTCTGGAGGACAAATACAACAACTATTTAGCTATGCATAGTGCTATAATGGACCTTATGTAGGTACACATCCAAAGAAATTTGTGACTCTAGTGGCATCCCGGACATGGCTTGGAAGAACAGAAAGATCACAAGGAAGTTCAAAGCTTCTAACTGGGACCCCACCATCGCCATTGCATTGAAACTCTATCAGGCGTTCAGGGTGGTTGTCAAAGTTTTTAGCAAGTCTGTTGGATAATGTTGTTGGTTCCCTATTTTTGGTGTTGTAGTTTTTGTGTTGTTGTATAGTTGTCATTTTGTTGTCGATATGTTGTTATTGGGATCTTTGTAGGTAGTTGGCCCTTGCCTTTACTTTCTACTATTTTTTCTCTTATGGTTGGGGTGTGGACCCCATGATCAAAAACCACAATGTTTCTATTTGCTTATTTTGGTTGTTGAGCCTTTTCTTTGTAAACTTGGGTAAGGTCCCACCAAAACCTTTTACCAATAATAAAAACTTGGAACACTTTGTCAAAATTAGGCAATGCTAGAACTGGTTGTTCAGTAAATTTCCTCTACAATAATTGAAAACTTTCTTCTATCAGTAATTGTCCATTGAAATTTCTTCTTGTCTCCCTTCATAGTCTTGGTGATGGGTGCACAAACACCACTAAAATTTCTTATGAACTTTCTATAAAAGCTAGCTAGACCATGAAAACTCCTACATAGTCTTCGATGAAGGCCATTCTGTTATTGCTTTTACTTTCTTAGGGTCCATTTTCAACCCATATTTTGATACCACAAATCCTAAATATATCAATTCCATTTGCATGAAACTACACTTCTTTAATTTTATTAGTAGTTGTTCTTCCTTCAACTTATTCAAAACCAATCTCAAATGATTCAAATGCTCCTCTTTAAAATGACTCAAAATTAGAATATCATCTAAATAAACAATCAAAAACTTACCCATGAATGGTTTCAGCACCTCGTTCATGAGTGATCCGTAAACTAGCCAAAAAATTCTTTGACCAATGACCCCTATAGGAAATTAGTTTTTATTTTAATTTCACCCCAAAATAAATCAACTTTAAACAAATGCAATGCAAGAATAAGAACCGACATCACACAAGAGTTGATAAAGGAGTTCGTCAAAATCCTACATCTTCAGTGTTTGTTAATAGCTTAAATGATTCATTATAACATTATGATTATAAGTAAAAATACACTTAAGAGTATATAATGAATGCTCAACTTGAACTTGGTTCAATTCGATCCACGAGAATCTAAACTAGTCTTGGAAAGCTCAGTGCTCTAGGATAGCTCCTAGCTTGGCACCTCCTGATGAGTTTCACTCTTTTGCACTACATCCAGCCTCTACGCAGAGCAAAGTAAGAATGTTTCTGGTGTCAATGAGTGCCATCATCCTGATTTCTTTCACTTTGTTGCACGACCTCGGCCTTTCCGTAGAGCTAAGTCCTGGTCTAGTGTCATCAACGAGCTCAACAATAATACAACTCTCCTCCACAACCTCCAAACAACAAACGTAACAATATTCCCATCGTATGAAGAATCAGAGCTCCCTCATGTGCTTCTCCAATGCTTAGTCATGTCCATCATATTTAAAATGACATCTCTAGGATCTCGCATGAGAATAAGGCTTCAATTAACCTTTACATTGTTGGTGAGTTAAAAATAATAACTCCCAATTTTACAAATGCCTATAATAATAGGTCTTTTATCATCATTATGCCTATTAAAATAATAGGACTTACTTCTTCATCATTGCCTATTAAAATAGGTCTTACAATATTGCTTTATATTCCTAAGGCCTCTCTTCATCCCACCCTCCTTTCTCTCCTTTTATTTGGCTTTGGGAGTGGCTTGTCTAATGGATGAGGGTGAGGGGTTTGTATACCCTTATACATACGGCCCGAGTTTTCCACATATCACCCTTATCCCGCTAAGTTGAACCAACACGTCAAGTTGGTTGGGCCTTTCGAGTTAGAAGGAGAAGGTTTGGGGTTCGACTCCCCCACCCCTTAACCCGTACTCAAACATTTTTGACTTAGTTAGATCATTGATTGCCATGACCCCTTCTACCGAGTTGTCCTTGTTGCATACTATTGTGACCCATCCATGTGTCCTCGTCTTCGCATCATTTGCCTACCGAGCCCGAGTCCTCCGCATGCCACATCCACATCCTTCGCTTGAGTCACCAAGTGAGTTGGGCATCCGGGTTATTTGTTACATGGAGCGAGGGATTTAATCGACATGTTGTGTGATATGGATTAGGTAGGGCTTTAATAAGCTTGAACCACCTTGATACTCGTGGCTTCGACCACGTGTTTCTTTGTTTTTTCCAATTGATTGATCAAAGTTATTGGATAATGAGCATCTCATCATGAGCTCAACTCGCCCTGTAGCTTGATGTTATCTCACCAGTGTAGCTCAATCCAATGCAGCTGAGTTAGCTCATCGAGTAGCTCATTACATAACTCGTTCTCTAACTAGACCTCAACTCGGTGAGTTGCCAAGATGAGTTGTATTACTATGGCATCTCGGGTCCCCTTCCGAAATAAAAGTGGGCCCCTTAGTTGACCAATTTTTTTGCACCATCGAGTGACGAAAGACCTATTTATTTTGCTTCGCGTGATAAAAACTCAATCTTTTATTTTGCTTCGTGACACCGACAACCTATTTTTCTTTACACGCTTGCCCAATCATTTTTGTCACTTGTGTATCTGGTTACATCCGTGAAAATCATGTTCTATGCGGATCTGCATCTAGAGTGTACAACATCCGTTCTATGCATTCCAATAGGTGTCGAAAATATCTCAAATCCTTCTACCATACTATAATGATCACTAGAGATTTAGGGAAACCATGTCCTCTCGATTTGATCTTCGGATCACACCTCTCCACGAAGAAGGATTTTTGTCCCAAAAACTTATTTTCCTCTACTTCCGGATCCGTAACTCCGATGTTGTCTCGAAGAGGTCTCCATAGCTGACACAATGGTCTTCAATCTGCTACTCCTATAATCGGACAATCGGTTTGATCCCTAGGACCTATGACACTTGGTCCCACCGCCGCTACTCCACTCGATGTTTTCATCGCCAAACCGGGATAAATAATCTCCATTTGGTCTTCATGAGGACTTCATTGTAGAGATTTGATTACCAATTGTAAGAAAACACTAGGCATGATAAACATGTCACGAAGTGTTCACTTACTTGGTGGCTCTAGTCTTGTGTCTTCTCCTTAAGATGAGGTAGATTTACCCTTGTCTTCATCAACCATAACCCTCTTGGCGTGTTTCTTTTTCTTTCCACACCAAATCACACAATGGCTATTGGATCCACAGTAAGCACATGGATATGTCCACAATAGCTCTAGGGTTATTATGGGCTCTTTGTTGTAATCAAAGAAGACACGATCATACCTCTCAGGACTGTCAACTTTGCCTTTGCTCTCATCATTTTCTTGAAGATTTTGGTTTTTTCGCTATTGTAGGTTACTTTGGGAGGACTAGTGGCCTAGGCTCTACCCTCGATGCTTGACTTGCTTCAATTATATTAGAGCTTTCTTTTACCTCATTGTTTCCATGATTTTATCCTAGGCCCGCATATTTAGATCTTTCCTCCTCCTGGATAGGGTTAGTGATACCTTGGTTATTCACACCAAGGCATTTTCCTTCATATCCCATTTTTAAAAGAAATTTTGATCCTATACCTCTAATGTACTTTTGAATTCACCAAAAGTAGGATTTATAGCTTCATGGGAAGGAAAATTCAATGAATCACTTACATTGTTTGTATTGTTGGGTATGCTTTTCTTCTTAGCCTCTGCACCATCCTACAATGTTGCTAAAAGCTCTTCCTTAGCTTGCAGTTCATGTTGTAACATTGTGATTACTCCTCCAAGGAATTATGTTTGAGTCTCAAACCTATCCTACAACTCTTGCTTCTCTGATTCCATGAGTTTTAGACATTTCCTAAATTGAGAATCCTTCTACGAGGTATGGTGTGTTTTCAGTGTAGCTACACTAGGTTAACTATTCATTGGTCTTTTCGATGCCTTGTTTATGTTGTGCCATTTGATGTTGGAACCACCTTGGTACTCGTTCTAGGAGAAAATACCAATATATTGTTCCTTATCATGCTCGGTCATAAAGCAATGTGCACATACCGAGGACCATCTTGTTCTTCTTAGGCCCTGGTGATGATGCTCTTCTCGCAATGCATATTGTAGGAGTACCATGCTCGAGTCTCAATTTAACAACTGACGTGCCTAATCTCGTCGATGCAAAATCACCATGTGCAATATGGTGCCCAATATAGTGAGCACAATGAGGCCATAGTATGAACTTTTATAAGTCCATTTCACTACTACCGTAAGCGATAACCCATTCCTCGATATCAACTGCTTCAAAGATAGCAATATTATAGGTGAAATACCCACTTTGATCCCAAACTTGCTTGGAGATAACAAGTCTGAGGCCAACAACCTACTCGATACCAAACTTTCTTGAGTTATCAAGTTGCAAGCTAATGACCGCTCGATACCAAACTTGATCCGTAAACTGGCCAAAAAAATTCCTTTACCAACGGACCCCTATAGGCAATTATTTTTATTGGATGATTTCACCCCAAAATAAATCAAATTTAAACAAATGCAATGCAAGTATAAGAACCGACACCGCACAAGATTTGATAATGAGTTCGATAAAAGCCTACGTCTTTGGGTTCACTAATATGTTGAAACCGATTCATTATAACATGTTCTAATTATAAGTACAAATGAAGTTACAATTCTATAATGAATTCTCAACTCGAACTGGTGTCACTTGATCCGCTAGAATCCAAATTGGTATTGGAAATCTCGAGTGCTTTGGCACATCTCCCACTTGACACCTCCTAATGACTTCCACTTTGTTTACTGACCTCCAGCCTCTCTACGCAGAGCTAAGTTAGAATGTGTCCTGGTCTTAATGAGTGTCACCATTTTTATTACTTCCACTGTTGCATAACCTCTAGTCACTACACAAAGCTAAGTCCAGTCTCGGCATTGTTAACGAGCTCAACAATAATATGACTCTCCTTCACGGCCTCCAAGTAATGAACTTGGCGATACACCTAGCGTATAAAGAAACAAAGCTCCCTCATGTGCTTCTCAATACTTAGTCACGTCCCTCGGCTTCACAATGGCGTCTCCAAGATCCTGCACAAGAATAAGGCTTTAATTGGCCTTTACAATATTAGTGATTTAAACATAATAACTCCCAATTTTACAAGTGCTTATAATAATAGGTATTTTATCATCATCATGCCTATTAAAATAGTAGGACTTAATTCTTCATCATTTCCTATTAAAATAGGTCTTACAATATTGCCTTATATTCCTAAGGCCTCTCTTCACTCCACCCTCCCTCTGCTCTCCTTTGTTTTGGCTTTGGGAGTGGTTTGTCTAATAGATCTTAGGGGTGTGGGGTTTATACCCCTATGCGGCCCCGAGTTTTCCACATATCACCCTTATTTAACCGAGTTGTAACCGGTGCGTCGGGCTAGGCAAGCTAGTTGGGCCTTACAAGTTAGAAGGAGGAGGTTTGGGATTCAACTCCCTACCCCTTATCCCACACCAAACATTTTTACTCGGTTGGCTCACCAATCACCATGACCCCTCCTACCGACTTGTCCCCAATGCATGTCTGCCTGCGACCCATCCACGTGTCCTTGTTGTCGCATCATTCGCCTACCGAGCCCGAGTCCTTTGAGTCCTCCGTCTAAGTCACTGCGAGTTGGGCATATGAGTTGTTTGTTACGCAGAGTAGGGGATTTAATGCCACATGTGACAAGATATGGATTGGGGAGGGATTTAATAAGCCCGAACCACCCCATGATCATTGTGGCTTTCGCCACATGCTTCTTTTCTTTTGTCATTTGATTCAATTGGGTTGATGGCTCACGAGCAACTCATCATGAGATCAACTCACCCTATAGCTTGATGTTATCTCGCAATCGTAGTTTATACAACTCGGTTAGCTCGTCGAGTAGCTCATTGCATAGCTCGTTCTCTAACTTGACCTCGAATTGGTGAGTTTTCAAGATGAGTTGTATTACTCCGATGGTCGGGTCTCCTACCGAAATAAAAGTGGGCCCCTTAGTTGACCAATTTTTTTGCACCATCGAGCAACGAAGACCGTGATAAAAACTTGATCTTATATTTTACTTTGTAATGTTGATGACCAATTTTCCATTGCACCCATGCCCAGTATGAGCATCATTTATGTATCTTGGCCGCATCCTCGTGAACATCATGTTCCTCTGCAGATCGCATCTAGAAGGTACGTCAATCGCTCCACACGCTCCAATAGGAACCGGAAATCTCTCGACACCTTCTACCATACCGTAATGATCCCAGGAGATTTAGGGAAATAGTGTCCTCTAAATTGATCTCCAGATCAACGAGTCTCATAAATGTACTCGGGGCACTAGATAAACCAAATGGCATAACCAACCATACATACAACCCATCATTGGTTTTAAACATTGTTTTCCACTCATCACCTTCTCTTATTCGGATTTGGTGATACCCACTCTTTAAATCTATCTTGTTGAAATATTTGGCTCCACTTAGATAGTCCATTAAATCATCCATCCTTGGCAATGGAAACCTATATTTTATTGTGATCTTATTTATTGCCCTTGAATCCATACACATTCTCATTTCTCTCGGCTTTCTTTAGTGCTTAACATAGCGTAACTATGCATGGGCTTAAAATTTCACGAATCAAACCCATTTTAATAGCTCTTGCACTTGTCTCTTAATCTCTTTGTTCTCTTGAGGTGTCAATCTATACATTTCCTTATTTTTTAAATGTGCTCTTGACATTAAGTCCATGTGGTAGCTAATGCTTCTTATTGGTGGTAATCCCTTAGGAAAATCATTGGATACTATATCAACATATTCTTCCAATAAAATCTGAATTTTAGTAGGTAGGTCACTCACCTTGGTGTTTGTCTCCACTTGCATGGGTTTGGAAATGAGGGCAAAACATGCCTCTTCCTTCTTCATCTTTATCAAAAACTCTTTTCCAGATACTAACATCACTTTTGGATTGTTGTCCACCTCTTATGTTTTATCTTTCAATGGACTTAATGTGAATCTCTTCCCATCCTTCACGAGAGTATATGTATTTTCCTACCATCATGTATTGCTCTCCTATTAAACTACCATGGTCTACCCAAAAGCACATGACACGCATCCATAGGCATAACATCACAAACAACTTCATCTCTATATGCTCCAATTTGAAAGTTAACCACACATTGTTCATTTACTAGTACTTGGTGTCCTTTGAGAAACCAAGAAACTTTATAAGGGGTTGGGTGCATTGTTCGCTTTAACCCAAGTTTCTCTACCATTTCCTTATACACTAAGTTATTTGTGCTACCACCATCAATAATTAACTTACAACACTTACCTCCAGATTTGCAGACCATCCTAAAGAGGTTCTTTTATTGTGGTGGTTCATTTGTCTCTTTTGATGGTTTCAAGAGTACACGTCTCATCGAAGGGCTTCGCCTTGCTTCAGTCCTTTTGTTTGCACAAGTGACCCAACACTTTCTTCATCTCCTTAGGCTATATGAGTTATTCCTTCAGTCCTTTTGTTGTTTTGTGTTCATTCTAGGAAGTCAAATGACCTATGACCAGCATACTTATTGCACTTAAAACATTTCCCCGTGAATTCTCTTCCTCTTCCATAGAACCCTCTTCCTCTAGGTGTATAACCTCCTCTTCCTCTTGGATTAAATTTTTGAGCCTATGAGTTACTTGCCTCTCTATCATGGGTTTGTTGTCCCCTTCCACCAAATTTTTGTTCCCTTCCTCTTGAAAACCTTCCTCTACCTCTAGAGTTCATTTGTTGCCTTCGTGACAACTTCTCTTCTGCCTTCAATGCACATTGATAGGCTTCTATGCTTCTAAAGTTTAGCAAATTGATTTCATCTTGGATGTTAAAACGCAGCCTATTCACATATCTTACTACTTTTTATGGGTCATCCTCTATGTTTACAACCCTTATGGTGAGTTTGTAAAAATCTCCATTGTACTCCTTTACACATACTTTTTTGGGTCAATTTTTGTAAATTTATGAATAAGCTCATTTGATAGTTTGAAGGTAAGAATTTGGCCTTCAGTTTAGACACCATTATGTCCCAAGTTTTAATTTTCTCTTTCCCTCTTCTTTGCCTCTCAGTTTACACATAGTCCCACCATAAAGATGCATGACCTTTTAACCTGGTGTAGGCAAGCTTTGCTTTTCTGGGATCATTCATTGATTCATAGTCAAAGTAATTTTCCATCTTTGTAATCCAATCTATGAGCTCTTCACCATTCAAGCCTCCATTATAATAAGGTGTGTCCAGTTTGGGTTTGCTTCCAATCTTTGCCATGGCTCTAAGAAATTTGGTCTCAACTACATCCTCCACTTCTTCTACATGTCCTTGAGCTTCTTGAGTTCTCTCTCCATCATCATCACTCACATCTACAATGTGGACTCCCCTTCTCTGGGCTATCTCCATTCAGAGCGTCTTGCATGGATCGCTCTCATCATTTGTGTTAAGTTAGCAACTCTAGTTGCTCCTGCTCTTACACCCCTTCTACCAGTGCCCCATTTGAATTCCATTGCAACCAATATATTTCACAACACTTGCAAAACTTATTTTTCACAATCTATAATGGTCAAACGCGTTTTTGCACTCTTCTTGAAGGAAGGACCTAGCTCGGATACCAAATTTGGTGCAGGAAACACACACCTAAAACTATAACACAATTTTATGCAAAGAAAGGATCACAAAAACATAAACACAAGTACAATATTTATTAATTATCGACTGCAACAATCAACAACCATCACAGATCAAAACAATCTTTCCATACAAGGACAAGTATAACACATAATTTTTAACTAAAAATGCACTCCCTTTTTGTATTCCCTTGTCTTCTTTTCTTCCTATCTAAGAAATAAAATATTTCAACTCCACTAAAAAGCTCCCTCTAACTTGACTAATACCATCTAAAAATAGTGACTCGGTTGTCCCTAACTCCACTAGAACATGACATCAAGAAAATGACTATTAAAAGAAAATAACTCCTAAACAAACTCCAAAGCAAAGACTCCTAAAAGGACTTGGTTTTTGGATGGGCATTGTAAAACAAAACAAACCAAACACAATTAAATTAAATATTCCCTTTTTTTGGATACGGGATCAGTAGAATTTCTGTGGATGTTCTGCATCAATGAAACACGTGAAGTGGTATTTAGGTTTGGATTATTCATTTGTTATATGTCAGTTTTTAAAAATAGGCATTTCAACTTATATGTCAAGTGCATAGTTTAGTTGATGCACATGGACTACATTTAAAAATTTTCATCAAAAAATGTAATCTCATTAAATAATATGATTGTAAGCTATCTAAAAAATGTTATTGACATTTACCTTTATGGCTTTTGAAATAAATGCCCCAAAGAAATGTAATATCAAGCAATGTTATGATTGGAGGATATACACAAATTGGTGTTTTTCACTAGATTTTAAAGTTTTAAAAGAAAATCGTCAAAAGGATGTGGTCTCCTAGAGTACAAATGATGTGGTCTCATAGACTACAATGATCGCATTATATGTGTAAAATGGGTTTGTTGAAAAGTATTTGGAAGACATAATTTAATAAATTGTAATTTATAGGCAAAAAGACATAATTTACAACCCTTTGGTAGATCCTCCTTCTAATTTGCTCTAAAATGGGAGTTATAGAATAACATAAAGACATCCATCAAAACAAAATTTAAAGTATATTTTTCTTAGATGCTATGCAATGTAAAAGCATCCATATTGCATGTGAAATCTTTTATAAGAAGCTTCAAAGACATGTGGGCTCTTAAAATGTTGTAATGCAGCATATACACAAAATGTTGTTCATGATATGAGAAATTAAAACTTCTAAAAGAAATGTGATCTTTTGGGCTGTAATAATTTCATGATATGCACAAAAGGGGTTCATTAAGAACACTGAAAACTTCATAGAAAATCTAATTGGAAAGGGTAAAGTCAATATCTACAATTTTTTCTTCTAACACCCTCGTAGCACATGCTAAATTCAGAACTTTACATTCATCAAACGACGATTGAAATTATATTTTTGTAAAATTTTGTAGCTACAAGTACCCTTGTGAGACATGTATGGAACTTGTGAAAGCATATAAATATAATGTAAAGTGTTTAAAATGCATTGTTGTGATTAAAGATCGATTTTGGAATACAAACCATCTATTACAATACACTCATTATTCAAAATCATGTCATGTAAGCTTCATTTCTATAACGATAATTGCAAGTCGGATTATATATAAAATTGTTTATGTTCTTTTTGTATGTGTTAATCATTTTGCACCAATAAATATATACCGTCGGCCTTCCACAAACACCTATAAATGAGTATAATTAGTATAAAATTGAATATAATTTTATTGAAATTATAAAAACTACGCACCTAAACAAATTGAAGTATTGATTTAAGTTTCCACTTGAGTCCAACATTAACAATTTAATTATATCATATTGAAATTTTAAATTTGGAAACAAAAATATAGTAAGCTCAACCACAAGCATGTCCATAACCAAAATTCAGACTCGGGAAAATGATTGTCTAAGTTTATTACAAGCCATCAGTTCATACTTAAACATGAATGATACAATTAACAATTTGCAATCTTTCATCTCTCAACGAATGGAAAAGCAACACATTCAGCTAATCGTTTAGCTGAGCTATTTTATGAGAGGTAGCAATAAACTTACCAAAAGAATCCTGTACTATAATGCTGGATATATGAAAACACACACACACACAGAGATAGATATATATATATATATATATAATCCTGTACTATAATGGGAATAGATAAGCAATATATATTAATAGAGTTGTTGAGTTGGTTCAAATTGTGTGCTCTGTTATCAGTCCTCTCAGTCTGATTTATGACTGTGGGACTGTAAATAAATATAATTTATTAGTGGTGGCCTATCCACTATTTCTCTATAAAAAGAGGAAAAGAAAAACACAGCCAACCCAACTTTAAGTAATGTATTACCAGAGTTTACATATGGAAATTCATCCACTTATCTTTTATGAATCGATCCCACCAATACTTATTCCCCATCCTTTTGGAAATCTTTTCAAACGCTCGTCTGCTAAATATTCTTTGATCAATTTAACGCGCCCCTCATTTTGGAGCTGTACTACATTTTCCCAGTCTTCACCTCCTTCCTCAATCCTCTGCAACACAATCGGGCAACCATACACTTCCATCTGTTGCAAATGCGGCAACTTAAAGAACCCAACAGGCAACAATTTCAGCTTAGGACACCCTATGACGCCAAATTTTTCAGCATTGGCATGGCTCCTCCATTCAACTCGGCCAAATTCTCCAAAACATACATTTTTTCCAGCCAAAATCTCTCCAACACTGGAAACGCACCAGTCTCCCCAAAGAACGCGGGCAATTCCTTCATTTGGGAGCATGATATGATATCCAATCGCCTCAACCTGGGAAGCCTCTGCAATGCGCAAAGCTCTTGAAGCAGGTTACAACCAGAGAAAATGAGGCAATTCAGGTGTTGAAATTCAGAAAGCCAAGGTGGAGTTGTGACGAGGTCTCTGCAACATAGGAAAATTGTTTTGATCTTTCCCATTGCAGGCATGTCGTCGGGGAGAGCACTCATTTTTGCGAGACGCAACACCAGAGTTCTCATCTCTGTCATGCTTCCCAAAGTTCCGTTTTGGATTACAGCAGAGGATTCTTCTAGGCTCAGTAACTTGAGCTGCGTCAAGGTGTGCAGATCTTTAAAGCAAGCATTCATTTCATCTGATCCAAAACCGCAGCTGAATTTGGCCCGAGTCTGTGGCGTTCTTGATGTTGGTCCCCAAACTTGCCAGCAACCTTCTGTCTGCAAGTACTGGAGAGATGTAAGCCTAGAAATCCCCTGAGGTAAGAAGTGCAGACGCTGACAGTAACTCAGGTCTAGATACCTCAAGGAGATCAACATGCTGATTCCCACTGGCAACTGTTCCAGTTTTGTGCAATTCGAAAGATCCAGTATTTGAAGCTTCGTCAAATTTTTCATGGTTTTAGGCAATGTTGTGATCGGTACGCTTGCTAACCGCAGACAAACAAGTTGTTTCATGCTTCCCAAGCTGGCGGGCAGCTGTTCCAGAACCGTCCCTCCAAGATCCAAAACTCGAACCCGCGACATTGTGGCCATGGCCCGCGCAGGGAAGTACTTGAGATTTTGTTCTCCGACAGCAACATGGACAGGACTTGCCCGCCATCAAACGCATCAGGAACAGAAACGAAAGTGTTCTCCATCAACGAAACCCTGCTTCGCGTGGAGCATTCTTGTGTGGGAAACAATTGCAGGTTCCGGCCTGCCCTGTACAAACAATTTTCTTCTTTCTCGGCGATCTGGAGTGCTAAATCGTGCAGGACATCGTGCATGGAACACACCATAACATGCCCGTCGGCATCCATTATTGTAGCTTCAATTAGGCACCGATCTAACAGCAGATTCGCCTGAGCCCTCCCGATTTCTAAAGGATCGTCGCCTGGGCGATTGCTTGTAACCAGTCCCTCACCGATCCATAAATTAATCAAATCTTCCAGATACATATCTTCATCTTCCTTAAAAGCCCCTATGTAAAGATAACACAGTTGGAGAGCGGGATCATACCTGCCCAGCGCATCGTAGCTCAGCCGCAAACGATTGTAAAGCTTTTCTTGCACGTCCTGATTGAGCTTGTCTGCATTCTGAAGCCTCTGCAGCGTAACTTCCCATTCTACAGGATCTGTAACCCCCGCCATTGTCGCTGCTATCACCTTAATGGCAAGCGGAAGCCCGTCGCACTCGTTGCAAACCTGCACAGCCGTTTCCTCCACGTTTACAGACGGCACCTGGTGATGGTTATATGCGAAGGCATGAGATTTAAACAACGCCCAGCTTTCATCCTTTGATAAACTTTCCAAAATAATGGTAGTAGTACGCGTCACTTTCATTTTCGGTAGAATTCTTCTGTCCCTGGTGCTCACCACAATTTTGCTATCGTCGGCTGTTTCAGCCGGCACGCCCAGCGCCTCCAGCAAACCCTCGCTCCCGCTGCTGCTTTCCCAGACATCGTCCAAGAACAATAAAAACCTCCTACTTCTCATCTTTTCCTCGATCCATAACCGCACATAGTCCTCTTCGCTGTTTCTTTCATTGAAAATTTCATTAATTTGCAGCGCTATCTGCCTCCCGAGGTTACGCCGAAGAGCAGAGAGAGAAGGAAGGTGCGAAACCGTGAGCCACAGGACCAAATCCTGCTTAAACCTGTCCTGCACCTCTTTACTGTTTAGCACAGTTTTCAACAACAGAGTTTTTCCAGCTCCGCCCATGGCAACCACGCCCATGCAAGACAATCCTTTCTCAAAATCGATTATTTTCCTTTGAAGCTGGGAAAATACCTCCCTTGTCCTACAATGAGAGGCTCGTACACTGCCTGCAACCTCTGCGTCGGATAATAATTGGAGTCGGCGCCGGAGCCTGTCGACATTCCATCCAATTTATCTTCAATCCGTTGGAGACCCTGGCCAAGCTTCACGTTGCTGGCAAGCTGGTTTGTTATGCCGATCAGTGAAGCCTTTGCGAGATGTGTTTCCATGTCCGCAGCAATCTTCCGAATCCTCTTGCCCATTCTGTAACGAGAAAACACATTATATGCCTGTAACTGTACACAACACTGTTCCGCAATTTCGTTGGCCTCCATGACAAGCGTGTTCAGAGTTTTCAACCAGTCGTTAACTGCTGGAGGCGCAACCATGTCTGTGTCGTGTTTAGTAATCTGCCCCAATTTCAAACCCATTCGATACTTCTGAATGGCCGTGTTGATGGGACCAATTCTGTTCAAATAGATATTCAGAGAATTAAGCTCCCTTCTGCAATAAAGAGCAAGCTTTATATGCTCGCTAATCTCCTTCGCGGCAATGGTGATCCCCAGGCCTATCAAACCGGAAATGAATCCCGGATCAGCCATACTCTCACTGGTTCTAAGGGAGGACTCTCAATGTGAATCACAACATTAAATAGAAACCCTCAAATCCATCTATATTCACCACACCAAACTTCTGCGGATTCTTCCAACTATAGTCTTGAAATTTACAAATAAAAATTCGCACCGCTATGAAGAAGTCGCAAATTTAAGGAACAAAATTCGCATGCACTTGAATGCGGTGCCGAAAATGGTCAACTGCTTGCCCCCAGCAGCGCATTTTCCCCTCACCTGCCACCCACGTACCTCATTAAATGAAGTTTGTATTTTCAAATTTTAAACCAAACGTCATTGAACACTTCGGACAGCATTTTAAATGTTTATATATTCATGGTTCAATATTTTTTAAAATTATGTATATTTTTTTGAGTGTTGACTCGTAGGGAAAGATATATTTTGAATTGATTTAAAATAGTAAATTTGGGTTACATTAGAGTTTGATTAAGACCCATACTTGATTATGGGTTATCTTGGTGAACATTGACAATTTAAAAATGACAAATCTTGTATGGCATGATGTGTTTGGGTGTTCTCATGTCAAAAATGACTAGTCACCGTGTACTTTTATAATAACTATTGGGTTTTGTGTATTCAAGACACTATATCCACAATTGGACCCCTCGCTCAACTATTGGTGTCTCTCCCGAAATCTAACAGGTTTGGGATTATCACCGATGGTTTAATTCTTCATTGGAGGACTGATTTCAAGTGCAGCAGGTAAAATATTTTCACACATTTTAATACATGCCTGTAACCAAAAAGTGCAGAAATATGCCTCCTTAAACACAAATTTAATTCCAGTGATGTGGATAATCTAATCCTACTCATGAACCGAGCATGTAAGTACACAAGTCTACAACAGAGTGCAAAAAATCTCACTTATTATATAGGAATCAATATAGAAACATAGGATAAATTCTAAACTGTAAAATAAAATGCTATCATATGTCTAATGTACTTGAAGAATTCTCATCAAAGCCAAAAGTATGGTAAACAAAATGAAACAAATGATATAATGCAAACAATATTTTTATTACAATATGTAAATGTACAATGTTTAAATATTTTTATGGCTTGAATGGAATGGTTAATGACTAATAACATTGTATTTTCATTGCAGTTTGATCAAATATGGACCATAAATTCATTTTGATTTGGAGGGATATTTTAAGAGAATATATTACTTGCACTTCTTCTTCAAGCAAATCAAATTTATCAACCATGTTTTTCAACTTTTTCATGCAAATGATGCTGATATATGGAGATCGAGAATCATTATCCATGCAATCATACAGAGAATGGTGGAAGTTTCCAAGGCAAACTACATTCTGGAATTTAATTCAACAAGAAGTTTGGGAGGAACAACCCAAATATCGTGATGTTTTATACCGCCACCATTATAGAATGTCTTTTTCTCTTTTCAATTTGCTTTTGTCAAAAATACAACCACATATGCCAAGCACAAACACAATTCACTTTGTTAGAGAACCCATACCACCCAAAAAAGTACTTTGTTTAGTTTTGCATTTTCTTGCTCATGGAACCCCAACATATACAATAGCAGAGTTGTATTGTGTGGGAGAATCAACAATAAGAAAGTATATTATGGTCATTGTTAATATTGTCATCCAAAAGCTACAAAATCAGTACATAAGTATACCAACAGGGAGTAGATTGCAAAAGATATTAAGTGATTTTCATACTTTAACTCTACTTCCCAACATTTGTGGTGCAGTTGATGGTACTCATATCAAGTTATCATATTGTCCAAAGCAACAGTATACTCCTACAAACTATGTAAACAGACATCATTTCTATAGTATTTTGTTACAAGGAGTATGTGATACGCAAAAAATATTTTGGAATGTTTGTGTCAATGCTCCTGGCGGCGCTCATGATGCTGATCATTGGAATTGCTCTGCAATTAAAAGAAAAATGCAAAAGAGAGAGGTATTAGCATCTCCAACATTTGAGATTGATGGAAACATTATCTATCCACAAATAATTGGGGATTCTGCCTACCCAATATCCCCTTACTTGTTGAAGCCATATAAAAGTAACACTTCTAGATTGCATAGTTTATTTGACAAATATTTATCTAGAGGTCGTGTAAAAATTGAGAATGCATTTGCCTTACTCAAAGGTAGATGGAGACTTCTTCGAGATGTGGGTGTAGAGCTTGAAAAAGTACCCAAGATTATTACCACATGTTGCATACTACATAATTTCTTGCAAATGTATAATGAAGATGAGCCAGAGATTGAAGGAGATCCACATCTCAATTCTAACAATGAGATTCGCAATCAAGCTATGGAAAAAGATCTAGGAAAGGCACAAAGAGATATTATGTTTCGTGAATGGCAAAGACAATATAATGCTAGTTTGGTAAACTGATGTAATTTTCATCGTATGATAAATAAAATTGTGTTAATGTTTCATCTACAAATATTTTCTTTCATAAAAAAATTATGATTATTTACCTGAGAAAAAAGCTTGGCAATTTGAAGTTGCACATCTAATAGTTTCTCCATCCGTTTGTTTTCTTGCTCCATTTTTGCATGCTCGATTTCTTTCATTGTTTGAGTGAAATACATCAAACTTTTTTCCATCCTTTCTCCAAAATCTTCATGTGCAACTCTCTTTCTCTTTATGCGTTGTCCTTCAATTCCATTCTTGGTCAAATGTATTTCTTCATTTACTTTATTTCCTGTAACACTCTCATAATTCATAGGTGAATCTTCCTCATGAGATTTCTCTTTCATGTCATTTTTTGGTGTAGTATTGGTGTTGACCCACTCATCTCCGTTATAGCCATTCATTAGACCAATTATTTTAGGAGTGTTCCCTATAATACGATTCATATCTTCATAAAAACTCCATGAAGATGGTTTTCCTCCAGTAGTATTTTCCAATTGCTTTTCTTTTTTGAATGTCCTTTTCAATCTATTCCACTTATACTTACATTGAATACCTGTAATAGATGTTCCACACTGTATGTTTACCGCATCTGCAACTTTGTCCCAATGTTTCTTACCAAGACTTCCTTGATTTAAATCATCATAAACTTCTTCAAATTTTAGAATTAAAGCTTGCACAACAGTTTGTGGCCAAAGCACCTCCTTGCACTCCTTGTTTCCTTTAAAATCAGTTCCAAATACTTGAGTTTCAGGGACAATTTCTTCAATTTCCAAATCTTCTTCAATGAAAGTATTAAATCCAAGGTTGAGGTCAATTCCATGACTGGATGGAGTGTAGCTATCCTCCACATCATAAATGTTAGTATGTGCATCATTTATATAAATATTTATGCAGAAACATTTTTATCAAACTGCAATTTTTCTCTTAAATTTTGTTCAGAATGAAGAAAATAGCAGTCATCTTGCTCACCCACTTGTGTTGAGAAACATTCATAATTTTCTCTATTTTTTGGAATGGCTTTCACACTTTGAGATTGAAGAGATGGATATGAACTTGAATGTCTTCTATGAAAAAACTCCTTGTCCATTACCACCAATATAATTACCCTGCAACAATGTCACAATCTTTTGTTTAAAACAAAATAGTGCAAAAAAATCATGACATGAACTCCAAAATAGTTTTATAAAAAATTAAAATACATTGTAAAGGAAAAAATAGACACAATGAAGTGTAAATTGGTTTAACAATTATTTAAAAACATTCACAATTTACACAAAAACCTGCTCTTCTTCTCTTTATTCTGTATTTGGGTTGTTTTGTATTTGGTGGTATTTGCCTTGTTATTTTTTGTTGTTCTATATTCGGGTTGTATTTGACCTATTATTTTTTTTTTTATTAAAGTGTAGAGGCGAGATAAATTTTTGGCAATATTTTATTAATGTAGGAAGGCGGGAGAATGTTTTGGTGGGTTTTTTTGGCTTTCCAAGGCATGCATTAATTCGTGATTTTGATATAATCTATGCAGCATGGAGGGTGGCAGCATGGAGGGCCGCTTGGCAAGCCCGTAGGGAGCGCCCTCGAGCCCAAAAATGTGGGCTATTTTTACTCTATTGGTTGCGCATGTGCGCAAGCCTTCAGAATGCCTGATTCCATTCATTGATCAATCAAACCCAAAAATAAATGGTTTTAAGTTGCACCTTTACAGTACAAATTCCACTTTCAAAGATAAGTCGTGAGTCGTGACCATGCAGAGGTGACAGAAAGTGAGTTGGTGAAGAAAAATGGGGCACAAAATACTAGAACCTTTAATATTACGCATTCATTCGATTTTATTGACCACTTTATAGCATCCTTAATCTTTACAATATTTTTATTATGTCAAAGGATTTCCTCATATAGGAAAGGGCTTTGCAGACATTCACAAGACTATGTCAAATTTGACGGTTGAAATGACACTTTTCCTGTTATTTTTGCAAATTTGTTATTTTTAATAAATTTGCTTTTCCATTTTTGCATGCTTGGGGTTTGTTATTTTGTAGTTTTGTTTTTGGTTTTTACATGCAACATGCTGTAGTTTTAAGCTCTTTAAATACTCGTCTCTGTGGGTTGTTAGCTTTATTCAAGCGTGCCCGTGAGCAGCGCCAAGAACAATTTTCAACTCCCCTCCTGCCCTGTAACTCGCCTGGTTCAGATTTAATATCTGGAAAAAAGTCTCAGATGACGAAGCCATAACAGAGCAATACAAAAATAGGGTATGATTTTTGTTCGTATAAATTTGATCTACTGTTAGCATGTTTTTATTTATGTTTATACTTAATTTTCTGTTCATGGTATATAATTTTCTTCTTAAATTTGAAGCCCTGTTTTTCATCAATACACTATGGCCCTTCTATTTTATTTTGGGACAAAACTTTAAATTCTTTAGGGTTTGCCTAAATATTTTGTTGAGGAATCTAAATGTGAAATGGAGCTCTTCTCAGTTGTTGCTTTGTTTTTTCTTAATGTATAGTTTTTTCCCCATTATATTTATTCTAATAACTATAGATTGATGATCTCTAGGCTTGAAAATAGGGTCCAATTCTGTATATTATGAAGTTTTTTCTTAGGTTTGTTTATGCCTTAAATGGGTGCCTCACTTTCTGAACTGGAAGCCTTTCTCTTCGAGTTAGTGTAAACCCTAAGCAAGGGTCTTGAGAAATTTTGTGTCGGAATGCTAATATTAGCAGGTTATGTGTAAAGCGTATGCCTTAAAAAATTTAGTGGTTGATGGCATGATTGGAATGGCTGCTATTTTTCTTAGAGAGAGGGCATGTTATGTAGGTGGCTAGGTAATTCCTGGGGTTTAAAAAATTGTCGATGATTCACATGCCATTGGATCATTTGCGCTAGGTTTTAGGTTTTAGGTTTTAGGGGGTGATAAATGGCTCACGCTTGCTTATTAGATGACATGTGTTACGGATATACAAATTTTTGACTACGTATAATTTTTTTTTGAGACTTCTTTCCTGTGAAGAAATAACTTTGTAATTTAAACTATAGGAGCTTTATATTGGCGTTCTCATAAGATGACCAAATTTGAGCTATGCTACTCAAATTATCCAACAAGTCAATGGATTCTTGCATGCTAAGTGGGTAGAGGGCCAGATAAGAGAGTATGTATGAAAAAATTGTTAGCGCATTAGTTAATAATACATTGTTAGTTGTTGTTAGTAAACAGTTACATAACTGTTTTTCTCCTGTCCTCCCTCACGTAGCCTATATAATGGCTTGCACTTCTGTATTGAAATATAGCAATCAATAATCATTGTTCTTCGGCCATCATTGGTATCGAGCACCGTTGATCTCTGCCTGCGTGCGTGGAGAATTTCCTGTGTGGAGAATTCGTTGTGTGTAGAAAATTTGCTGAGCAAACGTTGTTGTGCGTGAAGGAGGCAAGCCAGTGCTGGAAAGCACCAATACAAACCTGTGTAAAGCGTGTAGATGTTGGCATATCAAAGCAACGACTAGTGGAGAAATTTCCTGCGTGAAGATTAGAAAGAAATTTCCTGAGTGGAGATTAGTGACTTCTTCGGCTATCAGAGATGCCTAGAGAAGCATGAAATTCTGGAGCAACCTGTTTGGCAGTGACCTGTGTGGAAGAAAAGGACTGGAGAATGTGCTAAGCACCTATTTTGTGATTTAAAGCACCTTTTCTTTGGCGTGGAGACTACACAAACCTTCAACGCAGTGGTCAGTTCACAATCCTCATCTTGGCGTCTGAATTAACCATCACGTGGTAGTTAACATTTTTTTCTGTTGTGCACAAAGAAACAATACCAGCCCTGTGCGTGTAAGCAAAGCTTGAAATCGCAATTGCAAAGCGTGTGCGCATATGTCACAAATTTTGGATGCACAAAGCACTGTGAGAAATGCACCAAATATTTCGGCATTGAGTGACAACGAAGACACCATCTGGATTGTTTGTTTCCTTAGTTAACGAGCTCCACAATATCGGGAATATTCTCTTTGACGAGATTGTGCGCGAGGACTGTTGGAGTATTTTTGGTTCGACGTTCGATGTCAAGCACGGCGGATTCGTGCAGAACTTGAACGTGGCTATGAAGCAGATGATGAACGTGAAGTAGAACACCCACAAGAGCCCGCGTCTCACCGCACAAGCTTATAGATCCCACCTTCGAGACATGATTCCTTTAGTAAGCATTATAGCCATTTTTGAAGGGCCCTTAACGCCGCCATATTACCAAGGAACTGGATAGATTACTATCACTCTTCCATTGTCTTCGCGTTGTCGTTGTCCGTGAAGATAGAGAATCAATCCAATCCAATCTATATAGGGCAGGGCAGGGAGGAGAATCTGGGCCCATATCTATATATCATGCTGCTGTTCATTGTTCTGATGCTAGCAAGAACAACGCTCTCAACCGCATACACGAAGCCTTCCCCGAGTTCGGAGAAAGCGAATGCCGTGTAACTTTCCGCAAGTCATGGCTCCCGCGTTATGATCGTCGAGTCTCGTCTCGATGGGATGGATGCCATAGTTCAGATAGGGGGTGCCCCTATATAGAGAATATAGGGGATGACGTGGTACCCCCTCTATATAGATAGATCTCTATATGGTAGATGGATGATGCTAGATGGATGCCATAGTTCAGATAGGGGGTGCCCCCGGTAGATGGATGATGTGGTGCTCCCCCTATCTATAGATTAGATAGGCCCCGACGGCCCGGCCTACTCTATATAGAAATAAAGAAATAAATAAAATACCATTTTGAGTTTTTGAAAATGTATGCTCCAAAAATATTGATATCCGATGCCCAACTCTTGAAAGGGCCAAATTTCGCCGCATGGAAAACCAAGATGCGGATGATTCTTCAGTTTGAACATCTTTGGGGGATCATTTTTGGAAAAGACACCCTCCCACAGACGTTGATCTATTGGTTAAATATGAAAAGGTTGATGCAAAAGCACTAATGCTTATCACCCTGAGCCTTTCTGATGAGGTTCAACCTTACATTCAGGAAGCAACCACTTCCTCTCAGGCATGGACCACGTTGTGTACCATCTATGAAGCCAAGAATCTAATGACAAAGTTACATCTTCAGAAAAAGCTTCACACGATGAGTATGCATGATGGTAAATCAGTAGAAGCCTTCTTGCAGCATGTGGCCGAGTTACGTGTAGAACTCTCTGCTCTCGGTGAACCGGTGGATGACAAGTTGCTAGTCCCGCTCACCTTGCAAGCTCTTCCTTCCCGGTTTCAGACACTGATCACCATGTTGACCATCACTCAACAGGAGGTGAGTTTTGCCACCCTGGTGAATTATCTCCAGCAGGAAGAAGCCATGCAGAATGTTCAAGAAGCCTTCGAAGACAAGGCTCTCATCACGAGGCAAAAGCATAAGCCTCGGAAAGGGCAACAAACACCCCAAAATCAAAATCAGCATCCTCAAGAACAACCTTCTCTCAAGAGCCACCTCGGGGCGTAGTAGTAGAACAACAAGGTGGATCAATGATGCCACATTTGCTCCACGGATACGCACATGACTGCGAACTGTTATTACAATGGTCACAAGTATGGCAACTCTGGCGAAGAGAGCACTTCTCGCCAAGAATATTCCAAGAAATCCCGATGGCGTGCTCGTAATCAGAGGCAGAAGGGTCATATTGTTGCTCAGCAGGATGCCACCTCCGATGAAGAGGTTCTAGACACGACTCATTCTGACATTGTTCTAGTCTCACAGACTTCGCATTTGCTATCGAGAAAATGTCTGGTTGATTGATTCAGCACCAAAGCAAACACATGACTGGAAATAAGAAGTTGTTCCATACTCTTAATGACCGACCCACTGGAGATCAGATCACCATCGCAAACAATCAGGAGTATATTGCGGCGGGGATTGGTGATGTCATCATTCCTCTTTGAACATGAAGATGTACACTCTCGAAGGTGCTATATGTTCCAGGTTTGACCTCAAATCTCTTGTCTGTGAGTCAACTTCTTAACCATCGAATGCAGGTTGAATTCTTTGTTGAGAAAGGGGTCAAGTCCTGCATCATTTCAGGGAGATTCAGTAATTGCTCAAGCATTTCTGAAGGGTCATCTATTTGCACTGGATGCGGTCACTTCATCTAGCATTGCTTTCTCTGCTTCAACAAGCAGAGTCCATTGCACTATGGCACTTTCGATATGGTCATCTTTCGGGATGTCTTCAGGGAAAACAACACAGAGGTCAATTCAAACATAGCTCTTATCATTCTACAGAGCATCTTCAGGTGGTTCACACCGATCTGTGGACCCCTGCCAGCTAGCTTCCAAGGTTTTGAGTACTTCTAGCTCATCATTGATGATTACTCACGAAAAATGTGGGTATATTTCCTCCGGAAGAAGAGTGAGGCATTTGCCAATTTCCAAACCTTCTACCAGCAAGCCACCAGGCAGTCTGGGAAGCCTCTCCTTCTCCTCCGCTCAGATCGAGGGGGGGAATTTGTGTCAAAGAAGTTCTTAGCATACCTGAAGCAAAGATGGCATTCAACAACATCCGATTGCACCCTACACGCCCCCAGCAACGGGATTTCCGAGTGACACAACAGGACTGTCATGGAGATGGCTCATTGTATGCTCTCGACCGCCAAGTTGGAGGATCAGTTTTGGGTAGAAGCAGTCCAGACAACAGTGTATCTACTCAACCGGGCACCCACAAAGATCTTGCAGAACAAGACACTGGAAGAGGTATGGACTGGTCATAAACCTTCTATTCATCATTTGAGAGTTTTTGGTTGTACTGCATATATGCATGTTCCAGATAAGAGAAGGAAGAAGATTGATCCAAAGACACTGCCATGTCTTTTCTTGGGGTATAGTACTACCTCAAAGGCATATCGTCTCATGGATCCTGAGACGAAGAAGATCTATGAGAGTCAAGATGTGGTGTGTGATGAGTCGTCCTTTGACTCCATGTCACACAATGGAGATCTAGTACCGACCTCATCACATAGATTGCTCACACATCCAGATGATGGGAAAGATGATTCTTCTCAGAGACAAGAAGAGCTGAATGGAGACTTGTTCGTTGATCTTGGCATACTGGAAAACACATCTTCACATCAGCAGCAGCACCAACGTCTGAAATGGGTCCAGAATACTATTAGGGATGCACACCTGAACTCACTTCCAGGTACTTCTACGGGAGTCAGAACACGAAGTCAAGCCAGACATGAGGTAAATTTTGCACTCATGAGTTCAGTTGTTGAGAGCACCGAACCTAACACTATTCGTGAGGCATTAGACCAACCACAGTGGAAACAAAGCTATGGATGTTGAATATGATTCCCTAATTCAAAATCAGATGTGGGAACTTGTCAATCTGCTCCGGTAAGAAATCCATGGCTGTAAATGGATTTTCAAAACAAAATATAAGGCGAGATGGTTCAATCGAAAAACACAAAGCACGACTTGTTTGCAAAGGTTTATGCTCAAAGAAGAAGGAATTGACTATGATGAGACCTTTGCAACCACTGCGAAGATAAAAACCATCGAGTTGTCGTACCAGTAATGCACCGACAAAGACAAAATGGATGGAAACTTCAAGTAGATGGATGTCAAGAGTGCTTTTCTAAATGGTGATCTAAAAGAAGAAGTGTACATGACCCAACCTGAAGGGTTTGTAGACGAGCATCAACCACACAAGGTATGTCATCTGATAAAGTCTCTTTATGGACTCAAACAAGCACCTAGGGCATGGTATATAAAAATTGATGATCACCTATTACAGCATGGATTCACTTTTAGCCCCTCAGATACAAATTTTTATATCAAGAAGGTAGGAACAGAGATTGTCATTCTAGTTTTGTACGTAGATGATCTTGTGATCACAGGAAGTTCTGACAATCTTGTAGATGATGTAAAGAATGATCTAAAGAAATCCTTCAACATGACCGATTTGGGGCTACTTCACTACTGTCTTGGCTTAGAGATATGGCAGAAGAAGAATCATATCTTCGTCTCCCAGATGAAATATGCCAAGACACTCCTGGAAAAGTATGGAATGTCAGATTGTAAACCAATGTCCACACCTATGGAAAAAGGTTTGCAATTATCTAGATTCCAGGATTCACCACAGGTAGATGGCACTCACTACAGGAAACTTGTGGGGAGTCTCATTTACTTGACTTATACCAGACCAGATCTTTGCTTTGCAGTGAGCTATCTTACTGATTTATGCAAGAGCCGAAGAAATGTCATTGGATAGCAACAAAGCATGTGTTGAGATATGTCCGAGGTACAGTTGACTTTGGTCTGGAGTATCAGAAGAACACTCAGTTCTTCTTACAGGGATATACAGACTCGGACTATGCAGGATCCGTTGATGACAGGAAATCCACTTCAGGATATGTTTTTCATCTCGGATCTGGACCTATCTCGTGGATTAGCAAGAAGCAAACTGTTGTTGCTCTCTCATCCACTGAGGCTGAATACCGCACCGCACGAGGAGCTGTGTGTGAAGCAATTTGGTTATGTCGCATTCTTACAGATATAGGGATTCCTGAAGAGAAACCTCCCATCATTCACTGCGACAATCAAGGTGTGTTGAAGCTTGTGAAGAATCCTATTTTTCATGAACGTACAAAGCATATTGAGGTGGAATGTCACTACATTCATGAACAGGTCTTGAACCACCAAATTCAGCTCCAATATTGCCCTACTGATTTTCAGGTTGCAGATATTCTCACCAAGCCTCTAGCAAGGTGAAGTTTGATTTGTTTAGGGGGTACATTTGTAAGAGCAATGTATTAAGGGGGCAATGTTAGCGCATTAGTTAATAATACATTTTTAGTTGTTGTTAGTAAATAGTTACATAACTGTTTTTCTCATGTCCTCCCTCACGCAGCCTTTATAATGGCTTGCACTTCTGTATTGAAATATAGCAATCAATAATCATTGTTCTTCGCCATCAAAAATTAGGTGAACTCAAAGTGTTTGTACATGTAATTTTGTGTCTTTCACCGGGGTTTGTTATATTCGTCTTTAATATTGTAATTTTATGCACGAGTTGGTTGTGTGCTATATATTATCGTGTTGATCTTTATCAGACTTGGTACTGTTACCGTATTTTTTGGTCAATTTTCCCAACGTGGGGCAATTGTTGATAGAACAAAGATCAATTGCAGAAGATAGAATGATAATCAATGTGTGTATTCATCAAACAAGAGTGCAGAGCCTTATAAAGGATGCGGGAGGAGAGAAGGAGAGAGGATAGTTATAACTGTCCATTAACAACAATGGATTAAACTAATGCTAACATTCTCCCCCTTAATACATTGTTCGTAAAAACATACATTTCCGAGATAAAGTGTAACATCCCCATTTTAAGATACTAGAACAAGGGAAAAAAAAATTTTATAAAACATTCTCTGTTATGAATTATATAATTCAAACACACGTTCAAGTTTTAATAATTGTTCTCTGCCCAAACAATACAGTTTGGAACACACAATTTCCTTTTAAAACTAATGTTCCCTGTTCACATATTTGCAATATGGAACACACATTCAGTGCCATTCAATCATATAACAGATTCCATATCTTCTTTGTAAATGACTCAAGAACTCGCCGATCTCCCATTTTCATGGCTCGGAGTTTCAACGATCTCTCATTTCATGACTCGGCAACAACCGATCCTTCATGTTCATTCATGCATAGTATATTATATATACAAGTTCTCTTACCATTTCCGGTAATCGAAGTATCCATTTAAGAAGCCTATCTCGAATATATGTTACCGATATTCATCCGACATCCCGCATCTTAAATTAAGTGATTAGGACAACGCAACCAAAGACACTTGCGATACTTTGGCCAAATATTTTCACATGCTTTGCATGATCATATTCCCCTGGATGTGATACACACCAATGGAATACGCCCTTCACCTCACTTCACCGTTATCTAGAATGGTCTTTACTTGGTTCCTACCAAATCCTTTCAATTTAAGGTCAATTTCCAACTAGCAATATGAACGAATATAGGAAGGCACTCATGGTAACTAAAGATACGCAGACATACGGTGTCGTTCCCCACGACTCCGTGTGTCTAGTTATCTTTAGTCCTCCAGAGTCACTCCGTATACGTGATCATACTCCTATCCCCAGCCAAGAACTTAATATTCAGCCTATGGATTCTTGATGTTTTAATTCGGGAGGGCATTGTAATATGTCAGCTATAACATTGTGTCGTCATGAAGACCCCGTCTTCATGAAGACACCGTGCTGTAGCTGGCATATGTCAATGTCCTACGGAATCCTCCCATCGAGAGTACACATCCTGCTCAAGTGATTTGGATATGATCTTAATATTTAAGATCAACTTTCAAAGAACCATGCCGATCCTTTATCCTCGTCATTAGTTTACATATTGTATGTAGCTAAGAGAGACTAAATCCGTCTTCTAGCTTATTATGCATCTTCTCCTTCGTATCGAAGGGTTGCATTTTCTCTACTTGGTTCTCTTCTTAATCATTGGATTAAGCAGCCCGTTACCGACGGACGTGATAAGTTTAACCTATTAAACTTAACCAAGTTTTTTATTCATAACTGTAACCAAATTTAGAATTCCAGCTTATTAGACGTCATTTAAACGAGGTCTAATTCTCAATAAATGTATTCATTTATTCTCCTTAACCTTACATAGTTAAGGTCTATTAGCCCTGGATATATTTTTCCCATATCCTTACTTTCTGAATTTAACATTCGAGGCTATTAACGGAGTTCGAAAACGAAGTTCGGCTACTCCTAAGTTAATTGATATTCCTTAGCTTCCAAGCTAATCCTAAATACCTATCAGTTATGGAATCATGTTCTTCCTAATCCTTTTAATGTCAATTAAAAATTCATCTTAACCCAAAGTATGAACTAATTGCACATTTCAACTTAAAAGTTGCATTTAGGTAAGAATAGATATCAATTCCTTTTAAATCCATCCAAGGACAATTAAATAATTCCAAATCAAGAAATAACATTATATTTCCAATTTAATCAACAATATCAAACTGATATAGTTATCAAAATATCACACTTGATTTTGTATTCATCAATCCATTTCATAATCCATACAATTGCCAGTCCAAGTGACTGGACTTTGTTTATATTAAACAACGTTACAACTCATAGATAGAAGAATGTACTTTCTTCTTTTCACAATTCCTCGTAGAGGAATAATAACTAACAAATACAATTCATCTTCAGACAATCAAAAGAAGCATCAGAAAATAGCCATGTCTTCGTTTTAATCAAGTTCCATCTGCAAAATTACTTGCACGGCCGGGGTTCATTTGAATCGAGGCATATTAAGCACTTGTCATTAAAATGAGGTGCTTCTAATTAACTGTCTCAATAAAAGAACCCTGCTTTTATGAAACGACAGTATGAACATCAATCAAGAATTAAGTATCAAAAGAATGAACAGTATGACAACTGAACCATCTAAATACCATCCCAATCAGCCAAAGAATTGCTGTCCTATTTCCCACATAACCATACAAGACGCAATTTCCTTCAACAGTTCCAGATTACAACATTTGTAAGAACTAAGAATATAAGTAAGCATACTGCTTTGTTATAACATAATCGCTATCCTCTCCATTCCTTTCATTAGTAATAAATGCAAAGGATAAAATCTAATCGAATTGTAAACCAATTACTTTCCTTTCGGTTCATGCATCTCATTTGATTCCAAGCAATCAAGTATGCATTTAGAAAGCAAACAGCCATAAATATAGTTGCTTATACCCAAGCAATTACAAAATTCGTTCTTAAACGATTACTGATTTCCAAGCTGTATGAGAGAAGAAATGATCATTATTCCAAATTATCCATCCACATTCCTATTTCTTTCCTCATGATCTGTCCTAAAAATTGAATCCAAACGAGACACAAATCAAGATAACAGTTCAGAGTGAAACTTACAAAATCCATTCGGAATTCACTTTCCAACAAAGAAGAATAATTTCATTCATAATCAGCTTTAAATGAAAACAAGGAAGAACTTATCGTCCTTATCAATACTTCATTTAGTTCAGTGCTCATACGAATGCCATAAACAAAGTTAGTAAAACATCCTATTATCATAGAACAAAACAAGATAATGATGCATACTATGTACATACTGTACTAGAAGACTCCATACTTCTTTCACTGTATTTTTAACCAAATAAGCAGTTATACAATCACGTAATCAATTATTCACATGACCTTCTATATCCATGAACGCATACAGTTCATAATAACAATTTGCACATTGTTGTTACCTACAGCAAGACCAATTCATAATGCACAGTAAAGCTCTAATGCTATTTCCAGAACTCAATCAGCAAAAGAGAAAAATTCATTCCCTTAACTATCTCTATAAGAAAACATCCATTTCCTTCAAATACATCAAGAATCAGTCAAGTCGGATTCATTTTTCTTTGAATGACAGTGCAAAGATCAGAAGACCACACGAAACATTCAAAATTTCCGTTTGTACAGAAAGATAACAACACTCAGGAAACCATCTAAATGCCACTGTCATCTCTATCAAGCCGAACTTATAAAGTTCAATAAACCCGATTACTGTTTCTATCAAATCAAAAACAGCAGAAAGAAGAAGAATTCGTTTCCCTATAATTTCAGTAAGAAACAATCATTTTGTTCAGAATGAAATAAAAACACCCAAATCGTGTTTATCTTACCATGACAGCTCAACTCATAATGATAACTGAACAATCATTCAACATTGAAAAGCAAACTCACATAGCCTATACTGTTTCAATTCAATATACCATAAGCAATGAATACCCAATTCAAGTTCCCTGCCAACAAACATTTCTACCCGAATCCATTTTTCTATTCACAATGATGTGCAGAACCCAAAATGCAATTTTCATACAACAATACCCTTATTAATGAAAACCCGCATAGGATATCAGATGCACAACAAGGTACAGTCAAGACAGACCAAACAAAGCAAGACAAATTCCCATGCATTTCTTCCTTTGCACAGCAATCCAAAGTCAAGTGCGTTTTCACGATGACAGTTTGAGTAGAAGATCAACCGCATCCATAAAACACTATAAAATCAACTTCCCATCACAGCAAGAAAACAACATAATTCATTCATTGCACAGAAATACAAAGCCAAGCTCGTTTTCACGACTACAGTCTGAACTGGAAGATCAAATTGCTTCCATAAAACACAACAAAATCAACCTTCCATCACAAAGCAAGGAGAAACACAATTCATTAATAAGTTCAGAAGGAAAAACAGTTACCTTCTCCTACCCTCACGAATACCCAAAACGTATTCGTTCATTTCTTTACAAGAAAAAGGCACAGAATAAAAATATTACTATTACTTCCTTCAAATCGAGTTCATATGCTCAAATAAAACCCAAATGCTATTTCCTTCAAAATCCAAAACAGCAGAAGGAAAAGGATCTTATTTCCTTTTAAAAATTTCAGTATAGAAACAACGTCAAACAACTCGCACAGCCTGTAGAGATTTTATCATTCAAGTTCATATAGCAAAAGAACGATTGCACAGCAATGAAAACAACTCATACTGCCTGTACAGTTTTCATATAAACATTAAAGAGAAATACCCATTTCGAATTCCCCAAAACTGTCAAACAAACCAACACAGCAAGTTCGTATTTCCAACTCAAATTTATGCAAAGACAGATCAAATCACAACAGCAAGAAAACGATTCTACCCAATTCATTTCCACAATGACAGCAAAATCGAATAAACCCAAAACCCGTTCAGAAGAAGAAGAGCAGGGTTGTTTTAATGAGACGCTTAAGTAAAGCAAGTGTTTTAAAGAGAAGGGCTTAACATGCCTGGTATTCTTCCTCGAAACTCGAAGAAAACCGCGTCTACAGAAGGTGTTTCCTTCCACGGCGACAAAGCACGAGCTTCCCAACAATCACCTTCCTCTACAGGCTCAGCAAACAGCCTCCAATTTCCAAAGAAACAGTGATAAAAACCAAATGCAACTGGTTCGACTGAACCAAGCAAAAACCAAATGCAGAGCAACTTCTCAAAAATCCGAACAACACAATGAACAATCAAAAATTCCTCCATACTCTTTCCAAGGCGAGCTGGTCGCGAAGACCGAGAAATTAATTGCATTAAAGGCTCTGCCTTTTCCCTATTTTCTCACGCCACCGCCGACTTGGGTTGGCGAACCATCAAATTCGAATTTTGCATGCAAACCAAGTTTAGCTTCATAACCAACTAGATACCTCTAGTTTTTTCCTGTTCCCGCCAAACTTGGCGCTGTCCACATAAGGACTTCACATTTATTGCCATTAAATTCCCTTTCATCCTTATCCTTTCCCATGGGTCTGTGCATCCCCTTCTAGGTTAGGATTAGTTTAGGATTCATAATAGTGTTCAAACCTAGGTCACCGCCTAGTCTTTAGGTTAATAGAACTTAGGTCTATTTTCACCATTTAGAATTTAAAAATCCACTTAGGATAGTAGTTTAGGATGTAAGGTAGAACTTAGGATTAGATTAGGATCTAATTTCCTTTAGCACCTAACACATAATCAATCAACTTCCAGTCAAGTCTTCCCGACTGACTTCCAATTTCAACACTGTACAGGACATTTCGTCCTTCGTTAACATACCTGAGCCACCCGTATCCAGGCATTTCTCGCCTTACGAGGTCTCACGTTACGACAGTGTATGGTTCGTGAATCGAACCTTTTCCGTTGGCATCTACGTGCCAACTGTTCATACCTGAAATCAGGTGCTGCACATTTATATCAACCTTCAGTCCGGTTTAAGAGTAAATCGACAAAGCGATTACAAGAAGGCCACAGCATATAGAGTTCAGCAAGCATACGACAAATTTGTCGTCACATCAGCAAACATACAAGCAATAATAACTGTTGTCCCATGTAAACAAATTACAGTATGCAAGAATCCAGATTAGCAACACATTCCCTTAAGATTAAAATATATCTTAACAGGTTTTCCTTCATTTCAGCAGTTACAACAGTATGAAAAATAATCACCAGGATAACTTACAAAAATCAGGGTGTTACATAAAGAGTCCCCCCTTAATGAGAACACCGCAAAGAGGGTCTTCACACGAGCATGCCTACATGGTCTCACGTGGTTTTTCTAAGGTTGACTAGAAACCTAGAGGGACAGGAACACTTTCCAACTGTTCACCTCGGTGGTTTTACAGGATTACCACGAACCAAGAGGATTTTACCTCGATGGTTTTACAGGCGTACCACGAACCCAAGAGGATGATACCTCGGTGGTTTTATAGGATTACCACAAACCTAGGGTGAGTACCATGTGCTGCTTTCAGTGCTTTTCTGTTCCCCACGACGCTTTTCAATTTAGGAGGTCCCAAATAGGAAACTATGCACCATCTACACTTTATTGAACAACCAAACAACATAGGAAAACAACAACAACACTAACAAATATTCCACATTCACTTCTAAGAATCATAGCAATCATGTTCTTAGTTGTAGCCACTGATGTCGATTGTCGTTTAGCCAATCTTCAACAACAAAGGAAACAAATCACTGCCACTGAATGTTTCCCTTGACTAAGTCGTTTTTGCCCATAATGTGAAATAAGAACACTGAGAAATAAATCACATCAAAGAACATGTTATCGACTGGATCTCGCCACTTAGACCTTGTTGCACATGGTTCATGTTGCAAGTGAACGTATTCACAAGTGAACCATCTTCTTTTCGAAGCACGACACTCAGAGGATCAATTCAAAATGAAGAACCATTGGCAAACAACTATGCTCTAGAGTAATCCATTTTCAGCATCCGATCACAAAACAACAGAACACGGAACAAAACAAAAACTGAAATAAACTCAAACCAAAATTGAGGAATAGGTCCTCAATACCTTATTCTGCCACAATCTATGTCGGGCCTCGCCATCGCCTGCTGCCTTGCGGCTTCTGCAAGAGGTCACTGGATTTCCTCTAGCCTCCATTTTTCTCTTTCCTCCTGTAGGAGAATTACCAACTTACGCCTGGGCTTTCTCCACACAGTGCTTTTATATTGGTCGGTGGTCGCTGCCACACGCTCTCTTATACCTCTTTGGTCATGCATTCTCCTTTGACTACTCGTTGTTGTCATGGATTTTCTTAATATAAATGATGGCAAAGCCAACACAAAGCAAGTCATCTCACAAAATATGCAGGCAGATCTGTATATCTTTGCAAGTAACTATTCAAACGGTTATAGATACCCTTCAAACTACAAGTAATCTTTTGTTATTTCTATTCTGGATTTTGCACAGTAGAAACATGGAGGGTGAATACCAGTCTCGACCATGAGAAAAATAGCTGAAACCCTTGGAATGGCTCCAATTCGTGTCTATGAAGTTGGAAGGGTAGTGATATATAATTTCTTTCACTTGCTCCTTGTTGGGCTGCTCCAAATAGTCTAGTTGGTAGACAGTGACAACTCCTGCCGCCATAAGACTGTTGCGTATGAAGAAAGAGCTCTGATGTTGGACGTGTGCCACTTCTTCCTTCAGGAAATTATCATTGAACCAAGACACCCTTAAAAACACTTACAAGCTTTGGTGGAAAGCAAGTCACAAAAGTGGTGCTTCTAGATCCGCACACGTCACACCTGCAGAGGAGATCTATTCCCTATAAGAGGATATTGATGCTCACCAACTAAAACACACGACACAACAATGGATAGATAAACAGGTTAAAAAGCGACGAACAACAGAATGTCGAAAGAGGAGGTTTTCACGTAGGAGAGGAAGTTGCAATTACTCCAACGAACCAAAACAAACTTCCAATCCTGCACCAAGAGCCTCATGCTTTGATACCACCGATAGAACAGAGATCAATTTCAGAAGACAGAATGATAATCAATGTGTGTATTCATCAAACAAGAGTGCATAGCCTTATAAAGGCTGCAGGAGGAGAGAAGGAGAGAGGACAGTTATAACCGTCCATTAACAACAATGGATTAAACTAATGCTAACAATTGTTATAAATTTAGCCTCATTATGGGGTTTGACCATTCTACTGACGGGTACCATCTCTCTTTTGGCAACTTTGCTAAGTTTATAAGAGTCTTAAATAGGTATTTGTGTAAACTCTATGTACGCATCGGCCTAGGTGGTTTTGGTTAGAATTTTTGAAAATTATAAGCCCTGCCCTTTATCAAACCCCGTAGTTGTATTATATCTGCTCTGGGACAAAAGCTTGACCTTATCAAGGGCATTGCCTAAATATTTTAGGAGGATAATTCACAAAGGTATCTGCAATTTTCTACCCTTTTTACCAGGGGAAAGAAGGAAGAATCAACATGTCAAATAATATGCAAGTTCCTGACTATTCTAGCCCTGTATTTAGGAATCTATATATATATATATATTGATATATATTTAAGATATAATATATATATATATATATATATATATATATATAACCAATTTAGTGTGTTTTTTATCAACTCAATTTTAATTCCACAAAAGAAATTCTGTGAATGGTATATCATCTTCGCCAATATAGATGATGGAAGCCCTTTGCTTTTGCCTGACAACTGCTTTAGACACTCAAAAAATATATATCCGATCAAGAAAAAGTTCTAGAAACGTCTTATGATAAACTAGATGATTTTTTTTGCTGGTGGTTTTCTAAGAGATACCCTCTATCATTGGTGACACAAACGGGACCCAATCTCCTCAACTTATGCTATAGCAGTTGCCCAATCTCCTCACTATGCTAAAGCAGATGCTACCCATTGATAAAACAAGACATCAAATCCTCCTAGTGAAGGCTTTTGCTTGAATTGCTTATAAAACATACAATATTTTTAAAAAGAAAAATGGATTTCATGGACTCGTGAACAATAAATTTTCAAATAGAACTAAGAGAGAAAAATCCATCCTATACTCAAGAGAGACAACAACATCCCATTAGATGTGATATCAATTAGCTATCCACCCAATATTTACAGATTCTACCATGAAAGAAAAGGGTGTTTACGGGAAATAAAATTGGCCACAAAAGGCTACCATTCACTTACAAAATCAATCAAGCCCCTTATCAACATCAATTACAAAAATAATAACTATCCCTCTAAATCCAATAACATATACCATTCGGCGTTCACATTGCATTGTACACATGTGATTGCTAGTTTATATAAGTTTTTAATCCATCCTTCTTCACTTTTAACGACATTATCTTTTAATACTTGCTTTACATAATTTTTTTGAATGGAGAAGCGTAATGGAGGACAAAGTTGACTACAAGAAGGGGATAAAGGGCTAAGAACTAGCAATTTCACTGGAAGGTGTAATGGACACGCCGATAGGGGTGAAGAGAAAGAAAAATAATAGAAAGAAAACATATTAATTTTATATATTACACAATGAATATTTAATGGTTCATTCATATTAATACCCACTATTATTCCCATTCAGAAAAGGAAGACAACCCGACTTTGCATATTCTAAATGTTGTATCAAAATCTTGCATACTTGCAAGGTGCACCAAAAAGCTTCAAGTAATCATATACTACCAATATTTCAATTGGCTTTTTTTTCGATATAGGGAGATGATAAACCAATGAGCAATAACTGACCTAAATGCAACTAAATTATAGGATCTGAATACACTCCTGAAAAAAAATCAAATTTGATTCTTATAGCCTACAATAATGCACCAACAAGCTTTGTTGGCTCAAAGAAGCATTTCCTCTATACACCTATCAACCTTAACACCCACCTCAAAATAATCACCATGTACCTACATGAATTTTATCAAAGGAAGTTACACCCAATGAAAACCTTCAAACAACATATATAACAAGGACCAAACAAAGATTATCACGTCCATAAGCTTTTTAAGGCCAAATTTTGGAGGCTTAAAAAATGAAATTTTATAGAAAATACATTTTGTAGAGGGTAAATTGAAGAAGTTAACTTCTTAATTTCCTTTCCAATCACCTCAGGAATAAAATTTTGAACGAGCTCTTTCATATCACATGATGTTGCTACACACACCATTTTCTCTCTCATTTTCCTACGACTTTGCGAACAAAGAAAACAAATATCTTCCATATAGATTAAAAACTAGATCCATATGATCAATAATAACATAAATTTTCTATGTAATGAAATTTTTCTATGTAACCTATGTAATCTGGCTTGTTTGGGCATAACATGTGCGCTTGATCTGATTTGGCCTCCTCTTTGTGAATCCAATGCAAAACATCCACAAAGAATAGTTATCAGCAGTCTTAACATCAACGTGAGCCTCAAGCAAAGTCTGCCACTTGCGAACTAATGATCGAAGCTTATCAGTGGTGAAGTCCATTCCCTGGACAAAAAAACACTCAGACGGCTTGCCTATTATTCCTCTTAGATTGCCTGCACCTTACAAAATAGAAAAAAATGATGTCTTACCCAAAAGTTAGACATGGCATTCCTCTACTGAACATCCTTAGCACAAAGCTTGATATTTTTGTATGAATGGTCCTTATCATTCTGAAGATCACCCAGAGAAACCCCAAACACATGATGTTCAAGGCCTTCATAGGCAATCTACATAAAAGGAAAAGGCACCATTGTGAGATGAATATATCTTCATTTTGGGAAAAAACATCTGAGAATGACACATAAATAGGAAAAATGTAAAGTATGTAACCAAAACGATGCAATCAGAAAACCGTCGACCGATCGTAGTGTCATCCATTACAATAGTAATGGACAAGAGAACAAAAAATGAGTGGAAGATAAGAGAAAAAGAACAACCATGCAATCAAACGATAACAAGCACGAAATGGAACAAAGAGAACATTAAAAAAATAAGAGTAATAACGATATGACATTAAAGCCCAGTAGCTGAACTTGGTTACGCAGCCGCCTTTTTTAATGGGTATCTTCATCCTCAACATTTTATTGTTTGTATGACACATCACTAAAGGAATAATAATGTGATCCTTTGATATGATATTCAATGAACACCAAGAGTAATTTTTACATGCAATCATCTACTCATCCTATGTTTTTCTAATACCTCACAACGCTCCTCGAAGAATATCTAACTTGGGGGTTACCTTAAATTATAAATTCAATATTATTATTGAGATTCACATCAATTAATCAAAGCAATCTAATTCCTATTATGTATGTTAAATATTTGACGTTAAAAATTTATGGAGGAATTCCATTAGAAAAAGGTTGAGTTGTGGATTTGTAGACTTCACATGTAGCAATTACCACACATATCAAGAGAATGATAAGCATGTGCCACAGATAAGAAGTTGCAGAAGTAAACAATTTAGCATTGTGGTTATTTATTGATTTTTAATGCCATTAGTACTTATGAAACATATAGTTACCCACTCCCCAATTACAAAATTCTCGCTCAAGGAGTAGAGAGAAAAAACATACCAAAATGCTCCAACATTTTTGCTACATAAATATTCAATTGGAAATTCGAAGGGTTTTCAACACAAACGACTCTAACTTAGCTAATATGAAAGATTTAATTTTGTTATCCAAAGAACCTACAAATTCTATAGGCTCAAACACAATGCCTTCAACTTTGATTTCCACTTTGCAACAATCATCCAAACAACATGACATGCTCATTTCATGGAACATGTAGTAAGCAATGCTATCTCATTACAATCCAAAGGCTCATGTGTTGTGAATTAGGTGTTGCAATCACAAGTGGTGGCTTACCTTCATATAAATGGCCATCACATGGGAGTAGAGCCAAGCTTTCCATAGCCCCACTCTTACAAAATCTGAAAAGTCTTTTTGTGTTGCCGAAATTATGTTGAATCATAATTTTTTTGATTAAAAACGCAATGCTAAAGAATAGCTCAAAATGTTATCCTCACTTACAAGTTAACAAAGGCTTTTTAAAAGAAGGGCGTGTATGCGTAATCTAAGGAAAAAATATACTTTTATAAATAAGACTGACAACCAAAACTTCAATCAAATGTCAAAATTCGGTTTATGAATGTAACAAAAGTAAATTTGAAGAAAATGTGATTTTTAAGTAATTTTGGTTTCTCCCTAAACAATTCATAGGATAATATTCGACAAATGTCATGCAAGGATATATTAGAAACAAAGTTTCGAATTGACTTTGTGTCAAACACTTTATTCTAAGCTTTTATAGTTCAAAGTGTCATTACCTATGTTAGTCCAAAGAATAGTAGAAGTAGAACTCACCTCTATTCGCATTTTTGTAAATCATTTTAACTTATATAAAATTTTAATATAAATTATTGTATTTTTCTATAAATATTTGATAGAAACTAAAAGGCCAAAGCATTGAGCACCAAAACTGAAATTCACTTGTCTCCATTGTTGATAACCATTAATTGTCAATAAAACCAATGAATTTGGTCGAAATGAACTTGGACATTAATTCATTCTAAATGAACGAATATTTGCAATCCTATGTCATTCCATTCTAGACGCCTAAAGTCCATTTCATAGGAAAATATATTTGTCTAAAATTTTGTAACTTTATGAATAAGCTCATTTGATAGTCTGAAGGCAAGAATGCGGCCTTCATTTTAGACACCATTCTATCCCAAGTTTTAATTTTCTCTTTCCCTCTTCTTTGCCTCTCAGTTTGCACATAGTCCCACCATAAATATGTATGACCTTTTAACCTTGTGTAGGCAAGCTTTGATTTTCTGGGATCCTTTGTTGATTCATAGTCAAAGTAATTTTCCATCTTTGTTTTTCGGGATCCTTTGTTGATTCATACTCAAAGTAATTTTCCATCTTTGTAATCCAGTCTATAAGCTCTTCACCATTCAAGCCTCCATTGTATATAATTAGGTGTGTCCGGTTTGGGTTTGTTTCAATCTTTGCGTAATGGCTCTAAGAAATCGGGTCTCACTGACCTCCACTTCTTCTTCATGTCCTTGAGCTTCTTGAGTTCTCTCTACTTCATCGTCACCACATCTTCAATGTGGACTCCCCTTCTCTAGGCTATCTCCATTGAGCAATCTTGCATGGATCGCTATCATCATTTGTGTTAAGTTAGAAACTCTAGTTGCTCCCGCTCTTACACCCCTTCTACCAACACCCCATTCAAATTCCATTGCACCCGATATATTTCTTAACACTTGCGAGAACTTCTTTTCCACATTCTATAATGGTCAAACACGTTTTTGCACTCTTCTTGAAGAAAGAGGACCTAGCTCGATACCAAGTTCGAGCAAGAAACACACACTTGAAACTCTAACACAAAGTTTTATGCAAAGAAAGGATGACAAAACATAAACACAAGTACAATATTTATTAATTCTCCGACTCTGCAACAATCAACAACCATCACAAATCAAAAAAATCTTCCCATACAAGGACAATATAACACACAATTTTTAACTAAAACTCGCACTCCCTTTTGTATTCGCTTCTCTACTTTTCTTCATATCCAACAAATAAAATATTTCAACTCCGCTTAAAATTCCCCTTTAACTTGACTAATACCATCTAAAAATAGCTAACTCAAGTTGTCCCTAACTCCACTAGAACATGACAACTAGAAAAATGACTATTAATAGAAAATAACTCCTAAACAAACTCCAAAGCAAAGACTCCTAAAAGGACTCGGGTTTTTGGACTGGTCGTTGTAAAACAAAACAAACCAAACACAATTAAATTAAATATTCCCTTTTTTATACAAGATTGTAGAATTTTGTGGATGGTCTGCATTAATGAAACACGTGAACTGGTATTTAGGTTTGGATTATTCATTTGTTATATGTCAATTTTTAAAAAATAGGCATTTCAACTTATTTGTGAAGTGCCATAGTTTAGTTGATGCACATGAACCTGTTTAAAAATTTTCATCAAAAATGTAATCTCATTAAATAATATGATTGTAGGATATCTAAAAAATGTTATTGACATTTACCTTTATGGTTTTGAAATAAACGCCCCAAAGAAATGTAATATCAAACAATGTTATGATTGGAGGATATACACAAAATGGTGTTTTTCACTAGATTTTAAACTTTTTAAAAGAAAATCCTCAAAAGGATGTGGTCTTCTAGAGTACAAATGATGTGGTCTCCTAGACTACAATGATTGCATTATGTGTGTAAAATGGGTTTGTTGAAAAGTATTTGGAAGACATAATTTAATAAATTGTAATTTATAGGTAAAAAGCCATAATTTACAACCCTTGGTAGATCCTCCTCCTAATTTGTTCTAAAATGGGAGTTATAGAATAGCATAAAGACATCATCAAAACAAAATTTAAAGTATGTTTTTCTTAGATGCTATGCAATGTAAAAGCATCCACATTGCATGTGAAATCTTTTATAAGAAGCTTCAAAGACGTGTGGACTCTTAAAATGTTGTAATGCAGCATATACACAAAATGTTGTTCATAACATGAGGCATTGAGACTTCTAAAATAAATGTGATCTTTTGGCTTGTAATAATTTCATGATATGCACAAGAGGGGTTTATTAAGAACACATTGAAAACTTCATAGAAAATATAATTGGAAATGGTGAAGTCAATATCTACAATCTTTTCTTCTAACATCCTCATAGCACATGCCAAATTCGGAACTTTACATTCATCGGAAGACGATTGAAACCATATTTTTGTAAAATTTTGTAGCTACAAGTACCCTTGTGAGACATGTATGGAACTTGTGAAAGCATATAAATATAATGTGAAGTGTTTAAAATACATTGTTGTGATTAAAGATCGATTTTGGAATACAAACCATCCATTACAATACACTCATTATTCAAAATCATGTCATGTCACTTCATTTCTATAACAATAATTGCAGGTCAGATTATATATATAATTGTTTATTGTTTTTTTGTATATGTTAATCATTTTGCACCAATAAATCTATACCAACAACAATACACTTATTATTCAAAATCATGTCATGTAAGCTTCATTTCTATAACAATAATTACAGGTCGGATTATATATAAAATTGTTTATGATCTTTTTGTATATGTTAATCATTTTGCACCAATAAATCTATACCTATCAGCCTTTCACAAACACCTAAAAATGAGTATAATTAATATAAAATTGAATATAATTTTATTGAAATTATAAAAACTACGCACCTAAACAAATTGAAGTATTGATTTAAGTTTCCACTTGAGTCCAACATTAACAATTTAATTATATCATATTGAAATTGTAAATTTGGAAACAAAAATATAGTAAGCTCAACCACAAGCATGTCCATAACCAAAATTCAGACTCGGGAAAATGATTGTCTAAGTTTATTACAAGCCATTAGTTCATACTTAAACATGAATGATACAATTAACAATTTGCAATCTTTCATCTCTCAACGAATGGAAAAGCTACACATTCAGCTAATCCTTTACTGGAGCTATTTTATGAAAACACACACACAGAGATAGATATATATATATAATCCTGTACTATAATGGAATAGATAAGCAATATATATTAATAGAGTTGTTGAGTTGGTTCAAATTGTGTGCTCTGTTATCAGTCCTCTCAGTCTGATTTATGACTGTGAGACTCTCAATAAATATAATTTATTAGTGGTGGCCTATCCACTATTTCTCTATAAAAAGAGGAAAAGAAAAACACAGCCAACCCAACTTTAAGTAATGTATTACCAGAGTTTACATATGGAAATTCATCCACTTATCTTTTATGAATCGATCCCACCAATACTTATTCCCCATCCTTTTGGAAATCTCTTTCAAACGCTCGTCTGCTAAATATTCTTTGATCAATTTAACGCGCCCCTCATTTTGGAGCTGTACTACATTTTCCCAGTCTTCACCTCCTTCCTCAATCCTCTGCAACACAATCGGGCAACCATACACTTCCATCTGTTGCAAATGCGGCAACTTAAAGAACCCAACAGGCAACAATTTCAGCTTAGGACACCCTATGACGCCAAATTTTTTCAGCATTGGCATGGCTCCTTCATTCAACTCGGCCAAATTCTCCAAAACATACATTTTTTCCAGCCAAAATCTCTCCAACACTGGAAACGCACCAGTCTCCCCAAAGAACGCGGGCAATTCCTTCATTTGGGAGCATGATATGATATCCAATCGCCTCAACCTGGGAAGCCTCTGCAATGCGCAAAGCTCTTGAAGCAGGTTACAACCAGAGAAAATGAGACAATTCAGGTGTTGAAATTCAGAAAGCCAAGGTGGAGTTGTGACGAGGTCTCTGCAACATAGGAAAATTGTTTTGATCTTTCCCATTGCAGGCATGTCGTCGGGGAGAGCACTCATTTTTGCGAGACGCAACACCAGAGTTCTCATCTCTGTCATGCTTCCCAAAGTTCCGTTTTGGATTACAGCCGAGGATTCTTCTAGGCTCAGTAACTTGAGCTGCGTCAAGGTGTGCAGATCTTTAAAGCAAGCATTCCTTTCATCTGATCCAAAACCGCAGCTGAATTTGGCCCGAGTCTGTGGCGTTCTTGATGTCGGTCCCCAAACTTGCCAGCAACCTTCTGTCCGTAAGTACTGGAGAGATGTAAGCCTAGAAATCCCCTGAGGTAAGAAGTGCAGACGCTGACAGTAGCTCAGGTCCAGATACCTTAAGGAGATCAACATGCCCATCCCCACCGGCAACTGTTCCAGTTTCGTGCAATTCGAAAGATCCAGTATTTGAAGCTTCGTCAAATTTTTCATGGTTTTAGGCAATGTTGTGATCGGTACGCTTGCTAACCGCAGACAAACAAGCTGTTTCATGCTTCCCAAGCTGGCGGGCAGCTGATCCAGAACCGTCCCTCCAAGATCCAAAACTCGAACCCGCGACATTGTGGCCATGGCCCGCGCAGGAAAGTGCTTAAGATTTTTGTTCTCCGACAGCAACATGGACAAAACTTGCCCGCCATCAAACGCATCAGGAACAGAAGCGAAAGTGTTCTCCATCAACGAAACCCTGCTTCGCGTGGAGCATTCTTGTGTGGGAAACGATTGCAGGTTCCGGCCTGCCCTGTACAAACAATTTTCTTCTTTCTCGGCGATCTGGAGTGCTAAATCGTGCAGGACATCGTGCATGGAACACACCATAACATGCCCGTCGGCATCCATTATTGTAGCTTCAATTAGGCACCGATCTAACAGCAGATTCGCCTGAGCCCTCCCGATTTCTAAAGGATCGTCGCCTGGGCGATTGCTTGCAACCAGTCCCTCACCGATCCATAAATTAATCAAATCTTCCAGATACATATCTTCATCTTCCTTAAAAGCCCCTATGTAAAGATAACACAGTTGGAGAGCGGGATCATACCTGCCCAGCGCATCGTAGCTCAGCCGCAAACGATTGTAAATCTTTTCTTGCACATCCTGATTGAGCTTGTCTGCATTTTGAATCCTCTGCAGCGTAACTTCCCATTCTACATGATCTGTAACCCCTGGCATTGTCGCGGCTATCACCTTAATGGCAAGCGGAAGCCCGTCGCACTCGTTGCAAACCTGCACAGCCGTTTCCTCCACGTTTACAGACGGCACCTGGTGATGGTTATATGCGAAGGCATGAGATTTAAACAACGCCCAGCTTTCATCCTTTGATAAACTTCCCAAAATAATGGTAGTAGTACGTGTCACTTTCATTTTCGGTAGAATTCTTCTGTGCCTGGTGCTCACCACAATTTTGCAATCGTCGGCTGTTTCAGCCGGCACGCCCAGCGCCTCCAGCAAACCCTCGCTCCCGCTGCTGCTTTCCCAGACATCGTCCAAGAACAATAAAAACCTCCTACTTCTCATCTTTTCCTCGATCCATAACCGCACATAGTCCTCTTCGCTGTTTCTTTCATTGAAAATTTCATTAATTTGCAGCGCTATCTGCCTCCCGAGGTTACGCCGAAGAGCAGAGAGAGAAGGAAGGTGCGAAACCGTGAGCCACAGGACCAAATCCTGCTTAAACCTGTCCTGCACCTCTTTACTGTTTAGCACAGTTTTCAACAACAAAGTTTTTCCAGCTCCGCCCATGGCAACCACGCCCATGCAAGACAATCCTTTCTCAAAATCGACTATTTTCCTTTGAAGCTGGGAAAATACCTCCCTTGTCCTACAATGAGAGGCTCGTACACTGCCTGCAACCTCTGCGTCGGATAATAATTGGAGTCGGCGCCGGAGCCTGTCGACATTCCATCCAATTTATCTTCAATCCGTTGGAGACCCTGGCCAAGCTTCACGTTGCTGGCAAGCTGGTTTGTTATGCCGATCAGTGAAGCCTTTGCGAGATGTGTTTCCATGTCCGCAGCAATCTTCCGAATCCTCTTGCTCATTCTGTAACGAGAAAACACATTATATGCCTGTAACTGTACACAACACTGTTCCGCAATTTCGTTGGCCTCCATGACAAGCGTGTTCAGAGTTTTCAACCAGTCGTTAACTGCTGGAGGCGCAACCAAGTCTGTGTCGTGTTTAGCAATCTGCCCCAATTTCAAACCCATTCGATACTTCTGAATGGCCGTGTTGATGGGACCAATTCTGTTCAAATAGACATTCAGAGAATTAAGCTCCCTTCTGCAATAAAGAGCAAGCTTTATATGCTCGCTAATCTCCTTCGCGGCAATGGTGATCCCCAGGCCTATCAAACCGGAAATGAATCCCGGATCAGCCATACTCTCACTGGTTCTAAGGGAGAACTTCTCAATGTGAATCACAACATTAAATAGAAACCCTCAAATCCATCTATCTTCACCACACCAAACTTTTGCGGATTCTTCCAACTATAATCTTGAAATTTACAAATAAAAATTCGCACCGTGATGAAGAAGTCGCAAAGGAATAAAATTGTTTCCTGAAACTTTCGCTCAGGAATGCCAGATTCCATTCATTGATCAATCAAACCCACAAATAAATGGTTTCAAGTTGCAGCTTTACAGTACAAATGCCGCTTTCGAAGAGAATTCGTGAGTCGCGAGTCGTGAGTCGGGACCGCGCAGAGGTGACAGAAAGTGACTCGGTACGAAAAATGGGGCGCGAAATACTAGAAGCTTTAATATTACCTGCCCTCGCATTCATTCAATTTTATTGACCACTTTATCGCCTCCTTAGTCTTTACAATACTTTCCGCCTGTAGGCATCTACTTTGAAGATGCCCTTGCTGGAAAGTGTCAAATTCCGGTGGCTCCAATATTTACTGTCTTGCCGGATTTTAGATATTTTAAAGGTTGCCGGATTTTAGATATTTTTCTACAGTCCTAGATATTTACTATCCTAGATATTTACTATCCTAGATATTTGATTTTGATTTTGATTTTATTCTTCATAAAGTAAATTCTATAGTTTACTATTTGAAAAATAATATTGGTCATATATCTTGTTCAAAGTTTTTGAGATTCAAAAGTTTTCTGATTTTGATTTTATTCTTCATAAAGTAAATTCTATAGTTTACTTTTTGGAAAATAATATTGGTCATATATCTTGTTCAAAGTTTTTGAGATTCAAAAGATTTAATAGATAAATGTTCGGTGTTTGACCAAATGATGAAACGTGATTTAGTTTGGCGACTATCATAATTGTGTCTTACAAAAATATGGACAATAGCAAAATAAAAGCTTTGCAACAACATATAGACATCCATGCAATATCAACCCGAAATACAACTCAAATAAACTAAATATTGCTACTATCTCCGGCGTAATTTGCAACTCATTTGCAATTGCTAGTTATTGCCTATAGAAGGCAAGGAATATCCTTGCCTTGAATCTTTTTTATTTTCCAATTAATCTTTGCCATGTGAAATATTTCATTGTTAGATTATAGTTGGTGTAAAAATAATATTTTCTTACAATTTTTAAATATCATTTATCTTTTATTTGATTGGGTGGTCAACATTTCCTTTTATTTGTTGTCAAAACTAAGGTGATAAAATCTACTATACTATAATTATTGAAGTCCTTATTCTATTTATTATCGTGCAAGAAAGCAAGGATATTGGCTTCACCACATCTATTAGTCATTTGCATTATTTCCAATTACATTGTGCCATGTGTATTTAAAAATGGTTGAACTAAAGTTTCATGCTCTAATTTTTTATGTTGGCAACATTCTATTGGTGAACCCTTTTATTTGCAACTGTTGCTGGAAAAGGGGATGTCCTTCCATGCATTTAATGGATTTAATGAATTTACTATTTATGATGTGCATTTGGTCCATTTTGTGTGGCTCGAGACAGGATCTCTTTTTGGTTTCTAATGTGAAATTTCTCTCCCATCAAGATGGAGGGAAATACATCAATCTAAGAGCAAAGAGGTGCACATATGTGGCTTCTCTTCCTGTTATTCCTTTGGCTCGAAAAAAAGAATGGTGGATTGAACATACACGAGGTTAAATTTGCAAGTAATGTTTGTTGTTTTGTATGTTTCTATGATTGTCCTCCTATATTGACTGAATATATACTCTGTTCACAGTATAAAACGCTTGCTTTGATATGGAATTCTTCTATGTTTCTAATTTGCAGTTTCATTTTGTTGTGTGTTCGTGATGGTTTGCAGTCTATGTGTAGCGTGGCCATGTTGTTTGTGTTTTGTATATGTGGATTGAATCATTTTTTGGGTTTGAGTTTATGAATTTTGAGTGGTTGTTTTAGTCTATTTTTTGGTGTCTTTTTTGGTTTATTGTTTTTGAGGGAGCAGAGCATTGTATCAGAAGGAGTAGAGTGACGAAACAGAGTGGGCGAGACAAACAATGGAGGACGCATCTTCTTCTGAGAATTCCTTCAAAGCTCTGTCGGTATGTATGTTCTTCTTTTACTGATTAATTTGTTATTTTTCTAGTTCACTTTTCCCAAATTTTGCATAATAGGATCAGGTATTTTTGAAACAATCTTCCCATGTTTCACTTTAAATCTTACTTTTATAGATTTTCAACTGAATGCACACGTATATATTGCCTACTGTGTTGTAGGTTTAAAGAAATTTTGAGGCTTAATTTACCTGTGAGAATCCTCTCAGCAAAACATGCATTCTCAACTACGGTGTCTCCACAGCTAGGTTAATTGAGGATGCACGCCAAGTGTTTGACGAAATACCTCAACGAGATGTGGTTGTCTGTAATGCAATGATTGCAGGTTATGCACAGAGTGGGCATGTCGACGAGGCTATGAAGGTTTTTGAAGCAATGTCTCTACGAGATCTGGTGTCGTGGAATATCATGATTGCGCTTTGTGCCAAGGATGGATTTTTGAGGCAGCATTTGGACTGTACCATGAAATTCGACAAACAGGTGCCCGGCCCGATCATTTTACTTATGCCAGTATCCTCTCTGCATTGGTAAGCCTGAGACGAGGTATGGAAGTACACGAGGATATAATCAAAAGCGGACTTAATTGTGATGTTTTTTTGACCGGTTCACTTATTGAGATGTACGTGAAATGTGGTGACATGGAGAAGGCATGGTATGTGTTTGATGAAATGCCTCAACCAGATGTTGTGTCATGGAATTCTTCCTTCCGACTGCCCTGTGCATGTAACGAGAACATTTTGTCTTTGGCGGAGCATTTATTTTTATCTAGATTTTATCACGAGACATCTATTTTCATTGAGGTTCACTCGTACTTACTTTCATTGAGATAATTTCAGAAATGTTTCTTTTCATTGAGATAATTCCAGGAATGCTTGGTTTAACTGATATTTCTCATGGAATACTTTGTTTTCTTAGTGATATATTCATAGATTTTATTTTTTGCACTGAGATTTGGCTCAACGCGTATCAAGGTATTTGAGCTGCAATAACAGGTTGCATTGGCTCAAGAAGAGCTGAAGAAGACGAAGGAGGAACACGTTGTAGCTGAGACTGAAAGGGCGCATGCATTGGAGGTCCAAAAAGAGCCGAAGAAGACAAAGGAACAGTTTAGTAGCAATTGAGATAATGATTTTACCTTGCTTGTACTAGAGCAAGCTGCTGCTTATGATTGTAGAATTTTCCTTAAGTTTAAACTCAACCAGAAGTAATCGGCTTCAGTCCTGAAACAGTATTACTAATAATTGCATTGAGTCAACTTTGAGCTTAGCTCAGTGATTTGTAACATGTATCATTTTTTACCACATTCATGGTGGATTCGCTAAAAGTTATTCATTGCATGTTGAATGCATTTTTCTCTTTGCAAATTTATGATGTATAACACTCCGTTGGTTAAGAAACAAGAGCGACATGATATATTGCGTTGTGGTTTTCCTGGAAGGCATTCATGCAATGCTCAAAATCAGGGAACACGGGTAATCTATTGATTCCTAGCTTTTCAATCCTTTTTTTTTCATCATATGCTTTTCTTTATTACATAGCATTGATATTTCGTGGTTGTTCGTCTTCATTTAGCATGACAACACTATGGGGAGAATTTTTATAAACTGATTGTTATGATCATTTTAACAGGGTGATCGATTCATTCCCACGCGAAGTGCAGTCAATTTTGATGTGGCCAAATTTACCTTGAGAAGAGAAGTTGAGGAAAATTCATCACCAAAATTATCTATTGCAAGTTTTTCGAAATATCCTCCTTATTAAGTCCCATTCAACTAGATTTGTTTACATCAATTTATTGAAGTTGATTTTCTCAACGTGGCTCAAGACTTTTGTCAGAAAACATACCTGCCACTGGAAACAACTAGAAATTACATGCAGTTGTTTTATTTGCAAACAAAATGTAGACTGGAGATGAAGGAATTCCATGAAAACGACCTTCCCTCTCTATTCAAATTTTTAATGCAAGTTAGTCTGTTTTGATTAGGGTTCAGCAAATGGTTTTAAAAGATATTTGATTTGGCTATGATTTGTGGTAGGAAACGTACAAGAGAAAACTGGCAGAGGCTTTGATCCATGATTCAAATGGAATAGACCACAAAATTTTGGCTTTCAAGAAAAGATCAAAGACCGCTTCTGAATTAAGTAAACATTTATTCTTGGATACATATATTGACGATGACAATTCAGTTCGTAAATCTTATCGCCATATTCCCGAGGTATGCAGATCACCACAGTTGAAGGCTGTTGAGTTCATATTTTCTTCTTTAATTCTCGATACAACAAAGAGTATCCAGTGAAATTATATTATATAATTTGAAGAGCATGGATTGAATTTGGCCCTTGGGGATAAATTGAGATTTACAATTTCAGTAATTTAATACAATTATTTGATGGGCACATCTGGTCTTTGCATTGATTAAATGAATTAAACTAAGAGAAAAAATATCATCTTTTAAGAAAGTGATTGACCCCTTCATGATCTCTGGGTTTTATATTTTATCATGTCATGAATTTTGTGGGCCAAATCATTGTTTCAGTTGTCAGTCCTCCAATTTTCTCATGCTTATGTGCTTTATCTTCTTTTTCCAGTCACCAGAGAGAGTCCTGGATGCACAGGAGATCGTTAGATGATTATTACCTAAATTTGTTAGATTGGAGTTGCAAGAATGTTGTTGTTATTGCTTTGGGATCAACCGCATACCTCTGGAATGCTAGTGGTGGTTGTATTGAAATGTTAATGCAATCTCAATCAAGTAATGAAGATGATTGTTTGACCAGTCTTGCTTGGGAAGATGATGACATACACATTGCGCTTGGTCTGAACAACTCTGAAATTCATCTTTGGGATGTTGTGCAGATGCGTTTGGTAAATATTTACTTATGCCAAACTGCTAAAATACTCATCTTTGTATCTGGTTTTCTATCACGGTTCATATTGACAAGCGGTTGTAGAAAACTTTATTTACTAGATGGTTGAAGGTAACATAACAAGTCTGCCATCTTCTTGGTGTATAAAATGTGAGGTCACTCATCAAGAGTAGGCATTCTAGCTTGGAAAGCTAAATCTAGTCACTACGAATTGAATGGATTTGATAATTCAACTATAATTATTCAACTTGTTTATTTTGAAATCAACTAATCAAAAACTGCCATATGTATTTATATGAGAATTATCTAAAGTTTCACATGGTAAATTTATTTTTTGTTTCAATCCCATTGGTTGGACCCTTTATTCTGATTGCAAAATCTAGTGGCAGTGGCCCTTGTCGTGGGGCTCGAGGATCGTCACACGGCTCGAGAATAACTTTTGTCTCCTAATTTTATAACACACCATAAAGCCATGTTTAATCATGCCAACTACCCTGTTTTGGTTTCAGCACAATCTCCAAATGTTTGGTTTTATTGTTTAACTTTGTGCAACTCTATTTTCAGGCCCTTCCGCCAACTATACAGATGCCTTCTCGATATGAATGAGTTACACCGATTAGCTTTCTCTCAGCAGCTCTAATTCTAGTTATTTCCTTCACTACTTATATTGCACTACCATTTTTGAAATCTTCACATTTTGTATTGGTTCTGTTAAACTTATGTTTATGCATCTCCCATTATTTTCATTTACGGTGCCTGCAATTATTTTTAGTATACATGAATGTGAGGATTAAAATTGTAAGATCTGACGTGCTTCTACAAATATGATTGGAATACCATTATCTGGGTGTCCTTACAAACTGAGGCAGTTGGTATAAAATGGATCGAATACTACAAATATATCATGGTTAGTTAAATTTAATAATCTAGAGAAGCTACATCTCTCTGGCTGTCATAAGTTGGAGGAGTTACCAAAAGCGCAGTTGGGAGCCTTCATCTTTACGGGAGTTGAATTTATCTAATTGTAATGAGCTAAAGTAGTTACCGTCAGAATTGGGAGACCGAGTTCTCTTATAACTCTTAATTTGAGCGGTTGGTGTAGTTTGCAAGAGCTTCTAAAGTATCTTTTTTTGGTTTCTCCATGCTCTTCTCTGTTGCTTTACAGATTTGTGAATTTCCGATTAGAGAAAACCCAATATTCTTTTGTGAAGCATACGACTTAAATCTCCAGTTCTCTTAATTTATTTTATTCTGGCTCAAAAAATTGATGATTGTTATATGTGTAGAGCATGATAAAATTTGGAAGCTCTAGACTTGTAAGCTTTGATATACTTCTGCAAATAATAGCTTCGTTTTGTAATTACACAAAATTTTCACTTTCTTTATTTCTTAAAAAATTATAAGTAATGAATGATTCACTATTGGTAGTCAAAGATATATATTGACAAATTGGTTGGAGGCACTGTACGGATGTTTTGAAAGAAAAGGAGAATATGATATATTTTTTTGCATCTATTTTTGTTAGTAGTTTTATTCAGGTTTGTGCAGGGAAAGAGGATTAGAATCGGTTAAGGCCCTTAATTTACATTGGTGTAGATGTTAGACTATTGGCTTTCTCCCTGATTAACAAGGTGACAACTACGAAAATATATATGGGTATTGCCTGTTTTTTCTTGTGTTTTATTTGTTTCTAGAAGTAGATCCTATTGTATTTATAATCTAAATATGAACATGCATATTTTAGGCGTTGCTTCATATTTTTATCAATACCAATAAAGTGTTAGCTTTTCTCTTGTTTCTCCTATGGCAATGGATTCTAGAATTGAGACTTTAGGCACCATTTGTGCAGATCATTATGGTGGGGACTGAATTAGGTGGGATAAAATTATGCTTCTATGTTATCTACCTTCAGCTAGATTTCTTTTTTTGTTGAAGTATTAATATCTCCTTTTTTTATGTAACAAAACTTGTGTTGAATAATTATATATTTACAAAAAGACGAGCAATTTTTTTGCTGGTCATCTTAGAGAAACAACAAGTCATGTACCTTATTACCTCCAAAAAATATGTCCGAAAAAATTCGTAGTAAGATATTTTTATCCATTGAAATATACACACCCTCAAGCAACATTGGGTAGCAGAGGATTAATCTTAGGAAATATTGCTTTCACGTGGTAATGCAAAATGGAACCATGCTAAAATAAGCTTATTATAACATAAGTGAGGCCCCAATTTTTTTGTTCTAGTATTTGAATCAAAAGTTTTTAAATGTGACAATGCTACCACTTCTACGCTATAGTAGTTTAAACTTTTTATAATAGTCTTCTGCACAAAATTAAATAACAAAATATTTAACTATGATTGCTTTTATTTGAAATTCTAAATTTGGTTTAATATACATAGTTTCCAGTTTTCGGTATTTGTATTTATTTCAAATCTACATGTTACGAATTAAATTTGGAAAAATATAACTTTCATACACCCACAACTCTCATCCCCTCTACATTTAGCTTTTAATTCCTCCCCACATACCACAAAGCACATCCCATTTACCTCTTTGATGAATTTTTCCCTCTCGACCTATAACTCTGTACATGAAATAATTTTATCTAAAAAATGTTTAGAACTAAAGATCTTCAACATCTGTTTATTTTTTATGAAATTGGGCTTTACTAGCAAATGGATTTGTCTCATACATTCCACAACACCATCGCCAATGCAACGAAAAATCCCTTGCAATAAATAACAAACAACACCACAAAACTTCACCTTCGGCAAGATTTGCCATATCATGGCCTTGTTAGAATGGACTCTCAACATGTATCTCACCAAAATTCAAAACATCACATTTAATGATATTAGAGAAACAATCCTGTCAATGTTAATTTTTCTACTGTCAGAGACATGACAACTTTTTGGATGTGCGGATCATTAAAATTGGATACATTATATTCTAAATCATGAAAAAAATCTCTATTGTTAGGATTTAAGATGTTTGGTGTTTTTATAAAATAAATGTCTCGGACAAAGAATTGTTCACGAGAGGTTTGAAATTGTTCAGGATGAATATATTCAAAAACTTTGTACCCATTTTCTCAGCTGAAGCTAATTTTATAATCATTATGGAGTGTGGAAGTTTGTGTAAAGACGGTAATCAATGGTTTTTCCCATCATCAGTATTGATATGAATCTTCTGTATGCAATTTCTTTCCTAAAACCATCGCGAATTGCAGAAGCTTGAAGACTTTAAAGTCAATCTTTTGTATGTGATTTCTTTTATGAAGCTTATTCTAGAGTCATAATGTATCAAGGCCAAACCTCTGTAGTCAATTTTTTCCTGAAGCTTATTCTATAGTAATGATGTTTCTGATGTTTGTGTTTTGCTTGTTTATCATTATTGATTCCAAACTCATGTATGCCATTTCTCTCTACTCCAGTGTTACGCATATATTAAATTTGTAGAAAAAGGGTGTCTTAAATGTGTGCACTAATGTTTGATTTCACGATGGTTTATATAATTTTGGGGCGTTTTCGGGAAGGTGAATGGGCCAAGATAGGTCACAAATGTACAACATGGTCCTCCTTGGAGTGAGTTGAATCTTGTCACGTTCCAAATTGGCATGATGTAGACGAGTTCACATTTTTCCAGGAACCCTAATAAACTAAGATCTAACCTTTATACACACACACATGTACGAATCTTCCAACTTCATGTAGATTATTGTTCTTCGCAGAACAATTTATTCTTCTTTCTGCATTGGCTCAATAGTGCAGTATTGGGCTTTGCATGTGGATTCAGGAGAAGAAGCACAACAATATGAGGAAAGAAGTGAAGGTCTGCTATATAATGTAACTGTACAAATAAGCATGGTCTCTATGTTTTGAGGGGCAGGTGTATAACTTATATATGATGACAGAGTAAGGTAGTGAATTTTATTTTTTTCTCCACAATTTGTTGGATTCTTGTATGTTTGCTAATTTGGTACACAAAAATTCATTCAGATGGGATCATGTGGTGGTTGTCATTGACCCATTCATTTTTCATTGGATTTGCATTATTTGGGTGCATTTTATTCTCTAGTTCAATACTAAAAAGGAAAAGAATTGTTTCTTGATTAAGTCAATGTTGTTCATGTGCAGAAAGGAGAAGGGATATCTTGTGAGGGAGAGATTAATGGGTTCTATGTGGTGTTATGTTATTCATGTATATCTCATCATAGCATTATTTTGTTCTTCTGCTCTAGCAGAGGATCCGTATAGATTCCTCACATGAAATGTTATATTTGGCACTATATGGCATCTGGTGTCCCTCACAGGTGATTTTATTTTCTTTCTTTATAATTCACATCTTCTTAGAGTCTATTCTATTCAAGGTCATGGTTGGTGACTTGCCCACATCACTCTTGTTTTTGTTGTTGCAGGGAATTCTAATCAATGGCCAATTTCCCGGACCTTAGATTGACACGACAAATGACAACATTATTCTTAATGTATTCAATAACTTAGATCAATGTTTTATGTTGTCATGGTAAGTTCTTAATGTTGTTTTCCTAAATCTCAAAAAAAATTGAATCAATTGTAGTACAATATTCATTGAGTGACATAAATGTTTTGTTATGTAGGAATGAGATACAACAGAGGAAAAACTCTTGGAAAGATGGTGTTTTTGGAACCAATTGCCCCATACCACCTAGAAGCAACTTTACATACAAGTTCTAAGTGAAGGATCAGATTGGAAGCTAATTCTACTTCCCATCACTATACTTACACAAGGCAGCAGGAGGGTTTGGAGGCCTTAAAGTTGTTCGGAGGCCAAGAATTCTGTTCCATTCCCGATTCTGATGGTGACATCACTTTGCCGATATGTGACTGGTGATCAAGGCCAATCACTATGTAAGTTACCATAGGCCACAATGAAAATGATTTTTTTTATATTGGTTGGAAACTGCTGAGAAGTTGATTTTTTTTAATGTTATTAAGAGTTGTTTAGGCCCAACTTCATCAGATATTGTTTTGGTTGCTCTAAACGTTTGCTACTTGTGTTCAGGTCCTTAGGATAACACTTGACTTAGGTAGATCCCTGAGTAATCCTAATGGTTTTCTCATCAATGGCAGAGACCCAAATGGATATTCGTTGACAGTCAACCAAGGTAATATCTAGTTAGTTTTGATGGGTTTGATCAAAAATCAGGCTTTTTAAATTATGTGAGATTGGTTACTTTACAAGCAATCTCTCATGTTTTGGATATGTTTATTGGTAGGAAAAACATACCGTCTCCTGATATCAAATGTGGGATTGTCATCCTCTTTGAACTTCAGGATTCAAGGTCAAAAAATGAAGCTCATTGAAGTGGAGGGGTCTCACACTATGCAAAACATCTATGAATCTTTAAACATCCATGTTGGGAAAAGTTACCCTGTTCTTGTCACCTTTGTAGATCATCCATCTCGGGAGTCTTGCATGGTTGCATAGACTCATTTCACCGGACCTATTCTCATAGGTGTAGGTATCTTCCGCTACAAAAATTCTCGAAGTGTGTTTCTAGACCTATTCTAAGGGTCTAACTATTCAGATTGACTAGTCTCTTAACTAGGCAAGTTTGTCATCCCAGTTTAGCAAGCCGGGGAAAATTGGACATTGACCTGAAATCTGCCGCACGCATTCATGAAACATCCACACCAACTAACCGAAGACACCAATGAACCCCATCCAATAGTTGATTTTTGGATACACGTCAATGCCTTACTCATGTATTCTAGCACAACTGACACTCTCCATTGTTTACCGCACTTGACTGCGCACTTATCAGTCAGACAAAAACCAATTGGGTTTTTGTTCCTCTTTAAAACATTTATGCCTTCCTCTGAAATTAAAATGTGATTCCCACTACACAAAATACATGGTTCTAATAATCCTCCCATCATATCCACATTACACTTGGAAATACACAATAATCTACAGAAAAACAATAACACTTAATTTAAAATATTGTGATACAAAACTCAACAATTACATAAACAACAAATATTTTCTTCGTCATATTTTCCTTCCGGATGAATAAATTTTCAAAATCTCCATGATAACAGCTAAAAGAAACTACAATGGCTCAACCTCCTACAAAATAAGAATTCACTTCAACAAAATTTAAATAATGTTTCTTTCTATTTACGCATCTTCTCAAATATCTAATGTGCTTCTACACCTTGGCTTTAATCAAGTATTCCTTTTACAAAATAAAAACATTATTTTTTTCTATTCACGCATCCTCTCAAATAGCAAATGAACTTCCACATCTCCACTTCAATCAATTAGAAGAGGGTAGCGGGCATGCCCTTAACTCATGCGAATTCCAACTACACTTTTAAAAGATGTTTGAATGTTTTCTCCATCAAGTCAATGGCCATTGCAACATCGAATACCACACAACACATATATAAAGAAAACAAGCTGTAAGCTAGGAAAAATACACTACTAACAAGGAAGTAAAATACTAATAATCATACCTCCTCCTTCGCGTTCCATGAAAACCTCGAATGGTCTAGGAAACTTAGATTGAGCCCGATTGTATGATATCTAGGTGTTTTTCTTCAAGACGGAGCAAGACCTTCCTGCAACAACGATCCTCTTACTTTGCACCAGATGGGAAAAAGGATTATGAGGCTATTTGGGCATTAGGACGAGGCAAAAGGATGTTCTTTGCTCAAAGGATGCAAGAACTTAGATATGGCATTCAAGCTTATTCTCCGTGTGTTTAGAGGGGAGGGGTAAGGTTGTATTTATAACTGGGGAGTGATTAACTTAGAGTAATTTAAGTAATCATGGTTTGAAAATGTGGGCAAGATTAAGTGAGTGGTTTGAAAATGTGGGCAAGATTAGGTGAGTGGTTTGAAAATGTGGGCAAGATTAGATGAGTGGGGGCCACGAAGAATGGGTGAGGATTTGAATTATATTTTTAATTCATAAGTGGAGGATTTTAGGTGAGTGGGGACCACGAAGGGTGGGTGAGGATTTGAATTTGAATTTTTAATTCAATAGTAGAAAAACATGGAGAATAATGACATGTGGTGAGGATTGGGTTATTTTTTGGATTTTGAAATGGATAATTAATCAAATTATATTTGATTAATTGAAGTATTTTTTGTAGGAAATGAGGAAGGGGAATTAATTGATTTAGGACATATGTGAAATTAGGGTGTCTACATTTGCCCCTCTTTGGAAGGGTACTATGAAAGTAGTGTCCTTTCAAAGAAAGTAGACGAGATGGGGGAAGAATTCAATCTACTTTTCTTAAGCAAAAGGTAGAGCAAATGTTTGTTGGGGAGAATAGAAAGTGGTGAGTGATGGATGTCATAGTATCCTCCAAGACAAAAATGTCACGAGAAGATGTGATTATGGATAGATGTGGTGATGCCCCCTCGAGAGGATTGATGAGAATGAAATATACGACAAAACTCTCAAAAAGAAGAGAAATGAATTATGTGGAGAAGAGGACGATAATGGAGTGGAAGAGACTGGAATGACCGCACGACGCAAATGGAGAAAGGATTCAATCGGCCTTGAATGCTAGGTGTGAGGGTGTGTGGGAAAGAGAAAAGGGAATGGATAGGATTGGGGGTTGATTATGAGAAGAGTAAGGGAGATAGGAGGGGGAAAAAAAGAATGAAAGAGGTAGAAATAAGAGAGAGGGATGATAGGGGAAGAAGGGAATGATGAAGGACAAACAAGGCAAAAACAGGAAAATGACAGAGTAGAGGGTGAAGGGATAAAATAGAGAGATGTGTAAAATGAAGGAAATGTGAGAGATAGTAAAGAGGATGCGTGAAAGTGAAAGAAATGATAGAGTGAGAAAACACGGAAATGGGAAAGGATAAATAAGAAGGAGAAAACGAGGTGGGAGTCGGGGTGAAATGGATGAAAATGGAAACATGACAAAAGAAGTAGAACGGAGAAAAAAAAGAAACTATGAGGGGCGAGGAAAGTGTGAAAAAGAGAGAGAAAAGAAAAAAAGCAGATACATAATGAAGCGAAAAGGTAGGGGTGGTAGAGAAAAGGAGAAGTGGTCGGAAGAAACGTGAAAATTAGGAGAAAGGAAAGGAAGATAGAACAAATACAAGGAGAAGATTGAAGGAATCATGTCATTGCGAGGAAGACCGAGGCAAAGAATATAGAAAATACCATAAGGAGATGCATGTGGAGGATGGTATGATAAAAAAGACAGAACAACATTGAACACTCATGTTATCAATGGGGAAGTAAGGAGGAAACGTGATGGAAAAAGGGGAAGAAGACAATACAGGGGAAGGGAAATAAGACGAGGGGTGGGAGAGAGAAGAGGATAACAAAGAAAATGATGTAGAAGGAAGGGAATACAGAAAGAGGGTAATAAGTGGAAAGGGGACAGTATAAGGAATGTTCAGAGAAGAAAGAGGGGAGGAATGACATTGATTGGAAAAGATGCAGAGATGCATGAAATGAGGATACTAGGATGACGAGAAAATAGAAAAAGGATGTATGATGAAGATAGTAAAGATATTGAAGAGGGAAAAGAGGAGATGGAGAGATGGGTAAGAAGCGACAAGAAAGGGTGGGATTGAGGGAAAAGAATAGGAGAGAAAAGAGAATGGGGGATAGAAGAAGCAATGCCAATGAGGGGACGTTAGGGAAATCCCCTTTACAATGAGTGGTGGGGAAGGGTGAGAGAAAAAATGAAGAAAAGGAGAAAGCTAATGAGGATTGGAAAGGGTAACGCCAACAAAGGGACGTTAGGGAAAGCCCTTTTACAATGAGTGGTGGGCTTAGAGGAGGGAAGGAATGAAGGGAAACTCTAGAAGGTCCAAGGGAGTGAATGAGGTCGTGCGGAATGAGGATTGATGATTTTTAGGGAAATCCCATTTACAATTATTAGCACGGGAAGAGAAGATGATGATGAAAGAATGATATAGGAGTGTTAACAATAATGGTGAATGCATGTGTGGGTAGAAATGTGGGGGATTTGAGAAGATGAAGTGGAAAGAGTAAAGAAAATGGGAGGGATGAGTTGGGACTAGGTGAAAGTGAGGAGAGGATGCGGGTGATGAGGATGAACGAGGTGAGGATGAAGAACCAAGACATGAAAAGAATGGGAAGAAACGGTATGAAGGATGATGGATCAAGAAGGGGAAAATGGGGGGAAAGAACGTGATTGTAGGCGGAAGAGATTAGATGTATGTTGTAAGAGGATATGTGGAGAAAGGATAATAGTAGGAGGAAAAAGTGGGTAGTAGGAGATACCAGGTGGAAGAAGCGATCAACAAAGTGAACAAAGAATGAGGCGGGGGAGAAGTTCACGATGACAAGTTAAGTGTAGGGAGGACCTTGACATAAGATTGTCATGTGACGGAAGTGGTTAAGTAAGATTGCCAAGCGAGCAAAACTGGAGATGACAAGTGGTCAAGCAAGAAGTGGTGTTTGCGAGAATCGAAAAGGAGGTGAAAGGATGTGATAATGGGGAATGCCGAGAAAAAGTGAAGGGTGAAGGGTGCATAGTGATGGGGAAAGGCAAGGAGACAGATCATCCTTAAGAGGGACTCTTAAGTGAGAACACCATGCCAGGTGAGTGGTTAAGTAAGATTTTCAAGCAGACGAGGGTGATAGTGGTGGTAAAAATATGTGATGATGGGGAATGAAGAGGAAAGATGGATGGTGAGATTGTAGAGTGATGGGCGAGTGTAAGATGACATGTCATGCTTAAGAGAATCTCTTAAGTAAGATCATCATGCTGCTGGAGAGGTTTCGTAGGATCACCTAACCGGAGGATGATATGTAAGGAGAAAGACAAGATGATATTGGGGATAGGGGTGGAATGGTAGGTTGAAGAAGATGATCACGACGAGAGGCGGGAGAAATAAGATGGGGAAATATGATGGGATGGGGAAGGCCATAGGGCAGATCAACCTTAAGTGGAAGTCTTAAGTAAGATTGCCATGTAGCCAGAATGGTTAAGTAAGATCGCCAAGCTGAAGAAGAAGAAGGATGATGTTAGAGTTGGTGGGAATAGGGTATGACAAAATGGTGAAGGGAACCCTCAAGTGAATTTTCCATACTACGAGAGTGTGTAAGTAGGATGACCGGGCATAAGGCGGATTTGGGGAAGGATGAGAAAAGAGTGAGTGAGGTATGCCGAGTGGTATATGATATGAGATGAGGTGATAACAAGAAAGAAAGGAAACAAAGGAGTGTAACATGAATGGATGAAGGAATATATGTAGTGGAGGGTGGAGAGTGTGAGGGGAATCCTTAATTGGGATGCCGCGTGGTGAGAGTAATGATGCGAGAATGGGAAGCAGAAGAGGTGGAATGGGAAGATGTGTTTGGTGGTGATTGTTGTTTGATGAGATGAGAGGTGATGAAAAGCTTCTACAGTGGGAAGATCTTAGGGAGAGAGTAAACCTCCACCGAGGATCCCATATAGAAGGGGTTATTAAGTAAGATTGTCAAGCGGGAAGTAGAAGGGGGAAAGGAAAGAATACAAATGGGTGAGAGGGGACAAGAATGGTGAGAAGGGTAATATGGGTATAAGTGGCAGAGGAGTAAAAATGAGGAGTGAAGATGAATGGATCAAATACATGGTGAGCATGGTGGGGAGGAGGCTGTTGGATAGTGAATGCTACTTGAGAAAGATCATCAAGTAGGATTTGTAAACTACAATGGTGATCAAGTAGGATTCCCAAACTAGGGAATGTATTAGTATGGGTGAATGGATGGGGTGCAAAGTAAGATGTTGATCATGCAGGAAGATACTCACGTGACGAAAAACATCTTAATTTTAATATAGCACATAATAGGATGCATCGTGATATAAAAGATCAGGATGACTAGACTGTAATATGTGTGATAGCATAAATAGGGGCCATCAAAAAGGTTTGATGCCCCAGTACGATATGTAAATGGAAGAGAGCATAGACAGAGGCCATCAAGAAAGTATGATGCCCTAATACGACATGCAATCAAATAACATAAGAATATTAGAGAGAACACCAAGATACATAGAATCAAGATGCCCCCTATAATATATCAAGATACAAGAAAGCAATTAATAATTTATAACTAATAATGCAACACAAGAACCAATAAACATATCCCTAACATGTTCCACAATGAGGATTGATCGGATGTGCCCCCAAGCAAGGGTACGAGGACATAGTAAAATATTGGGTCATTGTCCTCAAACAAGGAAGCAATGAGAGCTGGATTTGCCCCAAGCGAGGATTCACGTGAGGAGAAGTGGTTTGAATTTGGTAGTCATAAGGTGATTGGATCATTCATTGGGGATAATAGTTCAAAGGTTAAATTGTGTTGGTTATTTTAGAGTTTTTGTGATTTTGTGGATTTTTTATTATATATATATTTATTTATTTTATTTTTTTATTTTTTAATTTTTTTCCTAATGTTTTTTTGGATTTTGACGATTTTCAAATGTTTTTGACTTTTTTGATGATTTTCAAATGTTTTTGGATTTTTAACGATTCTTGCTAATGGTTTTGGATTTTTGACGATTATGTCTAACGTTTTTGGATTGTTGATGAGTGTTTCTAATGTTTGTGGATTTTTGAAGAGTTCTAATTTTTTTGGATTTTGGACGATTGTTTCTAATGTTTTTGGGTTTTTGACAATTTTCAAATGTTTTTGGATTTTAGATTTTTACATTGTTTTTGGATTTTTGACGATTTTCAAATGTTTTTGGATTTTTGGAATTTTACATTGTTTTTGGATTTTTGATAATTTTCAAATGTTTTGGATTTTAGATTTTTACATTGTTTTTAGAATTTTGGATTTTACACTTGTTTGTGGATTTTTACACTGTGATCGGTAATTTATGGACCAAAGTGCAGACTTAGTTTTGAGAGGTGATAAACCAGGATATTATCCATATGTACCGTGTTCCGTGTGGTAACTTATGCTTAGAATAACACAAATTCTCTTTCCATTGGCAGGATATGGTGGTGATGATATGATGAAAAGAAGTCTAGCTCCATTCTTGACTCCACACAACTAGTAAGATGCATGGGCTTGTCTTTGAGAATCAAGAAAGCGTAGGAGGTAGATAATGAATATAGAGACAAATGTTAACAACAATCCCTTTGGGAAATTGTGACTCCATTCTTCATAACTTGATCTTGAACCAACTTCAAAAATGGCTTTCACTTTATGAGTCATGTGCTAGACTTAAACAATTATGTGGCCTGCTGATTGGTAAAATACAAGGTGAAGGGATAGTTCTCTCTTCACTTAGGCATCTAAATTACTTCTTTGGGGATTTTATAATTTGCAAACCTTTGTAAGATTTTGTATTTTGAAATGACTCCCTATGCCTTTCCCCATGCTACAGTGAGAAGCAAGGGCTCATCACCGAAGGCAAAATATAGGTGAGTAAATTCCCTTGTTGTCTTTTTTTGTTTTGTTTTGTTTTTTTTTTGCAAAGTTTTTATGTTTTTATGAGGATGACCCTCACGCTTTGCCCCATGCCACTTGTAAGAGCAAGGGTTTATCATCGAAGATAAGACGTAGACAAGTAAGGGCACCTTCCTCCATTCCCAGTCTCACACTACCAGGAAGAAGTGTGGGCTCAACACCAAAGACTATGAAGGATGAAAGATGTGACGATGAATTATTCATAAGTTACTGAATTGATGAATTTTTACAATAGCACGTTGTATTTGGGAAGGAATATCGCCCCCAATCTCAGCCCCACACGACTAGTAGGGCGCGGGTTCAACATCAAATACCGAGATGGATGACCAAATGAAGCTAGGTAAAGAAGTTTAGAGATTTTTATGAAAGAGAGAATGTCTTTAAAGGGAATACATTACCATCGGTAAGCTTTTAGGTATGACCATAGATGAAAGTGACTGAAAATGGAAGAAGTATGACGCTCACAAACTTAATGATGATGAATATGAAGATGTGATTTTGATAAAGAAAATATCTGCTAATGGAAATGAATAAATTTAAATTATTTGGAGATAAGTAAGACGAAGGAACAATGTACACGTTTCCGGAATAGTGAACATCTCAAGGATAAAATTTCTTTAAATGAACTGCATTCATTGGTTCATCAAGATCTTGGCCTGTGTCAATGGCCAATTTAGAAGCTCCAAACCCAAAACTATCTATGATTTTGTTGGGCTCAAAGTTTTTTTGTCTCGTTCTTTGGGTGTGTTCTTTCGATTTTCTTTGAGAATGAGATCATTGACCTTAAATTTTCTAGGTTTGAATTTTTATGGTAGCTACGCCATAGCCGATTTTGATAGAATGGAAGATGATCTAGGGCATTAAGTTGTTTTTCATCAAGAAGCTCGAGTTCATTAAGGTGTGAGTGTCGATAATAATCTTGATTGATTACATCTTTGAGGATATTCTGAAGGATGGAAATTCAACCTTGACATGTAAAATAGCTTCCCAACCATAAACAAAGGAGAAGGGAGTGGCTCCAGTAGGTGTGTGATAAGATGTGTGGTAAGCCCAAAGAGTGGGATAGATTTGGTTAAGCCAATAGCTTCCATGTGTGTTGACAATGATGGTTTGTGTTATTTGGTTTGTTGCTTCTATTTGTCCATTAATTGATTGTTTTGAGGATAGATTCATGATTAAAGATGGAAAAGGTTGTGTAAAGATATTTCGTAGAATGTATGCACGTAGAAGTCTTGACAGGTGAGAATAATTAGTGATGAGATGCCTGCAAGATCAATCGTTGAAAGCATGATGGACACGACAGGTTGCATTGTCGCAAGTGTCCAAACTCGATGTGGTTGTGTTTCGACAACAAGGCTAGAGATGTTAGGCATAAGAGCCAATATTGGAATAATAGAATCAAACTTAATGGTACCTGTTGATGGAACCTCTTATGTAGTGTCTACAGTAATATCAAGGTTTGAAAGGGAGTCTTGAAACGAGATCAAGGTCTCGTTAGATGTTGGAAGAATGTTGTCGCCCAAAACAGTTCAATATATGTTTGGGCTGAAAGAAAGTCTTGAAATAAGTTCAAGTGCTCAGTAGATGTTGGAAGAATGTTGTTGCCCAAAACAGGTTCAATGTATGTTTGGGTTGAAAGAGAGTCTTGAAATAAGTTCAAGTGCTCAGTAGATGTTGGAAGAATGTTGTTGTCCAAAATAGGTTCAATGTATGTTTGGGTTGAAAGAGAGTCTTGAAATAAGTTCAAGTGCCCATTTGATGTTGGAAGAATGTTGTTGTCTAAAACAGGTTCAATGTATGTTTGAACGAATGGAAGAAAATTTGAAGAAGATATGGATTGGTTTGGAATTAGAGATTCTTGACCTTTGTCATCGTGATCTTGTGGAATTTTAGTATGTATAGGAGTTTCGACAGTAGTCAAATCTTCATTGAAAGTTGTGGTATTGGATGTGTCATTGGTTGCAAGAGCATTGTCATCAAGCTCTACAGAGATGACATTGTCATCAATTAAGTCTTGGACGTAATTCTTAAATCACACACATTTATCTGTGTGATGACCATCAATGCGATGAAAATCACAAGTATGTGTTAGGTTTGTACCAACATGGCTTAGATTCCCCTTCGACAAAGGGTTTTGTAATTGGATATCTTATCAGTTTAGCCTCTTTTAGTTGATGAAAAACACTAGAGAGAGTTTCTCCAAGGGGCGTAAATTGACGTTCGACTTTACGTGAAGTGATGTCTTCGTTAGGTTGTATGATTGGCTTTTTGGGTGATCGTTCACTGATTTGGGTAGCCATATGAGAGAGTTGTGTTTTCATCTTATTAATTTGTTCTAATAGCTCATTGCGTGAAATTTTTCGTGAATTCATCATGTTTGAAAGAGAGGGAGAACGAAGAAATGTGCGATGAAGAACTCAACCTATTGATTGTGATCTTTGTTTTCGCTCAATCAAGTTTTAACAAGGCTATAAGGAGTAAGCTCAAACAAGCTACTCGGGATACAAGTGGGATATAACTCAAACAAGCTATGACGAATATGTTGATTGGTTTGGATTAAACAAGCTTAGCAGACGAAAATGTAAGGAGTACACTCAAACAAGGTACTCAATACAAGTGGGATATAGCTCAAACAAGCTATGATGAATATGTTGATTGGTTTGGCTTAAACAAGCTCTGGATTTTTGATAGGAAGAGTAACTCAAACAAGTGACTCAACACAGTTGTGAACTCAAAATGAGCTTTGAAGGGATTTGTGTCGGATGGGATTTTGTTAAACTCGACAGCTGATGAAATAATGAGTGAACTCAAACAAGTCACCCAATGTCATTTTGATATAGCTTGAAACAAGCTATAAAGGATGTTCTGACAATTGATGAGATAAGGAGTGAACGCAAGTCACTCAATATCTATTGGATATAGCTGAAAACAAGCTATGGTGGATTTGTTGTTGGCTGAAGTAGGCTAATGAAATCAGTGTGATGTTTTGATCTTCGTTGTGGGATTGCTTGAATGTTTTGCTTGGTATTGAATCGGTCGAGAAATGGTGTTGTGGAACACGATTAGGATTTGAATTTTACAATAAACACATTGATATTAGCCAAGTTTTATGATAAAAACAATGCTAAACTATTTTGTTTACAAACAACAAGCAGTCATGTGTATCAAATTGTTTTGGCTTAAGAGGTAGATCCTTCAGGAATGATCATTGTTTCATGCAATCATACAAGTATGTTGTGAAATGGTGGATGCAGGATCTTATTACTCCAAGAAGATGTGTCCTCCAATATACCCTAGTCCCGATATACCTAATTTCATGTACGGGGACGTAGAGGTGAGTACAGGAACCCTTAGAGCACTGGAGGAGACTCACTAATTCTTACTTGCTTGTTTCGGAGTGAATCATCACGTCCAGAACAGGTTTTGTGAAAAGGTGGAAGGTGATGGAGGGATGAATGTGTATGGTGTCCTTATAACTAGCCGAAAGATTTACAGGATGATGCCCCTGGCTTCATTATTAAACTATTTAGGCATGACTCGCATGCATTGCATGATAACATTACCTGTAAGTGGAGAGCAGGGGTGAGGTAAATATTGAACGTTGTGATGAGACTAGGTCTCAAAGTGCAATTCGAGATCAGATGAAATGTTGTTGGTGCGTGGTAGTCAAGTCCACGTCACCAGTGTAGCTTTGGTGGTGATGAAATCCACCTCGTCTACATGCAAAAACAAAATGATAAAGTGATTAAAGCGAGGGTTCTTTCCAACTTGAAATAAATCACTAGCGAGAAATAATTGCGTACCTAAGCGTACTTTTTTGCTTTAGCAATCTTCTTTGAATGGTGGTACTGTTATCCAAAATTCACCCCCCAGGGTAAATTTTGATAACATGCATTAAATTCTCAAGTCCCAGGGAATTATATTGATTCAGGGCGAAAAGTCATGTTTTTAGGGTCCCCTCATATTTTTCTAACTCCCCTGTCCAAGTAGAAGAGAGCAAATTCTGAGAAAATGCAAGAAAGTTACAGAAAATAAGCTTGGGCCAGAAAAAATTACGAAAAATGGCTAAGTCCTAGTCCCCAGACAGTCGAGACATTTGGGACGAAAGGGCACGAACCGGCCGAAAGGCCGCCAAAGCGATCTCTGCTTAGCGGCATTTGGGGACAGTTGGGACATCGAGGCGCGGGGCGAAATCGAATCGGCCAGAAAAGTGAAAAAAATTGACTAAGCTGTTGAAATAGGCGATGCAGGACATCTAGCGATTAGTACGCGGAGGACACGGTCGCGAAAAGACTTAAAACAGCAGAGCAGTTGGGACAAAAACGCGAGCCCGGCCGAATCGGGGCGAATCGGAAGAATTTGTCCCTGCATAATCCAGAACCAAGCGGGACAAGAGTACGCGGAGGACGCGAACCGTCCGGTTCGGCCGAAATGAGGACTTTCAAATCTTTGGGACATCCAGGGCCAAAGGGACGCGTGGGACGCGAAAAGCCGAAGCGGCCGACAACAAGGAAGAAAAGTCAACGTTGGGTCCGGAAACTTCAAACGACCATAACTTTTGACTCCGATCTCCGATTTCACAAAATTGGACTTTACGGAACAAGCACGACGTCCTACGCCACAAAAGCTCGGATTTCTTATTTTTAATGAGGGTAGATATATTTAAATAAAAGAAACATATTTGGCTCAGTCATTCAATGCTCATTCCGTCAAATGATGAAAACGCTGCAGGACCCAAAAATAGCCGCCCGCGCTCGAGAAGGCCATAACTTTTGCATTTCTCAACGAAATCGCACAAAGTTGGTACCCTTGGAATCATGGCTCCGAGCCCAACGCATAGAATCAAGAAATTCCAAATTTGATGAGAGATTGATTGAGATTTTTAATAAAACGTGGCTGGGTTCAGAACAGTGTTTTATTTGGTAGCTGGGAGTGCAATTAAGAGGCATGGTCATCATTCTTTCTCTGCTTTGTGACACATGGGACAAAGATGGGAGCCTTTTGCAAGTAATATATAATCATTTCACTCAATTTAATGCCTCTTACGAGGTGGTTGAAGGACAGATTTTAGGATTTCTATTTTCCCTTCTCTTCCCTTCTCAAATTTTCTATAAATTGGAGTGTTGGGCTCATTGTAAAGGGGGAGGTAGTTTTGTAGCAAAGCTCTGCCAAAATTGCTTTGTGAAGCCAATGTGTTGCAGGCCCTTGTTGTGGACTCCTTGCATGGTGATCTAGGCCCTTATCTTGTAATAGATTGAACTGTGCATACCAGGAAGCAATAAAATACAAGTTTGTGGATGTATCTTCCCCTGCTGTGTTTTCTTGCATTCTTCTTGCCCCTTTAACCTTATTTACAAGAATATTGTGTCTATTATTATGTTCATGCAGGGATCTATTATCATTGTGTATGTTTGAAATATTGTTGTGAATGCATTTTGCTAGATTATGGAGAACTGTCATCACCTCTTCTAGTGTGCACTTTGCTTCTGTATTCCACACATTTAGAAACTACTCTCACACCCTCCTTTTCTGGTGTATCACCGCTTTAGTGTAGGCTTTCATTTTATGCATTCTCTTTCCCTGGTCCCTTGGAAGTTTAGATTAGAATAGTTAGTTTCCCCTGCATTAGAGTAGATTGTGGCAGGTAGTTTAGGAGTAAGAACCAACTTTCTCTGGAGGTCTATCTCAAGTAGCAAGTCCCATAACTTGGAGATAGTACCCATGTTATCCAATCACACCGTGAGTTCAAGTATATGCACTTGTATAAACACAAGGGTGCTGTGATTCGTTGATATGAGGTACTTTTGCGAGATTTTTTGTTTTTGTTTTTTTTGTTTTTTTTTGTTTTTGATAATATTCCAGTGACATTGTCCTACAGAAAACAAATTAGTAGTTATCATGCAAACAAAATGTTAAAAAAATAAAAAATGGCTGTGGCTGTTTTTTATTTTCCAGATCGCTCGAAGGCACAGGAAAAGAGCATACACAACCAACGACCGATCAAATATTAAAATAATAGGACAAAGTAAAATAATGATGGAAATGACAGCTAGAAAAGAAAACTAGAGGATCCTACAATGTTAGAACAATAAACTAAACAATCGCGACCGTTTCTGATTTTCCAGATTGTTCGAAGACGAGGAAAAGAGCATACGCGGATACAATTGGAACATTTTTTTAAATGTTAATAATTTTTGCAATGAATCATGATTGTGAAATAGCGATAATGATTATTTTCACAAAAAAGAAAAATGACGAAAGAAGAGTGTGAAAACGTTACCTAGAAGTGTTGTCGTGGAAAATTGGAATGTAAGGCAATTTTTTTATTTTTTATTTTTGCGGAGCACTGGGTGGCCTCCAACTTGCAAAAGATATTTGGGAATGTGAACACGATAATTTTGGTGTCGGCGAGATTGGTGTAAAAATGTCATGTATTGTCGAAAAAGTTCTTACAAGAAAAGGATTAATGGTTTTGATTCTTAAATGTAAACAAAACAAATACCACACCACTTTGTGTTTCTAGTTCGCAAGAGTCACTTTATCAAGTGCGAGAGAAGATCATACTTGCGAGGGGGTTACTGATTAACAACTAAGCGCATAAAATAAATAAAATAAAGAAAAACGACAACAAGAGTTATCCAAAAGCGTTACATAAATGTGCAAGTGTGGAGATAATATCAAAAGGATGAAAAGAGAACACAAAGGTGTGTCAAAGCGTTCAAGGACCCTAATTCTACAATGTTTATGATTGGAAAATGGTTAGCAAGATCATGTGAACTAGAAATGGGTTGTGTAGTTGTTGCAAAAAAGTAAGTTTTGACATCGTATGAAAGAAGTCAAAATGTCGTAAAATCTGCAAAAATTAAACACTACGATTAGTCGCATACATAAAAAATATGAGAAGCGAAAATGAAATGTCCGAGTGTTGTGATGGGTGTTATAGTTAACCGATTGTTGAAAAACTAAAAGACAACCTGCTCAACTAAAAAAATAAAAATGGTGAACAAAAGATGTAATTTAAATAGGAACGTAATTAAAATCTTAGTAAATAAAATGATAGAGAAAAATAACTCGAATTGAGAAAGAAATGAGAATGTGATCTTGTTTAGTTTGAATAAGCACGTATATGAATTTTAAGACAAAGATGTGGACTTATACGACAATAAGGTGAACAGGGAAGCATAAAATGTGAGTGGAATGGGGTGGGTGAACTAAGTGATGACCGAAATGTGATTAAAAAGAAATAAATAAATAAATATAACGCCAATGAGGGTAGTAAAGAAATGGAATATAAAGTAGTTGACAAAATTGTAGTGTTAGGTGGTTGGTCGGCGGTTTTAACGTGGATGTATAATAATATTTGCTATCGAGAACAAAGAACAACACACACCAAATACAAAAATAGAAAACGTATGCATTAAGAGCTCAAGGATGGGGAAGACGGTGATCTCGGTATTTTTATGGGGAAGGCGAAGACGTACCACCATGACATTGAATCCATGGGGAAATCTCAATACACGGCAGTTTAGGTGGCCAAATTTACACGAGGTTCCGTCCTCCTCAATGCGATCAATGGTGCAGGATAGATATGGAGGAAAAACAAGTTATAAGCATCCGTTATACGTCGATACTAGTGAGAAGGCATGTGGCGGTGGTGGATTCGCGGGAGGTATGCGGGGATGTGTAGTGCGAGTCCAAAGGGCGAGGTGAGAATTCGTGACCGAGTGGGGATGTGTGTGACAAAAAGAGTGGAAGATAGGATACGAGGAGGATGGGATGGAGAGTGTGTTAAGGGGTAGACGTGGGCGATAGGATTAGAGTCGGGTCGGGGTAGGAAATGGGGTGTGGTGAGTGGCCAGAAGAAGATGGATCTACGGGAGTGTGGGGAGTGATGGGATAGGAGCTTGAGGGAGGTGGGGAGAAGGGGATGACGTGTCTGTTGGGGAGGAAGTCTCGGGAGGAGTTTACGTGGAGGTCAAGGGAGAGGGCTCATGTGGAGCCTGGTTTAGGGGGCGACGAGATGTGGGTAGTCGGGTAAGGGGTCTGCAGGAGTGTGGGGAAGGTGACGGACGTGGAGGGAGTTGGGTGTCCATGTGGAAGGAAGATGGGTGGTGCACGAATCAGAGAGGAGAGGCTGTGAGGGAGTTCGGCATTGGGAAGTGAGAGCCAAGTGGATCGGGGGAGAGAGGAGTCAGGATAGGATAATGTGATCTAGGATGGGTGAGAGGAGAAGACAGGGAGTGGTGAGGGCTCAGACAAGTGGTCAGGGGAGTTGGGAGATGTGAAGTTTGTTATTACTTAATAAATAATATGAAATATATATATATGTTTATTATTTTGAGTTTTTTTTTGTAGAGATTTTAGAAAGAGAAAACCATACTAAAGTAAAAGAAATTAGAAAACTAAAGGGAGTATTAAATTTGTATAATAAGAGTATACACTACAAATTTTGAGTATCAAATTAAATTGACCAGAGGTAACTTCAAAATGAATTTCCGGATCGGGTTCCCATACCAAAGTTGTTGTCCACGGCGACCCATGAGTAGCTAGAGCAGGGGGAATGTTCTTTCTACTAGACACCGAGCATTGTGGAGATCAAAGATAGGACGAGCATCGTGATGTCATTGTTACTATAACCTGTAGATACACCACAAGATACCGCACAACAGAAATGCTACCCATGTATGAAGGTTAACCAAAGAAGGCCATAAGGTACGGAAAAAGAGATAATAATGAACAATAATAAACAAAGAATGGATAACACCACTAATTGAGAAATCAATGGAAACAGATCAAAAGTACCAGGCGTCTTTAAAATGTAAGCTAGGAAAAATACACTACTAACAAGGAAGTAAAATACCAATAATCATACATCCTCCTTCGCGTTCCGTAGAAAACCTCAAAATGGGCTAGGAAACTTGGATTGAGCCTTGATTATATGATATGTAGGTGCTTTTCTTCAAGATGGAGCAAGAACTTCCTGCAACAACAATCCTCTTACTTTGCACGAGGTGGGAAAAAAGGATTATGAGGCTATTTGGGCATTAGGACGAGGCAAAAGGATGTTCTTTGCTCAAAGGATGCAAGAACTTAGATATGGCATTCAAGCTTATTCTCTGCGTGTTTAGAGGGGAGGGGTAAGGTTGTATTTATAGCCTGGGGGAGTGATTAACTTAGAGTAATTTAAGTAATCATGGTTTGAAAATGTGGGCAAGATTAAGTGAGTGGTTTGAAAATGTGGGCAAGATTAGGTGAGTGGTTTGAAAATGTGGGCAAGATTAGATGAGTGGGGGCCACGAAGAATGGGTGAGGATTTGAATTATATTTTTAATTCATAAGTGGAGGATTTTAGGTGAGTGGGGACCATGAAGGGTGGGTGAGGATTTGAATTTGAATTTTTAATTCAATAGTAGAAAAACATGGAGAATAATGACATGTGGTGAGGATTGGGTTATTTTTTGGATTTTAAATGGATAATTAATCAAATTATATTTGATTAATTTGAAGTGTATTTTTGTGGGAAATGAGGAAGGGGAATTAATTGATTTAGGACAGATGTGAAATTAGGGTGTCTACAACAACAACTTTTCTTTTCATTTGTTTTCATAGCTCCGTGACAAAGTCTTCATCCACACCACAAAACTTCATTTTCGATAGGATTTGCCATATCATGTTCTTGTTTATATAAGTTTTTAATCCATCATTCTTCACTTTTAACGACATTATCTTTTAATACTTCCTTTACATAATGTTTTTGAATGGATAAATTTATTGGAGGAAAAAGTTGACTACAATAAAGGGATAGAGGGCTAAGAACTACAAATTGCACTGAAGGTGTAGTGGACACGCTAATAGGGGTGAAGAGAAAGAAAAATAATAACAAGACAACACATTAATTTTATATATTACACAATGAATATGTATTGGTTCATTCATGTTGATGCCCACTATTATTCCCATTCAAAAAAGGAAGACAACATGACTTTGCATATTCTAAATGTTGTATCAAAATATTGCATACTTGCAAGGTGCACCAAAAAAGCTTCAAGTAATCATATACTACCAGTATTTCAATTGGCTTTTTTAGATATAGGAGATGATAAACCAATGAGCAACAACTGACCTAAATACAACTAAATTATAGGATCTGAATACAGCTCCTAAAAAAATCAACTTTGATTCTCGTAGTCCCACAGTAATACACCAACAAGCTCTGTTGGCTCAACAAGCATTTCCTCTATAGGCCTATCAACCTTGACACCCACCTCCTCAGAATAATCACCATGTACCTATAGAAATTTTATCAAAGAAAGTTACACCCAATGAAAACCTTCACACAACATATATAGCAAGGACCGAACAAATATTATCACGTCCATAAGCTTTCCAAGGCCAAATTTTGGAGGTTTAAAAAAATAAACTTTTACGAAAAATACATTTTGCAGAGGGTAAATTGATGAAGTTAACTTCTTAATTTCCTTGCCAATCACCTCAAGAATAAAATTTTGAATGAGCTCTTTCAAATCACAGGATGTAGCTACACACACCATTTTCTCTCTCATTTTCCTACGAATATGTGAACAAAGAAAACAAATATCTTCCATATAGATTAAAAATTAGAGCCAGATGATCAATAATAACATAAATTTTCTATGTAATGTGATTTTCCTATGTAACTTGTGTAATCGAACTTGTTTGGGCATAACATGTGCCCTTGATCGATTGGCCTCCTCTTTGTGAATCCAATGCAAAATGTAACACTCGATTTTGTATGTTAACTTGGTAAATGTTTTACATCTTGTTATATTGCTTTGAAATGAAAGCAAACATGTTAAGATATGTTTTGATCTTAAGAGAATGTGTTGCTTAATTTGGATTCTGCATCTTGTGATTTATTGCATGGGACAACAAGTATTGTACTTGTGTGTTTCTTGATGTGACGACAAATTGTCGTATACTTGCTAAACTCTCTTTCTTTGATTGATGACATACCTTGAATCAATTTCATTGATCCAAGTATGCTGAGGTCCTCTTGTGATTTCTGTGTCAATTCACACTTGAACCGAACCCGAGATTGTTATGAACGTGCGGCGCTGATTGCAGTGTGAGCAGCTGAAGCTGCGTAGATGCCAACGACAGGGGTTCGATTCTTGAACCCTGTACTGTCGAACTAGGGACCTCGTGAGGCAAGAAATGCCTGGACACGGGTGGCCTTGGCACGTAATCTGAGGGACGGAACGTCCTGCTCTGCATTAACGTGAATGTTAGTAGGGAGGCTGGATGGAAGTTGTTAGTGTTAGTGGTTAGTGTGAATTAAACCTAAGCTAATCCTAAGTCCTAACATGCATCCTACACTACTACCCTAAGTGGATTTTTAAATTAAAAAAAAGGGGAAAATAAACCTAAGTTCTAAAACCTAAGGTTAAACTAAGACCTAGGTTGAATACTATATGCAACCTAAACTAATCCTAATCTAAGGGGTGCGCAGACCCTTGGAAGGAAAGGGATAAGGATGGGAAGGGCATTCATTGGCATTTATTAAGCAGTCCATACGTGGACAGCGCCAGTTTTGGCGGGGCAGGTAGGAATTAGAGGCATCTATTTAGAAATAGAGCCAAATTCAGTTTTGCATGGAAATTTGAAATTTAAAAGCTCGCCAACTCAAGTGGCGGTGGCGTGGGAAGTAAGGAAAAAGGCAGAGCCTTTAATGCATTGATTGTTTTCGGTCCTCGCGACCAGCTCGCCTTGGAAAGTGCATGAGGGAATTTGATTTTTCATTGTTTCGATTTGGTTTTGGCCAAAGTTGCTCTGCATTTGGTTTTTGGCCTGGTTCAGTCGAACCAGCTCTTGGCATTTGACATTTTTCGTGGAGATTTCGAGGCTGTTGCTAAGCCTGAAGGAGAAAGAAGTGTAGGGAGTTTGTGCTGTCGCTGTAGAAGGAAAAACGCGGCAAACGAATCCTTCTTCGAGTTCAGGAAAAGGGATTTCAGGCATGTTAAGCCCTTCTCTTTAAAAATCTTTGCTTTGATTAAGTGTTTCATTAAAACAACCCTGCTCTTGGGTTTGGATTGTATGATTGCTGTTGAATCGATTTGATTTGGATTTTGTTGGTTCTTGCTTTCTTTCTTTGGGAAATGATAAGAAAAATGGCTTCTGGTTGCTCGGCCTTGATGCGTTTTTGCACGAATCGAGTTAGAATGTGAATTATTGTAGTGATTGTTGACTGTATTGTGGAATAAAATAGACATTTTCTTCTCTGTACATGCTATATGAATTGGAACAGGTTGTGTAATCGTTCCTTATAGTGTAATCGTTTCTTTTCTGTTGTGCTTGGGGATGCCTTTGCAAGTAAAGAGGAAATGGAAATACAGTCATGTTATGTTGTTATGATTTGGATTTCCTTCATACTTGCTGTCATTTTTGGAAATGATGGGGTAAAGTCTGTTTCCTTGTTGTTGTGATTAATCTGTCCTTACATTTTGATTGGTTGGAAACACTTCCACGACGTGCTGGTTTGTTGACAATAATGGAAAATTTGTCTTGTGTATCAAGGGTCTGTACATGTTATTTGAGTTCTTCTCACTACCGAAACTATCGTTCTTTCGTTGACAAACGGGAATGAGGGAAACGATAGTTGCTTGTAGTTGTCTCTTATTGAAATTTTTATGGAAACAGATTCTCTTCCTTCTACTGCCTTGAATTTCAATGGAAATGGCATTTGGGTTTTCTTGGGTATTTGAACTCGAATTGAATGACGTAATAGCAATATTTCCATTACTGTGCCTTTTCTTGTTTAAGAAATGAGCGAATACGTTTTGGTATCCGTGAAAATAGGAAAAAGTAGACTGTCTTTTTTTCTGAAGTTATTGATGGATTATGTTTTCTCCTTGCTGTGAGAATAGGTTGGTTTTATGGTGTTTTAACGATGCTGTTCGGTCTTCCTGTTCGGACTGTATACACAAATACAAATTGGTTTGTATTCAGTGCAGTGAATGATTATATTTCCTTATGCTGTGAAGGAAAGTTGATTCCATGGCGTCTTGTGGTTGAGGTTTGACCTTCTGATTTGAATTGTCTTGTGAATGCGAACTTGACTTGGATTTCTGTTTTAATAAATGGAAAGTGTGGGAATTAGCTTGTTTTCTGAGTGCCTTGACTGTACCAAGCTTACGCAATTAACACCCTAAACGGGTTTGTCTTTATAGAGGTATCGATATATGAATGTTATATTTTGAGTTCTGTACCTCATTAAGAAAATGGAGAATGTTGTTTTGGAGTTAACGGTTGATCGAGATAGAACTCGAATTGGATATTCATTGTTGTGGCATGTTGGATTGAAACTGTACAGGCTATGTGAGTTGCTTTTCAATGAGAATAAATGTTTTGTTATCTTCATAAGTTGAGCTGTCATGCTAAGATAAACACGATTTGAGTGTTTTTATTTCATTCGGAACAAATGATTGTTTCTTAGTGAAATTAAAGGGAAATGAATTCGTCTTCTGTTTCTGTTCTGACTTGGTGAAATTCATAGTCAATGTGAATATTGGATTTGCTGTAGGTAACAGCAATGAATAATATGTTGTTTGAACGGGATACGTTCATAGGATTAAGTAATCATGCGACTTATTGACTGCATGATTGGAATATTGTTTGTCTGTTTAGCATACAGTGAAAGAAATATAGTTTCTTTTAGTATGATAAAAATATGGTTTGCATCCTTGTACTGTTTAATCTTGGATGAACATAATGTTGTACTAACCTGTTTCGGATTTTCATATGAGTCTGATTCAAATGAAGTATGGATATGGATGATGAATTCTTCCCTGTTTTCATTTTAAGCGGATTATAAATGAAATTATTCTTGCTGCCGGAAAGTGAATTCCGAATGGATTTTGTAAGTTTCACTCTGAACTGTTATCTTGATTTGTCTTTCGTTTGGATTCCATTGTTAGGACAGACATGTGGAAAGAAATAGAGATATGAATGAATGACTTGGAAAAATGATCTTTTCTTCTTTCATTCAGTTGGAAATCTGGAATTCGTGATTAATGAATTTTTATAGTTCTTAGATGGGAGCAACTATATGCATTGTTGTTCGCTTTCTTGTCTGTACTTGATTGCTTTGAATTTAATACACGAACTGAAAGGAAAGTAATGAGTTACATTTCAGTTAGTTTCATCCTTTGCATTTATTATTAATGAAAGGCGTGGAAAGGATAACAGTATGTTTAAAATTATGTGGAAACAGGACAGCAGTCTTATTGCTGATTGTGATAATATTTTGATAGTTCAGTTGTTATGCTGATCTTTCTTTTGTGCCTATTTTGTGATTGATGTTTAACTGTCATTTCATAAAAGCAGGGTTCTTTTATTGAGACAGTTAGTTGAAGCACCTTATTTTAAGGATAAGTGCTTAATATGCTCGATTCATTGAATCGACCAAGTCTGCAATTCATTTTGCAGATGAAATCGATTAGAATGAAGACATGGCTGTTTTTCGATGCTTCTTGATTGGTCAGAAATGAATTGTAATTGTTGCTTTTATTCCTCTTCGAGGAATTGTGAAAAGAAGAAAATATATTCTTCTGTCCATGAGTTGTATGGATGTTTTGTATAAACTATGCCCAATCAGCTGGATTGGCAAATGTACAGATTATGACTTGAAATATTGAATACAATTACAAATGTGATATTTTCAATAGTTATATCAGTTTGATTTGTTGTCTAAATTGGAAATATAATGTTATTTCTTGATTTGGATTTGTTTATTTGTCCTTGGATGGATGCTAAATGGAAACTGATATCTATTCTTACTTAAATGCAACTTTTAAGTTGAAAAATGCAATTAGTTCATACTTGGGTAAAGATGAATTTTTAATTGACATTAAAAAGGATTAGGAAGAATATGATTCCATAATCGGAAGGTATTCAGGATTAGCTTAGGAGCTAAGGAATATCAATTCAACTTCGGAGTAATCGAACTTCACTTTCGAACTCCATTAATGATCCCGTTTGATAAATTCAGAATAAAGGATATAAGATAGATATATCCATAACTAATGGACCTTAACTATATGACGTTAAGGAGAACAAATGAATACATTTCTCGAAATTTAGACCTCGTATGAATGACGTCTAATAAGTTAATATTCTGAATTTAGTTGCAGTTGAGAAAATCTTGGCTAAGTTTAATAGGTTAAACTTATCACGTCCGTCGGCACGGACCGCTTAATCCAATGATTAAGAAGTGAACCAAGTAGGAAATGCAGCCCTTCGACACGAAGGAAAAGATGCATTGCAAGACAATGGACGGATTTAGTCCCTCTTAGCCCTATACAACTGTAACGGAAACGAGGATCAAGAGATCAGCGTGGATGCTGAAAGTTGATTTTAATTATTAAAATCATATCCGAAGCACTTGAGCAGGATGTGCATTCTCGATGGGAGAATTCTATAGGACATTGGCATACGCCAGCTACAGCAATGTGTCTCCATGAAGACGGGGTCTTCATGACGACACAATGTTGCAGCTGACATATGCAATGCCCTCCTGAATTAAAACATTTAGAATACATAGGCTGAATGTGTAACTCTTAGCAGGGGATAGAGTATGATCAGATATACGGAGTGACTCCGGAATACTAAAGATAATTAGACACACGGAGTCGTGGGGTAACGACACCGTATGTCTGCGTATCTTTAGTTATCAGGAGTGCCTTCTTATATTCGTTCATATTCTAATTGGTTAAATTGAAAGTTTAAAACTGACCTTAAACGAAAAGGACTGGTAGGAACCAGGAAAGACCATTCTAGATAACAGGTGAAGTGAGGTGAAGGACGTATTCCGTAGATGTGTATCACATCCAGGAATATGATCATGCAAAGCATGTGAAAATCTTTGGCCAAAGTATCGCAATTCTTTGGTTGCGTTGTCCTTATCACTTAATTTAATATGCAGGATGTCAGATGAATATCAGTAACAAATATTCAGATAGGCTTCTTAAATGGATCACTTCGATAACCGGGGAAGGTTATGAGAATAGGTATATATAATATACTATGCATAAACAAACATGAAGGATCGGTTGTTGCCGAGTCATGAACATGAAGGATCGGTTGTTGCCGAGTCATGAAATGAAGGATCGTCGAAACTCCGAGCCATGAAAATGGAAGATCGGTAGTTCCTCGAGTCATTTACAGCAGCATATAGAATCTGTTATAAGATTGAATGGCATTGAATGTGTGTTCCATATTGTAAATATGCGAACAGGGAACATTCGTTTTAAAAAGAAATTGTGTGATCCAAACTGTGTTGTTTGGGCAGAGAACAATTATTAAAACTTGAACGTGTGTTTGAATTTTATAATTCATAATAGTGAACGTTATCAAAAAAAAAAAAAAAAATTCCCTTGTTCTGGTATTTTGAAATGAGGATGTTACACAAAACATCCACAAAGAATAGTTATCGGCGATCTTAACATGAACGTGACCCTCAAGCAAAGTTTGTCACTTGCGAACTAATAATCAAAGCTTATCAATGGTAAAGTCCATTCCCTAGACAAAAAAATAACACTGACGGCTTGCCTATTATTCCTCTTAGATTACTGCGCACTCGCAAACAAAAAAATTATGTCTTAACCAAAATTTTGACATGGCATTCCTCTACCGAACATCCGGGCACTGAGCTTGATCTTTTGTATGACTGATCCTTATAAGTCTGAAGATCACCTAGAGAAACCTCAAACACATGATGTTTAAGGCCTTCGAGAGGCAAATCTACATAAAAGGAAAATTCACCATTGTGAGATGAATATATCTTCATTTTGGGAAAAAACAACCGAGAATGACACATAAATAGACAATAATATAAAGTACGTAACGTAACAATGCAATCAACAAGTCGTCAACCAATCGCAGCGGTATCATCCACGCAATAGTAATGGACAACAAAACAAAAAATGAGTGGAAGATAAGAGAACAATAACAACCATGACATCAAATGATAACAAGCACAAAATGGAACAAAGAGAACATTAAAAAATTAGAGCAATAACAATATGACATTAAAGCCCAAGAACTCAACTTGGTTACACAACTACCTTAAGAATGAGTATCTTCATCCTCATCATTTTATTATTTGTATGGCACATCACTAAAGGAATGATAATGTGATCATTTTATATGATATTCAATGAACACCAACAATTTTCACATGTAATCATCTACCCATCCTATGTTTTGCTAATACCTCGCAACGCTCCTCGAAGAATATTTAACTTAGGGGTTACCTTAAATTATAAATTCAATGTTTTTAGTGAGATTCACATCAATTAATCAGAGCAATCTAATTCCTATTCCGTATGTTAAATATTTGACATCCAAAAAGTATGGAGGAATTCCATCAAAAAAAGGGTTGAGTTGTCATGGATCGTAGACTTCACATGTAGCAATTACCACACATATCAAGAGAATGATAAGCATGTGCCATAGATAAGAAGTTGCAGAAGTAAACAATTTAGCATTGTGGTTATTTATTGATTTTTAATGCCATTAGTACTTATGAAACATATAGTTACCTAGCTCCCCAATTACAAAATTCTCGCTCAAGGAGTAGAGAGACAAAACATACCAAAATGCTCCAACATTTTTGCTACATAAATATTCAATTGGAAATTCAAGGGTTTTCAACAAAAACGACTCTCACTTAGCTAATATGAAAGATTTAATTTTGTTATCCAACAACCTACAAATTCTATAGGCTCGAACACAATGCCTTCAACTTTGATTTCCACTCTGCAACAATCATCCAAACAACATGACATGCTCATTTCATGGAACATGTAGGAAGCAATGCTATCTCATTACAATCCAAAGGCTCATGTGTTGTGAATTAGGTGTTGCAATCACAAGTGGTGGCTTACCTTCATAATGGCCATCACATGGGAGCAGAGCCAAGCTTTCCATAGCCCCACTCTTACAAAATCTGAAAACCCTTTTTGTGTTGCTAGAAATTATGTTGAATCGTAATTTTTTTGATAAAAAACGCAGCCTAAAGAATAGCTCAAAATGTTATCCTCACTTTTGGTTAACAAAGGCTTTTCAAAAGAAGGGCGTGTATGCTTAATCTAAGGAAAAATATGTTTTTATAAATAAGACTCGACAACCAAAACTTCAATAAAATTTCAAAATTCGGTTTATGAATGTAACAAAAGTAAATTTGAAGAATATGTGATTTTTGAGTCATTTTAGTTTCTCCCTAAACACTTCTAAGGCTAATATTCGGAAAATCTCATGCAAGGATATATTAGAAACAAAGTTTCTAAATTCAACTTTGAGTCAAACACTTGATTCTAAGCTTTTATAGTTCAAAGTGTCATCGCTATGTTAGTCCAACAATAGTAGAAGTAGGACTCACCTCTATTCTGCATTTTTTGTAAATCACTTTAACTTGTATAAAATTTTAATATAAATTTTTGTATTTTTCTATAAATATTTGATAGAAACTAAAAGGCCAAAGCATTGGGCACCAAACCGAAATTCACTTATCTCCATTGTTGATAACCATTAATTGTCAATAAAACCAATGACTTTGATCTGAAATGAACTTGGACATTAATTCATTTCGAATGAACAAATATTTGCAATGTTATGGCATTCCATTCTAAACGCAAGTCCATTTCATATGAATTGATATTTCGTAGTGAATCATAGTAAAACAACACAGAAGAAAATTTTGAAGCAACTCAAACTAAGTTACTCAACCTAAGTCGGAAGTTACTTCAACAAAGCACTTAAACATTCAACACTAAATCAAATTTTGTTGACTTGAACATTGCAAAAACTGCATCAAATCGCTACCTAAAATCCAATTCAAAGCTAATTGTGCAGGTGAATTGGCAGGGTCAGGTTTATTCGCAAACTTGGAAGGTCATAACCCAATGGTGCAAAATTTAAATTATATATATAAATTAAATGGGTAAATAAATCCCCACATGAACTTCCAAAGGCCAAACCGGTATCCGGCTTCGCCAAAGCCTAAAAACTACCTTTATAAGCATTAACAACACACTTACTCCAACTGCGATTTTTTATAAGAGTTTAATTTATTAATATTATTCCTTCAACACAATTTAGATTTTTGAATTTATGAGTAGTTTAGGCAAGGATAAATTTTTGGCATCATCCAAATTTACAAATCATTTGTTTTACCTAAAAGGCTAAAACCATAATATGGTATTATATTTTCCTATAAAAATATTTTCACATGCCTGTGACAAAGTAGGGTGGTAACCCATGTAGCGGGCATGTGGCTAATAAGCATGTAAGTGTAGTGACCCATGTTTATAAAATATCACCAAAGCTACAAAGTGTATTTCAAAGTAAAAACGACCAAAATTACTAACCAAAAATACCTCTACATCCCTTTCAATGATAAATAAATATAGCTAAGTTCAGGAAGGAGTTTTGTAAGAGCGTGATCGGGGTTGAAATCTCCTCGCCACGATAAGGAAACAAATAACATCAATAAACATATGGCAAGGTTGTGGTCAAATAATTATAGAGCACATTTGAGCATGATACATGCTTAAATTTTTAAGAATGTGTTCCAAGCATTATCCCACGTAGTGCATTGTAGGTGGCCGTAACCTTGCCCAAGCTTTACAAAGCAAGAGTTGATCTACAATAATGAGATGCAAACTCAGAACCTCGCTCAAAATTGGCAAAGCAACAATTAATATGCAATAATGAAATCCTTGGTCTTTTATTCAAAACTTGTGTGATGAGTAATATTCATGCAAGTCCTTTGTTGTGAGTAATATCGCAAAGGTTTTTAGGGGTGGGCTCTCCTTGTGAAGTGTGTGCTTCACTAAACAAATCTTGTATGATGAGTCATATTCATGTGAGTCTTTTTGGTTTGTGTAATCTAATCAAAAAATTCAATGGGTTTTCTTCCCCTTGAGGGTTTCCCACATTACATCTTGTGTTCTTGAGTACTCTCTTGTTGAATGTTCTTATGAATGATTGTTTCATGTTAATAAGCACACATTGATGAATGGTTGAATGTTAATGGTTCACACAAGTTAAAGTAATTGCAGATTTTTTTTTAAGGAGTGACCCCCTTCCAATCCATCGTGCTTCCAACAAAAAGAAATGGGTTGCAAGTTGGACCTTAAATGTTAAAAATACATTACAAACGCCACTTTCAACGAGAATTCGGAAAGAAACCCGCACATTTACATGGACAGACGGACACCGACTGTGTAGAGGTGAAGGAAAATAAGGTTTACCTATCCATCTTAAATGATCAGAAAGGTGCCAAAAGTATGTGGGAAGGGTTTAAGGAAACAATCAAGGGACAATGAAATGCACCAATGTAAAGTAGACAACGTGACACTCAATCTATTATAAGATGTGACCTAAAGATTTCTTATGGGTAATACCTCACATTCATTCAATATAATTCATCATTTTAGGGCATTTTTGGTCTTTTACATTGGCATATTTTTATGTTTTCCAATGTAATTTATAATTAATATTGTACCCTTCCCATATCTTCCTAGGAGTTCAAATCCATCTTAGAAGTCTAATCACATCTTGAACTATCACTTTGCATATCAACGATGTCTTTGGATCCTAGCAATTTGTATTGGCATACATATCAATCTAATATATCTATTTTTTTTCAATTCCAAGTCAAGATGTGAACATAAAGGCATGTTTCATTCATTGGGGACTACACTGAAAACACGTCCAATAACACTTACCTCTAAATGATCAACTTTTTTTAAGGACAAGTGTAAAAGTTATGCAACCATTTAATATAAAGCGGGAATCATATTGCCCATGTGCATACTTTCTTTCTTGATTTTCTTTTCTAATCAAAGGAAATTGAAGTAAGTCTAGTGTCCCATAGATGTGAAGCTTTAACACTCCCATGCATACTTTTTAATACATATGACATGGTTTTAGTGATCGTTGGTACTACTCTAGCTCCACTCACGTATTGGTTTGCTTTCATGTTTTCAAGTTATCTAGTTAGCATATTCATCAGCATTGTTGCTTACATAGTTAGGCGTTTATGATATGCGAACCATTTTTTTCATTTCTTGGTAATATTTATTTGTGAGGTCATATATATGTTCCCCCTTGAAATTAATGGACACCTTAATAAGCTTAGCGTTTCTAACAAAGTTATAGGATCCATTAAATGCTTTGAACTATTTATGTTTCTACTATCTTTTGTTATATCATGTGGATAGTATATCGTCCGAGTCATTACATGTTATTTTTTAACTTAAGGGAAAACATGAATGGTTATGGTACATGCAATTTTTAAGGGTCTTGAAGCATATTGACTTGTATAAACTATTAACTTTTTTTTTTGGGCATTGTATTTTATTTTTAATAATGAAGGACAAAATAATCTTTGATTTTTGTTAATGAATGACAAAAGAAGAGTATATATAGATTTGCATCATTTTCCTAATGAACAATGTAAGCCATTCTCTTTTCCTTCATAATCTTAATCTTTCATTTCCCTCTCTAAACAATGCACAATGATATTTTGTTAAACGAAATAGTGGTTTTCCTTTGAGGATACATCCATGCGCACATTATAACATACATACATACATGCATACTTGGATACATGCGTATGTGCGTGCACACACATTGTGAAATAATATACAATGCAAACTTTATTTTCTCCTAATAGTCTAAAATTTATTATATACATATCCTATAATCACGACATTTAGTGAGACCACATATGTTTAAGACATTTTGTCGAACACTCCACGTGCATTGTATCTCTCTCCATAATTTACATACATGCCTACCTAGACACCTACCAACACATTTAAATTAATAAGATTTCCATTGTGCTTTGATGAATTTCTACGCACTCTTCTAATTCTCCTCTTAGGTTGTACTCGTGATGCCTCTCACGTGAGTAAATATGTCGTGACACCATCCATCAAAATATACTGAACAAAACGTAAAAATACAACAAACACTACACTAGGGTGCACAAACGCGTGCTCCTCTCCCTTATTAACTTCCTTTTATGTTCATCACTTTGTTATTAATAAATCGTAAGACTACATTTGGTAGCTCGAAGAAGGCAAGTAATATATCATTCGTCGGGCTACTAATTTATAGACGTGGAAATTAGATGATTGGAGATTGAAGAATTGAGGATGAGTATATTTATCCCACATGTAAGCGGAATGGAGCAAAGGGAAGAAAGCGAGTGTATAAAAACAAAGGGGATATGTTTGGAAAAGCATACCTTTCTCGGCCTTTTGGCTAAGATCAAGTGTAGTATCTGTTCTTATCAGTTTAATATCTGATACGTGGTTCAATGAACCACACGATATTAAATTTATTTCTTTAGGGGGAGGGCCCAACACGGTAGCTTGCTATCAGGGTCCTCAAGCGTCGCTTCTGTATTGCACTACTGCAGAAGCCTGGCGCACCCCAACCAACACAAATTCAAATGTAAAGCTTTAGTTAGATTCCACTAAAATTACATGCTCTGCAGTTTAGAAGGAAACGTGATGTTATGGTTTTTACAGTATGCTCAGCGAGTCTGGTATTAGCCACCATGAAACTGTCTATCAAATGATGGAATTTTTGCCGGGTTGTAAAGACAGCCTGAACTCTCACCTGAAACGTAAAACGAGTATTTCTTCGGCGAGCATTGGATTTTGAGCTCGGGGGTGTCATGTACAGCAGCGGAAGCTTGGATGACGAGGAGAGACAAACCGAGCATTGTAATTGTTTTACGTCTGTGATTCGGCGGTGGTTGAGTAGTTGGGCAGCATATGGAATGGCTTGTCTCCACAGCATGCTCTTATATTTATCAAGTTAAAACACAAAAATAGTTCACTTTACGTTTGGAATACCCTTCTTTAAAAATCTGATCTAATCTCTACATGTGATTTTATCTTTAATAAGTTGATGAAGTATTTTTGAATGCCATCTTGGAGAAGGTGTGTCTTTCATTATCTTAGATACTCGTGGACCTACCAATATTCTTTTGTTTTCTATGCACACATTGTTGAGTGCCAAGTAATAATAATATTAAATCTAAAAACTAAAAGACAAGATTCTTGATTATGGTGATAGATGGTTTCTATTTTACATTATCACTCAATTTAAATATCAAGTTAAAATACATACAACCCAATTATAATATACAATTAAAAACATATAAGAATTTCAACTTAGTTTTGGAATACACCCCTTCAAAAACGGATGTACCTTATCTCTACGTGTCTAGGGGTAGGTGTCCTTATGCTACCTCCTATCTATATGGTTTGAATGTTACCATCACTTGAAAAAGAAAAGGGAGGTTATTCGAGATAGGTTTATATAAATAGATAGGACCAACCTCATAAATAGCAACCTAAATGGTTGTTTTCCACCATTATTGATATAAAAATAATGTTGTTAACTTTCAATCGAGGAGTTGAGGTTGGAGGCATTTCCTCTATTTATGTCCTTGAAAACCAACTTATTTCGAGGTAAGAGAGATTTTATCGTGACTTTATCACATCAAGATAGATATATAGCACCACACCCCTTATATAAAATAGCCATTTCCAAATATATATATATATAGATTCAAACTAACTAGATTATAGATAGTCATTGAAGCCATATGGATACATAGGGTGCCCCAACTCCTCACTCCTTATCTCAAGATAAGGGAATATAGATAGGGGTTGAGCATATATATGACTCATCAATCTATATTGATATAGGTCCTCAATATATCTATATAATAAGGGCAAATACCAAATATATATATAGATATCCTCCTTCCACCTCTCCTAATAGATAGGTGAGATGGCTCTATATAGTTAGTACTCCACCATCTATAATAAATTGGTTATTGATATACATATCGACCACAATGGAGAACATGTTACATATGTAATGTAAAGTAATATAGAAAGAACGTGTGATTGATTCCCATCAATCCATATTCCTAAATGGAGTATATAAATGGTTTGCCCTCCCATCCAAAAATGTCTCACCCCGTCACCCCACACACACACACACACACACACACGCACGACCCCCTACCTATATACGCCTCATGCTCCCAATCATATATAGTATCTAGATTTCAACTTATCTATATATATGGTGAAAGATATGTCTTTTATCATATTAGATACTCATTAAGCTCACAATGTTCTGTCTTTTTCTCTACATGCATGGGTGAATGCCATGTAATAATAATCTATTGTAATCTAAAAACAAGAAACAAGATACCCAATTTAGATGATAAATGGCTTCTAATTTGCACTATCAAAGAAGCATGGCACACCCCAAACACCCAATTCAAATATCAAGATATTATCCATACAACCCAATTCAAATATCAAGTACAAATATATACAATAGTTTCAATTTGGTTATGGAATACACTGCTTTAAAAAATCAATTTAATTTATACTTATATGTCTTTAATATGTTGATTATGTGGTTTTAAACACCATAGACTTCGTGCAAGGGGTGTGTTCTTAATTTTCTTAGACACTCATATAAGTCATAATGTTATGAATGCATCTTCAATCCATTTAGTGTGAAAAGTATGTTCCAAATAGCGAACCTCCATAAAACATAGTTTATTTTAATTTCTTTTTATATTATTATCTTTTAGATGTCACAAAATATAAAAATGAAAATATGGAAGAGAAAAGAAAGAACATACAAGAATGAAAAGAAACACATATACTGATTCCATTAAGCAAACATTAATGCCATTAAAGGTAATATATCTTGGAAAGAATAAAATGTACATAGTTTTATGGATCTAGGCCATGTTATTTGGATATGTGCTCTCTTCAGCTTTGAGTAGCTTCACCAACGTCTCAAAGTATGAATTGAATGTTTTGGGAATACCAAGATATGAAGGATTTGATTTGAGTGCTTTATCAAAATACAAGTGCCTTACTAAAACAAAGTTAATCATCTTTTGTCCTCATATTGAATGAAGGTCCTATAGGATTTAGGAGAATCTCTAAAAATTCAATCATATTTTCCATAAATCTCGTAGTACTTGAAAAAAATGTTCTTCAATTTTGGCATCAAGAAAACATGATTCATATATGCACTCAACCTATAAGAGGATGTGATTTGATTCCATTCAAATTGATGAAATTAGACGCTAAAACTCGAAGTAAATAGATTCGTGAGCGGGATGATAACATCTTCTTCATATATTGGAGAACTCTAAGTCGATCCTCATGGAAGCACAACTAAAATGGAAAATAATGAAAAGCTTTGTTCTAAGATGCTCTCTTAGGTTAATCCATTAACTATTAAATAAATAAATTTGATCTCTTCACAAATATTATTATATACTTCATGTTTAGTGACATGGAGAGCACTAATAGAAAATGAAATATGAAGGAGCCTTTCTATATCAATATCCAACTCCTGGATGCGAAACCCAACTCAAAAAAACTAAAGCATGATCTATATCCTTGTTTGGAAAGAAACGTAGAAGATTGAAGTGCCAAACATGGATAAATATTCTGACCAGAGTAAGTATTTTCCATGAAACAAATTCTATGCAACATAATGATGATGTGAAAAATTAATGAGGTAAAAAGAGGACATACTCTAAATTTTTCTAGAGCAATTGAGTGAGGAACATTTTTCTAGGCTCGAATATGCTTTAATAAAATGAATATGATTTTTTTCCATGTGTTGAAAATCATTAAGTCTCAATTGTGGGAACCTAACCTCACATCTATACAAATGTGTGAGAGAAACTAACACATGAAAATGTCAAATATTTTTGAGAAATATTGAAATTAGATATGAAATAATTGTCCTTCCAAAGACATCAATATTGAAATCTCCTCGGTTGATTCTCTTTTCTAATGCGATACTGAGGCTAAAACAAGTCATCACCTTTGTTTTTTTTTACATCAAATTAGTCAAGTGCTACATTTTTACAATGAATGTCATGAATTTTGTATTTGTGATATCTTCTTGAAGCCCATTTTGATCATAAAATTTTCTCGACACGTTAAATTCCTTTTCAAGACGTAATTAAGTGTAAAATAAATAAAAATATCATTTGCAAATTGTTTATCATTTGCTCACAATAGCCAAATTTGAGGACTATAATTCACTCGGAGGAAAATGAACTTTCTTGGTATACCAAGAGCAATAAACTCGAGTTCTTGAGTGGTGCGTTGATAGTGTGATTTTTATGTGTTAGGTGATCTTGATTTGGTTTATGAATATCATTTTTTGGGTGTTTTAGTTAAGAATTAGGGAATTCAAATTGTACATAGATCTTTAGAGGCATAATTATACCTCAGATGAACTAGAAACCTTAGATGTTGATCTAGTGGGAGTGGTTGTTAGTGTATGTTATTATTTATCCTTTTATTTGTTTATTAAGATAATTCTTGCACTTAGGTTATCCATATTTGTTGAGTTAGCTTGTTTAGGTGTACTAGTTGTGTGGAGTTAGCTTGTTAGTCATGTGGAGTTAGCTTGCTAGTCACGTGGAGTTAGTTTGCTAGTCTTGTGGAGTTATCTTAACTACTAGTATTAGTTAGTGGGAGTTATTCACCACTGATCTAGGTAGTAGTTACACTTCCCTCCTCCTATATGTACATCTTGATTATTGAGTTAATTCAATGACATTATGATGGATTTCCATATATGATATTTCAGCTCTTTGTTTGCAAATCCTTTTGTAAGGTTATTCTAGTGAATTCCTTTCATCTTATTAAATGTGATGTGTTATTATCATATGAGATATTTGCGTCTTGGAACAATCTTCTTATCGTTCCTTTCATGCCATCGCAGCAATATATGTAGACATCCATTGTAAGTGTTTTTTACAAGCGAGGGTTTTATACTTTTCATATTTTTTGGAAATTGTTAGTATGCTTATACAACGTGCATTTTTATGCAAAACAGAGTGTGCCATTAGATTTGGAAGTTTCCAAAACCCTAGGATTGATTGTAAACTCAACCATGTTCTGACATAGTCAAATATGGGTATTTTAAGGGGTTTTTTGGCATTTTAAAAAAAAAATCCACACACTTCTATACAAACCAAATTTTTTGACACAAAAGTTATATCATCTTTTTGGATTTTTCGAGAAACTTTCTAGGTTTCTCTCTATTTTTTTATACAGTGTAGTAAAAGAGATATTTGTAGACTAAGTTTATATCAATACTTGTACATTTTGGATGCATGTTTTTATTCCTTGGACACAAATTTGTACCTTTGGATGCATTCTTTTACCCTCTTGACATTTACGTTTTAGATGCAATCTTTTATCTACATGACGCATATATGTACCTTCTAGGTGCATTCTTTTATCCTTTGGTCACATACGTGTATCCTTTGAATGTAGTGCTTTACCCTTTGGACATGTACCTTCTGGATGAAGTCTTTTATCCGTTGGACATAGATTTGTACCTTTTGGGTATAGTCTTTTATCCTTTAGACATAGACGTGTACCCTCACAGATGTAGTGTTTCACCCTCTAGATGTGTAGGTTTTGGGTGCAATATTTTATCCTTTGGTCATTAGTCCGTACCTTGTCGATGCACTTCTTTACCCTCTAGAAATTTGTGCGTCACAATTCGTACCTTACTCTTAAACCAAAATCAACATTATTTCTTTTAATATGAAACAATTCTCGGAGCTCAAAAATTTTGATCTATAGCTCGGATCGAAATTGCGTATTTTTTTAGATCCCCGCATTGGTGATATTTTTATACACATATTTCATTGATAAAAGGTAATTTTATTCCTTGTAATATTTACATGCACTATTTATAAAGTGTCAAAATGGGGGGTGTTCTAATTGCATGTGGATGCATTTTCTATTGAGTCCGACGTCCTAATTTTTTGAGTGTCTCTTTGCTATCATGGATTCTTACCCATCAAAGAATGAGATGATTTTCTCTGAAGTGTGTGGACTTCAAGAGGACATAATAAAATTTGTAGAAGAAAACATATCGCTTAAGAAGAAAACTCACTTCTACATAACCTCATTCACAACAAAGATGACCTCATTCACTCCCTGAAGCAAAAACTTGCTCACTTACAACATCATCCTCACCTTATAGACTCTAATACCCCTATTCCTAGTCCACATGTGGATATTTCTCTTATACCCACCGACCTTGATTTTCGCTTTTGAGCCTTCTTCACTTTTGATGCTCATGAGCCTATTGCACTTGTTACTACATGTTCTACTTCCACAAATATGCGTATTGCAGTAACACATTATGTGTATCACACTTCAGTGTCTTATGATCACATGCATGGCTCTTTTGAGAAGCATACCACTACATTCAATTCTTGCATGCTTCATTCTATGGGATTTTATGGAGGTATTGGAAAACATTCACAGTGGTATTTATTCCCTATTCAACATGTTAAGTGACATTCTCTTCATGGCATTAGTTTTCGGTAAGGTACTTCACTGGGATCACACATTGATAGAGCTCCTATTTTTGTTCGGTCGACTCTTTTTAAGGATCATGAGCTACACATGAGTTCCACACCTTCACTCAGGCTTGAGAAACCTGAGATTTCAACTGTTAGATATGATTGACCTAACACACATTCTGACATTTCTTTGCATGAACTCATTATGCAGTTTACATTGAATCATATGCAAGCATCTTCTTCATCCATTCATGTTGATTTGGGGTAGATTTTTTATCACTCATGGCGGTGAAATAAGAACTCGTTGAGATAACTCTACAGGCGTGGATCCTCCACCATTCGACTTCTTTCTCCATTTTCTATACCATCTGCATTGTAATGCTCCTTATTTTGAGAAATTTTTTTTAGTGTAGATCTCTTTTTTGATTTTATATGTATTTTCGACATTTTTGGCATGTTGCAATCTATCTCTTTGTAGGGGAGCTACTTTGTTGAATCTCAACGTTAATTTGTAAGTGTTTCGAGTAGTTTCTTTGTCAACTTATACAATTTGTAGTCCCACACCACTAATTTAGTAGTATGGGAGGGTGTGGTGTCGATCCTCTTCTTTGGTTTTGTCCTTGCTTGTTGCCTTAGATGTTCTTAGATCATGACACTCATATTACTTTGGATTTTGTGTCCTTACCTTGTTTCCTTGGTTGTTGTTTTTATATTGTGGCACACCTATTTGTATCAACTAATCGAATTATGTTTGGTGTTTTTTGCACTTTCGACATCACTCCATCGACAATATCCTCAGTATGGATCTATTTTGGTGCATCCCAAGTTGTTAGTTGTTTTTAAGTTTTGTGAATGAGTATTGGATTTAGACCACAATGCACACCAAAATTATTCAACATTGTATGAGTTTTTTTAGCCGAGCTTATTGGGATTCCTCAAGTAAATGGGTTTTTTCCCTCTACTTTGTTATTATTGGTTTTGGGTACCTTGTGATGTTCCCTTTTTCTAGTTATCGTCGTGGGTACCTCATCAGCCTTGTTTTTGGGACCCACCTTATTTTCTACCCACCTACTATGCTTATGGGGGTATTAGTGTATGTATGTATTTATCCTTTTATTTGTTTATTTAGATAATTATCGCACTTAGGTTATCCCTACACTTGTTGAGTTAACTTGCTAGTCTTGTGGAGTTAGCTTAACTACAAATATTCATTAGTGGGAGTTCTTCACCACTAATCTAGCTAGGTTACACTTCCATCCTATTTGTGCATCCCGATTATCGAGCTAATTCAATGACATTATGATGGATTTTCATATATGATATTTCAACTCTTTGTTTGCAAATCCTTTTGTAAGGTTATTCTCGAAAATTCCTTTCAAACTTATTAAATGTGATGTGATATTAACATCCGAGATCTTTGCATGCTTGGAACAATCTTCTTATCATTTCTTTTAGTGGTAAACCTATAAATATAGAGTTTAGTCATGGTTAAAAAAGTGTTAGTGTTTTGCATGCAATGGTTTACTAATCGTGTTTATGTAAGTGACTCAAAGATTGGCAAATTCCCATGGGATTATAGATATTATAGTATGGCTCACTATATGATGAAAAATTAATTTGCAAAGAGACAAAAATATATTTCTCAAGAATGCATTCAAAATGTGTTTTCCAAAAGTAATCTACAATGTGCATATGTGTGGGTATATATAGCTACAACAAGATTTGTCTCCCTTTTTTATTGGCCCACTAAAGGTGGTACCCTAATAGATAACATTGATTGATGCATATATTTAGTTATTCTTAGCCTAGACATAGTGTACTAGATATATAAGCTAATTAGGTAAGTTAACTAAACTATTAGGCACATATAGTATGTTGCACTAACACCCCCATTAAGTGCATATTAGGGAGGTCTATAGAAAAGAAAAATTTCTTAGAATCCTTAGAAGCTTGAATTGGAAACTAAGGCTTGATCAGGTACCCATATACACTCCGAACAATTAAGGAAGGAAGGAATCAAGACGAATCCCTCTAAGGATAACTTCCTTCACCCAAAGCATCGATCAAAATTGAAGATAATGAGGTGATGATAAAGGTTTAGTGAAGATATCAACAACCTCGCTCCTTTGAAGGTGAAAACTCCAAGTAAAGGACATCATCCTAGATGAGCTACTTAATGAAGTGCATGTAGATCTCAATGTGTTTGGTATAATCGATGCTCCATTGGATTGTATAAAATTACTTTGTGGTTGTCACACCAAAGAGTAGTGGGTTGAGTATGTCAAGAAAAAATTCCCTCAATAATTGTTAAAGCCATAAAACCTCTTAGCTAACTAAAACAACACCTTGATACTCTTCCTCTATTTATGATATTGCAACAATAAATTACTTCTTTCAATACCAAACAATAGGACATGAACCAAGATTATAGATAAATCAAAAAGTAGACTTTCGATCACCAATGTCACCAACCCAATATGAATCAATGAAACCCACAAGCTGGTGAAGACTCGATGGGGGTGAAAGCTATGGAATGAGGCTAAAGAACCTCAAAGATTTTCTAACTCATCCATGCACCATGAGATAAGAGCTAAACAAGAGTTAATCCTATACATGCATCATAACTTTGACAAAAACATCAAAACCTAGCATATATACTACTCTCTACTCTTTAGATTACTTAATTAAGAAATTGAACCTAAAAAGATCAACTTAGCAATCAAAGGTGTGATTAGTTGTTTATGGTTTTCAAGCTTTCAAGAATGGAGTCTCACCATTAATGGCTTCAAGGCCAATGGTTCTCTCCATATTACTTAAAACTTGGTTTAAGGATGCAAATGGAGGTGTTAGCTCAACAATGGAGGAAGGAAAGCTTTAGATCAAATGTCTAATTAGCTTGAAGCTAATACAAATGAGATCCAAGCTTTCTTAGGCTTGTTTTGGTTTTGTGTTATGTAAAGTTGTAAGTTTGAATGGGTAGGCTTAGCCTTGTATTTATAGTTTTTGGTTTGGAAGAATTTGGAATTTGGGTGCATGTGGGACTAAAGCTCAAAAAAACTTTTAGATTAGATTAGGATAAACATGTTTTAGGCTTAGTTAAGCTTGGTTTAGGCTAGTTAAACTTGATTAACAAGTGATTAGAGACTCATTGAGAGTTAGGAGGAGTCTGAATAACCAATCAGGTGGTGATAGATAGCCTAGGAAGCCAATAGAAGTGGTCTAGAGATAACTAGGGAGGTTTTGAATGGTCGAAAGGAGGAATGTTTAGCTAATAAGAGAGATATTATCCAAATAAGTTGAATATAGGAGGAATACGACCAAGAAGGTGTCGTAAATGGGCATCCGAGAATGGAGTGAAGAATAGGGAATTAATGAAGTGTCATCAATTGGTTGAATTGGAGGAAATGCTAAGTGTAAGCATATTTTAGGTGTCTACATTTTCCCCTCTTTGGGGTGGCGTAAGTGACGTCACTTCAAAGAAAGTAGACAAGCATAAACAAGTAGAAATTTTTTAATGGATAGAAGAAAAATGAGTAGAATGAAGGATGCCCCCTCGATTATTGATGGGGTGTGTTAGGTTGTAGAGCTTGTTTTAATGTGAGAAAGTGTTAAAGACTATATACTAAGAGTATCTGTACACTTTCCACAGCTTGTCTCGTTGGGGTTCAAGGGCGCAGCCCTCGAGAAAATAATTTTGACCTTAAAACGTGCCCAATATATCGGGAAACATGCTTTTCTCATATGGGCGAGATTTTTGACCCATAAGTTTATGGGACGGTTTTGGCCCATGGTTTTGATACGCACGGTTTTGTAAAACTACTTAAGCAATTGTCTACTTATGTGGTATTGTGCATATGGTAGGGTTAATGTAACATTACAGATGTGTTTGAATTCGGGTGTGAATTCTATAGAGTTTGTTGAGCATAGCTCCAAACAAATCTAGGTATTGTATTAAGAGAGCGGTGGCTTGTAATAAAATATAAGCAAGTGATTCTTGGTGGACGTAGCCTAAATTAGGTGAACCATGTTAAATATTGTCTCTTTGTGTTGTGTTATTTTATTCTGTAATTTTATTTGAGATCCGTAATATTTTCTGCGTATTATTTCTACTGTTGTGATTCTATGAGGGATTATTCCACATATTTTATACCTTATTTCCTAACAATTGGTATCAGAGCCTGGTTTGGTTTGCTGAAGTGTTGAATGGCAGGGAAAGTTTTAGCTTGAGTGGGAGCTATGGCAGATGATGGAAGATCAAGAGTTGATGAATTCAACAGGTAGAATTTCAGTCTTTGGAAGATGCAGATGGAAGATTACCTTTATCAAAAGGATCTTTATATTCCGTTGTCTAAGAGGGTAAACAAACCCTTGAGTATGATGACAGATGCGGAATGGGATTTCTTTGCATATACGGAAGGCACTTGGACAACTGTCAGTGTCTGCAACTTCGATATTATTTAATGTTTCAAAGGAAAATACTACAAAAGAACCGATGGATGCATTAGGAATTTGTATGAAAACCCTCTACCTATAATAAGATATTTTTAATGAAAAATTTGTTTAATATGAAGATGTCTAAGAATGGTTCAAGAGATCATTTAAATGATTTTAATACAACGCCAGAAATATGCTAGCTTCAAGTTATAATATAATTTGATGAAGTTAGGGCTTTATTAATTTGTGCTCTTTACCCGAGAGTTGGAATAGCCCAGTAATGGCGGTAAGCAACTCGGTTCCACCTAGCTCAAAGTTGAAGTTCAAGGATGTTGACGGGTGATTCTAAGCGAGGAAATGCAAAAAAAAATCTCTCTAGTGAATCTTTTACTTTAGGGAATGCTTTGATAATTGAAACTAAAGGAGACGAGAAAAATAAAGGAAGCCATGGAAAATTAAAGGATCGGGCAAGGTTAAAATCTAAAAGCAAGATAGTATGCTAGCATTGTGGAAAGTCTAGGCATGCAAAGAAGTATTTTTGGGAGCTTTGGGACAAGAAGAAACAACAAGAAGAAAACAAGGAGGAAAATGTGGCAATGAGTAATGTATGTCAGGATGCTTTGATTCTTTCTTTGCACAATATTGTTGAATCTTGGGTTTTAGATTCAGGGCTTCTTTCTATGCTACTCCACATAGGCATTATTTTGTTGATTATGTTCAAGGGGATTTTGGGCATGTTTTTCTTGGTGATGATGAGCCTTGTAGTATAGTTGGAAAAGGATCTATTTGGGTTGAGATGTAGAATGAGAATACATGGATATTGAAGGATGTCAGGTATGTGCCTACTTTAAAATGAAATCTGATAACGGCAAGCCAATTAGGAAGTGATGGTTTATCTTGTGATATTTACAACAAACTCTTGGAAGGTTACTAAGGGTGCTCTTGTGTGGTGGTAAGAGGTAAGAAGGTTAGAACCCTATATTTAACCACTTATAGCACTAATGTTTGTAATCTTGTGGCTTCGTAGTAGATACAACATTATGACACTATAGGCTCGGTCATATGAGTCATAAGGGCATGTAGATCATAAAGAAGGATTTGCCGGATATACATAAACAAGTTTGGAGTTCGTGAGGACTGCATACATGGGAAACAAGTGAGTAAGGTTTCTCAAGGTTGGACCTAAAAAGAAAGAGAGTAAGTTAGAGTTGGTGCATTTTGATGTGTAGGGGCCAGCTCAGGTATCATCTCTTGGGGGTTCAAGTTATTATGTTAATTTTATTGATGATGTAACAAAGAAAGTTTGGGTTTATTTTATTAGAAACAAATCTGATATATTTGACACTTTTGTTAAATGGAAAGCCTTGATAGAGAATGAAACATGTGTTAAGCTAAAATGTCTTAGGTCGATAATGGAGGGAGTATTGCAACAATGAATTTGATGATTACTATTCTAAGAATGGAATCAGCAGTGAAAAGACAGTTCCAGAACTCCACAATAGAATGGGGTGTCGTAAAGGATGAACGTAACAATAATGGAATGTGCTAAGAGTATGAGGTTACATGCAGGGGCTGCCTCTTTCTTTTAGAACAGAAGCGGTGAGCACAATTGTGTACTTGATAAAAAGAGGACCCTCAAGTGCCTTGGATGGAGACATACATGATGAGGCTTGGTATGGTAAGAAAGTTGATTATTCATTTCTTAGAGTCTTTGGATGTGAGTTTTTGTCCATATAGACAAGGATGATATGACCAAGCTAGAGGATAAATCAGAAAAATGTACTTTCATTAGTTATGGTGGTGATTAATTTGGATATAAATCTTGGAGTATTAAGGACAAGAAAATCATTCAATCTAGGGATGTGGTCTTTAACGAGAAATTCATGTATTAGCAGCAGTTGTAGGAAAATAGGGAAGAATCCAAGAAAGAATATGCAGTGGTAGAGGATCTTCTAGATGGGAAAGTGACACATGAATCAGTTCAAGAACCTCCTCAACAGGAACCCCAAACTCCTATATTGAGGAGGTCTTCTAGGGTAAGAAGAGAACCTAAACGTTTTCTCCTTCTCTTTATTATTTATTACTCACTGACAATGGAGAGCCATAGAGCTTTGATGAAGCAATGCAGGTAGATGCTAGGAAGAAGTGGGAGCAAGCCATGGATGAGGAGCATTAGGCTCTCATGGAGAACCAAACATGGGATTTGGTGAAGCTACCTGAAGGCAAAAGAGCATTATAGAACAAGTGGGTGTTCAAAGTCAAAGAGGAAGAAGGAGGAAAGAAAAGATACAAGGTTTGATTGGTGGTCAAGGGGTTTACACTAAAAAAGGTATAGATTTTGATGAGATTTTTTTCTCCTGTAGTAAAAATGACTTCTATTAAAATTGTTCTTGGAATAGTTGTAGCAGAAGACTTGTACTTAGAGTAGCTTGATGTAAAGATTGCATTTCTCCATGGTGATTTGGAGGAGGATCTATATATGCAGTAAACCAGAGGGCTAGGAGGTCAAAGGTAAAGAGGAGATGGTGTGAAAACTGAAATAGAGCTTGTATGGCTTGAAATAAGCTCCACGACAATGGTATAAGAAATTTGATAGCTTCATGATGGAGCAAGGTTATATTAGATGCCATTCGACCATTCGTGTATATAAATAAATTTATGGATGACGTTATATTATCCTGTGTTTGTCAGATGTGGATGACATGTTGGTTATAGGTAAAAACATGTAGGAAATAAAAGTACTCAAGAAATTACTAAGTGAATCCTTTACTATGAAGGATTTGGGGCCAACCCAAACAAATCCTTGGTATGAGGATATCTTGAGATAGGAAGGAACAAAAAGCGACTTTATCTCGGGAAGAGTACATTAAGAAGGTCTTGGAGAGGTTTAATATATAGGATGCTAAATAAGGATGGGGCCCGAGTCGATTACATAGAGGCCATATCATGATTATGGCGGATGGCCCGAGGATGCTATAAAGTTGCGGTGTATTCGGAGGACTATGTGGTTAAAGGATCGATTCCCAGGTGTGGCCAAGTTGTTTCCAGGTGGAGAGGGTATCTCATCAGTTTGGTATGGCTCAAGATGTTCCCCCAGAGCCATATATATGGTTGAGAGCTATTAGGGCACCTAGGAGGGTCGGAGCTAGACCATGGCCCATAGCAGAGTAACTAGCTCCTCCGAGTTCGGATAAGGTGGATGCGGCGATAGAGACGATAGATGTAGATGATGCAAGTTGCACATATGAGTACCATGCATGGTGGGTGACACATCAATGGGTATTGTTGTTCCCATTATTTGCAGGTCCAAAGTGGGGTTACCGCATGTAGGAGGAGGAGAGGAGGGAGCACATGCCCCGACGATGTGATAATAGCTATAATGGAGCGTAAGTATCTATATATAGCTATATTGTGTGTTTCGTTATTGGCTTATGACTTAGTAATGGTTGTCAATATGTTGTGTTATTTTTTTATAGGTGATTTGTATTGGTCCCTAATAGTCGACAGATCCATCCGCACATTGACACATAATGTGTTGAGCAATGTACTTGGTGGAGTTATACTTGAGCAAGTGGATGAGATAGTAGGTGAGCATGCTCATTTATTTTATCCAAGTGGCCATAGCAGCAGCCACATGTACCGTATTGCTATATGAGAGAGACACCGCATGTGAGGAGATTCGACGGGCCGAGAGGCATTGGGTGGTGGTCCCTTAGCATGCAAGATGTATTTGTTCGATACATGGATTTGCAATGCCATTTCTCATAGTAGTCTATGGATAACACCTTACTACATAGGCTAGTAGAGAGGTCTCAAGGCCGCGAACAACGGTGCTAAGTTAGTGGCGAGGCATCTAGTTCTAGGGCTCTTGCAGTACCCGAGAGCGATAGTGATGATGAGGTGTGATTAGCATTATTATGTATAAGGTAGGGAGTTTCCCCTAGTGATGATCAGTACACTCTATATATGTATGGACACATGTGATTGATATATAATGAGTTTATTTTGTGGTGTATCGATGTTGTAATGTGATTGATGATGTATGTGTTAATGATGATTATCGTCGTAATGTATATAATTCGTTTGTATATTGTTAAGGCTTATTGAATGAAATTTGTAATGTGTAGGTAGCATGATGATGCTAGTAGAATGAATGTAAAAAGAGACGATGTATGATTATCGAACTAACATGTTGTGATGAATGTGTGTCGTGATAATGTAATGTAAGCGTAATATGTTAGTTTGATAAGGGGGAATTAACGATGCCCCAAAGATGCAAATTATTAGGTTCATTTTAATTAAGACCCCTTAGCAATAGTCAAGAATGAACCGCAGAAAGAAAGAGTGCGTCATTGGGAAATGATTGGGTGTGCTAGATGAACGACGAAGTGCGTGATGAAAGGTTCTTAAAGAAAACCCTCAATAGTCATGTAAGAACTGTAAGAACACAAGTACATCATTGAGGGGGTAGGTGATAGAAATCACCTACCAAGGACCAAGGGTGGCATGAAGCAATGGAAGCACGTGGGATGGAAGTAAAGTATGAGTGTATGAACCCGAATCGAATGTCATATAGAGTTGTGGTGGGATGCGTGAGAGTGGAGTGTTGTGGAAACCAATGTGAATGAGTAGCAGTGATGCGTGTGGATAACGTGAATGGGATGAATGCGATGGATGGAGGGAATGTAATGGATGGGACGAGGCAATGGTGTATGGATGTGGTGGAGAGTGCGCATGAGTAACAAATTGTGGTGAATGTACCATAGCCTAGAGCACCGGATGTAGGAGATTACTCAGCCTATAACGAACATCCAATGACGAGGTAGAGTAGAGATGGATCGGTCATGTGAGCGAGAGCCAAAGGAGATGATGCCCTTATCCTCTATTTGTTGAAATCTATCATGAAGTGAAAGACAATAATTGTCCCTATGGCCATTTATGCGATAATAATTTCAATAAGGTTGGTCACACTAACAATGTAATCTAGTGTTGCAGATGATGTTGGTTGGATGGTAGGTGAATTAATCGCTAAGTAAAACATGCAACACATCATGTGGTCGAGCGTGATGAGAGAAATGTAAAGGCTCACATGACCTAGGTGGAGTGGTAGGAGAAGTAGCCTGTCGCAGAGCCGGAGAAGGAGTATGTTTTTGTGGTGGAGTGGGTTGAGCTTGTTTGCTTTGCTTGTGAGGCAAAGATGGAGATTATGTAGGATGCTCAACCGGAGGCACTGGCGGAGAACTAGATGAGGCAATAGTCATAGAGATGTGTGGAGGATCTATGATGTGTGTTGAGAGAAGATCTTGTTCTAGGTCAATGACTTTATAACATAGAAGAATGAATTATTCACATGTAGCATACTATAATATTTGATTGAGTGGAGGAATTAGGCCACAATAAAAATTAATTGCTTCTCAAGATCTATAGGTTGGAATACTAGCTGATGTATACAAGCATTGAATTGCAAAATATAATCCTTGATAGGTTTAGATGAGCCCTGATGTAGAGTAGGTAAGCGGTCATAAGTAACTTTAGGGTCATTTTTTATTATAAATCGACAGAGGAAAGCGTCCTCCATGTCATAGAAAGTACTAATGGACCCAAAGGGGATATGAGTGTACCATTGTAATGCCTCATCAATAAGACTATAGTGAAATGCCTTAAACAATAAGCGATCATTAGAATAAGAGGCCATAGCCATACGATAATGTATAAGATGAGCATGAGGGTCACCAATACCATCAAAACATGTGAAAGTAGGCATGATAAAGTTATGAGGGAATGCAAAATTATGAATCTTCTTAGGGACAAGATTACCATGTAATGAATTGTTGTCAATAGAAGCATAGTAAGCCCTACTTTCTAAAGTGAGGGATTGAACTTGAGATTGTAATTGACCTATGACATGCATGAGAGAGATGATATCCTGTGAAGGAATGGTGGAAGATGGAAACAATGTATTAAGCAATTGTAATTTTCCATTGTGAGTGATCATAGGAATATCAAGAGGTGATGTAGGAGATTTTGATGCTAAAGGCACACTAGGAGTAGGTGCCAAGGAAGCTATAGTAGGAGATATATATGGAATATCCATAACAATGGTAGGACTAGCATTAGAAACATCCTTAATAGGAGACAAATCTATAGAAGTAGATGGACTAGAAGATGTAGGTGATGTAACAAGAGGAGATGAACTAGTGATTGATGGTGGTGACTCATGCACAATGGTAGATGCAATCTTAGGAGAAGACAATAATGGAGTAGGAGAGTCACACTCAACAATATGAAAATAAGGAGAACCATGGTTATCAGGTATCAAATAGAGATTAGAAATGAGAATGTCGCTAAGGATGCTCCCAATAGGATCATCGACATAACATGAAGGAGTATGTAAGCTAGTATGAGATGTATAGTGAGAAGCAATTTTAGAAGAAGTAAAATCATGAGAATGAACTATATGAGTGGCCAGAGTAGAAGAAGAATTAGTATGTATAGGTGAGCGATTATCAATGTCAAGCAATTAATCAATAAGAGAATCATCTAAAGTTTCTCGTGAAAGATCGAAGGAGGATCACAAGTAGTTGTATAACATGGTGTACAACGAGTAAAGGCTATTGGATCCTCAACAATACTAATTCCTATAGGAGAATATTCAAAATGAGTAGGCACATATTGTTGGCCATTTAGAAGATGTTGTTGGATGTGATCGGGTGGGACTACTATATAGAGCCTTTAGCTCAATGATGACAACCTCATCATAGATAGGGTTAACACTAAAATGATACATGATGGGTGAAGAAGATGAACTATTCTTAGCCATTAGGGTTTGATTGGATCCTAGGGAAATATATTTGAAAGTACGGGTTCACCAAAATGATTAATCGAAATAAGGAAATTGGTACTTTTATTTTAAGTTAATCTAAAATAGTAACAACAATGAAATAACTAATATGAAGTGCAACGTACAAATGCTAAATGATTTGATATTAAAATGAAATGAAATAATTAAATTAGGAGGGATAAGATACTAACTTGAAAAGGACTTACCTCGTTGTGATGCCGATCGGGAATAGGATGATGTGCAAATGAAGTAGAGTGTGATGGCACGACCTAGGAAATTACAGTAGGTGAAGATCTGATTGGACCTTGGAGCGCTGTGGGCACCCCGTCCTGTAATTTGGGCGTTTTGGTTTGCGCAAAAGCTCAAGATCTGAATTTGATAGTGTCACTAAATCTTCGCAATATATTAGTCTTTGTCGTGTATTTATCGTAATACCTTCGCTACGCCACTGTGAATCTGTGATGAAGATCTACCTACAAAACCCCGTATAAAGCATCAAATCCCTAAAAAAGAAATATGTATATAAAGGGGTCGAATCGACTTTACCGCCACAAAGGTGGACTTACAACTAAATGTTGCACTACATTCGCACCCAATGTTGTTCTATGTGTTTATGTGTGTAATCAGGCCTAGGTGCCTAGGGTGCCCTAGTGCCAATGAAGCAAAGATAGGGGCAATAAATAGATGTAAAATGTAAATAGTGGATGGAATAGAATGAGTACAACCCTTCTTATGCAATGTGTGTGATGTAATGATTCCCAAATGCAGTCCCTTGCCTTAGTAGATAGTTAACCCTTGATACTAGATAGTCCATTCCATAAGATAATAAGTATGTTATGTTTATATAGGAATCTCTTGCTCAAACTTCGACACTAATGACCTGACATGCCGACTACTACCTAGAGGAATGGGAGGGAAAATTACAAAACCGACCTCAAGACTCTAAATTAGACGCAGTGAAAGTGCTTTGCTAAGACCAGGCACCTAAAACAAGGACCTGGCACCCATGGGCACCCTGCTTCTCCTATGTGCCCTAGTCAAAGACTAGAGACGAAAAATGACCAAATAACAACACCTAAGATTCCCTGAAAGACGACCAAAACTGTATAAAAAATTGACGACTATGTAAGAAAATGACGACTTACAACCAACTAACTCTGAGACGATAGGACTAGAGGATGGGTCATTAGTGAATAATTTTTTTTACTTAAGATCTATATATAAAACAACATACTGGTGGTATAAATGCAATAAGAAGTGTATGATTTTGTGACTACAACTTCTTCCATGACTGCAGTATGAGATCACCCCAAAACCGATGGCCGACGCAACCTAGCGTGAGATCGCTCGCTCATCTACAACATCTTCATGATCCTTTCTAAACTTGTTTCCCCATACCAGTTCAGTGCACATGTTCCTTTTTCACATTTTCAAGCATTTTTACATACTTTTATACATATACACGCGTATTTGACTACTTGTTCATTCTTCTCTTTTGCAGCCCGTATGTATGGGAAGTGGTAGTCAACATCATAAAAATTTCACAACATCAACAATCAACATCAATAGCAACAATAAGTACATCGCGACATCTAAACATGCATTTCGCATTAGGTTCATTTTCATCATCACTTTTTGCACTTTATCCTCCTTAACATCTATGCTTCACACTTTTTATCACTCCACGCTTTGTCTAGTCTCTCAACATGCCTTTGACATCGACTCTACATGCTTATAAGGTACACATCTCTTATCTACTTTATGTTACCAAGCTTTCCACTCACCAACATAAAGTGGGGGAAAATATAGACACAAAATCATGCACTTTGGGTAATTATCTAGTCTTGATTGCATATTATTATTCATATGATTCCTAAGTAAGAAAAGTACTAATTAACCCATGTCTTTGGCCACCTTTCTTTGCTTTTTGTTGCCACTTTTGGTCTTATACCCTTACTTGTTCAGTCTACATTTTTATACTCCAACTTCTATCATCTTCGATGCTGTAACCTACCAGACATCGCCGCTATGTTAGTGCCCTCACCCCTCCGGGGCACCCCCGACCCCTTTCAGACTTTACTCACACTTTTTATGTCCTTTCTAGTCATTTGAGCATCTTATCTTTTTGGTAATCAGCCTTTTCGGGTTAATTATGAAATTCAAGCAAAGGAATCATATAAATATAAAGTTATGTGATCATAATAAGGACTAAGCACTAAGCATTAGCTATCACCACCTAAGGTTGCATCCATCAAGCATCTAAGAGCTCCATTACATACATCTAGCACCATCCAAGGGACACAAGGGCTGGTTATTCTACATACACTTCATAGGAGGGAATTTCATTCTATTCCATATACACATCTATTACATTTCTTTACATCTAGTTACATTGCTTATCAAGTGCAATATGCACAATACCACCTAGGGCACATTCCGCATTACGCACATAGAACTATATTGGGTCCAAGCGATGTAGTGCAATGCTCAAACAGTAAGTTCACCATCAGGACAACTAAGGACAAACCGACCCCTCATTCTACATCTTTCTTTTTAGGATTTGATGTCTTTTTAGGGTTTTCAGAGGTTCATATTTTCATGCAGGTTTCTAAATGACTTCTATGATCATCATGTGCGACCAAAGGCGATTAATAACAAACACCTCACGATCACTCGTGGGAGGTTTTATGAGATTTTACGGCACCTGCACCTGCAATGTGCCTAACGCGCCTCGTCCCTCTTGTGCACCCTAGTCTAGCCTATCTCTCCATATCTACATTTTTGGGTCTCATGCGATGCTCTTACTACTGCTTCACCTAGTCCGCACTTCCGCATAGCTTCAAAATTAATTACAAATTAGCTAAGTAGCTCTTTTCTCCTCAAGTAATTAGGTTTCATAATTTATCGCTTTATTCTTGTCATTGTAATTTCGTGCTTAATTACATATTTATTTTACTGCTACAATAACATCGATTAGGCATATAAATCCACATTCAAATTTGAATCACTTTCACTATGTTCTAATCTTCAACAATGGCATGCAAAAGGACAAGAAATGATGCAAATGATAACTGTGGCTCCAAGGATAAGATAGAAGCAATACTCATGAAGCACACAAAAATTCAAAAAAATTAGCCCTTTCGAGAGAAGGGGTGAGTATTTAAATAAGAAAATTTAATAAAAAAAAAAAATAAAAATTCATGAAATTAAAAATATTAAATTTACAAATTAAAATTAATAAAAATTAAGAATTAATAAAAATTTATTTGTAAAATTTATTAAAAAAATGTAAAAAAAATAAAAACGAAAAATATTAAAATTAAAAAATAATAAATTTAAAGATTGTGAATTAATAAAATTAAAAATTTATTAAAATATTAAAAATTAATAAAAAAATAAAAAAATAAATGAAAATTGAAAAAATTAAAATTACAAATGAAAATTAATGAAATTAATAAAAATATAAAAATTAAAGCATGGCATTGCTTTCGCTTCTCTCTTTGAAGTTTGGTATTATTTTTCTAACTTGCAAATCGAGTCTACAGTGGTTGTGTCATACCCATCGCTTTTGCAATCGCCATGGCAAAAGTCCAAAGTGTCACAGTCGCTAAGGGCGACTAAAATAGGCAATATGTAAATATTTTTTCGTTCTTCCACATGACGAGAAGATTAGTAATGTAAAGGAAACCTCATCATTCAGTGATAAACCGGTGTTAAAATAGTTTCAGAATCGCAAAACTAGTATATGCTTAGGGTGAGAGGGGTCAAGAGGGCAAGCTTCAATGCGCTTTTACACAGCCTAGGCATGCATACGACTAGGGTCGAGCGTAATCGGTACTCATAAACTAGTGGGCTCCACTCTCTCTCCCAATTACAAAAATGCATATAAAAGGAGTTAAATAATATTTGAGATGGACCACGGAGATAGAGACACGTTTCAAAGAAATCCAACTAGCCAAAATGTTTTATATTCCAATGGGCACAATGAAACGCTTTGTGTTCTCGGGGTGGGCATGATTATTATAAAGGTTAAATTTGACGGCCACCTATGCCTATCAAACAATATTTAGCGATAGTATTTTTTCAATATTACCCTTCAAGAATACAAAAGAGTGTTATATATATATATATATATATATATAATGTTTTACATGTATTTGATTATTTTTAATATATATCGACATCCTCTATACATCAACATTCATTAACCCTCGAGGTAAAGTTAATTCGATGCATCTAGACTCGTTTCTAGTTTTAACAACACTTGAATTCTCAAAGTATTTTTCATTGAATGTAACTCAAAGATAGATATCTTAAATACATCTATCTAAAAGACATCGAGAGATATCAACATCGAGGTGCCTATTGGAATTCTCACATAAATTAGACAGACATTCTCGAGTGTACACCTCGAGATTTATATCTTTAGGTGTCTTTAGATAGATGTATTTAAGATATCTATGCTAGTTTTTAATATAGAATTGCATTTATTAAATTTTAAATACAGATTAAAAAAATTATTTATATGTTAAATAAATCTAAAAGTAGAATTAAACTTAATATTATAAAAATATTTATATGTTTTATTTATAAAATACATGTAAAAGTAAAAACTAAAATAAAACTAACTTAAAAGTAAGAATACATTTAAAACTAAAACTAATCTAAGTATTTTTTATATATTTTATAAATACATGTAAATTGTTAGTCCTCACGAGGGTAACTATAGTAATCACTTTATTACTTAATCTTTTTTCAACCAATCACAATCAACTATGATAGATTTTTCTCCTTATTCTCCTTATTCCCATACAAAAAAATGATGTCATAATTAATTCTATTTTCATGGAACACTTGCCTATTTTCATGAAACACTTCCTAAGTAATTTTTTTTTGATATAATTTTTTTGTGACTTTAAATTAACAACTCAAAATACAAAACAACCCTAAATGTTTACCCATTTTTTATGGCCTCATGTCTCGCTAAGCTATTTGATGCTAAATATTTTAAAAAAAACAATACTATGTCATAATTCATTCTATTTTCATGGAACAATTCCCAAACAATTTTTTTAATTGGAGAGCAATATAATCCCTATTTTCATGGCCTCATGTCTCACTTTTGAAGCTATTTGATGCTAAATATTAAAAAAAAAAACTATTATGTCATAATTAATTCTATTTTCATGGAACACTTCCCTATTTTCATGGAACAATTCCCAAGCAATTTTTTTAATGGAGAGCAATATTTTTTTTTTGTGGATTTAAATTAACAACTCAAAATACAAAATAGCCCTAAATGTTAACTTATTATCTCGCCGAAGGCATGGATATTGTCTTCACCTCACCCATTAATCTATTTCTCTTCCTCAATCAAATGTTGCCATGTGGATTATTTTGGTATGGGACTATAGTTAGTTAATTTATTTATTTTTTAATAATTTTAAAACATCATTTATCTCTCATCTCATTCGCCAGTTAGCTTTTCTCTTTATTTGTGGCAGTTTTCGAGGAAGAGAAATTGTCCAACCTTGCATTTAATGGCGTAATTGTGTATGACAGGTTTCAACATTGTTGAGGGGCTCGAGAATGGCCCTGTCTTTGTTTTGTTTGACTAGATGTAATCTCTCGAGCGATTCCATTATTTGCAGAGTCGTAAGCTTTGTTAGAGAGATTGGACAGAAGACTGGAGGTCGTGGAACTGAAATTCTCTCAGACAAGCCGTGGAGTTCGCTACATGGGCGAGAAGAAGCATGTCAGTATCTAGTGTCCATCGCCCCGACTGCTCGCTTTGCCGCCACCGCATGGGCCAGGCGCCCCATCTGCCTCGCTGCCTGCCATTTGCATTTGTCATTGGCTCCTTCAACGGTAGTTCGGCTGTTTTGGGGTGCGCGTGGAGATGGCTCTGCTGCCAGTCAGAGGTCGCTGCATGATGCCGGTCGACATCGACAATGCAAAGGTCAGTGAGGGTTTAAGCAGGTATCAGAGGGGCTAATAGAATTATGTGGGCAAATAGACATTGCTCATGGTCACAGCAGCCATAAAATTGGTGCTACTAATTACAAGTATTACCGTCTGATTATGTTCAATTTCAGGTGTTTCGATTCTTTACTTAGTCAATAGTTATTAATTTTCCTTAAAACCTGTCGGGATCTGTCTTTTTTACCTATCATAGTTGTCTGCAAAGTTAAAATCCAAAGCCACGCCATGTAAATGGCGTAAAGATGAAAATAGTTTGGATTACGCATTTTGTCAAACAAATCACCTGCTTTCTGTATGCTTTCACATTTTGGATACGTATAGATCCGAGCAGTAACAGGTAGAGCATCCATAAATATCCATTGACGGAAGCTAAAAGAATGCTGATAGAGGTTGACGAACCTGCCTTTTCCTGTGTCGATTGCATCTGCTTACATATGTCCAGTGCTTTTTCAACCCACCCATTTTTTTGCATACGCAACAATCATATCATTCCATAGGACCACACAAGATGTTTGTTATTCTGTCAAAGCATTTCAAATATTTTTCTATTCCTTTTTTTACAGTATGAATTTTAATTTGTTAACAGTATTTCAAATGTCCTATTTTAGTAATATTTTTTTACATTTCAGCTTCTCATATATACAAGTAAATACATTTTATAGGAATTAAACATTCAAATGTGGAAATCTAGGTGATGGTTATCCAAAAAGCATCCATCATTTTGTACGTATCATTGGATGAGACTGAACAGGGGCTGTGAACTATTTGACATAATGCCTTGAGGTAGATTTCTTACATAACTGTAGGTTTACTTTCATTAGGACTGAAACAATAACATATATTACTAATAGTTTTCCTGACCATATTACTGTGGTTAGTTTGAAATGTAAAAGAATTATATTTATAAATCAAAATTGAAATATATGTTAAAATTCCTAATTTGTGTGAGTATTATTTTTGTTTATCAGGACTACTCCCGCCCTGAAGCTGAAAATCTATAAAGAGAAATTATTAGGTGCACAACTGACCAAAATCTGACCCAAAAAGTACAGGTAGCTAGCACAGAGCAACATGAGAAAAGACCCACTGATTTCAATTTCTCCACATCTTTCTTTCTGTGAATCATTGAATGAATTACAGAGATGGCTGCATTGAATGAATTACAGAGATGCTTCAACTTCTGGCTGATAGGCGTGCTCTCATCTTTAATGGCCACTTCACAATTTTGGCTGTCCATGACAAATATTGTCTGTTCCTATGCTACTTATGTTTTTCCCGATATCTGCAGGCTCTAATTCATGGTTAGAAATACTTGTGAAAAACACATCTAATTTGTGTGATATATATGCAAAACGCATTCTTCTTCGATCTTCATCCGATCTTGTTTGTTAGCCATTGTGAAAAAATTTCGACCGAGTAGGCCATAGTGTCAACAAGATTTATACACTCTATGCGACTTCATATTTTAAAGTATTACAGTCTACTCATGAGCTAAAAATTAGAAGACCATTAATATTTCTTATTCTTTTCCAGTGAAATTCAGAGCCAATGGTAAATGCTAATATACTCCCTTGAACAGTGTGCTTTTGATGTATCCCCCACAGCTCAATACTAATATTGTATGCCTATGAGCAATATTACTGTTAATTACATGTGACAAGATATGTGTAAATACAACACTCTCAGTTATGTTGTACATGTTGTAATTTGATTCCCAATTATGCTGTAATAATTGTACTCTCTCCTGCAAAAGAGGAACAACTTGTATTTAACAAACTTTTTGCTTACTGTAATTTGCATATGAAACTTGCAAGCACTCTTTGCTTATCTGTGCAATCAAATTGTATAGTGTTTACTGCTATCCTGAGAGTATTTATCGGATATAGTCTTTTGTTATTCATATTGCTACTATAGGACAAGATACAAAACTTTTTTTTAACATATTTTAGTTAGTGATGCAAGGTTGTAGGCCGTTTTTTTGTGATTTTAATTGTATATTACAGGTGAAAAAATTTAGACACAGCAGTATGAACAGAATATACAAATATGTATACAAATTACTGGAATGTACAGCCAATTGACACAGCTAAACCGTCAACTAATTTTCATTTGATAGGCACAGGTAATTTAAAATTGCAGGCCTTATCAATTACAGTTACACACTTTTTCATCACAGGCTCAATATGAGGTCTGTGTTCTGTAATTTTGTTGCTATGGTACTTTGTCCACTATTTGCTTTGTACTTGGATTCTAGTTGCAATAACATTTAACTCTCTATGTTTTTAGAGCCATTTCTTAGGATTTTAATTTGGCAATAGCGGAAATCTCTTGCAGATTTGCAACAACAAAATGAGTTAAGGATTTTAGATGTACTGGAAAAGACAAACCAAAAAATTACAAATTTAATAAAAGGATATTTGATCACTGCTATTTTTAAGGCCCAAGTATATGAAATTATATCAGGCATTACTATTGTGGCCCTTTTCATTAAAAAAAACATTGTCTAAATATCCCCTTCTCATGTTGTCCCCTACCTCTGTACTATACTCAATTGTGTTGCCCCTTAAAATATAATAATAAACAGAATTAAGGGCAGCAGTTTGCGAAAATTCGGTGCTATCTAGGTATGTGACTGCTTTTGTTATTTTTTATTTTTGGAAGCTCTTATTTGCTTATATGTGCAATGAAATTGTATGTTGTTAATTGCTAATTACAAGTATTACTGTCTGATTATGTTCAATTTCAAGTGTTTCCATTCTTTACTTAGTCATCATTTTGTACGTATCCTCTAATCATTGGATGAGACTGAACAGGGGCTGTGAACTATTTGACATAATGCCTTGAGGTAGCTTTCTTACATAGCTGTAGGTTTACTTTCATTAGGACTGAAACAATAACATATATTACTAATAGTTTTCCTGACCATATTACTGTGGTTAGTTTGAAAGGTAAAAGAATTATATTTATAAATCAAAATTGAAATATATGTTAAAATTCCTAATTTGGTGCGTATTATTTTTGTTTACCAGGAGACTGAATCTAAGAGTTGAGTACGAGCCTGTATTCAAAACTAATAGAAACTTTCCCAAAAAAACATTTTTCTATACAAAGGAATGTATATTGATACTTCAGATCAAGTCCAATAGAGTTACAAAAGATTACATTTGTCTTTGAAAAGAATCTACCTCTTCTCTTACACCAGCACAACTTGGAGCACTCAACTGCAGCTGAGATTTGAGTTGAGATTATATACATTTGTTATGCCAATGAAATGATACTTCTTGCATACATCAGATACTTAGAGTTGACTTTCTTACGTTTTTGGTACATTATTAGGGCTTTTCTTCAAATGCTTCCCTGATTTTTTTAAATGTAACTACTATTCACCAAATATCAAGGAAATTAATGTTTTGGACCAAAAAAACTGCGAAGGGAAAAACTTTACCATCTCCAGGAGAAGATGGGTTTCAGTGGTAAAAAATGAAACAAAAAAATTCAATAAGATATGCCAGCTTTGATAGAATTTTCATCGTTTTTGGACAGGAAGTTGCATATTGTACACAATGAGATAATGACATTCATTTAACCAGTTTTTGTTCCTCTTTGTATTTTAAAACATCTGTGACTTCATTTTTGATGAATATAGTCGAGGATAAGTGGAGAAGCAACTTACATTTTGTAATCTATCACCAAAACTGAGCCTTTTGCAGATTACCTGTCATGAGGCATTGTTTACAGTGACACTTAGTAGCCTATATTAAAACTGTCAGAGTTTTAGTATTCCTTTTTTACTATGTAAAAGTGACATTCACAGTAAATATCGGCTCATTTCATTCTTTGCACAATAATTAAATTTCCTTACATTCTTCAATGGGGGCTTGATTGTGGTTGAAGTCTCATAACAAGAAAGTGTCATTCAAAGATAAATAGCCTGGAAACTATTGAAAATATTCGGCTAAATTTTTTTGCTAAAAAGGCAATGATAAGATCAGATGAAAGGCATCTACACAAAGTGCATCTCTCACACCTGATATAGTTGGCCTTACAATAAAACTTCAACTATCACAAATGCACAAAAAAATAGTAAACTTGAATTTTTCAGGCTATCAAACTAATGACTGTTGGCGAAGTCTATCTGCCTCCTTTCTTGAAAATTATGGACTTTTTTGTTGCCTCAGAAACTGTGTCCCACCAACTTTACCTGTTTTTCTCCCTCTTAATTTATCAAATGTTTTCACAATCAGATGGTATATCAGACATTATATTCATTTTGGCTGTTATTTGTATATATTATTATTTTTGCCCTAATCTAAGACCTCAGTTATTAGCTTCTCCAATTTATCAGTATTTGTTTGTAACTGTATATTTGTATCACATATCTTCTTATATAGTTTGTTCTCTTTAGTGCCACACTTATATCTCGGCAACCACCTATATTTTCTTTGCTTCATCCCTTCTGTTATAGCATTACACTCCTACCTTTGTTTTCCCCCTCAATGCTACTGAAACATACATGCCCATTTCTTATGAATGCTCTTTTCCTTGACATTGCATTTGATGTCAACAGCCTCCCCAAAAAATGAACAAAATCACGTTCGAGGCCTACATCAGTCTCCATCGCAGAAAACAACCTTCCCCACAATCCTCCACGGCGTATATTTGCTCCCCTAAAAAAGGGAGAAACTGCTAGTTTAGTATTGGTCCAGTATAGATGAGTTTTCGCATCTACATATCTTTATTTTGTCTTCAGTGTGGTGTCCATCTATGGCTCTGACCTGTCGCTCTTGTAACTACCAATGTGTAACATGCCAAATGATACAGAAGGTGGACTTGAGAAAATTGGAAACTACAACTTTATGGAGGCACTTTAATCTTGTAAATTCAGACTTGTGCCCTTAAATTCAAACTCCTCCTTTTGGTCTGGTGCTTAAATATTGGAAAGTTGTGTTCTATCTGTGTCATCATAGCTGCAGTTTCTCTGCCTAGTAATTTCCTATCATTTCTTTGGTGGGTTTCATATTATATTTTGGTTTAGGATTTGAGATGCTCTGTGTTTGGTTTTTTCTATATGGTGTTACAGTCACGGGTTTATGTTCTTGTGAAAAAATGAAGCATTTTCTGGCAGATATGTTCCCAATACATTGGAGCAGGCCATAAACCTGGTTGGGAGATTGGCCACGCGTGGAAGTGTTAAACCCTGAACTTTGAGGTGTGTTGCGAAACAGATCGGTGATAACTCGATCCAGATTAGCAAAATATGTACTGCCCTGTGTGTAAGTGAGGCATTGTTACAGGCAGAGCTTCTATACTTGGATATGACTGATGGAAAACTCATTAGAAAGAGTGAAAGAAGAATAGAAAAGTAGGGATTGAAGCTCATCTTGTTCTTCCTATAGTCAGAAGAATTTTGCAAGCCCTCAGACGTAACTATGCATTACAGGTAAGATAACTATAATCGGTGACAATTTCGCTTCGTGTGAACAGTCTCTTTCTCAGCGATGAATTAAATGGAGAGAGGCGTTGTCATCTTTATTCAATCGGGAAAAAAGGATAGGTGATCCTTGAACTTAAAAGACCAGAATAGGGCAGGTGTAGGTGTCAATTTCAGTGGACAATGGGCTCGAGAATGGCTCTCTCTTTGTTTGGTTTGACCGAATCTAGGCTCCCCTGCAAGTTGCGCCCACCCCCTAATGGATTCGCTCAAGGATCAGCCAATTGTTGACTCTGCAAATAATGGATTCGCCATGATCGGGCCGGAACTACACCACATCCCAAACTGCAGATATGGTGTAGTTCATAAAATGCATTTTTGTTGTCTACATGTACACTAACAGGTTAATAGTGATTTTGTTGTGCAGGTACAGACATGGTGGTGAGGTGCTACTTTAGTGGAGCTAAAACTTGGAACCCTAATCGACATGTTCAGTGTATACAAAATCGCAAGAGCGTTTGCAGTAGGACATGTATTCCATTGTCTCTCTGTCTCGATTTATGTCCTGCCTCCGGTAAGAAGTGGAATTGATACACGAACTGGTTTCTAAAAAATGCATCGACCCTATGATCATCGAAATGTACACGTTAATTGCCAAGCGTTGATGTGATAGTCAATCCGACAAACAATTAACTAGATTTTTGCTCATCTTTCAAGTATTACAAATTTGATTTCCATTTCTACAATTTAATATTTGATTTCCTATTAACTAAATACATGATTCTACATAACCCTTCCATTGCATCCACATTATGCATTGTATTTCACGATAATCTACACAAAAAACAACACAAGTTCCCCAACATTAAAAATCAACTCACAACGAGAAAAGCTAAAATCAAGTGCTATGATTTCAAGAACTACTAAAGAACAACTCATTTCTACAACAAAATATGAACACTTTTATTTTCCCGTATACAACTTTACTTTAGTAGCAAATGGATTTGTACTGCATATTTAAATTAGATTAAAAAAGGGTGGCTCGCACACCCTTCAACGGTGCACATTTGAACAACATTTAAAAGTTTGTTTGTCTCATACATTCCACAACACCATCACCAATGGAATGGCAAATCCTTGCAATAAATAACAAACAACACCAAAAACTTCACCTTCGGTAGGATTTTCCATATCATGGCCTTGTTTTTATGGCCTCATGTCTAACTTTTGAAGTTATTTGATGCTAAATATTAAAAAAACACAATATTAATACCTTTAAAACAATTCAACAATTTAACTATAACTAGTGATTGCGACACTTGTTATATTTACCTGCGATTGTAAATTTATTTCATGGCAGAATATTTTCACACTTATTATTTACTCTAATTATCATCCAATAAAAACTAATATAATTACTTACCATGAATTTCCTTGCTTCACAAGAATATCTTGGCACTTATTCACTTATTATTTATTCCACACTAGTTATCTTTCACACTATTAAAATAAATTACATTTGCGTGTATAAATATATAATCACATTATAATTTTATGTATTAAACAATGACTTGGCATTAAAAATATATTATTTTAACAATCAAATATTATTTGGCAAATAATGAGTTTTTTCAATCAATGCACGCCATTACACTCATCACGCCTACCGTTGTTCAATCAACGCATGCCATTACACTCCCTGCCTGACGTTGTTCAATCAACGCACGCCATTACACTCCTCGCATGTCGATGTTCAATCAACGCACGCCATTACACTCCCTCCCTGCCACTATAGGAAAACCTCTCGGTGTAATGATTATGATCGAGAGTGGGAGCAATTCAAGTGGTCCATTGAGGCATAAAATCCTTCAAGTATCTCAAGCAATTTCTTGTCTCTTCTCCATTTATAGAAACATGGCCTATTTTCTCAAAGTATTTCATCATTGAATGATAAATTTGGTCAAAGACTCCCAATGAACTTCAAATTGATTCAATAAAACACTTCTTCCATTACCTTCTTGTGTGAGAGACATAACATTTATAGGAAAAAATCTCGAGAAATCAAGGAGATTCACACTCTCTCCAATCTTACTCAATCAGAATCCTCACCTCAAGACTATAATAAGATTTATTACAACAAATCTCATAATTTATATTATCTATTCGATATAACTAACTCACACTACTACTCTTTGCTTCACATTCCTAATTCTAAAAAATGAATTGTTACAAACAAAACACAAAACACACAAAACACACATACAATTATTTTACTAACTAAATCACTTTCATGTGAATAAATACTAGCACAATATTTCTAACATTGAATACCTACACAAGTACTTACAAAGTAATTAGTGTTTAGAATGTAATTACGTTCAAGGCGTTTTATCGTGAAATGGCCCCATATGTTTATGACATGTACATTAGAAAACAGAGGGACAAGATTACCGGAGGACATGCGTCAAGATCAAGCGTCCAACGAGAGCAACACCGATTCTCGATCCCAAGACAAGTGGAAAAAATCGACAATGAGAAGTATGCACACGATTGTGCTTTTAAGGAGAAAAATCAATCGTTGATCGCCAAGAGTTTATTTGAGTCGAGATGGCTTGGCATGCGGTTTATTCAAACCGAGGTCGCTGAGTGGTAGATCCCCAAGATTTGAGAAAATATGAGAGGAGAAGATATATCTCGTGTGGAATAGCACTCGGTTTCCACCTCCAAGAATGACTTGATTTGGAAGAAGAATTCAATGTGAACTCGAGAACTGGAGTCCATATTGTGCAATTTGTATAGTTTAGAAGCTTAAGAAACATATGCAAAGGTCGATTGTACTTGCAGCCGTGTGTTCAAAGTGATGTAGTTGGAAGCCCGCACTATGTTGCTCTGTAGAAGTGTTATGCTAGTAGTATGGTCCAAAGGAAAACGTGTAAACTGTCGGTGTCAACCTATACATCTTTCTTAATGGTGTTTCACTAGTTTCGGGCAGTGAAAAATACACTTTTAAGGTGTGCAACTTGCATAAATAGTTTTGTCAAACTAGTATGAGTACATGTAACTATATGATCAGTATGTCGAAAAGCGACAAAAGCAGCTTGAGAATTTACAAGTGACTCTTTCGTACCCAACCTCTCGAGGTCGTGCGAGACAAATGGTGGGGGTAGAATATACATCGATTCGCAGACAAACTAGTTAGCAGCCTAATGTCTTCGACACGCACTAGTGGAATTTCGAATCTAAGGCAAAGAAGGCCCTTCTAACTTGGATCGGTGGTGATAGATCGATCGCCAGGATGACTCGTCAAGGCTCCAATCAATATCGAGCTCTGGGGTGATTCGATCTATGGGTCATGGAATACGTGGAAAATGATCCGGGATAGTTTCGTGTATCTCCCGATAAGGTCATATAGTGGATGATGAATATAATCGACTCTACAGAAAATTTTCCGTCCTAGTCCGTAACTCCCTAGCTTAAGTCATAGTCGCGATATCTGAAGAAGGACATTGTTCGATGATGATAGGTGGAAGTGGAGTAGACTCTGGAATACTAGTGTGCGAGGTTAGCGCTGTCTATGTCTAATTCTCGATGGATTCGTTAGGTCATGCGGATTTGTGGGTCACAACCGTAAGTTCGTGTTTGTTGGGCCCGCTATGGTCATACGAGAATCAAGTCTCTGATCCCTAGATCCAATAGTCATACGCTTTCTCAACTTCTATATTTAGAATCAATAGTTGTGCGATTTTCTCGTAATATCTTACGTGTGTTCTCGCAACCTGGATTCTTAAACCGGTATCTATGTCTGTGAGGGTGTCTCCCCAGGCTTGGTTGTGGAATTAAAGGATCACACCCGAATGTTTGTTCTCTTCTAATCCTTCTACAAACCATGTGGATATTTTTCCTAGGTAATCTCGTAGTTTGGCCGACTTGACCAAAATGTATGTGCTTGGTCATCTTCTATGTTTAATCCTCTTAACCGAGATCTCGACTACTGGAAATCTGCATGTTGTTGTTTGGAATATCCTAAGGTTTGGTCAATGTCAATTATTGTCGCTGATGAGATCGGGCTGAGGCACGATTGGCTTCAAAATGTATTCCCCGGGCTCCCTGAGGTCCCGTAATTGTCATGCAAAAAAATGCAAACAAAACAAACTATAATAAAGTGAAATCTAAGTATATTTCTAGCATATATGACTTCTTTTTGTATTTTCTCGATGATTTAAATGAATTTAAGAAAGCAAACTATTTAAAATATTTAGAATTAATAACTAAACTAATAATTTAAAACAAACAAAATAATGAGTATTATTTTGTCTCAGGCAATTTGTATATCTATTCTAAACAATGAAATAACTAATCTATTTGTGAGATTCTCGATCCTACCTCGAAGTGAGGAGGAATCATAGTTTTTCGTAAACTATCAATCCCCACACCTTCCCGCAATATCGAGAATAAAATTAATGAAATAAAGCGATTAACTACTCTATTTGATATGATTCTAACTAGAACTTTGAAATTTAAAACCCGGATTCCGCAGTAACTGGCGAATCCAATGGTGTGTGTGATCTCGTCCCTCGCATGATCTCCTCGCTCTTTCGTGTTCACGTGGATCCGTAAAAGTGTGTAATGCTAGACCGATAGGAGTAGATTTTGGGACAAGGACAAGCCTTGAATGCAGATCTAAAATGCGAGTAGAGAGGGATAGCGCAAGAGTACAGAGCTTGGCTTATGCGATTCCTAGCGGGATTTTACCGCGAGCCATGCAACATGAAGGACTCGTAACTGTAACTATCCTATACGAAGAGCAAAACCTGCAACTTTAATGGCTTCCTAAGCTATTCTTGTTCCAATAGATTCGATAAAATAAAGACACACGCTTGCACAAGTTGGATATGTGGCTTACCAACAAACCGAATAAAGCTAACTGTGCATATAATGAATTGAACTAAGAACACCAAGATACAATGAAAGCAAATCTACAAGAAAGAGAAATTCAGAGGCAAGCTTCTAACCGGATTTGGATGAGATGACAAAGACTACGCCGCACAAGATGGGTCCGTGGCTTACTAACAACCTGAACAATACTATCTAAACATGCAAGGAATTAACACTATGGCTCTAAAGCTAATAAAAGACCGAAATATGAGAATCAAAGCATGAAATTGAATGAGGGGGTACTCATTTGCTTATGCACAAACCATGCATTTATAGGAATTCAAACACCCAAAACCAAAACCAAATGGAACTCCTAAACAATAAACAAAGGAAAAACACTATTCCAGGGACCAAAAACATAAATGCATGCTCAAGTCGGCAAGAAAAGCCGGTGAATCGTGATATTTCACGCGAGTCGCCAAAGAACGCTCGAAAACACGCACAGACCGCCGCCTCGTGGAAAGCACAAGACCGCCCGACCGCAGTGGCGGCGGTTTCGCCATCAAGGACAAAAGGCAAGGAAAGAAGAAAAGGGGAAAACAAAGGGCGCGGGGCTAAGCTGGGGCATGCGGGATGTTAACGCATACCCGAGGGCTTTTCCGATCCCGAACACCTGCAAGAGGAGACTCGTATCATCATGGGGCACTTGTTACACTGCCCGCAAGATAAAGACCTTACAATTTTGGGTACGTACATATGCCCCTCGAGAAGCGTTTTAGCCATGAAGAGGCATAAAACGGTGGGTCCGAGTATGGCAGTCCCAAAATGGGGAGTTAGAAGCTATACCTTACTCGTCCGTGTGTTGAAATGACGCCATCCGAAATTCCCGCTACCTGCAAAATGAAAAGAGAACTCAAGTGCAATAGATGCAATAACTGGAAAATAAACGCTAAAATAATAGGGAATGAGAACGTACTCATTCGTAATGGGATAGAACTTACCTCCATCGCGCTCCAAACTCGTGAAAAGTCATTTTAAAACGAAATGTAATGATATATATATGAAAGTGGGCCCATTTTCCTATTCATTCGCTCAAGTTGATTTGATTGATTTTGAGCTCGGGACCCACGGTGACGGTTTCTCGCAATAGAGTCAAAACGTCGCAGCGAGATCGTGATCATGCCTCCACGTGTGGAACACCGCCCGCTAGATCACAAAGTTGGTTTTCTTCAATTTTGTGTTTTTCCCTTTAAATTTGAAATGTTAAATTCATCATAATGGGGGTTATTTTTGAAAATGTTAGGTTCAAAAGGTCCACTAGGGGGCGCCTACGGGCAGGCTCCATTTTTAGGTTAAATGGTCTATTTTTCATGTTTTGGGCTTTTTGGGGTTAAGCAACCCGCATGGTTTTCGGATCATGACCGCCGCCCGGCCAGTGGCGGCGGTTACATGACCGCCGCCCTGCTGTGTGGCGGTTACACGACCGCCTCCCTTAAGGGCGGTTACAAAACCGCCCTCCTCGCTCAGCATGGCGGTTTTCACGTAATGCAAAAGAACTTGATTTTGAGATCGCACTTGCATTTTCTTACACTTCTATATGTTTTTATGACTTCTTGGTATTATTCAGATACTAACTTGCTCTGCTTTTGTGTGTTTTGGGTGTATGCAGCAGAGAGCAGAGTATATCGATGGAGCCGAGAGAGAGAGTGTGATCGCTCTCTCGGGGTATTGGATGCCCTTTCTCAGATGAGGAGGATACATTGCGAGGGCCGACATATTGCGTATATCGCGCGTGCCCCATGTCACACCATCCAGTCACATACTTTGTGACTTATTTTCATATTTGGGATGCAGATCGAACACTTTCCGATCGCTGTGGGTCCGTGGTGAGTGGACCATTACTTGGAGGATGTCTACCGTGATTTCTGGGGTCCCGATCATCGGGAGGAGACTCACACCGGAGACGGTAAGGTCCCGAGCACGATTGCATGCAAGGGTAAGCTACATGGGGATGCAGCCATCTCCACGGGTCGAAGAAGGGAGTGAGAGTTCGATCCATTCCTTCTTTGCCCATCCCCGTATTTCGACAAAGCTATCATGGGGATCCTCGCCTCGAGGCCGATCGGGACAAGGGAGGGGATACTTTACTATACTCGCCTGGGCCCCCATCATCGCATGTATAGAGGGGCATGGCCGGATATACGCCTGGGGCGCAGATATTTCGGGGACCACCTACCATGACTTATACAGGTGGTCCGCTTCACAGGACAAGCTATTGAGCCACCCGACTCTAGTCATGAGTTGGGTGTATGAGCATTTTATTCCTTATGGCAGAGGCGTAGAGGTGGCAGATCCTGGGGCTGTGAGGGCAGCCAGATGGTCAGATATGTCGGTGCTTAGAGCACCTCACACCGCCTGGGCCGCCTCCTTACCACAACAGATATGGAGGCGACACCGTATCGGCTTATGGCCGGCATATGGGGCGAGGAGACCCTTACATTGATCTCCTACTCCACCACAGGGCAGCTCATCGACCGCGTGGGACGGGTAGAGGTACATCCTTTGGCAGAGTTCCCTCGCCAGCTTTGGCCTTCCATATGCGGGCATGCTTCCCCAAATGGCACTGGGCACCTAGATCGCTCCGCGAGGCTGCAGGGGGCCAGAGGCCGTGGTCGGGACAGCTGATCACCCCCGCACTCCCATTGCAGCCAGGAGGGATAGTTCGGGCCAGAGGGAGAGATGGTGCGCCGAGCACCTTTACTTCAGATTGTCGCGGGTCCCGCTCATGCAGAGCGATGACCCCATAGATATTGACTCCGATTCCGAGGAGTTTACAGAGGGAGGATCGAGGAGGAGCAGACGGATGATAGCGATCCCGAGTGGCATGACACTCGTGATATTTGTAAAGCAGTGGAGAGGGCCGAGAGCAGAGCGCAGAGAGAGACACTCTAGTCTCGAGGAGCCACTCTCCTGTGGCCATGGTGGAGAGGATGAGTCGTTGCATGGGGTCATGTTGCTCCTACTACAGAGCAGCCCTCGCCGGCAGCCGGCATCCGCGGCGGTGTGCCGGCCCTGGCCGATCCATCTGGAGGCCCAGTGATCCGAGTAAGTTATCCTTTCTTCCTTTCAATGTTTTTTTAATTTAGGATTTGTTTTAATTGCTATCTCTCCTTGTGTTTTTATCTTGTATCTTTTAGCCTCTTGCCTAGTTTCTAATTCATTTTTCTCCTTTGTTTGCAGAGACTCGACGACGAGTGGCAGTGGATCTAATCCGCAGGGTACGACCGATTCCTCGATGATCCCCATGGATAAGACCCATGCGGAGCTATATGTAGATGCCGGGAGCCTTCAACAGCTGGCAGGCATACCGACGTCTTCGCTCCCATTTGGCACGTGGCCAGGATGGTGTCGACTCTCCGTACAGAGTCGGGTGGTGCTATAGGACAGCCGAGCGCCTTATGAGGAGCCATTCTCGTGGCGAGACCGCGGCTGCCCTCGGGACCCCGAGCCTCCATGCATTTGAGCGCCGGCAGCCTGAGTCCCAGCGAGGGCGCGCACCTTCTGAGGGGTCGCGTAGGGGCCGAGAGACCACTGCTCCTATGTATTTTGTACTATAGATTCTTTTGTATATCACGGCTCTTTTGAGCATTTTGACCATGCCTAAAGCATGATGGCATTGTATATAAACATTGATTATTTATATATATGCATTCGTTTTGGATCAAAACTTGTCACTCATGCTTTTCCTTTCTGTTTCTAATCTTTGTGTATACTACGATGTATGTTTTATATGCTTTCTAGAATGTATGCAATGGAAAACAGATGATGCAAATGTTTGCTTTCTTTTTGTGTTTCATGATGCTGATACATGATAATGTAGATATATTGTGATTTTGAATCTTAGCTTCTATGAGTAAATTTGGATACCTCATGTTTGTTTTGGCAAAGTGATGAAAATAACAAATATGATGAACAGATTAACTTGCCCCACTCCTAACTCCACGCAACTAGTAAGATGCGAGGGCTTATCACCAAGAGCCAAGAAGGGCGCAAGTTATGAAATATGGTGAAATGATAGTGATGAAAGATAGACAAAGCTTTGGTGGAACCAAATTGAAAAGCTACAAGCCTACTCCACCCGAATGACTTCATAGTTTTGGATGCAACTTGCTTTGCGGTTTATCTAGACTTAGACCCGTAGATGGCCACATAGTAGACAAAATCTGGGTTTTTAGGATTTTTAACTCTTTTGGAATTTTGAACATCTGATTCATTCATTTTTGACTCAAAGTTTGAATAGTTTGTTTATGACCTTTTAACGTTTTTTTCAAGAGGACCCCCTACACTTTGCCCCATGCTACTAAGAAGAAGCGTGGGTTTATCACCGTGGGCAAGGCATAGGTAGTAAGGGCATTTCCATCCTTTCCCAACCCTACGTCACTAGTAAGAGACGCAAGCTCATCACCAAAGGTTGGTGGGGCAAGGAAATGTGTAAAATAAAATTTTCTGTTTAATCACTTTTGACTTGTCTTTTTGAGTAAAATGTCAAGATATGCTTATTTCCAAAGAGATGTATATATGGGATAGATGTGACACCATGAAGCTTCTGTAATGCACCATAGGCAAGACACCTATCCTAAGAAGAAATCAAAGTGAGAACAAACTTGCAGATCTTGGTATGGTTACAGTTAGGACTTTGTCATGTCTGATTTTATTTGATAAAAGATTCCAAGATGATTTGATGATATCGTGAAAATGGAGAGATATGATTAGAAAGTTTTGTGCCAACAACATCATGAGTTTGTAATGAATTGCTTTGAGAATAGACTCCTTGATCACAATTTGTGTAAGAAACGAATGGACAAAATGATCCTAATTTATATGAAAATGCAATGTAGATAGCTATATAGGTAGTGTTAGCTGCTTATGCGTAGAAACGCTTGAGGTGCAGGGAATTGACTGTTTCGCCAAACTCCTCACCTTCTAACGTACATAAGAGGTAAGCACCATTTCCGTAGTCCTTCATGACTCAGTATGGGCCCAACCATTTGGGCCGGAATTTCCTTCCTTCGCCGGTCTTCTTGTCGATCCGGCTGTCTAGTCTTAGAACTAGATCACCTTCGTATATATCACGTTCATAGACCTTTTTGTTATACTGCCGGCACATTCGGTCAAAGATAAGCTCTACGCCATGTTCAAAGATCTAACCTAGTTTCATCTAGGCTTTCTAGTTGGGAAAGACGTGCTTTTTTGTAAGCGTCTTCATCTATGGATGGTAATGGGAAGTCGTCCTTAGGGACGTGTTTTGTGATGTCTCAAAATCTATGCAGATGCGTATCTTTCCATTCTTTTGAGAACGGAACGATGTTAGATACCCATTGAGAGTAAGTCAACTCGGCTTGATGAATCCTACCCAAGGAGTTTTATTACTTCCTCTTTTACCATGAGAGCTACTTTGGGCTTCATGGGTCTTGATTTTTGTTTAATTGGCTTTCAGATCTCGATCTAGTGACGAGGTTGTGCACCGCAATGTGGGGTGCAACTAACTCGTCATCTCCTCAGTAATTAAATGCAAACGCCTTTGATGTTCTTTGAGAATCTCGAGTATGTATTTCCACTTCTTTCAAGTTAACGAAGAACCTAGTTTCAATATTCTTGGTTCATCTTCCGTCCCGATGTTGACATCGATTGTTTCTTCGATCAAAGAGGCGTTACCTCTTCGAACTCGTGTGGTGCCGGAGGTAAATCTAGATCATCCCCATTTTCTATTGCAGTATATGCTAGGTTCCGCTTGTGAGGGAAGATCCGCATGGGATTTCCGAAGTAGGAAGACGAATGTGGAATCGTGGATAAATCTAGCATGTGATAGGAGAGATGTAGTGCCGCATAGGCATTTAAGTAATCCAAAGTAGCCGCATCATTTCCAACATGGTCTAGATGGTAGATTCACTTCGCCAAAGAGGATTTGTCATTGTTTTTATCAATGGTTCATCACTTAATGGATACCGTGAAGTGAGTATCTTTAACTCATCGCTTGGAGTAAAACGTGATGCCGAGGTTGCTATTGAATCGGCGAGAAGATTTTTCTCGAGGGATTGCTTCAATGGATATAAAGTTAAACGCCTTGCTTAAATCTAATACAACATTTTTGAGAGTCAAATGTTCGGCTTTAGTTTCATATACTTCTGTAAACTTGGTTTTTCACTAATCATGAGTCTCCCAGACTCGATGTTATCAATACCAATTCTTTTGGCTAAGGTAAGGCCAAGGAGGAGGGCTTCAGATTTAAGCCCGTTGTTTGTACATTCAAAGTTTAATTTAAAAGCGAATGGGAGGACTTTCTCCTGGGCGAAGTAAGAATTATACCCCCCCGCTCCATAACGACATTTAGCTCCATCGAAATGGAGAGTCCAATACTTAGCCGGGAGTATAGATGTTGGGGCATCACACATTTGCAAGCACTCTACTTCTACCATACAGAGATCTCTCGCTGGGCAAGGAACCAACACCTAGGGAAAATCCATGCCTACCGAATCAAATGGTAAGAACATTGGTGAATCTTGTTCTATCAACTCAACGATTTTCACAAAGAGTCCCTAATGATACTGCTTTCTTTAGTTTTACCTTTAGGGGTTGGAATTGTTTTGGCTATGCACTGTAGTTTCAAGATCCGCCGTAGGTACCAACTTTTCCTCTGGCTTTGGGTCAGAGGGTTTATTAAGTTGGTTTGTTGGAAGTTCAAATTCTGAGTGCACCCCTGGTCTTTTCTTTAAATCAGCTAGGTGCAAATCGAAAGGTTTTGGATCGCCTTTGGCTACAAATACCTTTCCTAGATGCAAGAATCTTACTTCTTGAAATAAAGTAGAAGGGATTGCCTTCATTCGATGTATCCAAGGTCGGCCGAGGATCATATTATAGTTAGTTTCCGATCTATAATATAAAACTCACCAAGATGGTTTTGGGCCCTAAGGTGACCGGCAGATTATAGTTCCTATCGAAGTGGCTTTAAGGCTATCATAGCCTCTCAAGGTATTTCGTAGTGGAATGCTTTGTTTCTCCATATCCAAGTTTTTGGAGGAAAGAGAAAGGGACTATGTTAATCGCGCCCCATCGTCAACCATCGCCTGCTTTACATAGTTATTATAAACCCACACTTGCAAGTGTAAGGTCGGGTCACTCGGCATGCGATCTCAAAGATCTGTGGGCATTTTACTTATTTCAAGATGAATTAACATCCTTGTCCGGCTGCCCCTGAGGGTGGATATCAAAATCTACGTGATTTACTTGTGTTTCTGGGAGGTGGAGTGATGTTAATTAGATGGCCTAGACCTAATGCTTCTAAAAGAGCAGCTCGTGAGGGGGAGAGTTCTTTAGTAAGTCCAAAAATGAAATGTGTGAGAAGGTCTTTGTTAGGTCACTAATTAAATCATACTAGCACCGATGGGTTTTTCAACTATTTGTCGACTCTTATCCTGCCTCCTGCAGATGACTTGGGCTCGGCTGAGAGAAATACTCTCGTGTTCTTGTTATAGCTTCGATAGGTAGTTCAGCGCCTAATTCTACCAAACTAACTATCTTGGTCTCTGGTTGAGCTCCCAACCGTGGCGCAATCGACGGATTTAATGAAGTCGAGGCTTCATGATCATTGCTTTCCGTCACCGCACCTTTGTTTGTTCCGCTGGATTCAGCCTATTGCTATCATGATTTGGGAGTGGATCATTAAAGATCTTGAGGGGAGCATTCTCGAGGGGAAACCGCCTCGCGAGAGTATTTGGTGATGATGAGACGGGATCTCGCCAAAAACAAGTCTCGTGAAGAACCTGTCTTTGTTCTTCTCGCAAGCGCCTGCATAAATTTATCAGTAGTCACGACACGTTCTAAAGTGTCGGACCTGAATTTTATGGAAACCACAATAAGAATTGGGGTCAGAATTCCGCTTTGTTGGTTTGGTGTGTATTGTGGCCTAAAATTCCGATCAAACTGTTGCCTATTAGGACTAAAGTTTTGGAATTGTTGTTTCGGTTTTGACTTTGGTTTTGGTAACCAAATGAGTTTTGGCTTGGCCCTCGTATGGGATTTCGCCGTTGTTTGTTGTTGTTGTGGATGGTTAAAATCCACCGTATTGATTGTCGGGGTAAAGTTGTTGTTTCGTTGGTTGTTTGTTTGTGATGAGCATTAACAACATTTACCCTCTCGGGCTGGTCGGGTTACCCCATCCGTTGTTACCCCACGATTTTTGTTAAGGATTTTGGGTCCTGATTGACATTTGTGGTAGTCAGAGTGTTTTGAGTGGAGGTGATTAACCTCCGCGTTTGTTCCATATGTCTTACGACCACTATCTATCGCCGCTTGATCTATTCAAGAGCGCTCTCAAGTACTTCATCATAAGTCCTTAGTGGGAACTGACTTCTTCCTTCACTTCTTACCGAGAGAATGAAGGAATAAATCGCATAGTTCCATCTGATCCATGTTTGGAGCACTTGCACGATGAATAAAGAACCGTACGCCACCTTGGATGAAATGGGTGACATACTCATTGTGTTCTTGTTTGATATGCAAGAATTCCCGATTCCCTGTTCTCAATAGTTTGTTCATGTCGAAGGCTTTGATGAACTCGACACGAGTTGTTTAAATGAATGTATGGAAGCCTGTGTATTCTATAATACCAATCGAGAGTGATGCCTTCCAAGGTTTTGGGAAATATTTTAGCAACAACCCCATCCCATGGGAGTAATTCGTAATGGTCAGTAGCGTAAGCTTTGATATGTGTTGGATCTCCTCACCCTTGAACTTGGGAAAATCAGGGAGAGGTCTGAAGCATGACGCTTCGTATGGTGAAATCTAAGGGTTCCTTTAGATATTCTCGAATAAGTCCCTATCGTATAGCTTTTTCACCATGATGGTGGTTCACGAGGGAGTGGTGGTGGGATAGGTTGTTGATACGGTGCAACAGATGTGTCGCAGGCAGGGCATAGGAGGTCCCCGCGTTTGAGCAAACATGCCGGGAGAGGAGAACATATCTCCTTGTGGTGATTTAGAGTATATGTTTAAGTAGGATGGGGTATTGTCAAGGAACGGATTGTTCGACACTAGACCGGGAGGAATAGTGTTAGAGATGATAGGCCTTGTTGGCGTTTGTTGTGGATATTGAGGACGCATGCCCAACGTGCCTACTCCCGTAAGGAGATCTACTTGGCCGAGTGGTATGGAGGATCGAACTTCCTCGCTTGTATGAACGGAGAATTTTGACTTGCTTGAGCAAGTTCTAACCCTCTCACTCTTTCTACTAACGTTGAAATGACTTCATTTGGTGAAGTCACAAAGACTTTTCCCGAGCGGCGCTTTGTTGTATACCCCTGGTGTCAGATAGGTACGTGATATCCCGTCATAAACCGATCGCTATCTTGCCAAGTTTCTCCAAGAATATTTCCGTATAAGGGCATAGAGGTATTTTCTTGAAAAGAGATTTCGGGTTGTATTTGTAAACCTCCTATAGGTGGGTACATTCCCAGAGCGTTGTTCACTCCTAGGATAACGTGTCGGGCTGTCCATCATCTAAGACCTGTATGGATCCGATTGCCTACTAATTTGTGGTCCGAGTAGCATTTGAGGAGACGAACTGATTCTCTGTAAACGCCATATTGTTTCAACCTCAAGGCTCTGCTTGTTGGGTTCGAGGGGGCTGATCTAACTCCTCGCCTTGAAAAGATGAACTATATCTCGATTCTTGGGGTTTGTGTTGACAACCGATTAGTTGAATAGTTGTCACCCCATACCGAGAGCGAGGGTGATGATTGCCTATTCTGCTGGGCGAGTATGCCTCAAGACCCAAGAGGGGTCTCGCCATATGCATCGAATCCCGACATATTGGGGTATATGAATACCCGCAGATAATGATGGGAAGGAGCGAAGGTGATTTGTGAAAGGAAACGTGATATTTATAACTCTGAAAAGTAGGAAGTTTTACGCCAGCTTTTACTAATTTGTTTGTTTCACGTCTAAGTTCACCAATTTTGTACGCCTGAAAAGTGACAAAGCAGCTTGAGAATCTACAAGTGACTCTTCCGCGCACCCGACCTCTCGAGGTCGTGCCGAGACAGCCGGGGGGTAGAATATACGTTGATTCAGACAAACTAGTTAGGTAGTCTAATGTCTTCGACACGCACTAGTGGAATTTTGTGAATCTAAGGCAAAGAAGGCCCTTCTAACTTGGATCGGTGTGATAGATCGATCAAGCAAGGATGATCGCGTCAAGGCTCCAATCAATATCGAGCTCGGGGCGTGATTCGATCTATGGGTCATGGAATACGTGGAAAATGACCGGGATAGTTTCGTATATCTCCGATAAGGTCATATGGTGGATGATGAATATAATTTGACTCTACGGATGATTTTTCTCGCCTAGTCCGTAATTCCCTAGCTTCGTTAGCCGCTGATATCTAGTAAGGACGCTTGTTCGATGATGATAGTGGAAGTGGAGTGGACCGAATACCAAAGTGTGTAGGTTAGTGTCTATATCTAATTCTTGGAATGGATTCGTTAGGTGGATTTGTGGGTCACAACCGTAAGTTCGTGTTTGTCAGGTCCCGTTATGGTCATATGTGAGATCAAGTTCTAATCCCTAAGATCAAGAATCATATGCTTTCTCGCCTTCTATATTTAGAATCAATAGTTGTGCGATCTTCTCATAATATCTTTACTGTGCGTTCTCGCAACCCGGATTCTTAAACCGGTATCTATGTCGAGGGTGTCTCCTCGCTGCTTGTCAGGAACTAAAGGATCACACCCGAATGTTTGTTCTCTTTCAATCCTTCTACACCATGTGGATATTTTTCTAGGTAATCTCGTAGTTTGGCCGACTTCGACCAAAATGTATGTGCTTGGTCGTCTTCTATGTTTAATCCTCTTAATCGAGAATCCGATCCGCCTGGAAATCGGGTTGTTCGGAAGACTTATATCCTAAGATTTTGGTCTATGTCAACTATATCGCTGTGATGAGATCGGGTTGAGGCACATTGGCTTCAAAATATATTCCCGGGCTCTCTAGGTCCCGTGAATTGTCATACGAAACAAAATAAAACTAACTATAATAAAGTGAAATCTAAAGTGAAATATTTCTAGCATATATACTTCTTTTTGTATTTTCTAAGATGATTTAAATGAATTTTAAGAAAGCAAACTATTTAAAATATTTAGAATATAACTAAACTAATAATTTAAAACACAAGAAAAACCGAGTGTAGCATAGCTATTTGTTCTGTGCATGATTTGTAGAATTATTCTAAAAATAAAATAACTAATCTAATCTATTTCGCAAGATTCTCGATCCTACCTCGTAAGTGAGGAGTGAATCATAGTTTCGTAAACTATCAATCCCCACAGCCTTCCCCAAGCAATATCAAGAATAGAATTAATGAAATAAAGCGATTAACTACTCTATTTGATATGATTCTAACTAGAACTTTGAAATTTAAAACCCGGATTCCGCAGTAACAATGCTGGCGAATCCGATGGTGTGTGTGATCTCGTCCCCTCAAGATGATCTCCTCGCTCTTTCGTGTTCACGTGATCCGTAAAAGTGTGTAATGCTAAGCACCGATAGGAGTAGATTTTGGGACAAGGACAACTTAGAATGCAGACCTAAAATGCGAGTAGGAGAGGGATAGCGCAAGAGTACGTAGCTTGGCTTATGCGATTCCTAATGGGATTTTACTGCGAGCCACGCAACATGAAGTGACCGTAACTCAGTAACTATCCTATACGAAGAGCAAAACCTGCAACTTTAATGGCTTCCTAAGCTATTGGTTCCAATAGATTGGATAAAATAAAGACACCGCTTGCACAAGTTGGATATGTGGCTTACCAACAAACCGAATAAAGCTAACCGTGCATATAATGAATTAAACTAAGAACACCAAGATACAATGAAAGCAAATCTACAAAGAAAGAGAAACTTAGAGGCAAGCTTCTAACCGGATTTGAATGAGATAACAAAGACTACCCGCACAAGATGGGTCTGTGGCTTACTAACAATTAACAATACTATCTAAACATGCAAGTGAATTAACACTATGGCTTCTAAAACAATAAAAGACTAAAATATGAGAATCGAGCATGAAATTGAATGAGGGGCGTAGACCATTTGCTTATGCACAAACCATGCATTTATAGAATTCAATCACCTAAAACCAAAACCAAATGGAACTCCTAAACAATAAACAAAGGAAAAACACTATTCCAGTGGGACCAAAAACATAAATGCATGCTCAAGTCGGCAAGAAAAGTGGTGAATCATGATATTTCACGCGAAGTCGCATCAAAGAACGTTTCGAAAACGCATACAGACCGCCGCCTGAGTAGGGCGGCGGCATGGACCGACCAGACCGCCCACCCTAATCAGTATGATGGTTTGGCCACATCAAGGACAAAAGGCCAAGGAAAGAAGAAAAGGGGAAAACAAAGGGCGCAGGCTGCAGGCACGCAGGATGTTAACGCATACTCCGAGGGATTTTTCGAATCTCGAACACCTGCATGAGGAAACTCAGATCATCATCAGGGGCACTTGTTACACTGCCCGCAAAGACAAGACCTTAAAATTTTGGGTACGCACAATGACTAAGTCACCTCGAGTCTCACAGAATCTGCTCGCATTTAAGAGTGATCAATATGCCCTCTGGTTGCCTTTACTCACGAAGTCCGGTTGGAAGCGAGGGGCTTTTTAGCCCCAATGTTGGTACTCCGCCCAAGCCTCCCAGGAAGATCACTCACTCACCTTACAAGGTAGGTTATTGATAGATCTAAGAACCCTCTCTCTCTCTATTTTGTTTTTTAAAATACACCATATTAAGCTTGTGTTAGATCAATTGTAATTGGTACATGTTCTATATCAATATAGATGTCAATCAAGCACTACATCTACTGCACCGATCGACAATGAAAAAGTCACTTCTCCTTTTGTCAATGGTCCAAAAGTCTGTATAGAGTGGTCCATTTAAGGGTTGGAAAACCTTCGCAATAGTTAAAGATGATTTTTGCTATATGAACGAGGAAAACACATTTCCCCATTCGCATAGTTAGTGGGTTTATTTACAAGGTAGAGTATTCGATTGATCTCAAATCATTGATGTTTTCCTTTAAGAGTTAACAATTTTTATATATAAAGTGCAGCTGTTCATAACTTGAGTCTATGTAAATTTAAAAATTTAATCACTTTCCTCGATAAGAGATTTTTAATAAAGGAGCAGTTTTAAGGCCAAAAGGTAATACCTTCCATTCATACTGGCCTCCTGGAACTACAAAAGTTGTTTTATAGGTATCTTCTGGTTTTAAGAAAATTTGCCAGAATCCACTTTTGAGGTCGAACTTGCTGTAGACCTTCGAACCTTTGATTCTTGCTAGCAGATCATCTTTTGCAGGAATTGGATGCTGTACTGCAGAAATAAATTTGTTAAGAGGTTTATAATCAACAACTAACCTCTTTTTCCTCTCTCGAGCCGTTGTTTACTTTTTTATTTACGTAGAAGGCAACACATGACCATGGAGAGTTAGATTCTTGATAAAGCCTCCTTGCAAAAGCTTCTTTATCTCTTCATGGCACTCCTTTCTTTCAGAGGGAATCATTCCTCTGTGATGTGCTCTGAACTTTGGGACAATTATTTCTTTTCCTTCTTTATCTTTGACAATCTGTAGATCAAGTGAACAGACATGCTTTTTCTAGAAATAAAAGCATGAGGATTATCTGAACAAAGATCCTTTTGATCTTTGCAATAATTTCATCAATATTGGTTTTACAAAGAGAAATGGATTTATGAATCCATTCATGACTAGACTCTTTCTTATGAACAGGTAAAGGGACAATGGTCTGAAAGGTATATCTTCTAGAATTTTCACATCAGGATTAAATAATGAAATATGGTCTTTACTGAAACTAAAAGTACCACAATCCTGAAGGGCATCTACACCTATGAGACAGTCATAAGAAATCATGTCATGTTGATAGAACTTCAGAGTTCTTGTAAAACCTTCTATTTTACAGGGATTTCAGCCACATACCTAGAGACAACCTCTTTCTTATCAAAATGTATTTTCAAATAAGTTTCTTCCCAACAATCTGGAGGAATTGCCATAGACCTAATCATACTGATGTCTGCACCAGTATCAATCATGGCATCAAGAGAATAAGGCTTGATGTGAGGGATGCAGATGGTAATAGTTATAAAAGGATTTTGAGTACAACTTATAGTGCATACCTCTGGTTCAGGTTCAGTGGCAGATACTCCTTCTTGTGCTTCTTGTAGAAGAATCTTTTGATAAGCTTCTTCTAATTCTTCTTCATCCTCTATCTTTTTCTTGTCTCTTTCTTCTTCAGTGATGAGTTTTTTATATTCATCTGTGGCTTTAGAAATAACCTTTTGGAGGAATTCAATTTTGCTTCTCCTCCATGATCTTATCATATTTGGATCAGGAACTGGTGTTATTGAATAAAGCAATTTGAGTTGGTTTTTCGTAAAAATCTTTATTCATTTTCTTTTCAGGGAAGAGAAATGAAAAGTTTCTTTGAGGAGGTGTAAAACCTCTCCTCTTCCTCTCCATGCTCCACCTCTTCCTCTTTGAGGAATTTGTCTTTTGACTCTAACTTCTTTGCCGTAAAGGTGGCCTCGATCGGGTGTTGAGAGAATGGTTCTTCAAAACAAAACAAATCTTCTTCTTCTTGTTGGCTTTTAATCTTTCATTTCAAGCTCAAGTTGATTTTGCTGGAAATATTTATTTCCAGCCTTCTCGACTTTTATTCTCAGAAAGATTTTTGTAGTGTTCCAGGAGACAATCCTCATATTCACTCGACGAAAGTCAGAATCGCTTCAGAAGAAGATCAGCAGATAAAGGTGCTAACGGATGAGGAAAGTTAGCATTCATATTAACCCTTACAATAGTATTTACAAAAGAGGGCAAAGAATCATATCCTGAATTAGTACTATCATCGCCGTAATCAATGTCTGCATATCGTTGACTTGAAATTATCCATAGTAAGATCGATAAGAAATGTCGAAGAATATTCTATATGTATCATCGACCCAGATAATAATTTTTTTCTCATGATACTTTTTAGCTGCAAGGGTATTTACCTTTGCTTTTCCTTTATCAGAATCTTTCTGAGGACACTTGTTAGCATAATGTTTGCCTTTACAAATAAAACAAGTAGGAGTAAACTTTTTTTCCTACATATTTGTTTTTCCAGGAAAACAAATTTTTAAAAGGCTTTTTAAATGCAAAGAATGCTCAAAATTTCGTATTTATACTTCTTTATACCGACCCTTCCCCTTTGAAAACTAACATTGTTTACAATTTTTTTATGGGACTATTCATATCACAACCCAAATGGGTCAGATTCAAACATATGGCAAAATTTATGACCAAGAGATCTTTCATTTTCTGGCTTCTTTTCTTTCCATTTTTTCTCTGCATAATCTAGCATTGGTATTATCTATTATTTGATTTATTGCCCCAAAGCTCAATTCATCTGGATTCATACCATGCATAGCTTTTTTGTATTCTGTAGAGAAATAAGGAGGAAAAGATTCAACATATCTCAATCTCATAGTAGCATCATGAATATTACTAGAATTAGTAGTATAGTTTCTGCATGTAACACTGGTATTCCTTTATTCTAGACATATCACAAAGTCTAGCTCTAAGAAACAAAGAAGTATTTAGAACTTTATTATCTTCAACATCACCAATAAATTCTTTGATTATAGCAGCAGTTAAACCCATAAAACCACTTTGTAGGATTGCAGATTGATGGGGAACAGTATCCCACCATTCCTTGATTATTCCTACAAATCCATTTGCTATGGTCGAAGTTGCCGCATGGGATCTTTTTGTACATTTCTAACTGAGAATTTCCCCATCCTATCATGCCATGCACCATTTCCTTTATTTCATCTATAGATTCGCATTCTAATTTGTAGACAAACTTGTCAAGAGTTTGTACTTCCAGTCATTCCTGCAGAGGTTCAGTGGTTAGATTTGATGTTTCTCCTGAAATCATGCCTTCAGCCTTTTCTAGTTTAATTTTTACCATGCCTATAAACTTCTTATCATCTTTTGAAAAAATAAAGGATTATATTGGGCTAATATTTGCTTATGCCGCCAAGTTAAAGATGAACTCCAGAAGTTCAGAGACTTGCTTCCATGATACAGTATTAGACCAATCACCTTCTTGAACTTCTTTTTTTTTTGGTATTATCCAAGATTTCTTCACCCATGGAGTTATGACGGGCAAAGAACTAATCGTAACTCCGCACAAGATCAATCTTGATACATCTGCTCATTAAATTCATGTAGCCTGTGACAAAGCAGACTCTACCATCTTCTGGTACATCTTAACTTAGATGCCATATCACTCTTTATACTAACTGTATGGTCAACAAGGGGCTGAACAATATCCACAACATTCTGAGTAATGACTTTTGGAACCTCAGTAGAAACTATTCTATGATTATGTTGTACAAGACTCTCTATTCTTTTTACAGATTTATCCACATCATCTATTTTTGAATTTAACAATTGAAGAGCACCTGAGCATCTCTTCCTTCTCGTTAAGCTCAATTGCTTCAGCTGCCTTTTCCATTTCCTCGCCAATATAGATTACTTCGAGATTGTACTTCGTCATGGACATTTTTTACAATAGTTATTTGTCCAATTTAACATTTTTGAAGACTTCAAAAGGGTCTATCTATCTGCCTATTGTTCTTCGATACCTGTAGAAGACAACTTCTTCTCGAGATCGATCTGGGATAAGACCTCATCTCAGAGCAGAAAGTATAAGAACTAGGAGACGCTGAGGCCATGTTAATGGTAGACATTGCTAGCACATATTTTTGTTTTATTAATTGCTCACAATCATCGCACCACAGAAATCAGTTTGGATCATGAACAAGATTAGTCAGGATCGCCAAAAATGCTTGCTCTTCGCAAAGTTTGCTATGATGATGACTTCTCCTAAAGAAAAGAATGAACTATCGACCGCATATAATTGCTTCTATGCAAAGAAGAAATAGAACTCTTAGATCTAAATGATAATCGTTACATTATTTTTGACTATCGACAATCGCCTGCATTTTCGCTTACGCCGCCGGATCGCAAGAATTTTCGACAGGTCCACTCCTTCGCACTTTGATTTGCGACCAAGATATTAGCTTTGGCTCTATTTTTCGCTTCTATATTAACGCGGCTCACCACACCGCGCCTCGAAATTACATGCTTGATCGTAGGACGCATGGTATTTACAGTCTATAGATGACTTTCAGTAATGCATAAGCTAAAGTGACAGCACTGCAGACGCATATTAAGAATCAGTTGTAGCCAAACGAAGTTTTTAATACTTTTCAACAAATCATTCTTGGTCGACTTACAGATAATTAGGCATACTTCAGTGATATGGGTCCATTATGAAGACTGTATGTATGGTCGCTAACAAAGAATCTTTTGAAATTATCAAACCCAAAATCCATTAAATAATAAAGGATCTGAAAGTCATTTAAACCACGACGGAACAAAGGGGTAATACCTATTTCGCATCGCACCTATATGGGCAAACTTATAATATGTTTTGTTTTTTGAGAGAGATTTTATATCGGCAAGATCTATTAAAGGAATATTATACTCGCTAGAAAAGATCGAGTAACTTGATAATCGATTTCACGGGTTTTATACACAAGATTAGCCATTAAATGAAAAGCGTAAACCTTAGAATAAACCCGATCGCATGGAATTTTGCAACTTCCAGGCCGGCAAGGATTTGACTCTTCTCGCATGTTAATTGCAAATTTGTTTGAAAGACATCAAAGAAGACTAACAAGATCTTGTTCTACCTGTTCTTTCAGCCAGTAAAATGGGATCGCACCTTCGATGCCATTTAAATTGTTAGTCGATTTGTTACAACTTTACGCAGATTTACGTATCGATCGCATTCGAATCACAAGCGCATTAACACGGTGACTTACTTCATGCATGAGTTCGCTTCGCCTCGAGTTACATCAGATCAACTCGATTTCATAGATAGAATATGAAAAGATCGAAACCAAACTCCAACAAAAGATTTGAAAACAAGAACTTGCATAATAAGAATATTTATATGAAAAAGAAACTTACAACCAACTGATACCACTTAAAGGATCAAATACAATATATGAAGAATCGATTAACACAAAGAAAAATCAGACTTACAAAATAAACTTAGACTTACAAAATATTGCTATCTCGACTCCAAGTTCTACTAAATTTTTATATTTCTCCGATGTAGTGAATGAAGCTCGAATCCCTTATTTATAGGAATTGAGTAGCTTTTCATGAGAGACCGAAACCTATAAACCTACAACCCAAACCCGTAACGACATATAAATAAGGGATTCGAGTTTCATTCATTACATCTGAGAAATATCAAAGATTTAAGTAGAGCTTCAAGTCAAGAGATAAAGTAAGTATTTTGTAAGTCTAAGTTTATTTTGTAAGTCCGAGTTTTCTTTGTGTTAATCAAGCTTCATATATTGTATTTCATCCTTCAAGAGTGGTATCGATCTAGTCAGTAAGTTTCTTTTAATATAAATATTATTATTGTGACAAGTTCTTGTTTTCAAAATCTTTTGTCGAAAGTTTGGTTTACGATCTTTTCATATTCTATCCTGGAAATCGAGCCGATACAACATAAGTCGTGCAAAGAGGTGAGACTCTGCAAGTAAGTAAGTCAGGTTGCAAGGCAGCTTTAGGTCAGGCCCGATACCGTAAGCTCCCGCCGTAAAGTTGCTCTCGCCAAGAATAGCTTAAAATGGCATCCAAGGTCGCCCCGCTTTTCTCAAGAAGGAGAACAAGATCTTGTTAGTCTTGCTGATGTCTTTCCCGTAAATTCTGCAATCGACATGCAAGAAGAGTCGATCCTCGCCACTCGAAGTTACCCAAAATTCCATATGATTAGGTTTATTCTAAGGTTTCTGCTTTTCATTTAATGGCTAGTACTGTGTATAAAACCCGTGAGTCAGTTATCCAAGTTACTCAGTCTTCTTCTAGTGAGTATAATATTCCTTTAATAGATCCTGCTGATATAAAATCTCTCAAAAAACAAAATACTTATAAGTTTGCCCATATAGGTTGTGTACAAATAGGTATTACCCCTTTGTTCCGTCGTGGTTTAAATGCCTCCGTCTCTTTGTTTAATGGATCTTAGATTTGATAATTTCAAAGATTCTTTGTTAGCAGCCATACAGACTGGTCTTCATAATGGACCCATATCCTTTGAAGTATACCCTAATTATCCTGTAAGTCTGACCAAGGATGATTTATTGAAAGAAGTCTTAAAGCTTCATTTGGCTACAACTGGTCTTAATATGCGTCCTGGTGCCTGTCCTTTAGCTATACATTACAAAGTCATCTATAGACTTGTAAATACCATGCATCCTGTAGTCAAGCATGGAATTTCCAAGGGCAGCAGCGTGGTGAGCCACGTTAATATAGAAAGCCAGAAAATAGAGCCAGAGCTAATATCTTGGTCACAAATCAAAGTGCCAAAGGAGTGGACTCTGTCCAAGAAATTCTTGCAGTCCAGTAGCCTAAGCTTCAAAATGCAACGACTGTACAATGAATCAAAAAATAATGTAACATTATCATTTAGATCTAAGAGTTCTATTTCTTCTTTCCTGTAAGCGCCTGCATACCCAATGCTTCATTCTTTTCTTTAGGAGAGTCATCATCTAAAAAACTCCGCTAAAGAGCAAACATTTTTGTGCAGTCACAATAGTCTTGTTCATGATCCAAACACTGATTTCCTATGGTGCAATGATTGTGAGCAATTAATAAAACAAAAATATGTGCCTAGCAATGGTCTACCCACAAGATGGCCTCAAAAGCTGCCTCCTAGTTCTTATACTTTTCCTCGCTTAGAAAGTTCGAGGTCTTGTCCTCGATTAGTCTCGTAAAGCCGTCTTCCGTATCAAAGAACAAGAGATGCATTGAAGATAGACCTTCCGAGTCTTCAAAAATGCTAAATGGACAAATAAAGTCAGTAGAAAATGTCCAGCATACAGATTATAATCTCGTGAGTCTATATGGCGTAATGGAAAAGACGCTCAAAGCAATTGAGCTTAACCAGAAGGGAGATGTATCAGGAGCTCTTCATTTGTTAAATTCAAAAATTGATGATGTGGATAAATCTGTAAAAAGAGTAGAGAGTCTTGTACAACATAATCATAGAATAGTTTCTTCTGAGGTTCCTAAAGTCATTACTCGAATGTCAGGATATTGTTCACTCTCATTGACCATACAGTTAGTATAAAGAGTGATATGGCATCTAAGTTAAGATCTACCCAGGAGATGGTAGAATCTAGCCTGTCACAAGTACATGAATTTAATGAACAGATGCATCAGAAGATTGATCTCAGACAGATACGCTTAGTTTTTTCACTACCATAACTCCACAGATTGAAGAAATCTTGGAGAATACCAAAAAGTTGAAAAGGTGATTGGTCTAATATTGTATCATGGAAGCAAGTCTCTGAACTTGCAGGTACATCTTCAACCAAGCAGCATAAGCAAATCTTAGCCCAGTATAATCCTTTATTTTTTAAAGATGATAAGAAGTCTATAGGCATGGTAAAAATTAAACTAGAGGAAGCTGAAGGCATGATTTTAGGAGAAACATCAAATCCTAAGCCTGAACCTCTCCAAGGAATGGCTAGAGTACAAACTCTTCAGCCAAACTGGTACAAATTAGAATGCAGATCTATAGATGAAATAAAGGAAATGGTGCATGGCATGATAGGATGGGGAAATTCTCAGTTAGAAATGTACAAAAAGATCCCCATGCAATAGCTTCAGCAATAGCAAATGGATTTGTAGGAATAATCAAGGAATGGTGGGATATTGTTCCCCATCAGTCTGCAATCCTACAAAGTGGTTTTATGGGTTTAACTGCTACTATAATAAAAGAATTTATGGTGATGTCAAGACAATAAAGTTCGAATACTTCATTATTTCTTAGAGTTAGACTTGTGATATGTCTAGAATAAAGGAATACCAATGTTACATGCAGAAGCTATACTATAATTCTGGTAATATTCATGATGCTACTATGAGATTGAGATATGTTGAATCTTTTCCTCCTTATTTCTCTACGGAATACAAAACAATACGCATGGCTTAATCTAGATGAATTGAGCTTTCAAGCTAATAAATCAAATAATGACAATACCAATGCTAGATTATGCAGAGAAAAAATGGAAAGAAAAGAAGCCAAGAAAATGAAAGATCTCTTGGTCATAAATTTTGCCATATGTTCAATCACCCATTCTGTCCGTGATAAGCATAATAGCCCCATAAAGAAAAATCAGAAACAATGTTCGCTTTTCAAAGGGGAAGGGTCGGTATAAGAAGTATAAGAAATACAGAAATTTTGAGCATTCTTCTGCATTCAAAAAGCCTTTTAAAAATTTGTTTTCCGGAAAAACAAATATGTAGGAAAAATAAAAGGTTTACTCCTACTTGCTTTATTTGCAAAGGAAAACATTATGCTAACAAATGTCCTCAGAAAGATTCTGATAAAGGGAAAGCAAACGTAAATACCCTTGCAGCTAAGGGTATCACAGAAGAAAATTATTATCTGGTTAGTGATACATATAGCTATTCTTCTGACATTTCTTATCAGTCTTCTATGGATAATTTCCAAGTCAACATTATACAACATTCAGATTCTGACAGTGATAGTACTAATTCAGGATATGATTATGCTAACTTTCCTCATCCGTTAAAGACCTTTATTCTGCTGATCTTCTTCGGGCGCATGCTTCGCTGAGAAAGTGAATATGAGGATTGTCCTCCCGGAACACTACAAGAAAAATCTTTCTGCAGAATAAAGTCAGAGAACTGGAAAATAAATATTTCCAGCAAAATCAACTTGAGCAAGAAAGAAAGATCAAAAGCCAACAAGAAGAAGAAGATTTGTTTTGTTCTGAAGAACCATTCTCTCCAACACCAATCAGGCCACCTTTCCAGCAAAGAATTCGTCAAAGACAAATTCCTCAAAGAGGAAGAGGTGGAGCATGGAGAGGAAGAGGAAGAGGTTTTACACCTCCTCAAAGATGACGACCACAATGGTGACAATGAGCTCAATTATCACCATATACTTATTTGTCTTCCCCTGTTGAATCATTAGGTGATGTCCTCAATAGTAGAAGTTTTTAATTAATGGTCGTAAGTCGAGTAAATCCTATCTCTAATTGTGGGAGAAAGGGCTTCCATATTTGCACCATGTTACCTTAATGGTCACAAAGTTAGTGGTGCGTGTGGGCCAAAGTCATGCTAGAAATGTTAGAATTTTAGATGTCATAATCTCATAATTAGAATCTTATTTTGGGAAAATGGGCTTCCATGCATTGTGGATGGAAAATGTTTATGAATAGTTTTGTCTATACTGGATTTGCATGCCAATAGAAGTCAATTTATATTGATTGATGAGTTCTTTTTAGGTGATCTATTTTATTTTATTTATTTATCTATCTTACAATCTCAATCTCACAATCTCTAAATCAGAATCATCTTTTTGGGAAAATGGGCTTCCATGTATTCTGGATGAAAAATATTTGTAAACAGTTTTGTCTAGACTCTAGAGTTTAGACAAGGATTTCAGATACAATAGAAGTCAATTTATATTGACTGATGAATGCTTTTCTTTCTTACCTATCTTATTTCTTCTCCATGAGAAATGTTGCAGGGAGGAACATTGAGATCAATCTCGTATTTTCCAAGGTCCACCAAACTATCAATAAAAAAAGAGATTTGTTTGCATGTGAGCACTCGTCTAAATCAGAATCAACAATCTAGACAAGGACTTCCATCTTGACAAGGATATTTAGCATGTAATTTCTACTTTTCTAGATGATGATATTGTTTATCTGGGCCAGATCATGTAAGTATTTTGTTTATAGATACCTGAAGGTGCCTTGCTGTGATTATTAAATGATTTACATTTGAAAATTGATCAGAACTTAGCACACTAATGACTAGTGAAGGAATACCATTTAGACAAACAAATTGATCATATATTTCTTCTCATTAGCCATTAGCACTAAATATCATTGCAAGATTGGATAGACAAAGATTTGTAGAGCGTGAACTCAATAATTTTGAGAAGGATGCATGTCTTCTTTTAGGAAACGAAAAAGTAAGGGAATGTTAAATGCAAAAGAGAATGATGGGGTCTATTATATATGTTTTGTGCCTAGAAGGAGCGTGAACTTTGAACAATTTTGAGAAGGATGCACATCTTCTTTTAGGAAACAAAAATTCAAGGAATGTTAAATACAAAAGGGAATGATGGGATCTATTGTACATGTAAGCCAGGCTCTGTAAGTGAAAATATATCGCTTTTTCATATTCCACAATCCAAGAAAGATTTTATTTTTTCATCTAAATCTGAAGAGGACTTGATTACAATGAGATTCAATATACTTACTAAAATAAGAACTTGAAATTAATACATACATAAAGCTTCCACAAACTATAATTGCTTATGTATGTGGATCATTGCATTACAACCATTTAGAATTTGTGTTTCACAAGTGTAAATTATAATACCCGAACAATGGGGAATTCTGATCCTCGCATTTACCTTTATATCTCTATTATTTGGTATCAAGTTCGGTCAACAATTTACATTAAACATAACTACATATTCTTCATATATATACTTGTAGTCCTTACTCCTAAAGTGGATTCAAGTGGAGGAGATTTTGGCTATCTATGGCTTTTATATGCCATATGTTTTGTGCAATATGCTTGTAAACCTTTTCGCATTTCAATTTACTAGTATGACTTTCAACCAATATCCATGCATTCAATACATTCCAATTATTGATATTTGTTAGTTTATTGATAGATTATAATCTTCAAACTAATCAAATGAATTATAATCTTCAAAACAATAAGCCTAATTATATTCTTCGAGTTAAACGCCCTTCTTTTTCATAACCAAATTAAACATCATTCAATCGACAACCTTGAAGTTGGAAAATATAAAATGAAAAAATACAATGTATGTTTGGTAGATAATTACTCTTCCGTCCATCTAAATTGGGTTTGCTCAATTTTCGATGAGTGTTCTTGCATTGCCTTCCTCTTTGTAATTGATCCAACTTAAAATTTCAAAGGGTCCTTAAAAAGTTCTATGAGAAGTTATATTTATAAACAATTGTTTCGCTTTCAAAAGTATTTTTACACCACTCTTTATATTATGATATATCTCGGAAACAGCTTCCTCGATGTCTTAAATAACATGAATTTTCTCCTTTTTGAACTATAGTTGTTATTGTCACATCACTATTCGAGGGTACACTTTTCCATGTATCCATAAAGTCACTTTCTCTTCCTTGGGTTCTCGAACCCTTCATCTTCATCTCTCTTTCTCTCCCATTATTTCTCTCCCTCCAATTTGACTTCCTTAATAGATCCCCTTCAGATTTCCACCGTACATTTCATGTACAATTGCTAGTAAACAAATAGTGAGTAGAAAATGTAATACTACGTTCCTTTTGTTTGACATTTTAAGTACATCATTAGATATTTGTTTATAAATAAAATTTGGATTTAGATGTACAAAATAACTAAACATATGTTTTTAATAACTTATTTAGTTGGAATTTATGCAACATATTTTTAATAAAGAAATATTTAAAAATATTATCACTCTATAAAATTGTATATAATGTTTAACCCACAAATATTCTAAATTAAATTATTATATTAAAAAAATTAAATCTCATTAATATAAAATCAAAAGTTTTTTTTTATCAAATGTATAAATTGAGTTTCAAAGTGCATTCACTTAATCGTCTCTAGTCCATACTGCTTACAGATATCTTAAAACAAGTTTCATGGGGTTACCAAATGTGAGCTGTAAATAGACCAAATGAACCTTTGATTATTTAAGATTTGGAGCAGGAAATATGAATGTATCAATAAGGTCTAAACCTGAGATTGCTCGAATTTCTGCTACTACGACTGGTTGAATGTCTTTCCCTACTGCGGCCATGAGAACTACTTTCGAAATCCCTATCACCATGACGACCTTCATAACTTCTTTCCCTGTGACTGCCATGAAATCTTCTGTCATCACCATCTCTATAGTTTCTTTCCTTGTATTGCATGGCACCACCACCAGAAAAATCTGATAAACCTGATCTGTTAAAATGTGATCTTCCTCCATAAGAATGAGGAGGGAAGAAGCATACCCAGATGCTGCCATCCCTTGTGGCTGCAACATGTATGTAACGCTGCCATCTTCAAGCCGAACTTGAACCATCACCATGTTCGAAGTAGGTTGAAGATGAGGCAGAGTAGAACCAAATCTTCCTTGCCAATTGTTCCAGCCATAGTATTGTTCATAATTGGGAACTACTGCACTTTGAAAATGATGCCCAGAATTTGGTTGTTGTTTATGATGCCTTGTCTTGCCAAAGCAACCATCAGCTCGTTGTCTCTAGGAACATAATTATATCGTACATTTATCCCACATGTAAGCAGAACGGAGGAAAGGGAAGAAAGCGAGTGTATAAAAACAAAGGGGAGATATTTGCAAAATCATATCTTTCTCGGCCTTTTGGCTAAGATCAAGTGTAGTATCTGTTCTTATCAGTTTAATATCTGATACGTGGCTCAATGAGCCACACGATATTAAATTAATTTCTTTAGGGAGGGCCCACCACGGTAGCTTGCTATCAGGGTTCTCAAGCGTCGTTCCTTTATTACACTACTGCACAAGCCTGGCGCACCCCAACCAATACTAATTCAAATGTAAAATTACACGCTTTGCAGGTTAGAAGGAAGCGCGATGTTAACGTTGTCAAGGTTTGTTCAGCATAAGTAATTTGATTAGCAGGGTAGAGATAGACCTGTAGATGTCAAGGTTTTGATTACATTTAGATGCTTTGCAGGTTAGAAGGAAGTGCGAAGGTATGATTTTTACAGTCTGCTTAGTGAATGTAATAGTACACAGTATGGAAGATGCATTGGTATTCAATGATAGAACATTTTCAGTAGAGTAGATACTTAATAATACGAATGTGGACTTGCCTAGTTGTAATGCAACTTGAACTCCCAAATAATACGTAAGCAACATTTCCTCCTCATCGAGCTTTGGATTTTGAGCTCGGGCTGTTATGTGCGACAGGAGCTGGCTTCTAAGAGAGAGACAAATTGAGCATTTGAGCTTGGCTTCGGCTTTGGCCGTGGTTGAGGAAATTGGGATGGCAATGTGTAGATAAGAGGGAGGAAGACGTTTTTAAGACATGAAAATCTTTGGGGATCAAGAGGAGCTCAAGCAGCATGAGTTCCGGATTGGGGAGCAACAAATCAGAGTGTGTGATAGCTGGAATAGAAATTGACCCGCAGTTGTCTATTGAATTCTTGGTCTCTAGAAGAGTCCCCCACTTGGTCTAAAATTCTTACCTTCAAGGCGTTGGTCTTCGCGGTGCTCACTTTTGGAGTAGAGGTGATAGGGATGTTCAATGTGGCCAAGCAGAATGTCTTGCATAAGGTTGTAGTGGAGGGGATGAAATGGATGTTTGAAAAGTCCTCCATTTCAAACTTTGTTGGGCAAACAATTGTGCACCGTGAGCTCAACATTTGTCTTGTTCTTGTCTTTAATGCGGGTTAGAGGGCCAGCGCCCTTGAGAAATTAGGTGGTCTTCAGATTGTCATTGCGGACCTTGTAAATCATAATTCGTCGTGCAAAGTGGGAGAAATCTAGATCCGGATTTTGAGTATGATTGAGTGACTCAAGAAGAATGTACCAAGGGCTAGCAATAGTTGGTGCGTGAAGAAGCTTGGGTGGCTTGGGGGAATAAATCCAAGCTGGAGAGTCTTAGAGTTTTTCATCAAGCGAGCACAAAGGTTCGAGAATGCGCTGGCTCCTCAATGCTAGGGTGGGTGGGTTTGTCGTTAGAGGTTGCATTGTTAGGAGTAGGTTGTTGGACCCAACCTTAGGGTGTTTGTGCACGCCTGTGTGTGGGGATGTTGAGGGGACTCGTCTTTCACCTCTTGTTAGGTGCCAACATGTCAAGCTTTGAGAGATAAGATCACAGTGGTGGTTTTCAAAACGCATTATAGGGGCTTTGTTGTCTTGCCCCAAATGTCGGTGAGAAAGGATTGCTCTCAACAGTCACCGGTGGGAGTGTGGCGTACATCGCTTATCATATTGGTTAGGGTGATCGCCGATCGAGGAGAACTGCAAGGTTTGTGCTTGTGGCAAAATTCTTGGCTATGTATTACCTCTCTATCAAAGCCCTCGGCAGGGGTGGATGATCGGGGGAAGTATCACAGCTTAGCCCCAATGGGGCATCGAGGATACTTCAGCCACAACAAACCGATGCACGCCATGTAGGGCAATGCCTTCTTGTCAGGCGCATTGCTGGAAGAGTTTCTTTTTGGCTTGGCCCCCATTCTCGTGAATAAGGAACTGGCCGTGAGGCCTCCATATTGTTGAGTGGAGAACAACGGTTTTCACCAAGAGTATTCCCTGGAGACTCTAACCTTAAATGGTGGGGTCGATATTGCTAGATACGATCACCAAATGGTTTATGTTGTTTGGTATCTTTCGCGGGGAGGAGCTTCAGAGACCAAGTCCCACTAGTGGTCATACTATCAGATTTGAAATTGAAGTCGATGGGTGATTCCCGAAGATCGCACTTACCCTTGGTCGCCCCGAACAAGGAACTCTTCCAGCCTAGGAAAACCAGAATTTGGTGCATTTACTTTCAATATATTCTTTACAAAGTTTTACGAAGTCTCGTTACTTGCAGTATACCTTCCTGCGTAAAGATTGTGACTCAACAAATGTTAAGACACTCTTTCGAGAATGGAGAGTTTGAGAATAAAGATCCCTTTTCGATCTTAATTGTTTGTAACAAACAATTTCTTGATCAACACAACAAAAAAATGTTGAAGTTGTTAAAAGATTAAATTGCCCATTACAATACATAACATGGAATGTCTAAAAGATTATCAATTTATGGCTTATTTTCTTCTTTGTAAGGATCATATGGTTATGTTCACCACCAACGTGTGGGTGGAGGCTTCGCGCTTGTCATTGGTAGTCAACCAAGCTAAATTTATTATCTACAAAACTTGTGCAAAACCACATAACCTTCCATGTTTTTGGGTTATCAAATTCAATAACTACATCGTTCCGATATGGAATGCCTACTCCCCACAATGTGCTTCTTATCCCTATAAGGTTTTTTTGATAAAGTGTAAATAAATTCCCATCAAAATAGTATGGATCTTATTATCCAAAAAAATCTTCAAGGCATGCTGAGTATTGAATGACAAGGGCTTTTCAAAGCCATCTCCAGATTTTGTTACCTAAAGAATTTGTGCAACACACCCTTCTCTCTTTCTAACTTTTCACAAAAATGATGCACGATTCGTCACGACTTACTACTAAGAAATGATGATCATCTACCTTCTATGAACTCCAAAAGAAAATAGATCTCCTTCTTTGTTATCAAATAATGAATTACAATGTTTCCTAAATAGGAAAACAACTCCCAACTCGAGTTGCCAAGTAAACTCTAGCTAACTCTGACTAAATCTACTCTAGGTGGCGGAAATTACTATTTTTAGCAGCTTTACTGTAACTCGCTATTCTTAGTAAGTTCGCATGCTTATTCCTACTACGGCACGTAAATTGCCACGCATCTTCTACATCCCTAAATTAGAGGAATTGCCAACTTTCTAACTCATAATGCAATTAATAGACTAAAATTAACTAATGCTCAAAAATAGGAAAACTGAACTATAACTTAAATCCTAATTTTCGGCCTCAAGATGGCGGATTTAGGGCCCAAAAATGTGTCAAAACTTGCCCCAACTAGTAGGGTTGGGTTTCGCTGTGTTCATCTCATCGAAACACGTGGTTTCAAAAAAAAAATGGACTCAAACGACACCCGAACTCAAGTTATGACCTTGTCAAGTTCCTCGCTAATTCGCGCATCATTCTCCCTCGCTTGAAAAAACGCAGCTCCCGCAAGTTGTCTTCTTCAAACCTGCTTCCATTTATCTCGCATCCAACTTTCGAATCTCCCACTCTGTGACCCAAGTATTGTCCTCTTGTTCCAGTCCTTTCCAATGTACCAAATATTTGTTGTATTTCCCATTTCGTGTGTCCATTGTTTTCTTATCTAGAATCTGATCCACTTCTTCTTTCTTCTTCACCGGAACCTGTTGCCTCCAATCTACTACTTCATCAATAGAATCCCCTTCTGCACCATCCCCATGAAAAGAATACAAATCTGAAACATTAAACACTGGAGAAATATCAAAATTCCCTGGCAATTCTACCTCATAAGCATTATCATTTATTTTTTCACGATTTTCAGTAGGACCAATCTTTTGTATTTCACCTTGTTATAGGTTCCTCTTTGAAACCTTTCCTTCCACAGATATACCATAACCAACTCACCAATTGTAAATACCTTTCTCCGTCTGTGCACATCTGCTATTTCTTTATACTTATCATTACTATTCTGCAGCTTCTTCCGCACTTCTTCCTGCAATTGTTGTATATGTTCGGCAAATGCTTCTGCATCATCACCGACTCGCCATCAATCGGTAGTCGCACCAAATCTAACACCCCATTTGGATTACTCCCATACACAATTGAAAATGGAGACTTTCCCGTGGATCTCGTTTATGGAATCAAGTTATATGCAAACTCAGCTTGTGGTAATGCTAAGTCCCATTGTTTCAGCTTTTCCCCAACAATGCACCTTAACAGGTTTCCCAAACTCCTATTTACCACCTCTGTTTTCCCATCAGTCTGCGGATGATAGGCACTACTGAATTGTAGTTGAGTTCCAAATTTCTTCCATAAAGTCCGCCAGAAGTGACTTAAGAACCTGGTGTCCCTATCTGAAGTAATAGTTTTTGGAACACCATGCAAACGAACAACTTCTCTGAAAAACAAATCTGCTACGCCTGTTGCATCACTTGTTTTCTTGCAGGCAATAAAATGAACCATCTTAGAAAACCTATCAACAACCACAAAAATTGAGTCATTACCTCGTTGTGTTTTTGGTAATCCCAAAACAAAGTCCATACTCAGATCTGTCCACGACCCTTTAGGAACAGGCAATGGCATATACAACCCTGTATTCTGTGCATGGCCTTTTGAGACTTGGCAAATTCGACATCTTTCCACATATCTTACCACATCTCTTTTCAACTTTGGCCAATAGTATTTGTCTGCTACCAAGGCTATCATCTTATCTTTACCAAAATGCCCAGCCAACCCTCCGCTATGCAACTCTTTCACTATATTCTCTCTCATAGACCCAACTGGAATACATAGTTGGCGTCCCTTGAATAGGTAGCCATCCTGTAAAATATACTCATCCAGACATCTCCTGCATTGTCTGACAATGGACTAATTAGTCTTTCAACAATATCCTCAAATCGAATCATAAGAATACAAACCCTTTATTGCTTCAAAACCCACCACCTCATTTTCCATAGTGGTAAACAAAGTCACACGCCTACTCAATGCATCTGCAACTTGATTCTGTTTTCCAGATTTATGTTTTAGAGAAAAAGTATATCCCTGCAAAAATGATACCCACTTTGCATGCCTACTATTCAACTTCTTTTGGGTATTCACATACTTCGTGGCTATGTGGTCTCAGAATAACACAAACTCCTTAGCACTAAGTAATGCCTCCAATGCCTTAATGCTTCAGTACAATTGCATAAAATTCCACATCATAAGTAGAGTAGTTCTTTCTTACCTCATTCAGTTTCTCACTAAAGAAAGCTACCGGCTTTCCTCCTCGACTTAGAACAGCCCCAATACCCACATGTGAGGCGTCACAATCAACCTCAAACACTTTATCAAAATCAGTAGTGCCAAAATGGGTGCCTCTCGCTCACCTTCTTCTTCAAGAATTGAAAACTATCCTCGCCTGCCTTTGTCCACAAAAACTCCCTTCCTTTTGTGCAATCTGTTATAGGAGCTACAATACTGCTGAAATTTTTAATAAATTTTCAGAAATGTTGCTAGACCATGAAAGCTCCTTACCTCTGTTATACTCCGTGGAGTAGGCCATTCAATAATTGCCTTTATCTTTTCTGAGTCCATCCGTACCCCATCTGCTGAAATAATAAAGCCCAAGAATACCAAACTCTCTTGCATGAATGTGCACTTCTTCATATTTGCATAGAGTTTCTCTTTCCTTAACACTTCAAATACCAACCTTAGATGCCTCAAATGTTCTTCTTTAGTTTTACTAAAGATCAAGATATCATCAAAATAAACCACAACAAACTTACCATTATACTCCCGTAGCACGGTGTTCATCAATCTCATAAAAGTACTAGTGCATCGATAACCCGAATGGCATCACCAACCACTCATATAATCCATTTCCGCCTTGAATGTTGTTTTCCACTCATCTCCTTCTCTGATCCGAATCTGATGATAACCACTTCGAAGATCAATCTTGGTGAAATACTTAGATCCAGCAAGCACATCCATCATATCATCAAGGCGAGGTATTGGGAACCGATACTTGATTGTAATTTTATTGATCGCTCTGCTATCCGTGCACATTCTCCATGTTCCATCCTTCTTTGGTGTTAATAAAGTCGGTGTTGCACATGGACTCATGCTCTCCCTTACGACCCCCTTTCGCACGAGCTCTGCCACTTGCCTATTCAACTCTGTATGCAATGTCGGGCTCATCCTATAAGCCGCTTGATTTGGGAGTGAAGACCCTGGAATCAAATCAATGTGGTGTTGAATATCTCTTTTGGGTGGTAATCCATCTGGTAGCTCATCAAGAATAACATCTGAAAATTCTTCTATTAATTCTGCTGTTTCTATTGGTATTTGAGCACTTACAAGTTCATCCTTATTTCGCAACTAGTGCATAACAAAACCGTTCGCTTTGCCTCCTTCACAAATTCCTTTCAGTAAAGCATATTTTCAGCCTTCCCTCTTCTTTAAGAGGTAAAGAAACTATTTTTGTGCCATCCTTCCGTAAAGTATAAGTATTCTTTCCCCATCATGAATAACTTTTCTATCAAATTGCCATGGTCTTCCTAAAAGATATGACATGCATCCATAGGGATAACATCACACCAAATCTCATCCTTATAATCGCTCCCAATAGAAAAGCTTATTAAACATCTCTTATCAACAAGAACTTCATTACCCTTCTTAAACCATGCAATACGATAAGGGTTAGGATTCTTCTCACAATGCACTCCAATTTATCGACCATCTCATTTGAAACCATGTTCTCACAACTACCACCATCAATAATAACATTACATACCTTTCCTCCCGAAGTGCATCTTGTTCTCAAAATATTTGTACGCAGCCACGCATCCCCTGACCTCCTTTTCGAGCAATCATCGCCCTCTTGATCATCGAGTTTCTCCAACATCCGTGGGATTTCCAGTCCTGCTTCATCTTCTACTTGCTCAGCTTCAACAAGATTTACTCTTGGAGCATCTCCTTGCCTTTTTTCATGTGTATAAGTATGTGGGCATTCAAAAGCTCGATGCCCTTCTTCACCACATTTGTAACAAACAAATGGTCTTCGTGGAGCCTCCCATCCTCTATCGCCAGCATATCCTCTGCCCCTAGGAAATCCTCTGCCTCTTTGTTGATTCTGGAAATCTTGTCTCGTATCCTCTTGCTTTTCCAATCCACGAGATGATTCTCCCCTACCTTGGCTAAAACCAGCTCATCCCCGAAAGGAAGTTGAGGCCCCCTATTCATTCCAGGTGATCTCCTAAAACTTTGACGATTTTGTTTTTCCTCAGCCTTTAAGGCTAATTGATAGGCATCCTCCATGCTTTTAATCCTATGCATACTTATCTCATCTTGAATAGAAAATTTTAATCCATTAACATACCTTGCAGCCATTTGTTCCTCAGTTTCTTCATGCTCTACACGAATGGACAACTTATAGAACTCATCATGTGTATTCTCGCACTGCTTTGTAAGTTCGTCTCGAGATTCTCAAACCTCCCGTAAAGGGTTTCAGGCATAATCCACAGGAGAAATTTATCTTTCAGCCTTCTTCTCCATCTTACTCCACGTCCTAATTCTTTCTTTCCCTTTCTTGACCGCTTCTTTTCGTAGGTGATCCCACCATAACATAAAGATGACCTTTCAATTTTGTGCATGCAAATTTTACCTTCTTTTCTTCCGACATAGTCTTCCACTCAAAAAAATTTCCCATGCTAGTCAACCACTCTATTAGCTCCTCGGTTTTAGACTACCACCATACTCAAACATCAACTCTTATCCCATCATTCTTTCCTTCTAATGCTCAAGCATCCTTTCTTCAAAAGCTAATGGTGGTGCTTCTTGCTTCCTCCTCTTCACAAACTTCTTCTTCATCTGTGTCATCTCCACCTTGATTTCCTCTCTAGGTTATCATTGCAGCAAGCGCAGCAACTTGTCTCTGCAGATCTTGCATATTTCTATTCATCTGTGCAATACCACCTCCTCTTCCTCTTCCTCTTCCTGCCATTTTTAAAAAAATAAAAAAAACCAATTTTCGATACCGTATAATGTAGCCAAATTAAGAACAAACCAGATATGCTGCAAATATTATGAACTCCAAAAGAAAATAGATCTCCTTCTTTGTTATCAAATAATGAATTACAATGTTTCCTAAATAGGAAAACAACTCCCAACTCGAGTTGCCAAGTAAACTCTAGCTAACTCTGACTAAATCTACTCTAGGTGGCGGAAATTACTATTTTTAAGTAGCTTACTAGAACTCGCTATTCTTAGTAAGTTCGCATGCTTATTCCTATGGGCATGTAAATTGCCACGCATCTTCTACATCCCTAAATTAGAGGAATTGCCAACTTTCTAACTCATAATGCAATTAATAGACTAAAATTAACTAATGCTCAAAAATAGGAAAACCGAACTATAACTTAAATCCTAATTTTCGGCCTCAAGATGGCGGATTTAGGCCCAAAATGTGTCAAAACTTGCCCCAAAATGGACAAATCTCCTATTTGAAATGTAGAGAAGTTTCAATAAACTACCCTACAAATTCACCTAATTAAAATGAAAATTCTATTATCCATACAAAATTCATATGATATTGCAATGTATCCAACAAAATCAACATATATGAAGATATATCTTAACAAGGAGTTAAGTATTCAACCAAAATAATGCTATAAATTTATATCCTCTTCCAAAATCAATAACCATTAGCCTTCGTATTTAATAAAAATATGTTTTATCAACCAAAATGAGCCCGTAATTTGGGCCAATGCCCTTCAGTCCTTTTGAGTACACATGATAATATTATATACCTATTAGATAATAAACCTCCATAATAACATAGTTCATTATGCCGTATGCGTTCGGACTCTAAAACCTCCATGAGAGCTTCGCTGTGAAGCCCACATCAACTCGCATCTTGAAAATGTAAAACACAAATTCTCCGCGCGCATGAAAATTAGACATATGTGTGGAATTGGGCTAAAATGTGAATTCAAAAGAAACTTTCATACATATCTAGGGCTGTTGGGTCAATGTTTAGACTCCATGGGCCCTAAGTAAGGTTTAATCATAGGGTTAAGAAATGAATCCTACACTCTTTTAAGCCTGATTTGCTGGATGAGAGCGTTATCCGTCTATTTAATAACATGGGTATTCTCAAGACTTTAGTGAGGTAATGAGGCCACCCAGTAAGTGAAATAAGGTTGTTGGAATCACAGCCTACCTAGGCATTTCCCTAATAATTCCATTACAATGATGATCATACTTATATGCATTTAGTTAAATAATGATAGATGGAAGGACAATATTAGATAATCATTGTGGAATGGCCGTAAATAATTTTGAACAGCCGGTAATTGCTACATCAGCTAATGAGTGGGAAATGAGGTTACTTAAACCAAGGATTTGGTTTCCACGAAATTTGGGCTTGCGTACTCATTCACACCGTAACTGGGAATGTGTGTGGTGTGCCACATGCCCGCGAATACCACGTGAAGGGGCGACGTCAAGAATGTAAGGGTGGGGGATTAAGCTCCTAAGTAACACTAGGTTATCGCCTAGGCGACATATTTTCTTTAGTGTTGCCTCATTACTTGATGACTTTCATGTCTTTCCACAGGAGTATGTTGGGGTAGAGTTAGAAACATCTAAATTTTTTTACCTAAAAAGTCAATATTAACCAACTTTTGTCGTTATTATCAGAAAGTAATATAATTTTCTACGATACACATAAACTATACTTATAATATAGCAATAATTTG